>BSBK01009469.1:0-718339 GCA_027943335.1 Chamaecyparis obtusa | reverse complement strand
TGGAGAGAGAGAGAGAGGGTAATGAAAGAGAGAGAGTAGATAAGGGAGACAAAGAGAGTAGATAAGGGAGAGAGAGAGAGAGAGAGAGAGAGAGAGAGAGAAATGAAAGAGAGAGTAGATAAGGGGGAGAGAGAGGGTGATGTGTGTGTGTGTGTGTGAGAGAGAGAGAGAGAGTAGATAAGGGGGAGAGAGAAGGTGATGAGTGAGAGAGAGAGAGAGAGAGAGAGAGAGAGAGGGGGGTAATGAAAGAGAGAGTAGATAAGGGGGAGAGAGAAGGTGATGAGAGAGAGAGAGAGAGAGAGAGATGAGAGAGGAGAGAGAGAGAGAGTAATGAAAGAGAGAGAGGAGATAAGGGAGAGAGAGAGAGAGGGTGATGAGAGAGAGAGAGAGGGGGAGAGAGAGAGAGAGATTCTCTCTCTCTCTCTCTCTCTCTCTCTCTCTCTCTCTCTCTCTCTCTCTCTCTCTCTCTCTCTCTCTCTCTCTCTCTCTCTCTCTCTCTCTCTCTATCTCTGTGTCTCTCTATCTCTCTCTGTCTTTGTCTTTGTCTCTCTATCTCTTTGTCTCTCTATCTCCTTGTCTCTCTCTGTCTCTTTCTGTCTCTCTCTCTCTATCTCTTTCTCTCTGTCTCTGTCTCTGTCTCTATCTCTGTCTCTCTGTCTCTCTCTGTCTCTGTCTCTGTCTCTATCTTTGTCTCTGTCTCTGTCTCTGTCTCTCTCTCTATCTCTCTGTCTCTATCTCTCTATCTCTGTCTCTCTGTCTGTCTGTCTGTCTGTCTGTCTGTCTGTCTGTCTGTCTGTCTGTCTGTCTGTCTGTCTGTCTGTCTCTCTCTCTCTCTCTCTCTCTCTCTCTCTCTCTCTCTCTCTCTCTCTCTCTCTCTCTCTCTCTCTCTCTCTCTCTCTCTCTCTCTCTCTCTCTCTCTCTCTCTCTTTGTCTCTATCTCTGTCTCTGTCTCTGTCTCTATCTCTATCTATCTGTCTGTCTCTCTTTGTCTTTGTCTCTATCTCTGTCTCTGTCTATCTCTGTCTCTGTCTCTTTGTCTCTCTCTCTCTCTCTCTTTGTGTGTGTGTGTGTGTTTCTCTCCCTTCTCTCTCACTCTGGAGAGAGAGAGAGGGTAATGAAAGAGAGAGAGTAGATAAGGGAGAGAGAGAGAGAGAGAGAGAGAGAGAGAAATGAAAGAGAGAGTAGATAAGGGGGAGAGAGAGGGTGATGTGTGTGTGTGTGTGTGAGAGAGAGAGAGAGAGAGAGGGGGGGTATGAAAGAGAGAGTAGATAAGGGGGAGAGAGAAGGTGATGAGTGTGAGAGAGAGAGAGAGTAATGAAAGAGAGAGAGGAGATAAGGGAGAGAGAGAGAGGGTGATCGTGTGTGTGTGAGAGTGAGAGAGAGAGAGAGAGAGAGAGAGAGAGAGATTTGGGTGAGAGCTAAGCTAAGTCTGTCATAGAGATGGGGTCAAAACCAAGTGATTTTTGATAAAATGAGTTAAAACCCTTTGAGAATCCTTTTGTCAGCTTCAGTTTGACCTTTGAAATCCATGATGGATTATGGAGGTAACCCTGCTGAAGGCTTGCTGAATCTTGAAATTTGGCTAAGTCTGGAATTTTTCAAATCTAGAATCTGTATGTTAACTCTTATGAAGTTGGAACCTATCCCAAACATCTCTTTGTATAATTACCCCCCCTCTCTCTCACTATATAAATATATATCTTACATAGGGTGTACGCCCTATAGGGTGCACACCCTATGTAAATTTATGATTTTCATAGAGCGCTCGCGCTATGAAAATCATAAATTTACATAGTGCACACACCCTATAGGGCATGCATGCTTTGTAAAGGATTTGAATTTACCGATCCTAAGGATTGGATTTTCCTTGGAGATCCAACCCAAAGGCTTGGACAATTGAAATAGGCCTGAGACGTGTTTTCTAGCAGACATACAAAAAAATGACATCTTTTTTTGTGTGCTCCTTGTCAGGTTTACTCGTGGCTCAAGAACGTAAAAATCAGATGACGTGATATTGCAGATCTCTTTGTTAGCTATCTAAGCATATAATTTATTTTGAATTCTGATTATGTTAAGTTTTTCAACTCTAATTTCTTTTGTGTGTATGTCCATTTTTTGTAAAAAACCAACATGTAGTATTTTGGGCATAGATTTTGGCTCGTTCATTGAATTTTGCAATAAGTTACATTTTTAGAAACTAGACTCCATTTTACACACTTTAAAAAAAATAAAATAAATTTTTTGATTAGTTTTAAATGATTTTAGGGGGAGCACATAGAAATTTCATGTTTTCAGGATGTGTGCACTTCCTAAATTCATCAAAAATTATACGTTCATAAAAAAATTACCAAAAAAATCTGGGATAAACTACGTGGTGTTATCTAACTTCTCACTGGAGTGATTAAAAAAATAAAAAAAAAAAGTTAACATTTTAGGGGGAGCACACCAGACGCTATGTTATGTTTTTGGATAAAAAATAGGACCACTTTTTGTGCTCCCCCTTTTTGAGGGCCTTAATCTGCACCATTTTCAAAATAAGTTAGTAGTTTAGGAACTAGATTCAGAGTATTACAAATCTTGTTTTTTTCACATCTTAAATTTTGAGTCTAACTATCTTCAATTTCTTGTTGAAGTTCAAAGTTTTCTGATTTCAGGAAAAAAAGTGGCATCTTATACCCCTTTTTTGGTCCCCCATCTTTGTGCACTTACCCTGGGATATGTAGTGGGATTCTCAACTTGTCCAATCTAAGCCCAAGAGTGGGACTTTGACCCTCTTGGTATTATTGTAGTATAGTAGCATGAGTACATGCACACATTGACATAGATGTTCAAAGAGAGGTTTTTTAGATGCATAAGAATGATTGCACACAAGTAGTCAGAAATAGTTGAAGACGGTTTCATGAGACATGCTTAATTATCTCATCTCTTATCTAGTGGTTTGGAGTTAGTTGATGATGCTCATTAATTAAAAATAAATTTGAGTGCTTGTTTCAATGAACTATCTGGATGAGCGTATCTTGTGTTTTCCTCTACATTTTGGTGCTTCAAATGGCCTCAGTTTGTGGTTTACATATGATGTAGATAGAGATTATTTAAGATACTATATGTAAGATTTTATGATCCGGTCTACTCCATAGCTAGAAATATAACATTCTGAGTCTCAAACTACTTAGGAAACTAGCTGTGATTTGCTGATGACCTCCTTTGTTCGACTATGTCAGCTGTCTAAATGGATCAGAATTACTGATTTCTGTTTGCAAAGATGCTGATTCGATGGTTTTGTGTTGATATATGTTTGTGTATATCCAGCGCTGGTCATAAGCCCCTTGTCATTTCCTTCTCAAATCTATTCTATGAATTGGGCTATATTAGTGTTTGATTTGCTTATAATTTGGGATATAGTATAATATATATGTCTTTATATATTATACTATATTTCAGGTTGATATTATATTAATATTAATTTTAGATATATGAAAGTATATTAACTATATATAAAAGTAATATATGATGTTATACTAAATATATAATGAGTAATATTTATATTTATTATAATTTTAAATTATCTGTTTATAAAATAATAGAATTATATTATACTTTATTTATTCTTATATTCTAATATTATTATTTATCTATTATGTTTTAATTTTATTATTTGTTTATTATTAAATCTTATTTTCAAAGTGGTTGATGTAATTAGAGTTTCAAATAGGGGATATGATAGTCCTCCCCTCCCAAAATTTCTCATCCTCAAGCAATGATGATTTTATATAAATCCTTCCATGTGAGAAGCTTCTGCAATGCAACTTGATCAGTACAGTTTGTCTCAATATCTCTAGATTCTTTCTGGGTTATTCTCATACTCTAGATTAACTAAATATGTAGAGCCACACATGGGAAATACACAATGAAACATGGACCATACACTTGAATGCATGAAGACACGAAGCATACACATAAATTTATCAAGACACGAAGCATATGTAGGAGTATACACATTAATGCATGAAGACACAAAGCATACATGAAGTAGATGTTAGAATAAATGAGAGGGGGGTGAATCAGTTATCTAGTGTCCCAATTCAAAATGTATAATCCAAAACAATTCTACTACTTCTGCAAGTCAGTAAACATAAAATACTTCCACTGTCTATGTATTTACCGATTGACAATCTAAACTTTGTATTAATTACCGATTAAATCTAACATGTAATATGCAAAGTATGATCACAAACAAATATCACAATCAACACATAACACAAGAGATTTAAAGTGGAAACCCTGTAAAGGGAAAAACCACCTGGGACCGGCAACCCAAAATTTTTCACTCTTTTGAAGTGAGGTTAGTGAAGACCCAACCATGTTAAAGGTTTACAAACACACTGTTAGGTGTGACCTTTTTAGAGGATTTTAGACCATAAGTTATCATCCAACCAGTAGTCACTCTGGGTTGATAGGATAACAATGTAAGCTCTATGAATGAAACATCAAAAGACTTTCATAGTCCACTCGGTTAAGAGATTTAACTATGTACAATGGTTAAATGTGTAACAATAGGTGATCTACCTAAATACAACTTCAGTTTGCAGTTTACAGATCAATGTTTGGCTCATTAAATACTTTTGACCAATATAACACTTCAGATTCAATACTGTATCAACTTACTATCTATCGGTAATAACTCTGTGTAGCTCAGTAACTATTCTATAGCTCAGTTCTTATTTAACCAGTATGATCAGAAAAACTTCTCCATATGATTATTCTGTAGTATCTTCTTCTTTTGATATACATTTCATAATGAAACCAATGTCTCTTATATAGACAAGTAAATTTTTTTCTTTTCCTCCATCAAATTTTGCCACTTAATCATATTCATAGATTTTGCCGCTTTAAACTCCCTCAGCTGATGTGTCAGTAACACGTTTCAATATGCTCCATTAGATCCCTTTTGATTTATGTTAGTCGTCGATCTTCATAACAAACATTATCTGTTACCTCAATTTCATACACTTTACAGCTCATCACTTTATCAGCTAAATTGATCATTTAATTCCTTTCTATTTTGCTCGGTTAACAAAGAAATGCATCGGTGAACACAAGCTTGGTTGATATTGCACTCGGTATACACTACACTTCGTCGGTGTATACTGAAATACTTTATTTACGGACAACACTACTTTGTGTCTTTCAGCTCTATTCTTCATCATAGATGAATGCAACATAATAAAGTCAATTCCATCAAGTCATAGACTCATCAAGAAGTTACTTAGTGTATTCCTTATCCTCATCTGTCATATGCATCTTCCTCATGTAGGTATTTCTATTCTTCATCTCTTTCACCTTCCTTTAGATGTGTCGGTATAGTAACTTACAAGATAAGTACTGTCAAGCTAGTTGACATCAATGACAACATAATATTTATTTAATCATCTTGCATATCTAATCATCAACTCTTCAGTAATCTTGAATTATAGATTCTTCATTCTGGTTCTAAATCTGTTGTAGTTCATCAATCTCTCCATTTTGCATTGATGGAAACTTAAGTAATATGAAATGTACCATACACATACCAAACATGTTTTCTAAAACTCTGTGATCAAATTCTATGTAGTGTATGGTCTCCCTAGCTTAATATGTTTAATCACTACGTTACTAAAACAACATTATAAAATACAGCTTTATCATTATGCAAATATAACCTTTTTAGTTCTCAAGTTCCTTTCAAATCATCTCTCCCTTAGATAATTCTCATCGGTGCAAATCTCCGTTTCTGTTCATATTATTTATCTCTCCCTTTGACAACAATGCCAAAGAAACAAATAAATAATCAGCTCTATAGTAGCTAAGTAACTCTCTAGTGTCTAATACTTCCTCTGTATCTTAGTATACTGATATCCCAAACTATTTTAGTTCTCCAAACTTAATCACAACCTTGAACAAAATTCAAAGTGTGAACTATGCCGCATCAACATGAATGATCTTCTGATAAGATTAAGCTGATGCAACATCTAGATCACATTAGTTACCGATAGATAGGGGATAGACCCCAAGTCTAGTCTTTAAATATTCAAAAGTGTCCTTTGGTAGAGGCTTTGTAAAAATATCTGCAAGTTGTTCTTTAGATGTAACAAATTCCAACCTTACTTGCTTCTCTTGCACTTGTTCTCTTAAGTAGTGATACTTAATTGATATATGCTTTGTCTTTGAGTGCATTACAGGATTCTTTGAGATATTAATTGTACTTGTGTTGTCATAGTATATGATCACCAGGTCAGTGATTACCTCATTCATTCCTTCCAACACTTGTTTGATATATGCAATGTTTGAGCAATTAGTAGCAGTAACAACATACTCTGCTTCAGCTGTAGACTAAGAAATACAAGCCTGCTTTTTACTTGTCTAGGTTACAAGTCTTTCACCAAAGAAAAATGCTCCTCTAGTGGTACTTTTTCTGTCATCCACATTTCCAGCCCAATCAACATCGGTGTAAACTTTCAGCCCAAAATTACCTTCCTTAGGATACCATAATCCATAATCCTCTATCTTTTTCAGATATCTTAAGATTCTTTTACTAGCAATCATGTGTGATTCTCTAGGATTAGCAAAATATCTAGCAACAATTCCCACAACATGTGCTATATCTGGTCTACTGTGAACTACATACATTAGCTTACCAATCATGGATCGGTAAATTGTCTAGTTTACCTCTATAGTTTCATCTTCCTTTGTCAATTTACTTCTAGTAGCCATCGGTATTCCCACGGGTTTAGCATCTTCCATGCCAAATGTCTTCAGGACTTCCTTTATGTACTTGGGCTGTGTAATGAATATCCCATCACTGTGTTGTATCACTTGTAATTCAAGAAAGAACTTAATCTCTTTGAACATAGACATTTCAAACTCATTCCTCATGTCATCAACAAAATATTTACATATATGATCTTGACCTCCAAAAATAATATCATCAACAAAAATTTTAGCAATGATAATAGTGTCATCAGTATCACCTTTCATGTACAAATTTCTATTCTCACTAGTTCTTACAAATCCAATACTTAACAAGTAACTATGCAGTCTTTCATACCATGCTCTCAGTGCTTGCTTCAAACCATATAAAGCTTTGTGTAATCTACATACCATGTTTCTGTTGTCTCGATCAACAAATCCTTCAGGTTGTTCTATGTAGACCTCTTCTTCAAGTATACCATTCAGAAATGTTGATTTCACATCCATTGATAAACCTAAATTTCTTATGTGTAGCATATGCAAGTAGCATTTCTAACTCCTTCCAATCTAGCAATAGGTGCAAATGTTTCACCACAATCAATGCCTTCTTCATGTGCATATCCCTTGCATACCAATCTCACTTTATTTCTTGTCACTTCACCATTTTCAATCATTTTGTTTCTGAATATCCACTTAGTACTGATAACATTCTTATCTTTAAGTCAAGGTACTAAGGACCAAGTTTTATTTTTCTCTATTTGTTCTATTTCCTCCTTCATTGCATTAACCCATTCTTCATTTTCTAATGCAACTTTCACATTCTTTGGTTCAAATTGACAAACTAAACATGTACCTTGTCTTGTTTTGCTTCTAGTCTGCATTCCAGCTTGTCTGTTTCCAGTAATTTGTGTCTCAGGATGATGTCTTCTGAAAAAACTAGCCAGTACCTCGATTTCTTCTTTATTGTTTGTCTTGTTTAGGTTCATGTTCTTGCTCGGTAGCACCATCTTGTTTGTCGGTTTCCCTTTCCTGTTCCTCGGGGTTATTTTTCTGTTGACCGGTTATCACAGGTTGTGACTTCGGTAGATAGTCAGGAAGTTCAATGTAAGTAAATCTACCATAGTCTTCTAGTTCCTTTCTTTCTTCTATGTTTATGTCATCATACTCATCAACACGAACATTAGTACTTTCAATCATCTTATTTGTAACCTATTCAAACATTTGTATGCTTTACTCTTAGTAGAATATCCTAAGAATATTTCTTCATCACCTTTAGAATCAAATTTCCCACTTGTCTCATCCTTCAGAATAAAACATTTGCTTCCAAAAATTCTGAAATAACTTACAGTAGGGTTGTGTCGAAACCATAGCTCATAAGGTGTCCGGTTGGTGTCCTTCTTTAATTGTACTCGGTTAAGCACATATACAGTTGTGCTGACAACTTCCCTCCAATATGTCTATGCAACATTATTTTGTAGCATTAGTGTCCTAGCACAGTCAATGATTGGCCTATTCCTTCTTTCAGCAATCCCATTCTACTGAGGTGTTCTCGGTGCAGAGATCTGTCTCTTAATACCATTCTCATTATAGAAATTAGTAAATTCATTAGAGATAAATTCTCCTCCTCTATCAGATCTTAAGCATTTGATTTCTTTTCCAGTCTCTTTTTCTACCTTAGCCTTATACCATTTAAACAACTTAAAAGCTTCATATTTCTCTTTCAAAAACATAATAGTCATCAGTCTAGTGTAGTCATCAACAAAAAGAATAAAGTATCTATCACCATAATAGCTCTGAGTTCTCATAGGACCACATAAGTTGGTATGAACCAATTCAAGTATCTTCTTTGTTGAGTAGTCTTTTCTTTTAAAACTGGATTTAGTCATCTTACCTTTCTGACATTCATGACACATAGCATGATTCGGTTTTGACAGGTTAGGCAATCCTCTAACTTTTTTATTCTTACTAATCTTAACCATGTTATCAAAATTCACATGACATAACCTCTTATGCCACAACCATGCATCTTCATCTTTCATTAATAAATAAGAGGATTGATCAATATCAAGATAAAATAGATTACCTCTGGATTGTGTACCAGTTTCAACAAGTCTTCCTCCATCATCATAAATTATTACCTTTCTACTCTCAAAAGCAAGTCGGTGACCTGAGTTGTTCAGTTGTGCCACACTTATCAAATTGTAGTTCAGTCCATCTACCCAGTATGCATTCTCACATTTTATTTTGTCATTAATCATTAGTGAACCTTTACCTCTCACCATACAAGGTGCATCATTTCCCATTCTAACAGATCCACCATCATATTCATCAATTAGATCAAATTTCACTATATCACCAGTCATATGATGTGTGTGGCCACTATCTATGATCCATGTATCATTTATGCTTACTTTAGAGATCAGTGTTGTCTCCTCATGTTTCTCTTCTTCCTTTGAATCATCCTTCATAGCAACAAATACTACTTCTACATCATCATCAGTGTCAGATTCAGATTCAAATTCTTCAGCTATGTAACATACCTTTTTCCCTTTGTCATAGCTATCTTGATTGTCTCTATTGTTGTGTCAGTAGCCTCTGTTAACTCTTCTCCCATAGCTTCCTTTGGATTGGTCTTTGGATCTATCATCATCTTTTTTATTTAGACATCTATCAGTGATGTGGCCAACTTCTTTACAATTAAAACAAACTAGAGGTAACTTCCCTGTATATCTTCCCTTACCTTTGGGCAATATTCTAGCCATAAGAGCTTCAAGCTCATCAAGTTCATCATCGGTATTACTGTCACTATCATTGTTCTTATCAATCTTGCTACTAGACTTACCAATCTTCAAAGAGGACATGAAAGAAGATTCAACAGAAGGTACAACACTATTTTCAAAGTTATTCAATTCAAAGGTTGTAAGCTTACCGATCAAAGTGTCAAGGGTGAGGTTGGATGTAGCCCTTGTTTCATGAATTGCAGAGATCCTGATCGCATAAACTGGCAGCAAAGTTTTGAGAATCTTGCTTATAATTGTTTCATCATCAATAGCTCCACCAGATGCTCTAATAGCATGTACTACCTCTTTTAGTCTGTTTGAGTATTATACAATGTTCTTACCTTCTTTCATCTTCATATCATCAAATCGACCTCTTAGACTTTCTGCTCTGGCTCTCTTGACATTTGCATCTCCATTGCATATTAGAGTCAACTTGTCCCACATCTTCTTAGCAGTATCACATTCCTTGATATCATTAAATTCAGCATCAGTACAGGTAGCAGCAAGTTCCATCATAGTGATATTGTGTTCATGCCTATCCTTTAGTTGATCAAGAGTTAGGGGACCTGGTGTCAGTCAATGTAGCCATTCTCCATTAGTTCTAGTGCAGAATTCCCAATTCCATATATGTGCAACTTCATCCAGCTTTGCCATACTGCAAAATTATCTTTGTTCAGCTTTGGCACTTCCCTTTTATACATCTTGAGATCTTTTTGTTGAAGTCCTTAACACTCTGTTCTAAGCAACCACCTCTCTGATACCAATTATTAGAATAACTGAGAGGGGGGTGAATCAGTTATCCAATGTCCTAATTCAAAATGTATAATCCAAAGCAATTCTACTACTTCTGCAAGTCGGTAAACATAAAATACTTCCACTGTCTATGTATTTACCGATTGCCAATCTAAACTCTGTATTAATTACCGATTAAATCTAACATGTAATATGCAAAGTATGATCACAAAAAAATATCACAATCAACACATAACACAAGAGATTTAACATGGAAACCCTATAAAGGGAAAAACCACCTGGGACCGGCAACCCAAAATTGTTCACTCTTCTAAAGTGAGGTTGATGAAGATCCAACCCTATTAAAGGTTTACAAACACATTGTTAGGTGTGACCTTGTTAGGGGTGAAAGCACAAACCTGTGTCGCAGTAGAGGACAAATTAGGGGGTTTCGGCCGGAACGGTTTCGGCTGAACAAGGTTCAACCGAAAGAGGTTCGGCCGAACCTATGTGGCAGCCATGAGGCACCAAGTGGTGCCAAGTGGCACCTATGTGGCAAGTATGGTTCGGCCGAACCACATTCGGCCGAACCCGTTTTGGCCGAAATGGGTTCGACCGAACCCCTAGAAAATTATAAATAGGCAAAAATTGCCCTCCGAAGCTCATTTGTTCACTAGCGACTTTCGGATTTTGAGGAGTACTTAAGAGGGTTTCGGCCGAACCAGGTATGTTTTATTTATTTATTTAAAGTTTTATGTTTTTAAATGTTTTTTAATAGTTTTATTATGTTTTATTGTTTTTTAATTTAAATAAAATAGTTAATTTTTTAAAATGTGTTAAAACAGTTAATTTGTTTTTCTAATTTAAATAAAATAGTTAATTTGTTTTTCTAATTTAAATAAAATAGTTAATTTGTTTTTTTTAATTTAAATAAAATAGTTAGTTTTTTTTTTAATTTAAATAAAATAGTTCATTTTTTTTTTTAATTTAAATGAAATAGTTAATTTAGTTTAAATTTAATATTTTAAATTTAACATAGTTAAGCATAGTGAAACATAGTTAACATAGTTAAACATAGTTAAACATGTAGTTAACATAGTTAACCATAGTTAAACTTAATAACATAGTTAATCTTAAGAACATAGTTAACATAGTGAACATAGTTAACCATAGTTAATCTTAAGAACATAGTTAACCATAGTTAAACTTAATAACATATTTAACCATAGTTAATCTTAAGAACATAGTTAACATAATGAACATAGTTAATCATAGTTAAACTTAAGAACATAGTTAACTATAATCCTAGAACCCTAACATATTATAGATAATCCTAACACAAAATGTAACCCTAAACTTTGATCATACTCGTAATTGTAACCATTAACCTTTAACTCTAACCCTAACAATTTAATCCTAACTATAACCCTAAATATTAATTGTAACAATAACCAAAATCCTAACCCTAACTATAATCCAAAGTCTAACTGCAATTCGAAGTGTAACCATAATTCTAACCCTAACCCTAAACAAATTTCTAACCCTAACCATAAACCTAACCCTAACATTAAACCTTAACACTTAATCCTAAATGTAACTATAACTTTAACCAAAAGCCTAAACCCCAACCCTAACCATAATCATATACTCATTAAATGCTAAACCTTAACCATAAATGCTAAAATATAATTAGAAATGGTAAACCATAATTATAAACCTAAACCAAATCCTAACTATAAAATTTTAATCTTAACATTGATCCTAAGCTTGATCCTAACACTAACCACAATCAAAATCCTAACCCTGACCATACTACTAACCACATGATGTATTTACCCTAAGCTTGATGATATCCTAATCCTACGCCCCAATCAGTGAACATGTAATTAGCGAACATAATTAGAGAACTAATTACTAATCTAACAAAATTTTACTAATCTAATTAGTGAACATTATTAGTGAACATAATTAGATAATTAGATTTAACTTAACCCAACTATAATTATGTATAATTATATTCAACATCAAGAACCTAACCTCAACCTTAAACAACCATAAATTTGTAAACTAAAACCCAATGTAAATACTCATGCAAATTAATCATAGTTATAACCCTAACCTTAATTAGTCAACATAATTAGTGAGTTCATAATTACTAATCTAACAATTTTACTAATCTAATTCTAAGTGAACATAATTAGTGAACATGTAATTAGATAGCATAATTAGATAACTAATTACTAATCTAACAATTACTAATCTAATTAGTGAACATAATTAGATAATTCTAGATAACTTAACTACAATATAATTAGTGAACATAATTAGATAACTAGAATAATTAGTGAACATAACTAGATAATTAGATAACTTAACCCAACTATACATAATTATAATCAACATCAAGAACCTAACCTCAACCTTAAAAAACCATAAATTTGTAGACTAAAACCCAATGTAAATACTCGTGCAAATTAATCATAGCTATAACCCTAACCTTAATTAGTCAACATAATTAGTGAGTTCATAATTACTAATCTAACAATTTTACTAATCTAATTCTAAGTGAACATGTAATTAGATAGCATAATTAGATAACTAATTACTAATCTAACAATTACTAATCTAATTAGTGAACATAATTAGATAATTCTAGATAACTTAACTAGAATATAATTAGTGAACATAATTAGATAACTAGAATAATTAGTGAACATAACTAGATAATTAGATAACTTAACCCAACTATACATAATTATATTCAACATCAAGAACCTAACCTCAACCTTAAAAAACCATAAATTTGTAGACTAAAACCCAATGTAAATACTCATGCAAATTAATCATAGTTATAACCCTAACCTTAATTAGTCAACATAATTAGTGAGTTCATAATTACTAATCTAACAATTTTACTAATCTAATTCTAAGTGAACATAATTAGTGAACATGTAATTAGATAGCATAATTAGATAACTAATTACTAATCTAATTAGTGAACATAATTAGATAATTCTAGATAACTTAACTAGAATATAATTAGTGAACATAATTAGATAACTAGAATAATTAGTGAACATAACTAGATAATTAGATAACTTAACCCAACTATACATAATTATATTCAACATCAAGAACCTAACCTCAACCTTAAAAAGCCATAAATTTGTAAACTAAAACCCAATATAAATACTCACATGCAAATTAATCATAGTTATAACCCTAACCTTAATTAGTGAACATAATTACTAATCTAACAATATTAGTGAACATAATTAGATAACATGTAATTAGATAACTAATTTATATGCATGTTTAAATTTATAGTTCATGTATGCACGTTTAAATTTGTAACATGTATGTTTCTTAAATTTGTATGTACATGCATGCAGTGATCTCTATATATATATTCAGATTGTTTATCTATTACACATGGCATCCGGTAGAGCTTTCGTAGATTCTGGTGAGGCTAGTGTTCATGGGGGGGGGGTGGTAGTGCTCATAGTCATAGCTCTCACGCATCAGCTGATACAGCTGAGGCTAGATAGAAGTTATTTGTAGATACTATTGACAGATTGCGACGAGCACTACAGATTTTGGAGGAGATGTTAGTTTCATCCACCACTATCCCTAATAGGGATAGGGTGAATGTTATTAGAGATGAGATGTTATGTATGATTGACACTATTCAATCATACAACCCATATGATGAGATTAGTGCTCATGGATTCTATACTTCTTTGTCTCGCAGTGTCACTGGCACTATGAAGTACAACACCATTGATACACTTGTTACCACCCTTACGGTGAAGGGTATGTTTCCTCATTATTTAGAGAAGAGGAAGGTGAGAGGATATATGGTGATGAGATGTGAGGATGATCTTGTGGGACCATTCATATATCCTCGATGGTTGGCCTCACAGCACAGGTGGCCCTAGAAGGATGAGATGCCACTATATTTCTGCAAACAATTGTATGCAAAATTTCATTTGCATCTGGATGTTGATTATATAGATATTCCCAGTTATGTTGGGTAGGGGAAGGGTAGATTATATGATAGGTTTAGAGCACCTGATGCCCCTATGCCCATTGATAAGCGGGCAAGGGTGGGTCCAAACCTTTTGGTCGTACCAAAAGGTTTGGAAGTAGCAGGAGGGGTTGCGGCAGATGAGAGGCTGAGGACTAATGTGTATTCTAGCATAGCTACTATCGCCACATAGGTTCAGGAGATGTCATCTGATAGTGTGGGAAGATATGTGTTACGTTCACGTTTAGCCATTCCTACACCTACACAGCTTGGTGCATCATGTAGTGGTGGTGACTTATATGATATAGTTGACATACCATCTCCTCTAGAGGTTGTAGCTATATTAGATATGGACCATTTGTGACACACGATCGCATGTTTATCTAGTGATTTACTTTCGGCATATTAGACCATATAGATGCTTAGTGGGATGTCACTTGGGGAGGTTCCTGCATTTGTCAGGACATATAGTGCTTAGCAGACTACACCACCCACAGGTTCTCAGCAGTGTACACCACCCACAGGTCCTCAATAGACTACATCACCCATAGGTCCTCCGCCTACTGCACCACCCACAGGTCCTTTACCTACTACACCACCACCTATAGCTCTTCATCAGACCACTCAGAGCACTTCATTAATGCATCGAGGTCCTTCAGATATTTACTACATTGCTTACAGACATGGATATTGATCCTTCAGATATACCATGTGATTCGAGAGAGTTGAGTGCTATTGGTAGAGAATTAGGGGGTTTGATTGGTGTTGTTCCACCTGATGCACCTGGATATGGAGATTTACAAACTCCACATGATCCTATCCAGCATGATACATAGGTATATCGAGATGTTTGTTCAAAAAATTAATTTTTCTATGATCATAAGTATTTAAAATTTATTATATATGTACATGATACATATGTGTGACATGTATTTTGTTTATTGTACATAGACATTAGGAGGAGGTGGTGCATCGACATGATAAATTAAAATTAAATAAAAGAATATATATGTGCATGCACCTGTAGCAACTAGATCAAAGACACGCTCATAATCAGCTGAATATATAGGATCATGAATGTTTATGTTAATGTCATCATCTTCATAAGGAGGCATTCTGATTAACTCCTTCATATCCCATCATGAAACATATCCATTTGCAATATTCTCACATTGACTTAATGGATTGTCCTCAATGCAGTGAGCACAAAAACATGATTTTTCTCTAACTTGAATCAAAATAGGCTTGTGTTGTCATGTAGTGATCAATTGATGTAAACTTCTAATACCAACAATTCTTTGACAATTGTAAGGATTTGATCGGTCTATATCTGTTACAAATATGAAATAAAAGTTGTACATTTTTAAATCAGTTCAATTGTGAAAAGATAGACATGAACACGAAATTAAAATTTTATGTAACAAAATATAAATTACCTTTCACTTCCCAAAAATAACGTTTGTTGTATTTGGTGTCTCGAGGAGCAAAATGACTTTGACACCATTCAATAATTTTCTTTGAATTGTCTATCATGTTACCTATGTATATTTTTGAATTATCAGTTTAAAGAAAATACATCTGAATTATTTGAAATTCATATATATATATATATATATATAACTATTGAACATCATGTGTACCTGCAAGTTCATGTTGGCGAAGTGCACACTTCACACATGCTCTTGCTCCATCGTGTTCTCCTTTTCCATGTCCACTTTCAAAGAAGTTCCACAAAAATTTAACATTACGTCTACCATGTTGCATGGCTAGCCAATTAAAGGCTTTTGTAGATTTAAATTGTCCTGCAAAATTAAGTTGCACATGTGCATACATACATGTCATCCTTTAATGATTTAACAAAAAATGAAATGAAAATAAAAATAAATTGAAGTATCAATACACATACCTGCACAACCATTAGACCAAATACAATGTTGCGAAGCCTTTATCCCATGATTTGCAATGTCTTCAAAAAACATTGCAAAATAATGAGCCACATAGCTCCTATCATGAACCTTATCATCACTGATATAGAAATGAACCTCCTTGATGATAATGCATTCATTTGGATCGGGACTTTCTACCTCATTCAAATCATATTGTGCATGTCTATAGGTCACTTGCACAAATATTGCAACCTGATCAGAATGATAATATTGAGCTTGAAGCTCTTTTTGAGGGGAAAATGTATAGTTCTCAGCAAAATCTACAATTGAAAGAATACAACTAGGTGGAAAACAATCTTTCGAATCATGAAACTATTTAGCTTTCCATTGTGCACCATGACAATGCTGGATATGTGGATAAATGAGAGTATGAAATCTGGTCATAAACTCAAGGTAGGGCAATTCACTCTCCTTCAAAACAATTTTTTTGGATTCATCTCCGCTCCTTGTTTGATATGTCTCATATTCAAATCTTTTCCACAAAACTGGTGTTGAAACATTAATATTGTCAATTTGCAATGGAAATTTATGCAAATCTCCACAATCACTGCATGCATTCTTTATACACTGTACTTTGAACTCATCTGAATCTTCTAATTTATCACATAAAATAGATTTCACAAATTGTGTCGTACTTCCAGGGATGACCATATTTGAATCAAGAACTACCATAACTTTTTTATATGATTGCAAGTATAGATGAAACTCAACATGATTTCGACAACAACAAGTTTCACGAACCTTATTTATGCGTACAAAGCAAGGGCGCAACCTCTCAAACATTCTCTGACATATTTTCACATCTGAAAATTCTTTCTTGAATTCTTCAAATAATTCACTTTGTGTTGTATCTATAAAATGTTTTGGATGTGCAATTTTCATACCAATCTCTTCATCTTTCATCTGTATTGTATCTCTTCTATTAGTAGAAACACGAGAGTGAGCGGTCCAATATTCAATGACTAGTTTTTTTACATCTTTAGAAATTCTTTCTTTTCGAGGAAGCCTACAAATACTTACCCAATTGTGTTCAATATTTTCATCTAACATATTTCTCTTCCTGATATATCTTTGAATAGTTCTTCTAGATACATTCAGTAAATCAGAAATTGCATTCACTTGCTTTCTCTGTGTCAACCTCGTACTAGATAAAGTAGTCATAATTGCTCTACGTGCAGCACTTAAATCAACTCCTCGACTTGAGTTATTAATGCTATTCAATGCATCTTGCAAATTTTGAACTATTGTTTGATTTACATTGTCTCCTGAATTTTTCTTGTTGTCAACACCCAACAACTCCAAAACAGGAGTCATTTCTTTTTTCCCGAATAACTTAACAAATAATTGAGCTCTTCCAACCATACTTTTATTTTCAAAGTATTCATCCCAAAGTTTTTTGCAATGATTTTTAATTGTACTTTTAGATAACATTTCTTCTGATGAAAGTTGACTGAAAAGTGAATCCTCATTCATCTCATTCAAATTGCCCATGCCAAAAGATATATTTCCACCTCTGGAACTACCAATTTGTTCCCCTGTTTTAGTTGCATCTTCTTGAATATCAATAGGTTCTTGTTGATCTTCTTCAATATCAATAGGTTCTTGCTGATCTTCTTGAACTTCAATAGGTTGATCTTGATTATCTATTTTCTGATATTTTTTGTCATCCTTTGTTCGATCATATTTTCTGATTCTATTTCTTTTATTCCCCATTTGCAAAAACTGTTCAGATTCAAGTTTTCCAAAGCTTTCACAATTCTTCAATTCAATATCAGAGCTAAAATCTGTAAACCTGTATATCAAATACTGACCAAAATCCTGTTAACAAAAAAAATTGAATAAAATTAAAGTCATAAAAATCATTAATAAATATAAATCTACAATACATTTCACATGCAATACCTAAATATCAAATAAAAATCATTAATAAATTAAAAAAAAATATTAAAAAACACTTAATTTAAAATAAAAACTATTTAAATCTTACAAATAAAATTAAAATAATTTATAAATCTCAAAAAAAATTTAAAAAAAAATGATTTTATATAAAAAACTAAAAAAAATTGATTTTATTAAAAAAAGCAGGTAAAATTGAAATTTAGGGGCTTAGCTCACATGTGACCGAGTTTGGTCACGAAACCGGCCATGGGTTTGGCCGAACCTCTTAAGTTCGGTCGAACCTGGTTCGGCCGAATCGGGTTTGGCTGAACCAGTCTATGTGGCATCCCACATGGCAGCCAAGTAAGCAAAAATTGGGATGACTCAGAAGTTCTCACTTCTAGGCTTCGATTCTCTATCAAAATTTACCTTTCTATAAAATCTAAAAATAGCCTTTTCTAGAGCTCAGAGTTAGGATTATAATCATATAATTTTTATCATGTTTTGATTCCATATAATATATTATAAATTGAAATTACTTCAAGTAGGTATTTTAACATTTAAGAACACACTCGTTCGAAAAATATTAAAAATATCAAATCATGTCAGAAAAACTAAAACTTTATATTTAACATTAGAGGAGAGAGTCCTCTTCAATAATATGTAATTTAAAAAAAAAATGGTGTAGATTTGATAGGAAAAAGTTAACGCGGACTAAAAACTATTGATTTCGGGTAACACCGACTTTGGATAGTTATAACAGACAAAATATATACTGAAATGCAATCTTTCTTTTTTTATGCACTAGCTATACATGTCATCTAAAACATATTATGAAATCGGAGTAAAAAAATATTATTTGCATAAAATTTGATAATGCGGACTAGACCCTAGATTTTCAGCATATTTCAGCAATAAAAAAATGGACTTCAAAAATTAAAAAACTATGTCAAATTTTGTTCAAATTTTTAAAAAAAAATTATAAGTATTAACTTCATCAAATTTTACACATTTCATTAGTTTACATCATCTTCAAATTCTAAACACAAATGCCACTTTTATATCGTCAAAGTTTAAAAATTTGTATGTTGTTGTCCATTTCCTTTATGAAAGTGTGACACAGGTTTGTACTTTTACCCTTAGAGGATTTTAGACCAGAAGTTATCGTCCAACCAGCAGTCACTCTAGGCTTGACATGATAACAATGTTCACTCTATGAATGAAACATCAAAAGACTTTCATAGTCAACTCGGTTAAGAGATTTAGCTGTGTACAATGGTTAAAAGTGTAACAGTAGGTGATCTGCCTAAATACAACTTCAGTTTGCAGTTTGCAGTTTACAGATCAATGTTCAGCTCATTAAATACTTCTGATGAATATAACACTTTAGATTCAATACTGTATCAACTTACTATCCGTCGGTAATAACTCTTTGTAGCTCGGTAACTGTTCTCCAGCTCGGTTCTTATTTAACCAGTATGATCAGAAAAAACTTCTCCACGCAATTATTTTGCATTATCTTCTTCTTTCGGCATACGTTTCATAATGAAATCAATGTCTTTTATATAGATGAGTAAATCATTATCTTTTCCTCCATCAAATTTTGCCGCTTTAAGCTCCCTCGGCTGATGTGTCAGTAACACATTTCAATCTACTCCATTAGATCCCTTTTGATTTATGTTAGCCATCGATCTTCATAACAAACATTATCTGTTACCTTGATTTCATACACTTTATTGGCTAAACTGATAATTTAATTCCTTTCTGTTTTGCTCGGTTAACAAAGAAATGCGTCGGTGAACACAAGCTTAGTTGATACTGCACTCGGTATACACTACACTTTGTTGGTGTATACTGAAATGATTTATTTATCGACAACACTGCTTTGTGTCTTTCAGCTCTATTCTTCATCATAGATGAATGCAACATAATAAAGTCAATTCTATCAAGTCATAAACTCATGAACAAGTTACTCAGTGTATTCCTTATCCTCATCTGTCATATACATCTTCCTCATGTAGGTATTTTTGTTCTTCATCTCTTTCACCTTCCTTCAAATGTGTCGGTATAGTAACTTACAAGATAAGTACTGTCAAGCTAGTTGACATCAATGACAACATAATACTATTTTAATCATCTTGCATATCTAATCATCAACTCCTAGTAATCTTGAATTACAAATTCTTCATTCTGGTTCTCAATCAGTTGTAGTTCATTAGTAGACACAAACTATGCACTCAATATAAACTTTGTTAGATTCCTTGAATAAACCCTACAACTTACAATTTGTAATAAGCCAGGTTTAGAGAAATGATTTACAAAAAAATATTTTAGTGCCACTATGCTCTTGACTATAAACCATGAAACAAAGGGAACATAGGTTAGCATATAAATTCCAAAATATGAGTGTATTATTATCGTTCTTCAACAAATTGATTTGTAGAGATCAAATTATGATAAGGTTGTCCAAGCTAATCCCAAACCAAATCCAAGGGTGGAATTTTGGCTCCCTTGGCCACAATGGCAGGACTTAGACATCCATGCAAGGTGGTCTACTGATGTAAGGGCAAGGACTAGGAGGGGCCAAATGATGGCACACCCTACAGATCCAGCCTGCTCAACAACACACAGAAGCAACTACAACACAGTGAGAGAGAGAAAGCAGGATCATTGATATATTATCATTCATTCAAATTGATTCATACATACTAGGCTGTAAGGCCTTCCCAGTTTTGGCCAGATATTATAATGAATTACATAAATCCTCCAACATGTGAGGATCTGCCAACAATCTTGATTCTACTACCTTCTATCTTCTCTCAAAAAATGACTCTCAAAACTCTAACCAAACAACTATACTTATACAAGAGGCTACTGAAGTGAGTCGGCCTTCAGATCCATAATCAATGGAAGGAATGGTTAGATCTAGGACCACACTCTTCCCAATGATGGATACCAAGATTAAATCTATGACCCATAATCAATACACAAGTTGGCCTCAACAGAAACTCAAAATAAACTTCTCGGTAAGCAGGGATGACTGAGCCACAAACAAGCATCGCCGAGCACCAGGGAAACAACCGATCACCTAGGAGATAACCAACCATACTCGGTAACCAAAGGAAATCGACCAACTACCGAACCAACTCAGTCAAAGAAGGAATCGAGAAACATAGAAAAAATTAAAAATCTTTTTGGTGACACGGGATTACCAAGGACCCGAGATGCTCCTACATCATCTACCTAGTATGATGCTTATCTTGCTTCCTTATCCATGCCTCATCTGTCATATTTGATTATCTCAACATGGTAGGAATGGTAGGGAATCATTGTAGGATCCTCAACTTGACCAATCTAAGCCCAAGAGTGGAAATTTGGCCCCTTTGGCCTTGGTGGAAGAACTTTTGCATCTACCAAGGTGGTCTACTTAGATGGAAATATTATACCCTCTTATCTACATCTTATTATTAGATCGTAGTGGGGTTCTTAACTTGTCCTTGAATCTAAGCCCAAGAGAAAGACTTTGACCCTCTTGGCCTTGGTGATAGAATCTTGGCATCCATCAAGGTGGCCTACTTAAATGACAAGCTTAACCCTCTTACCTACATCCCTCATGGTAAGAATGGTATGGGGTATGTAGTGGGATTCTTGACTTGTCCAATCTAAGCCCAAGACTGGGACTTTGAACCTCTTGGCCTTGATAGTAGAATTTTGGCATCCATCAAGGTGGTCTACTTAGATAGAAGCCTTAATCCTCTCACCTACACCTCTCCCCTACATCAATTTATCATTTTTTTAAAATTCTTGTACCCTTAGATCAATAAAGGGGAATGCATTTGAAACATGGAGTATACATATGAATGCATGAATTATTTTACAAAATATTAATTTTTGGAATTAATTTATTTTGTATTGTCACTACTAGAGATACAACTCCTCAAAATTCGATTAGTCCTCCATCCTTTCATTATTTTTTTGGATGTCTTTGCAATCATGTTTTGTATTTTTATTTTAGTGTTTCTTCTATTTTATTGTCAGGCATAGCTTCTAATTTATCCAGGTTTGGCTCCTTTTTCCACTTATATGTCCCGGCTCCCTTAGTTCTTTTCACTTGAAGCATAATTTTTTCCTCTTCAATTCATCACATTGTTTCTTGAATTCCCCTCCTTTTCATTTATGTGCATGCTACCATGGTTTTTTTCCAATGGTAGCATAGCTCCCTTTTATGGGATTCCCTCCTATATTTATCTTCTTTGTGAGAACTTTTGGAGTGTGCATTTGATACATAGTTTTTGGATCTATCTTTGGATGGGTATGTGTCAAACTTCAATTCTTTTTAGATTTCCTCTTCCAATTTTGTTGGATCAAGGCACTTACTATGCTTTTGATTGATTCTTTCAAACCTTCTATGAATAGGTCAGTGAGCCATTCTTGAGAAATTCCTAGTACCATGACTACTAACCTTTCAATTTTGATAGGAAAACCTTCCACTATCCCTTCTTACTTAAGCTGGGTTAATTGTTTGAAATACCATTGTGGGTGTGTCCTATCAAATCTTCTTATTATCTTTTATGTGAACTCATCATAAATTTTTATTTGTTGGCGGCCTTGGGTGATAGTGATGTAGCTTAGCTAGTGGTTACTAGGAAATATCCTATCAATGCCCCTTGATCCTCCTTCAATGGATCAATCTCCTGGACCCTACTCACACTTGATACCTATCAATGATCACTCAAAACTCCTTCTCACTAGACTCCAAACCTTAAGAAAAACTCCTCACACCATCCATTCACTTATTTGATTATCATTTGATCATCAAAACACTCCTTGTGACTGTCTACTACAACATATGAACATCAATCTTATCATGAACTTGGATCCTATGCTTGATCAACAATAAGTAACTCCTCATATCAGTGGAGAACTCATCTTACTTCCTACAAACAATCAACCACCCATCCATATACCATCATTGGGTACACACACCAAAAGGACTACAAACTGCCCTATTGATGTCAACAATGACAGTCACATAACACCATTCATACTTTGCGCCCCTTCAACCAATCATATAGACACCCTATAATCCCTCCTAAGAATCTTTTAATCTATCCACGCATGAAACATATATATAATTGATCTATTTAAAAAAATTCTTGATTTCGTATAACAAAATAGTCTTACCAATTTGTTGTCTTCATTGATAGACCTTTACACAGAGGACCATAACTTTCTAAACACACCATATTTCCTTGATCTCTCCAGTGAGATTCTTCCCAACTTGATTCCCCACAACATATCCAAAATACAGCCCAATCCAACAGTTTGTGATTTATTTTGATACTGTATTAAGGTTTATTTGATTCCTTACTTATGGTTTAGGGAATTTTAGGAAGGTTTAGGGAAGGTTAGGATGGATTGGGGAAAGGATGCAGTTAGTTTTCTCCTTCTACACTTATGCAGGGTTTTACTTTCAAATTTGAAGTTTTGATAAGATAGAATTGTTTTGGGTGTTAGGATGTGTTGAGGAAGTATTCTAGAAGTGGTACTAAGGTACCTGAATCAGGTAGACCTTAGGGAATCTTCCCCAGGAACTCTCCACACCTAAAAATCTCAGTTTCGAGCAATTTTGGGATATTTTTAGTACAATCTCATATGAGAATCCTGAAATGTCATACAAGTTTGTACTAGTACCCATACAAGAATTGATGGATTTTCATATGGGCATGCCTATATTTATGTATGAGAAAGTATAGATTTTTGTATGGGGTTTTAGAGGGTCATAGGGGCTCAAATTTATCATATTTTGGGCTTGTGACTTCTATAACCTATTTCTTATGCTTGGGCTGCAACTTGTCTCACCTATGTATGTCCATCTCTTGTTTTTTTTGTGTTATAATGTATCACTTATGATGTTTCAGTACTTAGAATATCCGTATGTTCATATAATGAGACTAGGACTTGTCTTGGTGGCCTAAGTGCACAGTAGGGTTCCCTAGACCTGCAAATTGACTAGGTACCCTAGGTGAGTGACTCACCATAAGTGTTAGAACCCAAAGTGGTTTCTAGATGATCCTATGAGTGAGTTGGTAAAAAGTAATAACCTAATAATGAACTTGGGAAAGGGGGGTTTTAAAAGATAATGAAATACACATAAATGTAATTCCACATAGGCCTGTTGGAGTACTGAGACCATAGGTAACTGCCAGGATGGATCCCTATTCATAAAGGGGGGACCGGGGTTACATGGTTTCTAGGAAGGATCCCAATATGTAGGATATGTGATGATACTCACCTAGAGGGTATGCTAGAAACCTAACCTTTGTGTATAGTAAAGTGATATTTTGTTATGTCCTATCTTATTTTTTCAAGTTATTTTTTTGTAAAGCCTTAGGTTTCTTTAGGTCTTGTGAGTATCTTGGTTCTATCTCCTATCACCAGGGGGTGAAACTTCTTTATTTTCACATGGTTGGGTGGAAAATATCTTTTGAGGTATTGTTCATTGTTCATGGCTTGGATGTGTTTTATGTTATGTATGTTGAGCCTAATCAGACTTTTCTATGGGGTCAAGGGGTAGAGCCCCTGATGGGGTCAAGGGGAAACCATCTATTTTTTTCTATTAGTCAGAGTATTTTTTCCTGAATTTCGTCATGTCAAAAATACTTGTAAAAGGGCTTAGGGTTTTGAGATTCATTGTATGAGGGATTATTGTAGCTTCTTGTGGAAAAATTGAGTTGCAGGTTTCAGATTGTAATCACTGGATAGTAATAAAGATATTGGACTCACTGTTGGTGGACATAGCCCAGGGATTGGGTGAACCACATTAAATATTGTGTTATTGTGTTCTCTTCTGTGTGTTCATATTTGCATTTTTCTGCTTATTATTCTAACATTTTAGATCTCATGTAGCGATAAAGATTTCTCAATTGTAACATGTACTATTGTATGGAAAGATGTAAAGATCTCTTTGTAAGCCTTCAAGCCATGAACAATGTAATTGTTAATGTAATTGTATTTATTATCAGATATTGAAAGTATAAAGCAATGTAATCAGGGAGGGATAGTTGTAAGGTTATTTCAAGGGATGTTATTTGAAGATTCAAAAGTTATAATTTAAAATACAATCTTGTATCCTTTCTTTAACTCTCCTATGTTGGAATAAAAGGAAATGTCTTAAAAGTAAAGGTTTAATTGGAATTATAAAAGGTATTTATTCAATGTGTAGGTAAAAGGAATGAAAATGAGATAGGAAGTAAAGGATATAGATATGATTGAAATATTACTTTCTTACCTTTCTCTTATATTCTGAATTGCAAAGTAAAGGAAAAGGAAATGGAATTCAATTTGATTAGTAATGAAATGAAATAATTTTATATCAGTAAATGAATTTAATAAGGGAATCTTAAGGAATGTACTTTGTGGATGTTAATAATGAAATGATAGAATGTTAGAAAAAAAATTGTTCTAGGTTATAATTTTATGTTAAAATACCTTATTCCTTATGGGTTCCCTGGGGGGGACATTACATTTGGTATGAGAGCACTGGTTGCTACACTAGGAGCTTAGGGTCTATTTACATTTAAAACTTAACTTCTTCAACACATTGAATACTCATTAAAACTAGTTACCTAAAACTTATGTTGTACCACTCTTCCAGGATGCATCTCGTCACCCGTGGAAAAACTAAGGATAGAGTTCAAGAGTCTTCCTTGAGATCTTACCCAGAGAGTTCCCATGGGGAATATGAGGGAGAAAGAAATCAAGACAACCATAGGAATGAGAGTCAAAGTAATGAATTAGAAGGAGCCCAATTAAGACAACTTATGAAACAACTTTTGCATAGACTTGATAATCTTGAAAATAGAGTTAACTTTGAGGAAGGGAACCAATATCATCACCAAGATAGGGAAAGGGATAGAAGCCCTAGGAGAAGGAAAGCTATGATAGAATCTAAGGATTGGGATACCGCTCACATGAGGGACTTAATCAAGGTCAAGGTACTCCTTTTTTTATGGAAACAAAGGGGGATTTGTAGCGAAAATCTAGTTGTTTGACCTTGAGAGATGTTTCTCTATGCACCCCTTTAACAGTAATGTCAAGGCTAGATGTGCTATTATGAATTTGAGAAAATTTGCATCTACCTAGTGGTGCATGGGAGAGGACAAACTTCAAGTCACCATTACCACTGTTTCTTGGGAATTGTTCCTAGAGAGCTTTAAGGATCGTTTCATGTCTGATCAGTGGAGACAGGGAAGGGCAGAATAATTTCACCACCTTAAACAAGCCAACATGATGGTGGAAGAATATGAAAGGAAATTATATGAACTTAAGACTTTCTCAGGTTATAAAGAGTCCGGCCCCATTCTTGTTCAACATTTCATTAGAGGTTTGAATGACCATCTATCAGGAGATGTGGCAGTCTTAGAACCCAAAAATCTTTGGGATGCTATCACTAAGGTATTCCTAGTTTAAAGGAAGGTTAAAGGGAAAGGTGGCTATTCCAGTGGCCAAACATTCAATGCTAGGTTAGGTTCTAAAGAAAACTTTGACAAAGGAAATTCCAACTCCAAAAATCAAAAATCATCTTTTAAAGGAGGACATAACTTCCACAAAAAGAAATTCCTGAATAACAACCAAGGAAATGGAAAGTTTCAACAACCCCATAACCATAGAAGTTATCGGGCTTAACAAAGGTGTCATCCTCCACCATCCCAAAATTATCAAAATATCAATAAAAGAGGTTATCAACAATCCAGTGCACCACTCAAGGAAATCTGGGCGATGGTTATGATGGTGGTCATGGAATACATTACCCTTGATGGTAGGTACAAATGTTCCCATTCTTACCATTTTGTGTTGCTCTTTCATTTCTATCACAAGATTAGGATGTCCCTGCCTTTTTATATTCTTCATTCCCTTTGCCTTAGTATTTATGAGCATAGAAGGATAGAGAAGAAACCCATCCTACATGAGGGACTTATTCTCCTGCAATGGATATTGACTCTACTGCTAATAGTGCTGAAGTTTATGAGGATATGGCTAACTTGACTAAGGAGGATAGTGATGCTTCAATTTCGGTGTCGAATATAGCCTCTGGGGATTATGAGAACATGGAGGAGGAGGCTGTTGGAATTATGGAAGTGGGGAACATTCCCATGGCTAAGAATAACAATGATGATGACAAGAAAGACAAGGATGTGGGTGGCTAGCTGGTCCCCATTTTGGTGGAGTATGATAGTTTTGAAGAACATGATGTGCCTATCTCCCCTAAACTGAAAGTTGTCATGGAGGTCTATTTGGACATGCAGAAGGATGCCCCTATTGCGGAGAAGGATTCCCCTGCTATGGAGAAAGATAATGTTCCTTCCTCTTCTTGGAACATTCCCTTTTCCAAAATTGTTGATATGCAAGAATGGAATGTTCAACTACTTAGAGAAGATATGGAAGAAAAAATTGACCCTCCCTTTGGGGTTCTTTAGACTATGAAGGCGGCCTCTATGTACTCATTTCATTTGTTGAAATAGGTTTTTTAGGAAATAAAAAATTTGAATTTAAAATGTTGTTCTATTTCTGCTAAGGTTGACTCCCTACAGGAAATGTTGGAGCCTGGTCCTAGCAACATGGACAATGATAGAAATAAGAAGGTGCAAGATTTGCAAGTTAGAGTGGATAATCTGGAGAAATCCATGAAGAAACATATGCAAGATAATAACATGTTCATGGGTTCTACCATGGATTGTTTTATGTCCATCAAAGCAGAGCTGGATGTTGGTTCCCCCAGCAAGAAACTTGAGGAGGATAATGAGAATGTGGGAGATGAGGGTCCGGTGAAACGTACTTGGTCAGCTAAAAGGAAAAAGATCCAAGATAGGATCCAGGAGCTTTTTGACTTCAATGCTGCTATAAAAAAGATCTCAGAGGTGAAGAAGGAAGCTGACGATACTCGTAAGGAGTTTTCTTAGCCCTTTGGGTTCCTTATGCTAGCCTTTTTTGGTGTTACTATGGTTTTGAGTTTTTTGCTGGTGTCTAGTTTTTTGGCTTTTTTTTACTGTTGTGGTTTTGGCAGACTAGGTCCCAATCATGTTTCTCTTTAGTATGCTTAATGTTATTATCTTTTAAACTCTAATTATACGGGGTTTCAGGTCCCCTTCAAAACCTATTTTTTCCAACAATCCAGTGCACCACCTACAAAGAACTTTGGAAGGAATACTGGGTGTTATTATTGTGGACAACAAGGATACATTAAAATTTGCTGCCCTCAATGCACTAATTTCACCAATCAGAATCAAGCAGCTTCAGATTCAATTGTGGGGGATGTTGGCCAGTCTCATAGGGTATTTGCCATAGTAGAGCATAGACAATCTGATCACCAGAACACTGTCATAGAGACTTCAGGTTTATTAAAGGGTAAACCTATTTCTATCATCTTTGACTCAGGAGCAACTGACTCCTTTATATCTCCTTCTTTGATAGAAAAGTGTGGGCTAGTGGCCGTAAGGCAAGGAGTTAAGTGGCAGGTAGAGCTAGCCTCCGGGGCTAAAATGAACACATTTATTTGTTCAAAATTGCAACTTTGGATTAGGACCTTTCTATACCAATGTCGATCTTAATTCCTCTTAGATCTTATAAATTTGTTCTAGGAATGAACTATTTAGCAGCTCATGAAGCTATGATAGATTGCAGAAAGAAGCTCATTCATTGCATAGATGATTTGGGGAAGCCCAACATTATTGTGGGAATCCAACAACCTATATCACTTCAAATGATATCAATAATGCAAATTAAGAAATGCATGAGAAAGGGATGCCAAATTCTTGTAGTCTCAGTTAATGACTTGGTTGATAAGGAAGATAGTGAAATAACACTTGAGCACCCTTTACTCCAAGAATTTTCCAATGTCCATCCAACTGAGATACCAAGAATGCCTCCCAAAAGAGATATTGATGTCCACATAGAGTTGGTGCCAGGTGCTAAACCCATCTCCAAAGCTCCTTATTGCATGACCACTCAAGAGTTAAGTGAGTTAAAAGTACAACTAGAAGAACTCTTGGAAAAATGCTTCATCAGACCAAGTGTGTCACCTTAGGGAGCTTTGGTTATCTTTGTAAAGAAGGATGGCTCACAAAGGTTGTGCATTGACTATCATCAGCTCAACAAAGTAACCATTAAGAATTGGTATCCTTTGCTGAAAATTGATGATCTATTTGATCAAATGAAATCATCCAAAGTATTTTCCAAGATCGATCTAAAGTCAAGCTATCATCAGTTAAGGATTCATGAAGCCGATATTCACTGAATGACTTTTCATACTCGGTATGGGCATTATGAATTTACCGTAGTACCTTTTGGTCTCACAAATGCAGCTTTAGTGTTCACAAGTCTCATGAATGGGGTATTCATGAATTCTTGGAAAAATTTGTCATAATATTTCTGGATGACATTTTGGTGTACTCTAAATCAGTGGAAGAACATGAGTAACATCTTTGACAAGTGTTACAATGCCTTCATGAGAATCAATTATTTGCAAACTTGGAGAAGTGTGAATTCTTCCAAATAAAAGTTAAGTATCTTGGTCATGTTATCATGGGACAAGTTATAGCATTTGATCCTACAAAGATACAAGCTATAGTAGAATGGCCAACACCCACCAACATCTTAGAGGTTCATAGTTTCATGGGTTTATTCAGATACTACAGATGCTTCATCCAAGGATTCTCTAGATTAGCTCATCCCATCACTTCCTTGCAAAGGAAAGGGAATAAGTTCATTTGCAATGAGAAATGTTCAAAATATATTCAGATCCTTAAGGAAAAACTGACTAGTGCCTTGATTTTGGTAGTACCTGACCCCACTAAAAATTTTGTGGTTTGCACTGATGCCTCTCTGGAAGGCATAGGGGAAGTGTTAATACAAGAAGGTAGAGTTATTTCTTATGAGTCTAGGAAGCTTAAGGACCATGAGCTTAACTATTGTATGCATGATTTGGACTAAGAAACTATAGTTCATTCCTTGAATCATTGGAGATACTTCTTATTGGGGCATCAGTTTGAGTTACACACTGATCACTGAACCCTTCAATATATATTTACACAATCAAATCTCAATGCCAGGTAGCACCGATGGATGGAGTTCCTTTGTGAATATGATTTTAAGGTAAGATATCTCTGAGGTAAAGAAAATGTGGTAGCATATGCTTTGAGAAGAAGGAGACATGAGTTGTCCATGCTCTCCCTTTCTATTGATTTGAGAAGTTATATTTTGTAGGCACTTCCTTCATATACTTTGTATCAAGAAGTTAAGGCTAAGATTGAGTCAAGAAAGGCCTTAGAAGGAAGGTTCTTAGGTTATTCCTTAGAGTCAGATGGATTATTGAGGTAGAAAGGCTGAATCTATGCACCACTTTCAGGCAATCATAAGAAATTTATCATGGAGGAAGTGCATTGTGTTCCCTATTTAGCTCATCTAGGAGTTAAGAAGATGTATTTAGATCTATGATAGTTATAATTTTGGTCTGGTATGAAGAGGGATATAGTAGATTTTGTGGCTAGGTGTCTGGAATGATAGAGGGTCAAGGCTAAGCATCATCAACTAGCAAGCCTCCTTCAACCACATTTGATTCTCGAATGGAAATGGGATATGATATCTATGGATTTTATTGTGGGAATCCCAGTCACTTATCAGAGACATGATGCTATCATGGTCACGGTGGATAATTTAACTAAGGTAGCACATTTTTCTCCTATGCAGTCATCCTATACTAACACCTTAGTAGTTAGAGTCTTCATGAAGGATATAGTTAGGGTGCATGATGTTCCTAGAAAGGTTATCTCCTATAGAGATCTAGTGTTCACTTCTGAGTTCTCGACCTCATTACAATATGCCTTAGGGACTCAGCTGAATTTCAATTTGACATACCATCCAAAGATAGATGGTTAGACAAAGTGAGTTAATCAGGTACTCGAGGACATTCTTAGAATGTATGTGATGGACAAATAGACCCATTAGGAAGATTATTTGTACCTAGTGGATTTTTCATACAACAACGGTTATCATAACTCTATTGGAATGTCACCATTTTAGGATCTTTATGGTCATCCTTGTCATACCCCACTAAGTTGGGATCACTTAGAGGAAAAAGTACTACTTGGTCCTGAGATTTTACATGATATGGAGAAGTAGGTTCAAAGGATCAAAGTGTTAGGAATGGGAACACTGAGAGGGGGGGGGGGTGAATCAATGTTCTATATACTTTTACTTTTTCTGATATCTTCAAACTTAACTTAATTGCTCAAGTACTAAAATTAATATCAATCAAGTAAGATAAACAAGCATAACACATGATAACATATATGATTATGGGGAAACCCAAATAGGTAAAAACCCCGGTGGGAATTGACACCCACTAAGAACTGCACTAGTGTATTGTGATCCCTATTAGAAGATATTACAACCCTATTAGGAGTTGATCATTACAAAGCAATAAGTATAGTGACCTAGTCAAGGTTCAAACCCTATTAGGAGTCTTTTACAATAACCCTATTAGGGGTGGTGGCTCACTGCTAGAGCTCACTGCTCAATGAAAAGGCTAGAACCTCCTGGATATCAGATACACACTATATCTACCAATGGTGAACTATTGCTTTGACACTACTTGTCTGATCAATTTCTTTTGTGTGCTGATGCTTTAGCCTCTTGTAAAGCTCTACAACATTATAAATTCTCTTCGCATACCTCTTCTTTTCTACTATCAACTCTATATCTTCTTCCATGCTTAATTACAAAGGTGTATGTCTTATTTATATGCGCTAACAAAACTATTCACTAGGTCGACCTTCAACCTATTACATACAATGCCTCCAAATGAATTGGCTCAAGCATGTTTACATATAATGATATTAATATGTCTATAACCTAAATAAAATAGGTACATAGCCTTTACAAAAAATTATTATACACACTAACCAAAATACCAACAGTCGGCTCTATGCTCTGTTATGTTCTACCACTCATTGTCTGTGTCACTTCATGTAATACCCCTCTAACCCTAATATAAGTTTTGTGTTTTTGAAAGAATTAAGATCCTTCGATGTTTTCTTACAGCTTAAGTTGTATATGATGCTTGTTTGATCTATTCCTATAGTTGTTTATAATAATTTCATAAGCTAGTACTCAATGATTCTAATATCAGGCATACTATCTAAAGGTATCATTCTTGTATGTATTTATCTCCATGTATGTATTGAGTACCTACAAGACCTTTATGAACATAGTTAGGATGTTATATGATATGTACTTGATAGATATATATAAGTGGTTATTTATATTTTCTTCTATTAAGGTTACCTTGGATGAATCTTGTATCTCACTTGATGATTTGATTATGTTAATTTATTATTAGTATTGATAAGAGACTAACACAATGCTTGAGATTCTAACCTTCATTATGATGATGCTACATGCTTTGAGTGTATATATATACATGATGTGTTTTCATGATTCAGGATGAAGTTGTAGTTACTCACATAGCTGAGGTCCACACGATGTATCAATCCTGGTCATCTGTCTGCAATGTTTTCTTTTATATGTATATCCGTGCATATGTATTTCTTCTTTGTGATGCAGGCTTGCAGGTACCGGGCATCGACTTCACCTGGCTTCACAGGTCTGAGCATGCCCTCAAATTCTTGATGGTTTTTGTTATGGAGATAGTACTAAGGCCCCTACATGAGTCTTCCTTTGTCATTATTCCAATTTGGGAATATTAGGGTTCCTTCTTTGTCAGTCAACCTTTGGGTCAAAAACCCAGATCCAACGCACCCGGTTGGGCATGGTTGTAGTTAGTGCCTTGTGACCACTTGAATTTATTTGGTTGTATGATTTGTTTACTCATTTTATTTATTTCTCCTTCTTGGTATGATTCTTAGTTAATCTTTCTATGTTGTGTTTCAAGAGTTTGGCTTGACTTTCTTTGTTGACTTTGGTTGACCTTGTTTGATCTTATGGTTTTCTCGATATGTTTCATAGATGATTTGTATGGCCTCTTTGGATGATTAGATTTATTTTGAGGCATGTGATTTTATTCTACCTCAGTGTTATATCCTATAGCAATTATAAATAGGTAATAATTTATTGTGATCTATTACTTCATAATCTTATAGATTATAGTGTTTGGTATTTGGCATGTATCTATATAAATATATATATATATATATATAGATTATAGTGTTTGGTATTTGGCATGTATCTATATAAATAAATAAATAAATATATATATATATATATATATATATATATATATATATATATATATATATATATATATATATATATATATATATATATATATATATATATATATATATATATATATATGAAAATATATATATGGGTGCACACATATATGTATTTATATATATATAATTTATATGTGATTATATGTTAATTATTGTAGATATTGTTGATGGTGTATATTTTGGGATTAATGTAAAGTATAATATTATTAATAATTAAATATTAAATAATGCGAGGTATATTATTCTCAATTGTTAATTATTAATAACGAGGATAGGTTATATATATAGATATTGATGTAATTAATGATGGCATATGCATATATGTTAGGATAATATTACATATGTGTATGAATGAATACAAATAATCTTTTATTGTATATTTGAGTAATATAGTTGTATGATATTAAGTTATTTTATAATACCCTTTAGTTAAGAGTTAGTTGGGAGTTGGTTACTTTTCCTCTCAACTTTTGGAAATCTATTTATATGCACTACTTTCTCATTTGAAGGGGGGGATTTTGGGGCTGAAGCATTGAGGAGAGGATGGCCTTACTTTTCATGGAGATTTTGGAGAGAAAACTTGGAGATGTGAGGGAGAGTTTGTAAGCATATGTCTTTAAGAATTTTTGGTTATCTTTGCTTTTGGGAGAGAGACATTTTTGTGAGAATTTTAATAGTTGAGAGAGGGATTCTTTGCTGTGGAATTATTTCTTTCTTTCATGGAGATTTCTGAAAGTGGATAGGGTTTGAAGGATGCATCTCAAGTTTGGATTTGTCTTCTCTTTTGTTTCCTTCCTTCTTCGATTCAACCTTCGTAGGACATGAGGTATGGATTGAATATGTTAGTTAATTTATGTCTCTGATAGATTATGGATCTATTCATATATTATAATTATTTATTATATCTGTACTTTTAATTTCTATGATTATTTTAAAGTTTTGAGTTTTTGTTTGTAAGAATTGGCATGTGTTTTCTTAGGGTTTTAAGAAACCCATTTTTGGAGATATATTATTATAATAATTTAAATTGAATCTAGGGTTTTACTAAATTAATTTTATGGAAGTAAAATTCACAGATCTCAAATGGGTATCTCTCTGATTTTATTTTTAGGGTCGAATTAATGCCTTATTTTTGACATTTTGGCAGACTATGCCTGTCCATTCTCGATTCTGAATTTTCTGTCAAATGTATTCATATGCTACAGGCTGATATGATTATATAAAAGTCTAAATTTGATATAAAAGATTCTCCTAAGTCTTATCTTTCATTTCCAATTGGTTTGGAGAATTTTTATTATGTTTTGTGAAAATTACAACCGTTTTAGTGAAGGCAGGTCTGAACCCTAACCAGAATTTTCTGTTTTAAACCAGAAGTCATAACTTTCTTTCCCACCGTTGGATCTTCCTAAAAATAAAATTGAGAGTCCATAAATATGTTATCTAAATCTCCACTGAAGATATTTCCTTTATTATTTGTTTTGTGGAAGATATGGATGACTGTTCTATGATGACTATTCTTTGCATTTAATCCTTGCTTGAAATAATTCAGTTTAAGAACATCATTAAGTTTTAAGGTTTCGTATGGTCACTAGAGGCTATTAGAATGTTTTTTTGGTTAATTGGATCTATTTATACTCTGAATATGTTTATAATATCACTTGGATGTCTTCTTATATGTTTGGAACATTCTGTATGCCATATTGGGTTTAAGGTTGTCAAGTGGACTAGGGACAACATATGTTTTCCTAAACTCAATCAAATGTTGTTATGGAATTGATATGAATTCTTGATGATGGATCTATTATGCTCTTATGATTTTTATATGTATGTTAGGGAACCTAAGTACACTAGGTGAGTGGCTCATAGTGAGGGGCCGGGGCCCTAAGTGGCTAGTACCAGGATAACCTACTATGAGTTATTTAATCAAGTGATAACCTAAATAAATGAATTGGGAATGAGAGATTATTAGAATGGGAAATTACACACTAATCAAGATTAATTGTGCCTCGCCCATGCCTTTAGTGCTAGTAAAGACTAAGGATGGGAGTGGGAGAAGGTACCTATGCGTAGGTACGACTGGATGACCTTGTCTGTACGAGAGGCATTCGGTTCCGCATGTGCCTACTTGGGGGCCGGGGCCAAGAATGGCTAGTACCAGGACAACCCAAGGGGTGAGGGCTATGCGATGAAACTCACCTAGCTTGTAGCTTAGAGTCTCTACTAAATTTGATCATGCCTCTGGTAGTCCTTGTGGTCTTCTTGTCTTTTCTTTTGTGTTGTGACTTTGGGGAAATTTTATCACCACCTTAGGAATTTCCTAGTCGTTACCTCTTGTATGGGCCTTTGGTTCTATCTCCTAGCTCGGGGGAGTGGGCCTATTGGTTCCACGTGGTTGGGTGGTTAATATTTATATCGAGGTATTGATCGTGATTCTTTGGATGATCCTAGCACATATTCCTTTCCAGATCTGCAGTTGAAGATTTCTTATTGGATATTTTAATATGTTGAGATGTACCTATGTATTTGTATTCATGTAATTTTTAATCTCCTAAAAGGAGTCTTGTAGTATTGATGCAATCTCAATTCAAAGCAATGCATAAGGGAATGGGTAGTTCTAGGTAAAATAAAGGGAAAAGAATGTGGAATATTGGACATGTTACTAGCATTAAAATAAAGTATTTATGTTATTTCTCCTATCCTCTTATGTTGTCCACGTGTAAAGGAAATAATCTTAAATATAATTATATATAATGATGTATCACAACAATAATGTATTCTCTCTTGATGAAAGAATTCAAAGAGATTATTGAGAAATGATAGATTAGTGATTGGAATTATTAACAATGAATGGTTATGAAACAATGCAATAGAATAGTAATTTGATTTTAATGTTAATACTTGGTTCATGTTAATGAAGTACCTAGGATGATGCCTACCTTAATGAATATTAATCTCTTACCTAAATTATTAGAGAAAAGTGATATAAAGGATAGTAGATGTAGATGAAATCAATATGAATTTATGGAATGAGTTGATAAAAGGATTAATGATGTTGGATGATTAACCTATGTTTAATAAAAGAAATAAGTTAGGGTTATTTAACTTGGTGCATTAAAATGAATGTAGATCTTTTAAGCTCATGATTCCGTGAGTATCTTATGCATGTAAATGGTTTATATGATGTTGCTTTAGTAGCGACGTTAGGGAACCCGGGAGGACTTAAGTTGTATAAATCTTACATTCAAGTAGTAGAAAATTATTTCTTCTTTTAGAAATATGAAGTGTAATGATGAATATTATTCTAGTAATAAATAAATAAATAAAATAAAATAAAAATTCACTACTTGCATTTTATAGAGGTTTTATGTCTTGTCCTCTTGGGTTGCCTGGTGGGGCGTTACACTTCATCTGGCTGTAACTTCTTCATACTAACTCATATGATCATGCACTCTTAGAATTAGCATGATTACATACTCAAGATCTTATCTTCAAGGTCACATGCCATAACTTGTTCATACTCATGTGCACTAATGCTCTGTTCCTTCGGTGCTCTACTGACTTCTCTATCTTCCATACTTAACCAAATTTTGATCTTCTCACTTATTGCGCTGACTCCATAAAATCATATGACTTTGTTTCCATAATGAAAATACTAAATTTTAGTCATACATAATAGTATAGTCAACTTGCCAACAATCTCCCCCTTTGTCATTAATGACAACAAAAGAATATGGCAAAGTTACTAGCTGTACCTTACACAAAAAATTTCTGACATATATCTCTTGTACATCATATACTCTATCTGATATCTCCCTTGTATTATATAATTTACTCCATATTCTACTCTATATACACTACTCCCCTTTACATTATATACATAGCTCTATATTCTCCATTCTACTATATACTATACTCCCCCTTTGACATTAATGAAAAAGGTGCACAAGAACTAAACTTCAAGTACTTACTTTGATAATACATCATGATATGCAATCTAAAGGTTTGCAATTTCTTGCTGCCAAAATGCCTTTAGTGCATCTACTGTTTGGAGATGGGCACACAAAGCATAAGTCAATTTCTCCATCTTCTCCAAATGTAAACTTGGACCTTGATCATATGTCACCATTATGGCATCAATCTCCTTGATGTTCTTGTTTAGCACATCTACTGAGGGCGCAAGTGCATGTCTCAGCTAAGCTTGCCTATCCCTTATCTTAACTATTTCTTGCTCTGCCTTCTCTATCTTATCCAATTGTCCTTGGTAGAAATTATTGTACATATTTAAATCGATGGATGGATCTAGCACTGACTTCCTTACTACTTCCATCATTGATTCAACTTCCTGAATATTCTTTGAAAGGTCCACAGTTAGTTTATCCTTGTCCATACAATCAACTATGATCTTTCTTCCTTTACCTGCAATCTCCTTCAATAAGGCTTGACCAACCTTTAGTGAACTAAGGTCAAGTGCAAAGTTTGATGTTAGTTCACTCAATCTTTTCTTAAGGTATTTATCTTTTGCTATCTTGGATGTTGATTCCTCAAGACTTGAGAAATTTTCTTTAAAACATGTCATGATGGTGCTGACATCATCCACTGAGTGTATACTTGATACTTTCTTGTCTGTAGGCAGTAAGCTATTCAAAATGTTGACTGATTCAACAAACAATGGATTCCTCATAACATGTTTCTCCTTTTCCTTTTCCATTGCAAGCACACTAATCTTTATCAGGTCTTCTTCTCCCCATGACTCTAGGCTTGAGGTGTTAGGAGTCAAACTTGACAATAATGACAATGAGGTCTTGGGGGAAAGTAGTGAACTATCCAACAGTTCAGTCTTAGCCTTCAGTGGCATTTCAACTGAGGGATCATCAACAGGTTCATTTTCCTTTCCTTTTTCCTTCTCCTCTTCTTCTCCTTTCTCCTTTTCTTTTCCTTTCTCCTCTTCTTCTTCTTGTCTAATTATGTCTTCTATCTGCACTTGTTCTTGATGCTTAGGTGAGTTATCACCACATAGAGTTTCTACTTCCTCAGTGCTCACAAATGATTTTTCAAACTTATCCAAGTCCTTGTCTGTGGCCACAATAGATATCTCAACATTATCTATCATAATTGTTTCTTCCTTGGCTTTAGGCATAGATGTAGAATCCTATGGACCTGTCATAGGTGCATTTGGAGTCTCAGCTTCTTTTACTTTCTTAGTGGAAACTTGGGTTGTGGGCACCAATGATGGATGCATGCGTTGTTCCAAAAATACCTTCTCAAAGGATTTTTTAGTCTCTTTAGCAACCAGTTCATAATATTTATTCATAATCTGTAAGGTTCTCATCTTGGTTCTAAGGTTCAGCTTTACCAAATTCATTAACAAAGATTTTTCTTCAACTGAACATACTGGAAGGTTATCATCTAGTGTCTTTTCTCTTATTTTGAAATATTCTTCAACATCTTATCTTTTCAATGTATCCAAAATTTCCCAAACTTTATTTTGAATGACTATCTTAAGTTCCAGAATAGTCTTTTTAAACTTGATCATATGTTTGATTAACATATCATGGATCTTAGATTTGTCTATCTCATGATATTTGTCAAAGACTTAGTTATTTGATCAATTCTACCCTCATCTACTACTCTTGTTCTTAGTACTTGCAAATTTGGTTGGAATCCTACCTCAGGAGGTGGTTGAACATTTCTTCCTTGGCTTCTTGTGGATCCAGCCGATGGATGGCTTCTGACAATATGCTTCTTCCTCTTAGGTACCCCATATTGGTTCATTGGGATCCTTTGACATTGATAGGAGGACTTGTGCATATTCTTCTAGGATATGTTCCTCCACTTCATAACCAAGTGGATGAATCCACTTAGTTCTAGGCTCCACTGCTTCCATGCATGTGATGCCTGTCTCTACCATGAAGCAAATACTATCCTTATATTTCTCCATAATACTTTTAGGTATCCTATACCTCCTCTGTATCTTTGTTCTGAATGTTTTGAATTCCAATTCCATGAAATCTCTCAAGGTACTTTCAGAAGATGCCTTGAATGATATTTGTGGCATTGTAGGAAGGTTCTTGTCTAAATAGAGATCTGAAAATTTTCCAACTATATGGAAGTACACATAGATTATCAATGATCCAAACTTGAATATCTTGCTCTTGTCATGTTTGATTTCCCTGATATTGTCCATCAACTGTGCACACAAGATCTCACACAAGTTGAAGTCTCCATTTTCCTTTACAATCCTTATGGTTGCTAGAATAGTGGTTGCAGACACACTATTTACCCTATTTGCATGTTGGAATCTATATCCAAGTATCATAGACATCATCTTGATGTCTTTCTCCTCAATTGGCTCAATGTTCATGCTACGCTTATCACTGCGAGACTTGCAAGCTTTCTCTACCAGTTTTATGACATCCTTGCCAGTGGGAAGGATGGCATCTGTCTTAGGTAATCTAGTCATCTCATGAATCAGATCAGTAGTTAGTTTGATAGGGACTTCACCAATCCATAATAAGTCATCATGAATTCTCCTCAAAAGAATCTTAACCCATTCAGATTTGTAAAACTCATATGCTATGGAAAAATCAACAATAGGGTTGTCTTCCAAGTGCGCAAACTCATCTAGGAAGGTTTTGTCTGGATTCATCATGATTTCTATGTGTGACCTGATTCTATCTAACCCAATAGGTTCCTTTTTGCAATAAATTTATGCGCGTATGTCCTCTATGTGCATAACTCCCATAGGAGTCCTAAAGAACGCTCCTTCCAAATCATCTAGGGTAGACTTGAATGGATGTTTCTTAAATATGTACCTCTTTCTTTTAGAAACATAAAAAACAACTGGTGTAGCCATAACTTACTTGATTTAATGCTTCAAAGAGATTTCCAAGGGTTTCTGAACCATTGTCTCTGAACTAGGGCTTCAGAACAAACTTAAATTCCTTTCGCCGATAATCAACCTACAATTCTTCGCAACTCAACTGTTTGAACTCCTATGATCTTTAGACACTCAAACTTGAATGCAAATGTGTGAATAAAGTATATGAAAATGTGTGAATAAAGTATCTTCAGTGACTATAAAATAAAAATTCCATCATTAATGCTTACCGCATAAACACAGAATCCCACAAAGAATTCCAATCTTCCTTTCTGCTATCGATCAAACAGTGCACTCTTGCATTCTGCATCGACTAGTGTCCAAATAGTTATAACCAAAGGTGCATACTCTGAGAGTGAGTATACCAACCACATAGGGGTCTAGATCTAATCTAGCTTCCCCTATGACCATGATGGTCATTTAACCATAAATAGGAGGTGCGGCCATTGCAGATGCATCCTCAATTATTTCATCAACATTATCCTTCTTTTCTTCTATCCAAATCAAGCTTGCATCTTCTGTAACTTGCACAAACTTGACTTCTCCTGCTTCATCCAATATTGATCTTTTTTACTTTTTAGGGCTTTCTTGTCTTTGCACTTTTGATTTGCAAAACTTTCAGATATGTCTAGCCTTGTTACAAGAGTGAAAAATAATTGGAGGCCTTATATTCCTTGACGTATTGATGTGAGTTACCATTTTGCATTATCTAGTCGTGTGACCATTGTAATTACATATTTGACATGTAATTTTCTAAGAACTTCTAACATTCTACTGAGGATGATTTCTTTGATTGTTTTGAGTTTTATTTCTTGGATTTGATCTACAATTCATATCTCTATGACCAAAATTATTGCATGAATAATAATAGCCATTGAAAGGTCTTACCTCTTTGCAATCTCTTGCTATGTGACCATGCTTGTTATAGGAATAACAAGTTTTGTTTATTGGGTTGTGCTCATCTTTAGATGGTTCTACTTTAGCTTTAGTAGGATCTTTAGTCTTCTTAGCTTCTGTAAGTTCTTTAGGAGATTTCATTCTATCTCTCATAGCATCAATCTGAACTTGGGCTTCATCGAATCCAATACCAAAGGTATCTCCTTTAATATTCTATGCATACAACTAAGATTCTATTAGATCCTTGCTTATGTGTAATTTTTCAATATGATTCTTAGCTTCAGTCAATTCAGATTCTACTTGATTCTTGATGCTCTCTAACTCCAAGATTTTCATGTTTGCTTGTCTTAGTTCTTCATCCAACTATTTATTTTCTTTGACCTATTCTTCATAGACTTCTTGATTGTTAATGATGCAAGAGGAGGTAGGAGGGGCCAGAGATGACATGCCCTAACCTGATCCACCTTGCTCAACAACATGTAGAAGCAACAAAAAATAGTGAGAGAGATAATGCAAATTTTTTCATATATTATCTTTAGATTGATTCATACATGATGGGCTGTAAGGCCTTCCTAGTTTCGGATAGATATTACAATAAAGTACAGAAGTCCTCAAACATGTGAGGATTTGCAGATAATCTCTAATCTTTCTATCTTCTATCAAAACTTACCCCCTAAACTCTAACCAAACAACTACACTTATACAAGAGGCTACCAAACTGAGTCAGCCTTCAGATCCACAATCAATAAAAGGAATGGTCAGCTATGGGACCACATGCTTCCCAATGATGGATACCAACATTAAATTCATGACCCAAATTAAATGCACAAGTCATCCTCAATATAAACTTAAAAGAAACCCATCGGTAAGAAAAGCCAACTGAGTGCCAGAAAAGCATCACCAAGCGCCATAGAAATTCTCTGAGTGCTAGAGAGATAACCTACCAACACCAGTGAACAAAGGAAACCAAGCAACATCGAACCAACTCGGTCAAAGGAGGAACCAAGAAACACAAACAAACTCAAATATGTTTTTGGTGACACAAGATTGCCAAGGACCCGAGATGCTCCTACATCAGACACCTGAGGTTATTTGAAATGATTCTCCAAATCATGAAACATGTATGATCTGAGCTGCATCCAACTCAGACTGTGAAATCCAAGAACTGTCTTCAATCGGTCTATTCTTCCACTTTACTAGATATTCCATATACTATTTTCCTCTTGTACTTCTGCCAATTCTTTGATCCAAAATATGCTCAACCTCTTCATTATGCTTCTTAGGATAATTCATTGGTACTGCCATGTCTTCATTAGGTTCATGAAACTCATACAAATCAGCAATGTTGAATATAGGTGATATATCCATGTCATCAGGTAACTCAACTTCATATGCATTTCCACTGTCAAATTTTCTCAAAATCTTGCAAGGTCCAAACTTCTTCATCTTCAGCTTCCCATATGTTCCAACAAGAAATCTGCCTTTCTTCAAATGAACCATCACTTCATCACCAACATCAAAAGTCTTATGTCTTCTTGATCTATCAGCTCTATCTTTGTATTTTTGATTACTCTTTTCTAGTTTAAGTTTCACATCTTCATGCAATGTCTTCATGTACTCAAAAAATTTTACTCCTTCAGTACTTCTCTTTCTTTCATCATCAATGTTTCTCAAATCTGATATACCTCTCAGTTGTATGTCATTTACAATCTAAAAAGGTGATTTTCCAGTACTCCTATTCATTGAATTATTGTATGCAAACTCTTCTTGTGCCAACACAAAATCCCAATTACTCGGTGTGTCTCCAACAAAACATCTCAAAAGGTTTCCCAAGCTTCTATTCACAACTTCTTTCTGTCCATCAGTTTGTGGATGAAATGTAGAACTATATTTCAACTCAGTAACAAACTTTCTCCAAAGAGTCTTCCAAAAGTATCCAACAAATTTATAGTCTCAGTTAGAGATAATACTCCTCGGTAATATATGCAATCTGACAATTTCCTTAAAGAAAAGATCTGCTACATGTACTACATCTGATGTCTTTCTACAAGGTATAAAATGTGCCATTTTAGAAAATCTATCCACAACCACAAATACAAAATCATTACCTCTTATTGTCTTTGGAAAGCCAAGAACAAAAGCCATACTGATGTCAATCCAAGGTTTCTCAGGTACAACAATCGGTGTATACAATCTAGTATTCTGACTAACTCCTTTAGCAACTTGACAAAATCCACAAATTTTTACAAATTTTCAAACATCTTTATACAACTGTGGCCAAAAGTATTTCTCCTTAAGAAAATTCAATGTCTTATCAATACCAAAATGTCCAGCCAAATCACTACTATGTTTCTCTTTTATCAAATTCATTCTCATTGCTCCTCTCGGTATACACAACTGAATACCTTTAAACAATATACCTCCTTGCATACAATATTCATCCCATTTAGTACTTTGTTGATCTTGAATAGGTGCTCTGCACTTTCTCAATGGCTTAGAAAAATTAGGATCAAATTCATAAGAATATCTCATATCATCAAAGCCTAGAATTCCAATTTTTATCTTAGTCATCAAAGATCTTCTTCTACTCAATGCATCAACAATTCGTTTAGTGACTCCAATCTTATGCTTTATCACAAATGTATAACTCTACAAATACTCAACCCATTTCATATGTCTCTAATTCAACTTATTCTGACTACCCAAATATTGTAAAGCCTTATGATCGGTATACAACACAAATTCACTCGGTATCAAATAATGTCTCCATTTCTTCAGTGCTTGAACAATAGCATAGAATTCTTGATCATACACAAAATATTTCCATTTTGCATCATTCAAATTTTCACTAAAGAAAGCAACATGTTTACCTTCTTGACTCAACACAACTCCAATTGCACTACCACTTGCATCACATTCCACTTGAAATACCTCACTAGTATTCATAGGTGTAGGACAATTCAAAATAGCTTCAACATTTTCAGGATCCATTTTCAAACCATCAACTGAAATAAAAAATCCCAAATACACAATCTCCTCTTTCATCAATGAACACTTTTTCAGATATATTAGCAACTTTTCTTCTTTCAATCTCTACAAAACTTGTCTAACATGAAACAAATATTCTTCTCTGGTCTTACTGAATATCAGAATGTCATCAAGATATAGAATCACAAACTTACCCAATAATTTCTTCAAAACTTCATTCATCAACCTCATAAAAGTACTCGGTGCATTAGTTAAACCAAAAGGCATAACCAACCACTCATATGAACCTTCTTTTGTCTTGAAAGCAGTCTTCCATTCATCACCTTCTATGATTTTGATTTGATGATACCCACTTTTCAAATCAATCTTGGTAAAATACTTTTCTCCAGTCAAACTATCCATTATATCATCCATTCTTGGTATAGGAAACCTATACTTCACTGTTATCTTATTGATTTCTCTGGAATCAGTACACATTCACCATTCTCCATTCTTCTTAGGTGCCAATACTACAGGTATTGCATAGGGACTCAAAATTTCTTTGATCAAACCTTTCTCCAACAATTCTTGAATCTGTCAGTTCAATTCTTGATTCTCGGTAGGTGTCAACCGATGAGGTTCTATCAGAGTGGAGTTTCTACACTGGGAACTCTGGGTATGTATGCTCATTAGGTTTTCTATGTGTATTTTAAACTTGAAACAAAACTTAGACATATAGCATATCTATTTTCAGACTATTGCTTTGTTATCATTTTGTCTTGGTTTATGTTTCGATCTATGTTGTGAGATTTTTTTGGTTCTTTATGTTGTAGGAATCATGCCTGAAACTAGAGTAGCCAGAGGTAGAGGTAGAGGTAGGTCTAGTAGACATGGTAGGGGAAGGAAACCTTGCCCCTCCACTAGTTTTGAGCAAGTCAGTAACCGCTAGTAGTTGAGAGATGAATAGGGAGATGAGCATCAGGGAGAGTTTGATGGGCTCGATACTAGAGAGCTCCTTCAGGCAATCCTTGCTTGTCTCAGTCCTGATCAGGATAGAGAAGATCAGGAAGGTTCACATCATTCCTATAGGAATGAAGGAGAGAGAGAGAGACAGGGAAAGATCCAAGAGTCCTCTAAAGAGGAAATTTATTATGGATCCTTCAGTGGTAGCAGCAAACCATATGTAGGATCTTATGAGGGGATGACCTATTCCCTTTGATGGGAAGGGTACAAGACTTGAGGCTGAGACATGGTTAATTGCCTTGGAGTGAAGTTTCACCATGCACCCATTTAGAAGCAACACCAAAGCTAGATATGTTGTGACTTAGCTCACAAATTTTGCTGCAGTATGGTGGAAAATTGAGGAAGAGAAGCTGGGCCTTCATATGGACACAGTTACATGGGAATTATTCTTCAAACATTTTTGAGAATGTTTCTTATCTGATCAGTGGAGGAAACAAAGGGCTGATGAGTTTCATAATTTGAGACAACTGACTATGTCAGTGAGTGAATATGAGCACAAATTCTTTGAGCTCAAACAGTAGACCAGATTTGGACAGGACACAGCCTTATTGGTTCAGCACTTTGTCAGGGGGCTGAATGCCCACATTATTGGAGAGGTCTTACTCTTTGAGCCTAAGACCCTCAGGGAAGTGGTTGTTAAGGCTACACTTAAGGAGGCTAACTTAGCCTTGGGCCATGGTCGGCAATTAGATGCTTCAGCTGGTGGATCTTCAGGATCAGGATTCAGAGGGAATCAGTCTCATGGTGGTGGAAACTTCAAGAAGTCTTCGAACTTCTATAGAGGTAACCAAAATCACCAGTAGATTAAGTCACCTCCACCTCCTTTTACTCAGAGTGGTGGTTCCTGATCCAGGAACTTCCACAATGGCAAGCACTTTAAGCGCAATCAAACTACTCAGCCAACTCAGAGTGCTTAGTAGAGCATTAGTAGAGGTAGCTTCTAGCAGTCTAGTGCGCCTTCCGGTGGGAAAGGCAATTTTAGGAGCACAGGTTGTTTCACTTGCAGGAAGTTTGGACACATTGCTGTGAATTGTCCACAGTGCCCACCTCAGTTTTCCTCACAGAGATCAGTAGCTTCTGAGTGCACAGTGGGTGATGTAGGACAAGGGCATAGAGTTTTTGCAGCATTGGATCAGCGGCAGGAAGATCATCAGTGCATGGTAGTAGAGACCATAGGTACTATTTGAGGTGTACCCATTTTTGTTTTATATGATTCTGGTGCTACTGATTCTTTCATATCTCCACATTTAGTTGAGCGTTGTGGGTTAGTGGCTGCAAAGCAAGATAGTAGTTGGCAAGTGGAATTAGCCTCAGGAGCTAGGGTTGTAGTAGGATCTTTGGTTCCTAAATGTGAGTTGAATTTGGGAAAATTCGCTACCTCAGTAGATCTACGTGTGATTCCTTTGGGATAATATGGGGTCATTTTGGGTATGGATTGTCTAGGAGCTCATGGAGCTAGCATCGATTGTAGTAAAAAGACCATCAATTGCAAGGATGATGAGGGCAAGGAGTGTCAGATAGTGGGTATTCCACAATCTATTTCTCTCTGAATGATTTCAGCTATGCAATTTAAATGTTGTATGCAAAAAGGTTGCCAGATGTTTGCGGTGACCTTGAATGAGATTGATGAGGAGGAGAGTGAAGACAAGAGCCTAGATCATCCTGTGTTGCAGGAATTTCTTGATGTCTTTTTGAAAGAGATTCCTGGTATGCCACCTAAGTGTGACATTGATTTTTAGATCGAGCTTGTTTTAGGAGCTGAGCCCATCTCTAGAGCTCCATACCAGATGACTACTCATGAGTAAAGTGAGCTTAAGCTTCAGCTGGAAGAGTTGTTGGAAAAGGGGAGCATTAGATCTAGTGTTTCTCCATGGGGAGCACCAGTCCTCTTCATTAAGAAGAAGGATGGATCTTTACCCTTGTGTATTGACTACAGATAGTTGAACAAGGTAATGATAAAAAATAGATATCCTTTGCCACACATAGATGACCATTTGATCAGATTAAGGGAGCTAAGGTGTTTTCTAAAATTGATCTGAAGTCGGGGTATCATCAGCTATGGATTCATGATGCATATATTCATAAGACTGCATTCTGTACACGATATGGGCATTATGAGTTCACAGTAGTACCCTTTGGCTTAACGAATGCTCCATCAGTGTTCATGTGCTTAATGAATGGAGTGTTCCATGAGTACTTGGATTAGTTTGTTTTGGTCTTCTTGGATGACATATTGATTTATTCTAGAACCATAGAGCAGCATGAGGAACATCTTAGGTAGGTACTGTAGTGTTTGAGGGAAAATCAACTCTATGCTAATGCAAAGAAGTGTGATTTCTTTCAAACAAAGATTTAGTATCTTGGTCATATGATTTTAGAAGAAGGTATCTCGGTAGATCCTTCTAAGAGTTAGGCAATTGTGGAGTGGCCAACACCCACTAATGTGTCTGAAGTTTGTAGTTTCATGGGTTTGGCCAGATATTACTGCAGGTTTATCAAGGACTTCTCTAGGGTTGTACATCCTATCACCTCATTACAGAGGAAAGGGAAGAAGTTCATTTGGATAGAGAAGTGTGAGGAAGCTTTTCAGAAGCTTTAAGGGTGTTTGACTAGTGCCCCTATTCTAGCAGTACCTGATCCAGCCAGAGATTTTTTTGTTTGCACTGATGCATCATTAGAGGGTATTGGAGCAGTCCTCATGCAGGAAGGATGAGTGATTGCATATGAGTCTTGCAAACTCAAGGATCATGAATTGAATTATCCTACACATGATCTTGAGTTAGCAGTGGTAGTCCATGCTTTGGTCAGATGGAGACACTTCCTATTAGGACACCATTTTGAGCTTCATAATGATCATCGTAGTCTCCAGTACATATTTACCCAACCTAATCTGAATGCTAGACAGAGAAGGTGGATGGAATTTATATGCGAGTATGATTTTGAGATCAAATACATCCAGGGTAAAGAAAATGTGGTTGTAGATGCTTTGAGTCGCAAGAGGAAGATTGTTTCAGCTATGACTCTTAGCGTGGATTCTAGGAGCAGGATTCTTTAGTCACTTCCTAGAGATGCTTTGTATCAGGAGGTGAGTTCTTTGATTGAGTCAGGTAGACCATTGGAGGGTAGGTTCTCAGGATTTGTCTTGGAGTCTGATGGACTTATGTGACACAAGGGCCAGATATATGTTCCACCATTGGATGATTTTCATTCATTGGTTTTATCAGAGGCTCATCGTGCACCTTATTCGGCACATCCTGGTGTCAAGAAGATGCATGTAGACTTATGAAAACTTTATTTTTGGCCTGGCATGAAACGTGACATTGCAGATTTTGTGGTGAGATGTCTAGAGTGTTAGAGGCTCAAGGTAGATCACCAGCATCCAGTAGGGCTTTTACAACCTAATCTCATTCCATCTTGGAAGTGGGATATTATTTCTATGGACTTTATTATTGGATTTCCTATGACTCCTCATAGACATGATGCTATCATGGTGACTGTTGATCAGTTGAATAAGGTGGCACACTTTTATCCCATGAGATCTTCATATACGATAACTTATGTGGCCAGCGTCTTCATGTAGGATATAGTGAGACTTCATGGAGTTCCACGTAAGATTATCTCTGATCGAGATCTTATTTTTACATCAACATTTTGGACTTCACTGCAGCATGATCTTGGTGCTCAGTTGAATTTTAGTTCAGCATATCACCCTGAGATAGATGGTCAGAATGAACAGGTTAATCAGGTGCTAGAAGATATGTTGAGGATGTATGTCATGGACAGACAGACTCACTGGGAGGATTATCTGTATCTAGTGGAGTTTGCTTATAATAATGGATATCATAGTTCCATTGGCATGTCACCCTTCCATGCATTGTATGGATGTCCTTGTCACACACCATTGAGCTGGGACAGATTGGAGGATCGTATTCTTATTGGTCCAGATATGCTTCATGACATGGAGTAGTAGGTAATTTGTATTCAAGAGCATGTGGCTACTGCACAGGATAGACAAAAGAAATATGCAGATGCTCATCGGATTAATAGGTAGTTTTTAGTTGGGGACAAAGTATTCTTGAGAGTGCATCCGCGGAAGATTCCAATCCAATATGGAAAGGGTTCAAAGTTGGCACCTCATTTTGTTGGTCCTTTTGAGATCTTAGAGAGGATAGGTCCAGTTGCATACCATCTTGCTTTGCCACCTAGCTTATCATGCATTCATGATGTATTCCATATTTAAGTACTTAGGCGATATATTCCTGATGTTACACATGTACTTGATTGGAATGCTTTATAGGTGGAGGATGGGCAGTTGGCATTGGAGCCCATATGTATCCTATAGTGTCAAGATTTGATCCTCAGGGGTCAAACCGTCGACCAGGTAAGGGTCCAATGGGATCCAAATGCTGAGACAATAGCTACTCGGGAGGATGCAGCTAGATTCCAAGAATATTATCCCTACTTGTTTGCAGGCTTCCAAGAGTAAGCCTAATACAAGGGGGAGTGGATGTAGTACCTCCATATTTTGCTTTCAATTTTTTAGATGCCATACTCTTTTAGGCCACATTGTTGTGTGCAGATTTTATTATGTTAGTGACTATTGATGATCTAGATTATGTTTTGATGATGCCATATTTGGATATTGATATATTATGTTGAGATGTTTCATATTTCAGTTGGATTATGATGTACTTACCCCATACTAGCATGAGTATGGTGTTCATATGTATGTATCTATTTTATGTGTCTGTATGGTAGAGGACAGAGGTGTAGTTACTCGCTTTGTCGAGATCCACACGACTGACCATACCCTATCATTGCTTGTTATATGTTGTATGTACATGCTTTGTTTTGTGATGACAGGCTTGCAGGTACATGGCATCGTCTTCCTTGAATTGGCAAGAGTGAGCGTGCCCAAAAATATACTCGTCTCAATGGTAAAGAGGGGAGGTAACAGATGGACCCAAAAACCCTAAATCTAAGCCCAATTATCCTAATGATTGGATAAGTATCCGTTGACCACCTTACCCGAATTTGTCAGGTGACAAAGTTCGTGGATTCCATTTCTGTGTTGGTATGTTTATTTGATGGTCATGTTTTATTGCTGTTTGTATGTGTGTTTTTCTATAGTTATAAATTTAATATTATATTGGAAAATAATATTAGGTTTATTTCCTATGTTATTTTATGATTGTTAATTAATTAAAAATCAAATATTAGGATATTTGATATTAATTAATTAATTTTGTGAAATTTATTTGAAATTGTCCTTTAGTTATTAAATTAATATTTATAGCATGATTTAATGATGTTAGGAATTTTAAATTATTTAATAATAGCTCTTATTATTAACATGTGCTTTATTTACTATGAAAGTGATTGGTTTGGGAAAAGTGACAACTTGTCTTTAGGAGACTAAGTTGTGCTGTGCAAAATTAAATTAATTTTATTTTATTAATTGGTATTTTCTCTCAACAAAAGAGAGAGAGTTGGATTAGAAGTCTATGTGTAAGTCATCTAGGGTTTGCTTGATTGTTGGAGTTGAACCCTAATAGGGGGATTTGACATTCATTTTGGTTAATCAGTTTTTGGAGAGAGCTTTTGGGAGTTTTATGTTTTCTTTGTGTTCTTGAGCTTTTGGAGATTGTGCATGAATTTTGGGTGAAGATTGCTTGCTTTGGATTTGGGAATTTCTTGCACTGTGATTCAGAGCCTGCAGGTTGAGCTTTTCTTTTGGCATTGGATTGTATTCATCTCACAGATGTTCTATTTCAGTATCTGGCATTGGATTGAGGTAGGGTTTGATTTGATCTTACTGCAATTTTATTTACAAATTATCTTTGTTGAGATGTGCATGATTTATTTTATGGATGTAATTCTATTTTTCTATTATGCTTTATTGTGGGTATTAGAAAAACCATAGATTTATGTCTTTGATATTATTTTGTGATTTGGCATAGTAATGTTATGCTACTGAAATTTCAAGAGAAATTTCACCCTAGGGCTCTTAGAAAACAAAAAATTAAAATCTCTATAGTTAGTCCTATAGTAGGAATGAATAAAATTAATGGGTTGTTTTCAAAAATGGTTTTTGGATGAAAAATGGTCATTCTGGGTAAAAACTTTCATCTCTATCAAAAATAACAGTCAAAGGAAAAATTACAACAGTAAGAATTATTGCATGACCAAATATATATTGGTAAATATGTATTTGGGTTGCAAAATGTGGAGAGAAAAAAAATTAGGAATAAGACAAAACTCTATGTTTGTGTAGAGGAAAATTTTCCATTTTTGGTAATTTTCCTGTAGCTGTCTTTTTCCTTTTTCAAAATTTTTTATTTAAGTAAAAAAAAAAAGTGTGTTAAAACAAAAATATATATACTATAAAGGCTAAAATTTGCATGTTAAAAGGGTGTTCTTTTTAGAATGCTCTTTATTAAAATTCGTTAGGAATTTATAAAAAATAATTTATATTAAAAAAAGAAGAAGGGCATGGGTTCCAACCCCGTACCCCCCTGTGTTTTCTTCCTAGGCGGCTGTGCAACCGCATATTTGAATTGGAAAGGATTTTAATTAAAAAAAAATTGTTTTGTTTTGTGCGAGGCAGGGGTCTCAGTCCCCAAACCCCACGATAGTATGTACTACCGGCGGTACATAGTACCATCAATAGTGCAAGTATTGTCGATGCCTGCACTACCGGCGACACTGTGTGCCGTGCTTGGTAGTCCGTGGGTGCGGGTTCCCATTGCGGCCCCCCCCCCACGTGTTTTGCTATGTAAAATTTTCTTTATTAAAATTTGTTTTTATTTAAGATTTTGTAATATTTACTTTTGTTACTATATTAATTTGATATTATTAAATTTTATTAATAAATTAATTTTTTTATTAAAAGTTGTTAATTAGTTTTAAGAAATTTATTATTAATGAGTTTTTATTTGTTTTATGGTAAATGTTATTAGTGAATTTTTTTTGTAATTTATTGTTATTGGATTATAGTAAATTCTTTTGGTGATTTTAAATAAACAATAGTGAAGAATGTGAATAAATTATTATAATAAAATTTGCTTATTGAAAATTAATCAACGTTATTAAACTTTGTGTCCTTTGGACAATAAATTAGATTTGATTAATTGTTTTAATATGGGTTACTTATCTTAAGATGGTTTTAATATGAACAACTTTATATGATCAAATTAGGCTTTTACTTAATGCCAAAAATGTATAAATTATCTTTTCATCTATACAGGCATTATTTTCTACTGAAATTGGCTGTTTTCTACAATATAGTTTTATCTTTCCTAAATGTTGAGTTTGTCAGTTTTATGGGAACTAGATGACCTAGGAAAGACAAAGGCTTGGGAATTATCTGTTATTCATGTTGTTTATCATGTTTGGCGTGAGTGTGATTTGTTTATGTTCTAGATGACCTTATAGGCTCTTGTTGTATTATGTGAATTCAGTGATCATGTGTATGTAGTCAATCCTGGTGTCTGTGATGATTCTGGATGTGTGACTATCTATTTTATCTAAGTTTAGATCTAGGAGAGATCTATGAGCCTAGGGTAGTTTACCTAGATATGTGTTAGGAGGTAGCTTGCAATAAGTGCCAGGGCCCACAAGTGGCTGCCAGGATCACTTATTGTAAGTTATTATAAACAAGTGATAACCTAATATAATATTGAGAGATATTAAAATGAACCTAATAAGATAGTTTCCTCTCCCATGCTTGAGTGCTAGTATAGACTGAGATGAGGATGAGATGATGCTTGCACCTTTTGAGGTGTGTGTTCTAGCATAGTTAGTGGCTTCATCAGTATGAGAAGTCATTGATTCTGTGTATGGTCACTTGAGTGCCAGGATCTAGAGTGATTACCAGGATGAGACTCAAGGGTTAGACGTATATGATGACACCTTCCTACACATAGTCTAGTTATCCTACATGTGTCAGTTGCCTCTGGAATAGTGAGTCATACCTTTTACTATACTTGTTGACTTTGATTTAGTAAGCTATCGAGATTCCTTTCCTAGTGGTATTTCCTGATTTGACTTGATTATCCATTTGGGGTCCAATGTTATCTCCTTAGCATAGTGGGGTAGACCTTTGTGGTTCTACACAGACGGGTGGTAGTGATTCTTTATCATTCAAGATTCGACATCCTAGTGCCAGTGCTTGAAGGTGTCTTGCAGTTGGATTCCTTATGTTACTTTATCTTTGATGTTCTTTATTTATATATTCTTTATTGTAAATCTTGTATTAGAGTATCGTATGTGATACTTAATCTGGATCTTGTAATTTAGTTGTTAGAGTGATTACTGCATACCCTGCGACATGTGTAGTGGATGTATGTTTATTAGGATTTATGATTATTCATGAGATGTAATCATTTTGATGTAATTGTTGTATTTAATTTATGGAATCATTTGTTGATGTTATTTAATGAGTTATGTTAGAAAGTAATAATACATCATGGGACCCATTAGTTTTGTAACCTATGTATGTGATGTGTGTTATGTGAGATAATGGTTAATGCATTCATGTGATTGTATATCTTAATTGTAAACTTTAGAAAAAAAAATTATTCACCTAAACTTAGTATCATGTTCTAGGTTAGTTTCTTTTGGGTTCCCTGGTGGGGTATTATAGGTGCCTTGTTCAGTAAACTAGCTCTAGGGATAAGATCCATGAAATGATCAACACTTCTCTTCGATGGTGAACCATCAAGTACATTATCAGAAATGATTTCACTGTACTTGGTGAGTAACTTATCAATCTCCTTAGGGGCATTATCCTCTATTTTCTTACTCGACTTGTTAGGAATCACAGCAAAACATACATCATTTCTCTTCAAATCCTTAACAAAATTTCTTCCTTCCATCAAGAAAACTTTCACAGATGTGCAAACATTACTAATAGGTTCTTCCATCAAAGGTAACAAGATTTGTCTTTTTCCATTAGCCAAAATAGTATACTTATGCAATCTTCCATCATATATAGCATGTCTATCATATTGCCATGGTCTACCCAAAAAAATATGACAATAATCCATAGGCATGATATCACATAACACCTTATCATAGTACTTCCCAATTTTCAAATTCACATAACATTTTTCACTTACCAAGAGTGTATGCTCATCTTTGATCCATGAAATCTGGTAGGGCTTCGGATGTTCCAACCTTTTCAACTATAACTTTGTGACCATCTGTTTAGATGCCAGATTCTTTGAGCTACCACTATCAATGATTACCTTCCAAACTTTGTCAGAAACTCTACATTTGGTCTTGAACAAACTTTTCCTTACGAGATCTTCCTTTTTACCTTCATTTCACAGTGCTCTTCTTACCATCAAGTTATTTTCCTTCTCAGGTTCATTTGGTGACTCTTCTTGCACCAAAGCATTTCTACTGCTACCAGACTTCTTACTTGCATGTGTACACTCAAATGATCTATGTCCTTCTTCTCCACAATTGTAACAAGTTCCTGAGAAACTTCCTCTGTTATAACGACCTCGGTAGTTACAGTCTCTACCTCTAGATGAAATTTCACCTTTCCACTCAGTCTTGCCTCTATCTAGAGTTGTCTTTTCTAGTTTGGATCTATTTTTTTCACCATTGGATCTACCTCTTCCTCTAGGGAATCTACCACCTCTACGTCTTTTTCTTTGCTCATATCTCTTATTCAATTTCTCCTTAGCTTTCAATGCAAATTGATAAGCCTCTTCAATGTTCTCCAATTTGACCAAACTGATTTCTTCTTGGATGGAAACTCTCAAACCATTCAAGTATCTAGAAATTCTTTCCACAATCTTCATCATGTCTAGATCTGATATCTAATCTATAGAATTCCTTCACCGAGCTATCTTTCTGCCTTAAACTTTGCATTCACCTAACCAGGTTAATCTGATAATCAGAAGGTAAGAATTTTCCTTTCAATTTATTCACAATTTTACTCCATACCTTGATTTTGTCTTTGCCTTTCCTCTTTCTGTCCAACTGGAGATGTTCCCACCATAAGGATGCATGACTTTTGAACTTAGTGCTTGAAATTTTCACCTTCTTTTCCTCAAGTACATTTTCATATTCAAAGTACTTTTCCATCTTAGTGATCCATTCTACTAATTCATCAGAATTCAATTTCCCACCATACTCAGGAGGATTAAAGTTTGGTGTAGACTTTAGACTTGTCAAAGCCTTCAAGAATATTTCTTCACTCTGATCTATCACAGGTGTAGGTTATATATCACCTTGTTCTACCTCAATTTCATCATCACTAACATCTTCAAGATGTCTTCCTCTACGTTGGGCTGTCTCAACAGCTTCCAATCTAGCAGCAAGTTGTCTCAACATGTTTGCCAATCCTAGATCCGCATCTCACCTCCCACGAAACATCTTGAAAATCATCTACAATTGCAAGCCAGATCATAATCTGCTACCCCACAACAATTCAAATAGCTAGGGCTTCATAAGAAGGAACCTTCAAATCTAGATTCACAAATCAAGATCTAGATCTAACCTCGCTCTGATACCACCTAACGCAAGATAAGGCAGGAGGGGCCAGAGATGGCACACCCTAACTTGATCCAGCTTGCTCAATAACACATGGAAGCAACAACATACAATAGTGAGAGAGAGAATGCATAAACTTTCTTATATTATCTTCAAATTGATTCATACATGATGGGTTGTAAGGCCTTCCCAGTTTCAGCTAGATATTACAATCAAGTATAGAAGTCCTCAAACATGCAAGGATCTGTAGATAATATCTAATCTTTCTATCTTCTATCTTCTATCAAAACTTACCCCCTAAACTCTAACCAAACAACTACACTTATACAAAGAGGCTACCAAACTAAGTTGGCCTTCAGATCCACAATCAATGGAAGGAACAGTTAGATCTGGGACCACACACTTGCCAATGATGGATACCAACATTAAATCCAAAACCCAAATTAAATACACAAGTTGAACTCAACAGAAACTCAAAAGAAACCCGTCGATAAGAAAAGCCAACCGAGCGCTAAACAAGCATCACTGAGTGCTAGGGAAATTCAACGAGTGCCAGAGAGATAACTGACCAACACCAAAAAACAAAGGAAATTGAGCAACATCAAACCAACTCATTCAAAGCAGGAACCGAGCAACACAAACAAACTCAAATATGTTTTTGGTGACACAGGATTGCCAAGGACCCAAGATGCTCCTGCATCAGTTAAATAACTTTTCATCCAATTCTTCAATCTGATGCTTTGGAGATGTGTTTTCCTCATTCATATTTTTTACCATTTTCCCTAAATCACTGTTGTAACAATCCTTCAAATCTTTTCTCAATTTATTGATGACTACTTGAGAACCACTAATGTTTTCTTTTAGTACTTCAATTTCTTTTTCACATCTGTCAAGGTCTGTGAGAGAAGCTTCAAGATTCTTCTTCAGATATTTCACTTCTTCCAAACCCATGATCTCCTCAAGTGGTTAAACTTGTCTTCAGAGGACCAAAGCTCTAATACTAATTGTTAGGAATGGGAACACTGAGAGGGTGGATGAATCAATGTTCTATATATTATTACTTTTTTTGATATCTTGAAACTTAACTTAATTGCTTAAGTATTGAAATGAATATCAATGCAAGTAAGATAAAAAACCATAACACATGACACTAGATATGATTATGAGGAAACCCAAATAGGTAAAAACCCTAGTGGGAATTGACACCCACTAAGAACTGCACTAGTGTATTATGATCCCTGTAAGAATATCTTACAACCCTGTTAGGGGTTGATCATTACAAATCAATAAGTACAATGACCTGGTCAAGTGTCAGACCCTATTTGGTGTCTTTTAAAATAACCATTTTAGGGGTGGTGACTCACTGCCAGAGCTCATTGCTCAATGAGAAGGCTACAACCTCTTGGATATTAGATACACACTATATCTGCCAATGGTGAATTGCTACTTTGACACTGCTTGTCTGATCAGTTCCTTTTGTGAACTGCTGCTTTAGCCTCTTGTAAAGATCTACAACATTATAACTTCTCTTCACATACCTCTACTCTGTTGCTATCAACTCTATATCTTCTTCCATGCTTAATTACAAAGGTGCATGTCTTATTTATATGTGTTAAAAAAACTATTCACTAGGTCATCCTTCAACCTATTACATACAATGCTTCCAAATGAATTGGCCCAAGCGTATTTACATACAATGACATTAACATGTCTATAACCTAAATACAATAGGTGCATAGCCTTTACAAAAAAATATTATACACGCTAACCAAAATACAACCAGTCAGCTCTATGCTCTGTTTTGTTCCGTCGCTCACTATTTGTGTCACTTCATTTGGCTGTAACTTCTTCATACTAACTCATATGTGTGTGTGTTTGTTTAATACCTTCATGAAATTAGGATAATCAACTACAATTCTAGAAAAATACAATGCAAATTTAATCTAAGAATTGAAATTAACATCTATGACATCCCATGGTTCTCTATCCAAGCTTGGTAAGTAGAGCTCTCAACCTATTCTCTACTAGTGACAAATCTAGAATGAGAAATATGATAGTACAATGCTTAATCTAGCTCTCAAACTCTCAAATGTGATACAAAGATAATTCAAATACTCTCAATTGCTATGAAATTGCCTATAATGGTGATGCTTTGCAAATGAATTTCTAAGATATTATTGCTCTCAAAATGCCTCTTATTTATAGTAAAATTCCAAGGGTAGGGGGTAGAGTTATTTAATCATGATTTAGCCTTGGTTGAGTCAAAAAATTTGCAATCTTTTTAAATGGGGGGACAATTTAAATGGTTGTCTCAAAGGTTTGGACAAAAAGATAAATTTGAGTGGATGAGATTCAAAGTTGAAATGTGTGATTGAGATTCACCTATTTTGGAGTGATCCATGTGCTTTTGTTCTCAATTCTCATTGGTTGCTCAAATTTTTGTTGAAAGATATTAGGATTAATTAAATTCCATCAATTAATTAAATTAGCCATGTAAGGGAATAGGTTCAATTTGATTTTTGATTTAAAACTATACAATTAATTGATTAAAAACAATTATATAGTGCTTTTGACCCCTTTAAGCTTGTATTTAATTATTTAATATCATCATTTGATTTTTCCTTTGATTTTAATGATTTTGTCCAATTTTGATTAATAAATGTCCATTTTGATTTGATCCTTTTTTATGAGAATTAGTGCATTTTGATGATTTTTCCATTTTGATGGTTTTAAGGAACTTGCCCAGTTTTTGATGTCTACAAATGCCCCTCTTTGAATTGATGTTCGTAGAGCATTGATTCAAAGAAATTTTTATGTCTTGATCACTTTTAGGTCCTGATTAATTGATACACAACTGATTTAGGTCCTAATTTGATACCTGATATGATTAATGATACTGCATAACATGATGATCAGGATTAAAGTGGGAAAATACTGAAATCTAATTTTTCCAAAATTTCATATGTTTTAGTAAATTGCAATTTTGAGGGTCTTCGGTGCATTTCTGGGAAAATATGCTGCCTGGAAACATGGTGGAACATTGATGTTTCCAAAATTTCGTTCAAGATTATTTGAATACCTTTCCATCGCATCAAACGGTTTGTAATTCGGAGCTAGGATGAGAAAGTTATGCCTTCTCCAAGTGGACCTAAATTTTATATTTAGTTTTTTGATAAATTTTGATAGTTTTAATAGTTTAATTGTAATAAACATTATGATGACTCTTCATTTTAATTCCAAGGGATATGTGTGACCCTTGGGATCCATCCGACTTGTATAAACTCCAATTTTGAATAGAATGGAGATAGTTTTTGGTTTGCAATCTTGTTGTTCTCATTTTTCGTGTTGAATTCTACAATACTGCAGGTATCACACCAGGTATTGTAATCTGGTTTTCATAAATCAGATCAGTGGTATCAGTGCGGGAACGCTCCTTTATGCCAATTTACACAAGGTCTTCCTACCAAAGATTAGGATTGGATACACAAGATTTGTCAAAATACCCACCTTTGAGACGCACACAATCGAAGATGTCAGACAATGATGTTAAGAAGTTGGTCGAGGAAGCTTTAAATAAGCAACGAGAGGAGATGATGAGTCAATTTTCATGCCTCCTATAGAAGCAAAAACCCTCTGAATCTGAAACATCATTTTGTGGAAATACCCCTTTCAAAGTGCAGGTCAATTTTGACATCCCAGATTTTGAAGGAAAGGTCGATTCTGAAGCTGTTGATAACTGGTTATCAAAGTTGGATAGGTACTTTTCTGTAAATAATTTCTTAGATGCTGAAAAGATAACATTTGCTCTCCTCAAAGTTGAAACCCATATGAAATTAGCATGGGAAACCAGAGTAGCAAATAAAGAACAAGAATCAGTTGATGAAGATGGTTTTATACTATCTCTTGATAAGAAGCCCACATGGGGAGAATTTGTGGAATACATAAAAGAAGCTTACCTCCCGGAGGATGTATATGAACAAAAATACATAGAATGGCAACTTCTTCGACAAAAGAGGGATCAGTCTGTGCAAGATTACACCAATACATTCCATTCACTTTCAGCAAAACTCGGTATTAATGATTCAAAGAAGCATCGAATTTTGAAATATCAGAGTGGACTTCACAGGTATATTCAAACAGAGATGGAATTTTTAAACATTGAGACATTTGCAACTGCCTATAAATATGCTACAAAAATTGAAGAAAAATTCAAGCAAAAAGGGAAGAGGGACTACTTTGTAAACAACAAGCCAAGGGATGAAGGTGGCAATAAATTTGCAGGAAAACAGGTGACCAAGGAACTTCATTCAAATTCACCCAAGAACACATGGTGGTCTACTAAAAAGATAGACATAGGCATGTGGTGTGAGATGCATAAGTCCCCAACCCATAATAGAAAGGATTGTCGAAGTATTAAAAATTTGATGATAGAAATACGAGGAGAGGAAGCTGAACCTGAATTGTCACCAATAGATAATTCTGAGAAAGAGGAGAATGATTCCATCATAGAAGCAAACCCATATGCCGTAGTTGGAACTGCTAAAGTATTGTCCCGTGAAGATGAAGAGAGACTTTTTCATTCACAAATGTGGGTTGATGGAAAGCCTCTGCATTTTATTGTTGAAAGTGGGAGTCAAAAGAATTTGATCTCTAGGGAGACAGTCAAAAGATTAAATCTGAAAGTGACAAGACACCCACAACCATACTCTATGGGATGGGTAAATGAGGGACAAGATATTCAAATAAATCAACAATGTCGTTTGCCATATTCAATCAAGCCTTTCAAGGATGAAGTGATATGTGATGTAGCACCATTGGATGTATGTGATGTCTTGCTGGGGCAGCCATACATGTATCAGAGGCATGGGGTGTATGAGTCCAGGCCACGTAGTGTTACAATCAAGCTTGGTGGGAAGAGGTATCAAATACCAGAGGTATGTCCAACACAAACTGCTTCTTTAATTAGTGCTAAACAATGTAAACGCTTGATTGCTCAAACTAGAGCTTTTGCTGTACTCATGATTCGCCCTGAACAAACAAATTCAGTTGTTCTTAATACACATGCTAAGGTAATAGAGAATCAACAAAATCAGATGGATAAAACTTTGAAAGAATATCACAGTGTGTTTACACCACCAGTGGGAGTACCAACACACTGTCAAGTCAAGCACTCTATTGATTTAATCCCAGGCACACCACTACCACATGAGCCAATATATAGGAGGTCATTTTTGGAAAATGATGTCAAGGAGGTAGATAAAGCAGAAAAATTCATTGATAACATTAGACACCTACAACAAGAAGTTCATGAGATATTGGAGCAGAGTAATCAGAAGTATAAGGAAAGACATGATAAACATAGAACTCCTCATCAGTTTCAGGTTGGTGACAGGGTATGGTTACATCTTCAGAAAGAGCACCTGCATGGACCAAATAGGAAGCTTCATCCTCTTCATTATGGACCATACACTATTGTGAAACAAGTTGGTGAGAATGCTTTTGAACTTAATTTACCATCCTTTTTGGGATTGCATCCAGTTTTCAATGTGGAATTGTTGAGACCCTATTTTCCTCCTTTATTGGATATCTCCCAAGCTACTGAACACATTCAAGCTACAGAGTTAAATCCCTTTACTACTGCTCCAGTCCAGCGTGACCATGTTACTGAAGCCATTTTAAAGACTTTGAGAAATCAGAACATTCCTTTGTATCGGGTGGTTCGAGCTGGTCAACATTCTCATCAAGGCAAGTGGTTTACTAAGGAACAAATTGAGCAGATTAGTGCAATGGGGCCCATTGCCTCTTAAGGGGGGAGGAATGATTAGGATTAAAGTGGGAAAATACTGAAATCTAATTTTTCCAAAATTTCATATGTTTTAGTAAATTGCAATTTTGAGGGTCTTCGGTGCATTTCTGGGCAAATATGCTGCCAGGGAACATGATGGAACATAGATGTTTCCAAAATTTCGTTCAAGATTATTTGAATACCTTTCCATTGCATCAAACGGTTTGTAATTCAGAGCTAGGATGAGAAAGTTATGCCTTCTCCAAGTGGACCTAAATTTTATATTTAGTTTTTTGATAAATTTTGATAGTTTTAATAGTTTAATTGTAATAAACATTATGATGACTCTTCATTTCAATTCCAAGGGATATGTGTGACCCTTGGGATCCATCCGACTTGTATAAACTCCAATTTTGAATAGAATGGAGATAGTTTTTGGTTTGCAATCTTGTTGTTCTCAATTTTCATGTTGAATTCTACAATACTGCAGGTATCACACCTGGTATTGTAATCTGGTTTTCATAAATCAGATCACATGATATTTGTTTTGATATGCCCCACTGATAATAGTTCAAAATTTTAATGCCCCAAAGTTAATGATGTTTGATGTCAATTTGATATTCTTATGATGCTCCCTCATAAATGAAAATAGATTGATCATTTGATAGAAAAATTGATGAAATTGATTGATTAGTTGATCCAATATGTTTTCATTTTTGAAAAAATATTGATGATATGAAGATTTCAACAAATGCCTCAGTTTGATTGATTTGTTCATATAGGTCAACTATGATTGAGAAAATGTTGTTGATGTTTGAGATAAGTTGATGATGTTTGGATATCACTTGATGTCAGTCAGAATCACTTGGTTGATGTTGTATTGATGTCAATCAGATAGGATAGGTATGTTGATAGTAGAATACTGATAATTCACTCTCAAGACATAGAGACATGAATAAATGGATTGATTTCCCTTCCTCACGATCTAGAGTTAGGAGATTTGATAAGCTCAAGTTGAGAAAATGAATGATAGGATACCTTGATTGACATTAGATGATCAATTGGATGATTCAACTGATTGATATTCAATTAGATTGGATTTGATAGGGAGGTTAATGATGGGAGGCTGATAGATAGGGTCATTTGATATGAATCAGGTGTAGATTTAGATATAGATAATGAAAAGAATTAGGTTGCCCCTAATTAATCAATTTGATGAGGTTCCTTGATGATGATTTTGTATCATGTTATAGTTGTTGATCAGGACTATGATGTATCATTTTGTCGATGATATTGTATCTTTAATATACAGATTTGATGGATCTTTGATGTTACAAACACTTATATGATTATGGACTTTCTTTGATTCTCTTGATGTGTTTATGTGAGATTATATTTATATGTAGCTCTACATGCTGTTTATGATGCATTTAATTTTGATTATGCTATGGATGCAATGTTTTATTATGGAAATATGGATATATGAATGCAACTATGTTTTTGATTTTTTTTTTTGATGTATGCAACTCTTAATGAGCTATCCTTAACTAAATATATGCAAATGATGTATGAGTAATGAATCTCTTTTCTTTTTATTTTTTGATATAAGGATAATGAATAATGAGTAATGCTACGAATGAATGCAAAAGATAATCTCACATTATTGATTTGAACCAAGGATAAGTGTTTTTAATTGAACCCCCTTTTCAATTATTGATCAAGATAATGACTGAACCCCTTTTACCTTGGAAAAATAACTACAAACCAATGCACTTAATCTAACATGAAAATGCAATGCAATGCAACTAATTGTCACTAGCTTTTAGCAAAGAAATGCCATAGAGAAATATTTTCATCATTGAGCATTGTAGGACTAGAAAGAAAGTACAACCATCACTGACCACATCATGATGATATGAATATCACTTTATCTCACTTTTGGTAACCCCTTAGGAAACTAGTACAAACCTCACTAGTTGAATGACCAACTATGGGAGTATGAATACCGGTTTCAATGGATTCAATGTTGCAAGTGGATTTTGGTATTAAGATATGGAAGATCTAAATAGCCAAGGTATCCATTTGCGTAAACAAGAAAAGGCCAATCCTCCACCTTATATGATAGTCCTTGATGGTTCTTTGATGACCATTTTGTTAGATGAATTCACATAAGTTAGCGGATTTTCCTCAAGACAGTCACTCAAAGGCAAGAAAAATATCATGTCTCCATCATTGCCAATCTAGTCGAACATCATTGATTAGCTAAAAGGAATGATAAAAGTCAATTCAATAAAGATCATCAAATTTAACTTCAAGTGTTTTGCAATGTATCAAGATTTTCAAAAAGAATTTCCAAACATTTTGATCTTTTAAGTGTTGTCAATTTTTAATCCCGAACAATAAAGTCAATGAAGGCTCAAGGATCAAGTTGTGGAATCAAAATGCTTGGGTGTGAATAATGATATTCATCAAAGGTTCACAAAATCTCTCTCTTCTAAAGCTCTGATAATTCTCTCTCTGATGTGTTGTGACCGAATGTAGTACTATTGAATCCTCTTGTACCAAAATCCAATCCTTTCCTGCCCCCGAGTGATAAATGTGATTGTGTGACAAAAACTTAGGGCAAATAGGCAATGCAACAATGCATCTGAAAGGTTTTATTATGACTATGCACAAATGATGAATGCAATGAAGATTTACAAGTGAGATGATGGAACTTCAATATGTACACATGCAACTTGGAAAGACTTAAGGGAACAAAAGGTGCTTGCTTGCCAAGTTTTCACCTTTTGGGTTTATTGCTCTTTTTCTCTTTTTCATTTTTTTTTTGCTACCAAGGCGCCTATTGCTAGGTTTTCACCAAGGCACTTTTTTATCTTTTATCTTTTCTTTTTTCAATATTTTCCCGACATCGGGATCTTTGGACAATGCTCTTCTGAAAGATATGCTATAATAAACCATGGGTATGACTAGGATGCTCAAAGATATTGATAAGGTGATGAAAAATGATAGATATGGAGGATAAAGGTAGGTGGTGGTAAAGGTTTTATGCCATATATTGGATAAGAGGGATGGAGATATGGAAAGTAGGTGTCAGAAAATGAATGTGAGGATAAGAATAAGGTATGTTGTAGATGGAAATGTTGGAAAGATCAAATTTGACACACACTTTGAAGAGTGGTGGAATGATGGAGGATCAATAGATGAAGGAGGTAAGGATCTTTTTGAGGTAGTGGATTTTGGGATATAGGAACCCAAATCAGACTTGGAAAGTGGAAGATGTTTGGAAGGAGATGGAATGGAAGCCTTTGGAAGCTTGAATGTCAACTTTTATTTTTCTTTTGTGTGCAAGTATTTCAACAGTGACTTGGGAATCCACGTAGTCTTTGATTTTCCTTTCTTTTGTGATGCTTTTGAATGAATTTCTTCGATGAGGGATTTAGGAACCCACATTTTATTTTTTTCTTTTTGCTTGGTGGACCTTTGCGGCCTTTTGGATATTTCATTTTTCTTTTCATTCACATGTCGATTAGATGGGACATTGTGATTTTTATACACATGGATTCTTGGATTTATGATTGTTATGTTGCACATCAAAATTGCTTCCAAAAGACTTAGGAATTGTGGATGAATAGGAATAATATGGAGGGTTCATATGGATTGGTGTTTGGACATTCTTCAAGTATGTGTGCCTTCATTGATCTTGATACATGGTAGGGTAAGTGAATGGAGAGCTAGGGATGATAGGAATGGAGGATGGAGGAATATATGGACCTAATACGGATGGAAGGGATGGAGAATTTTGTTTTGGGACATAGGAACCCAAAATGGATTTTTAGGATAGTGAAGGCATATGGTTGTGTTTGAATGGAGGGATATAAGGTGTGAAAGGGATATCAACATCTTTGGAAAGAGTTGCATTTCCTAGGTTCTCATCTTTAAGATTTATCTTTATGCCAATAGGCTCATGAATAGCTTTAATAGGAACACATTTGATAGGATCAACTGAAGCTTGAAGGGATTTATTATCATGCAAGGGATTTGGAAGAATGATGGTTTCTTGAGGTGAACATGGAGGAATATGACAAGGAAATGATGGGATACTTTGATCTTGACAAGGATCTTCGAATGGTGTAGAGAGGGTATTTTTCTCTTGATTTTCAATATGCTCATTGGAAATTGTGGAAGTGATATCTTGATCTTGCTTGGGAAGTGGAGAAAATATGGAACTTGGAAGGATATTTTGTTCTTGGAATGGAAGGATATCATCTTGAAAGACATGGAAGGATGCAAGGGGATCATCAAAGGGTTCTATAGATATGAGACCTTAATCAAATATGGGAGGGGATTGTATATAATATTGATCTTGATCTTTACCGATATTTGTTTCTTTTCTCTTTGGATTATCCTCTTGACATGGAGCCACTTCTAAGGACAAGGTAGATGTTTGGATATGTGTGGGGGATGTTTGGAAGAATGATGTAGGATCTTTCTGAATGGGTATAATAGGCATTGAAGCACATGAAGCTTTGAGGTCCAAGATCTTTGAAGCATGGAAATGATCTGCAACAAAATGTAAACTAGCTTCGGTTTCTTTTAGAGGTAGCTATTGAGGGTAGACACAGTCAATGTGAAAAGTGTCATCATTAGGCTCACTCTTTTATGGAGGAATTTTGGATAGTTGTGAAGCTTTGTGAGATGGGAAAAGGATGAAAGGAGTGATGGAATATGGATAAAGTGACTGAGAGGGGGGGGGGGGTGAATCAGTCAACCATAAAACACTTCACTATTATTTCTTTCCAGATCCCTTAGGATATCTTAAAGAATGTTATCTGTTTTAGCACTCGGTAAATAGATTGCAGTAACTTTGAAGATGCAGAAAGTATTAGCAAAATTATCTTTAGATGTTCATCAGTACTTGTATATGATTAAGATAGCAATTAAGAACACAAGAGACACAAGATTTAACGTGGAAACCCAATATGGGAAAAACCACCAATGTATCTAGATACTTATTTTCACTTTTCTGAAGTGATGCCTGGTTAGAAGCCAACCCAGTAAAAGGTTACAAAACACACTGTTAGGTGTGACCTTGTTAGAGGATTTAATCACCCTGCTAGGAGTGGCCTGGTAAGAGGTCTTGAAAACAATTCAATGGAATTGTCACCTTGTTAGAGGATTTACAATATGGTTGTTAAACCAACTCGGTTAAGAGATTTAGAATTCACTGTTACAATGATAAGAAGGTAACAATGAAAATGACCTGTCTAATAATGCAACTGCCTTGCGGATTACAGATCTCTGTTCTGCATAAGTGTGATCCTTCCTGATCGAATAAATCTCTGCTGCACCTTAAGGATATTTGAACATCCTTCACAAATTCGCACACACCTTTCCTATCTTTCTTCTGTAAATCTTCTGCTATATATCTCTATTATTTTTCACATTTGACCTTTTATTTATATGATTTTAGATTTGTCAAATCGACATTATTTAGTATAACAGTCGGCTGAATTAAGAAAACTTTATTTGCAAAAATCCTTCAAGGGCCGACAGTGCTCGGTGACCATAACTTTCTACAATCTTTCAGAGACCGAGGGAACTCGGTAAACACTGACAATCCTTTACCTTCAATAATCGACTGAACTCGGTAAATGCTAGCTTTTCTTTGACAACTGACTGAACTCGGTAAACACTGAATTTCCTTTGACGACCGATTGAACTCGGTAAATGCTGATTTTTCTTTGATGACCGAGTGGACTCGGTAGACACTGATTTTCTTTGATAACCGAGTGGACTCGGTAAGCACTAATTTTCTTGTCTGGTAGAGCGACTGAGCTTAGTAGAAACTGATTGCTGCGGACTATGACATTGTGTGACATCAAAGACAATACATAATTTGAGTAGCAATTTCCTTCAGATAATTGTTTCCAACAATCTCCCTCTTTGGCATTGATGGCAACACAATATGTCATAGCATAAGAAATTTGAAAGAATTAGCTTGGTTTAGATTCAAATCTCCCTCTGTCAGCAAACTTCCTTTTTCCTAAAAATTCTTCCTTCTGACTATTGAAAATTTCTTGAAGTAATAGCAAAGACATAGCAAACACTCCCTCTTTGACAACACATGCCAAAGACAATTCACATAATACCGGTGTAAATTAATGTACCTCAAGTACTGATTCATATGCAATGATTCCTTGAATATGCTGCATCAACTGGTTGATTTTCAATCATGTTCTGGTTGATGCATCACTAAAATTGTATTTAGTGAGCCTCGGATAGGGGAATGACCCCTAACTTACCTCTTAGATACACAAATGCATCCTTAGGTAATGGTTTGGTGAAAATGTCTACAATCTGCTCTTTTGTATGAATATATTCTAATCTGATTTCCTTGTCCTGCACCAATTCTCTGACAAAGTGATATTTAATAGCAATATGCTTGGTTTTGGAATGCATCACTGGATTCTTTGAAATGTTTATTGCACTGGTATTGTCACAAAATATAACAACTGGTTCTTTTATTTCAACCTTCATACCTTCTAATAACTGTTTAAACCAAACAATATTTGAACAGTTTACTACAGCAGCAACATATTCAGCTTCAGCTGTGGATTGAGATGTGCAATTTTGCTTTTTACTAGTCCAGGATACCAGTCTTTTTGCAAGAAAAAATGCTCCACCACTTGTACTTTTTCTGTCATCAATGTTCCCTGCCCAATCAGCATCAGTAAACACTTTTAAGTCTAGATTGCCTCCAAATTTATACCACAAACCATATTCTTCAGTTCCTCTTAAGTATCTTAAGATTCTTTTGATTGCCATCATATGATTTTCCTTAGGTTTTGCTGAGAATCTAGCTACTATACTGACTGCTAAGGCAATATCAGGTCTTGTATGTACTACATACTACAATTTTCCAATCATAGATCGGTATAGGGTCTGATCAACTTCTTTTGAATCATCATTTTTGGTAAGTTTCAGTCCAGTACACATGGGTGTACCAACTGGTTTTGAATCTTCCATACCAAACTTCTTAAGTATTTCCTTAATGTATTTAGATTGAGTAATGTATATACCATTCTTGCTTTGCTGAATTTGAAGACCAACAAAGAATTTTATTAAACCAAACATAGACATTTCAAATTCTTTGTTCATTTGCTCTGAAAATTCTTTGCACTGATCCTCATTCCCTGTAAATATAGTATCATCTACAAATATTTCTGCCAATACAATTTTGTCATTCGGTCCTTCTTTAATATACAGATTGCTGTTATCATTGGCTCTTTTGAAATTAATCTAAATCAAATAGTTATGGAGTCTTTCATACCATGCTCTAGGAGCTTGTTTCAAACCATACAATGCTTTGTGTAACCTGCAGACCATGTCCTTTTTATCTGGATCAACAAAACCTTCAGGTTGTTCAATGTAGACTTCTTCATCAAGAATTCCATTGAGAAATGCAGATTTTATATCCATCGGATATACCTTAAATCCTTTGTGTGCTGCATAAGCAAGTAGAGTTCTTACACCTTCTAATCTTGCAATAGGAGCAAAAGTTTCTCCATAATCTATACCTTCTTCTTGAGAATAACCTTTACATACCAATCTAGCTTTGTTTCTAGATACTTGACCATCTTCATTCAGCTTATTCCTGAATACCCATTTTGTTCCAATTACATTCTTATCTTTAGGTCTAGGTACAAGAGTCCATGTTTTATTCTTTTGTATTTGTTCTAATTCTTCATTCATTGCTTCAATCCAACTTTCATTTTCCAATGCATCTTTGATATTTCTAGGTTCAAAATTAGTAAGCAGACATGTAGCTTTTAGCTTGCTTCTTGTCATAGTACCATCTGATTTGTTTCCAATAATTTGATCTGGTGTATGATGTCTTCTGACATATTTGGCTAGTATAGGTTCCTTGCTTTTTGAATGAGTCATGCTATTGTCTTCTAGGATCTCTTCTTCAGGTTGCTCGGGCTCGGTAGATATTTGCTCGGTAACTTCAGGCTGAGACTCAGTCTGAATTTCTTCCTGTGACTCGGTTTGAACTTCTTCTTGTGACTCGGTTTGCGACTTGGTAACTGTGCTCAGCTCGGTAGATATAGTTTCCTCATTGATAGTTGTGTCTGCCAATGTTTCAGGTTCAATGTAAACGAATCTTCTGTAGTTCTCAGGTTCCCTTTTTCTTTCTTCTTCAGTCTTTTCTGCAAACTCATCAAATTTTACATGTATACTTTCTATGACTTTGTGAGTAGATAAGTTCAGACATTTGTATGCCTTGCTTTTGCTAGAATATCCTAGGAATATTCCTTCATCACTTTTCACATCAAATTTATTTCTTCTGGATTCTTTTAAGATATAACACTTGCTACCAAATATTTTCATGTAACTTACATTGGGTTTATAGCCATACCATAATTCATAAGGAGTTTTGAATGTGTCTTTCTTCAATTGTACTCGGTTCAAGGTATGAACTGCAGTGCTGATAGCTTCCTTCCAGTACTTTATAGCGATGTTCTTTTCTATCATTAGAGTCCTTGCACAATCCATAATAGATCTGTTTCTTCTTTCTGCTATTCCATTCTGCTCAGGAGTTCTAGGAGCTGATACCTGTCTTTTGATTCCTCTTTCAATGCAAAAGTTGTTAAAATCATGGGAGATGAATTCACCACCTCTGTCTGATCTTAAGCATTTCAATCTTTTCCCTGTTTCCTTTTCCACTCTTGCTAAGTACCATTTGAACTTTTCAAATGCTTCTGATTTTTCTCTTAAATACATAACAGTCATCATTCTAGAATAATCATCAACGAAAAGAATAAAGAATTTATCTCTAGTATAGCTTTGTATTCCAATAGGTCCACATAAATCAGTATGCACAATTTCCAAAATTTCTTTAGACTGATAGTTCTTACTCTTGAAACTAGTTTTACTCATTTTGCCAATCTGACAATTCTTACATAGACCAGTATCAGGTTTCTTCAAAGTAGGAATGCCTCTAACCTTCTTGAATTTGCTTATTTTTATCATGTTATCAAAATTCACATGACATAACCTTTTGTGCCATAGCCAACTTTCTTCAATTTGAGCAATAAAGCATGAATATTCACTGAGATCAAGATAAAATAAGTTACCTTTTGTTTGTTTGCCTGATCCAATGAGTTTTCCTTTTTCATCCAGCAGTCTTGCTTGACCATTCATGAATTCAACCTTGAAACCAGTGTTGATTAGCTGTACTACACTTAGAAGATTATGTTTTAGTCCTTCAACCCAATAAGCATTATCACATATGAGTTCTTTGGTTAATGAGATTCTTCCCTTTCCTTTTATACAACAATGTTCATTGTTTCCAAATCTTACATTGCCACTATCACAGTCTTCTAGATATTCAAATTTTGTCTTGTCACCAGTCATGTGGTGTGAACATCCACTATCTATTATCCATATATCATCTTTTCTTATATGAGAAATAAGTGCCATCTTATCTTCATCATCATCAGATTCATCTTTTATAGCAATAAAGACAATTTCTTCTTCACTATCATCAGAATCTTTAGCCATAAAACATGTTTTCTTGCCTTTATCCTTGAATGATTTGAAATTCTTTTTGCCATAGTACTTGTGACTTCTCTTCTCTTCCTTGACTTGCTTGTTTGGGCACCTAGCTGCAATATGTCCAATTTCTTCACATGAGAAATAGATTAAAGGAGTTTTACCTTTATATTTACCTTTCCCTTTAGAGTACTTCTTTGCAAGTAATGCTTCTACAATTTCAAGATCACTATCAGAACTTTCTTCTGATACTTCTTCACTTTCTGACTGAACTTCTTCAATTTTCTTGTTCTTCTTTAGTGAAACCTTGGCCTCAAATGCTGATTCAATATTTTTGGAATTTGGAACATAGTTGTCATAGTTGTCTAATTCAAAGGCTGTCAATCTTCCAACTAAAGCATCTAAAGTTATATTGTGGTTTGTTTCACATCTTCTTTCTTGAATAGCTGATACTCTTATTGCATAGATAGGGAGTAATGTTCTGAGTACCTTACTTATAACAGTTTCATCTAAGATTGTTCCTCCAGAAGCTCTAATTGCACTTACACTTGCTTTGATTCTTTCAACATATTTTGCAATGTTTTCATCTTCCTTCATATTCATCTTGTCAAACTGTCCTCTTAGGCTTTCTGCTTTGGCTCTTTTCACATTTGCATCACCACCATATATTTTCTTTAGTGTCATCCACATTTCATATGTAGTAGTACATTCTTTAATATCATCAAATTCTTCATAGCTGAGAGCAGATGCAATGTCTATCATCATGGTGTTATGAGTCTTTTTCTCTGCAATGTCTTCAACAGTTAATGCGCTAGTAGGAACTGTGTATTCTTCATCAATGTATTTGCATCCTGAATCACCAATGGAAGCCAGATGAAGTCGCATGAGACCTTGCCATGCTAAAAAGTTATCTCTGTTGAGCTTTGGAATTTCCCTCTTATAAGACATCCTGATCTTTAGCTTAGGTCCTTGAAACCCTTCCTGCAAGCACCAAATGCTCTGATACCAATTGATGGAATATGGATAAAGTGACTGAGAGGGGGGGGGTGAATCAGTCAACCATAAAACACTTCACTATTATTTCTTTCCAGATCCCTTAGGATATCTTAAAGAATGTTATCTGTTTTAGCACTCGGTAAATAGATTGCAGTAACTTTGAAGATGCAGAAAGTATTAGCAAAATTATCTTTAGATGTTCATCACCACTTGTATATGATTAAGATAGCAATTAAGAACACAAGAGACACAAGATTTAACGTGGAAACCCAATATGGGAAAAACCACCAATGTATCTAGATACTGATTTTCACTTTTTTGAAGTGATGCCCGGTTAGAAGCCAACCTGGTAAAAGGTTACAAAACACACTGTTAGGTGTGACCTTGTTAGAGGATTTAATCACCCTGCTAGGAGTGGCCTGGTAAGAGGTCTTGAAAACAATTCAATGGAATTGTCACCTTGTTAGAGGATTTACAATATGGTTGTTAAACCAACTCGGTTAAGAGATTTAGAATTCACTGTTACAATGATAAGAAGGTAACAATGAAAATGACCTGTATAATAATGCAACTGCCTTGCTGATTACAGATCTCTGTTCTGCATAAGTGTGATCCTTCCTGATCGAATAAATCTCTGCTGCACCTTAAGGATATCTGAACATCCTTCACAAATTCGCACACACCTTTCCTGTCTTTCTTCTGTAAATCTTCTGCTATATATCTCTATTATTTTTCACATTTGACCTTTTATTTATATGATTTTAGATTTGCCAAATCGACATTATTTAGTATAACAGTCGGCTGAATTAAGAAAACTTTATTTGCAAAAATCCTTCAAGGGCCGACAGTGCTCGGTGACCATAACTTTCTACAATCTTTCAGAGACTGAGGGAACTCGGTAAACACCGACAATCCTTTACCTTCGATAACTGACTGAACTCGGTAAATGCTAAATTTTCTTTGACAACCGACTGAACTCAGTAAACACTAAATTTCCTTTGATGACCGATTGAACTCGGTAAATGCTGATTTTTCTTTGATGACCGAGTGGACTCGGTAGACACTGAGTTTCTTTGATAACCGAGTGGACTCGGTAAGCACTAATTTTCTTGTCTGGCAGACTGACTGAGCTCGGTAGAAACTGATTGCTACAGACTATGACATTGTGTGACATCAAAGACAATACATAATTTGAGTAGCAATTTCCTTCAGACAATTATTTCCAACAAGGAGTACAAGCTATGGGAGAGACCTTTCTAGATAGAGGTTTGTGCATTAGATCTTGCTTGAGAGTGATACTTTTCTCTTCATACTCTTTATTATCTTGATCACAAATAGGAGGATCATGAAATTTCCCTTGATCCAAGATAGGTTTGTTGCTCTTAAATGTACCTTTTTAAGAGGAAGATGAAGATACAGATGGCCCATCATCTTTTAGAAAAGGACACATTGATCTTAATGATGGCTTTTTAGATGATGTATCTTTTTGTTTTTCCTCATTCTTCCTCAAGGTTGACATGTCAAAATTATGAGGAAGCTTAGCTCTTGATTGAGCTAACTTCATGAAATATGCTTCTTTATCCCTCTTCAAAATTAATCCCATTGTTTCCATAAATATGGGATCTTGGATTGCTTCTAAAACTTCATCTTCAGACACTTCATCATTTTGATTCCAATGGAGAATTTGATCTTGATTTCAATAATTATGATCCATAATAGGATTGATTCATTTCTCATATAGATTCATCATTATAAATGTTTTTCAGGAATATGATCTATTTGTTGCACTGATAAGGAATATCTCCGAAAAGGGTATCCAAAAATGATGTCAAAATCTTTCCAAACCTTCGAGAAATATCCACTATTTTCCCTTCTTTGTTTCTGGGCATCATTTTCCAATGTGTAGGCATGACTTAACAACTAGTATGCGGTTACTAGAATATTCCTAGGTGGCACTCTGCAAGTTAGCAGATGAATTTTCTTTGTTGATATGCATTTTTTAATCTTTTCCAGACATTTCTTGAAATGTCATAGGCGTTCAACTCCCTTATTGACAGGCATTTCCTAAATAGTCACACGCGTGACTTTACTATGTATAAGAGGTTTTTCTTTATGTGCAAGCGGCACTTTGCAAACCAGGTTGTAAATTTCAAATTTTAAAAGTTGTAAGATCAGGTCTGTAGAATATTCTTGCTTGAAAATGAAGTACAAATGCAACACACACATCAAATTTGTACCATATCCCCAAAACCACACTAAAAGTGTATGTTCTTGATCATTTTTCACAAGTATGAACAAGAATATCTTCCAAGCAATCTAGCTAGAGTCAAGTTTGGCTTTTAACATGTTTGGCTCTACAAGGCAGCTTACTACTTATCAGGATTTAATGAATACTTTCATTCTAAATCATGTCAAGTTCTTTTTCCCACTTGCGGGCTTTCCACACACACAAAAGCATGATTTGGCGCAATCCAAAAGGACTACTAGAGGAAGTGAAGAAAACTTGCACACAACCTAGTCATTATCCTATTAAAGAAGAGTGTATTTTTTTATAGTGGGTTGGATAGTACTATGGCTAAAGTGATTGTCTCCCACTTGGCTCATTCCCTCTCACCGTCCTCGTAAGGAAAATCTCAGGAGGTAGGCCTTCTATTGATCTATTTTCACTAGCATGTATAGAAAAGCAAGAAATTGAACTTAGTTTAACAAGTTTGGGAATTTGGTTCACTTAGAAAGTGAAAAGCACATCCTTATTGTTGTTCTTTGTTCCAAACACTTCAATCAGATTTTGTTCTTTTTCAATGTCTTGATAAGAAGATTCTTATAAACGAAGTGTTTAGTTAATTCCTCCCTTCCTTTCTACCAAATTGAACTAACATGTTTGGATTTTTGATCCACTTCATAAAAATGGAGAGCATATGCTTAATGCTTGTTCAATTTGACAAATAGTAAGGTTTTTCTATTAATCTAGATTCAATGAATAGCCACAATTTAAGAAAATGCAAGCTTGATTTGATGAATACCTCTTCTTATAGCTAGCAAAAGCTAGGCACTTTGTTTTTGAGGTTTTTGGCTTTTTAATTTTCTCACTCACCTAGTGGTGATCATTCCCACTCCCTCCTCCAACAAGTTAGTCAAAAAAGCCATACAAAATGAGAGCAAACAAAAAGGAACAAAGTGCAATTGCAATTAAGTGTTTTTGACAAGATTTTTCAAAGAAATTTAAACAACTTAATGCAAGCAAATTTAACTCAAAGTAGAGAATTTCATCTTGTATGCATCCAACACTTTAATGTAATGTTTGTAAAGATCTTCTTCAAATTTCAAACTATCCAAAATCACAGCAGTATGAATCTCTTTTAAATGGTTATTTTGGATTCTCACCTCTTTACTCTCTTCTGTGACTCTACTTACTAGTTTCCTGACTTTCCTGTGTTTGCTCATCTATAGGAAAAACACAAACAGAGAGTAAGAAAATAGAAATTAATAATCTGATAGCAAATTTAAGAAGAAAACACCAAGCATCATTTATCAGCTAAAGCGCATCAGTTAACAATTAGCTGGCGTGACTTTAAAATTCACAGGCGTCACTTTCTAGTGACTCAAATGGATTTTAAAGATCAGTAAGCGTGACACTTTAACTGACAGGTGTTAAAAGTATTGAAAATTGCGTATGATAAAGTATTCAAAGTGGCAAATAACAACTACTAAGCATCAGTTAAAGAATACTAGGTGTGACAGATCATGTAAGTTGCGCAGTAAGAATCATCACAGGTGGCAAAGTTTAGCTGATAGGCATTAGTTCTCAGATCACAGGCATCACTTTATGCTTGTAGGCGTAACACTTTATCTCATAGGTGTGAGAAGAATAAAAGACAGAAGAGAAGGAATCTCGTAGGTGTTAGTCAATTTCTTGTAGGCATCATTATAATGTTGATAAGCATCATTAAATCCTTCGTAGGTGTCATTTCTCCTATTTTCTACAAAATTTATGGAAAAGTGAAGACAAAAACACACAAAATTTGATAAAAATGTTAGAAATGAGGCTCAAAGCCCCACGATGGGTGCCATTTGTGTGTATGTTTAACACCTTCATGAAATTAGGATAATCAACTACAATTCTAGAAAAATACAATGCAAATTTAAGCTAAGAATTGAAATTAACATCCATGACATCCCATGGTTCTCTATCCAAGCTTTGTAAGTAGAGCTCTTAGCCTATTCTCTACTAGTGAAAAATCTAGAATGAGAAATATGATATTACAATGCTTAATCTAGCTCTCAAACTCTCAAATGTGATACAAAGATAATTCAAATGCTCTCAATTGCTATGAAATTGCCTATAATGGTGATGCTTTGCAAATGAATTTCTAAGATATTATTGCTCTCAAAATGCCTCTTATTTATAGTAAAATTCCAAGGGTAGGGGGTAGAGTTATTTAATCATGATTTAGCCTTGGTTGAGTCAAAAACTTTGCAATGTTTTTAAATGGGGGGACAATTTAAATGGTTGTCTCAAAGGTTTGGACAAAAAGACAAATTTGAGTGGATGTGATTCAAAGTTGAAATGTGTGATTGAGATTCACCTATTTTGGAGTGATCCATGTGCTTTTGTTCTCATTTCTCATTGGTTTCTCAAATTTTTGTTGAAAGATATTAGGATTAATTAAATTCCATTAATTAATTAAATTAGCCATGTAAGGGAATAGGTTCAATTTGATTTTTGATTTAAAACTATACAATTAATTGATTAAAATCAATTATATAGTGTTTTTGACCCCTTTAAGCTTGTATTTAATTATTTAATATCATCATTTGATTTTTCCTTTGATTTTAATGATTTTGTCCAATTTTGATTAATAAATGTCCATTTTGATTTGATCCTTTTTTATGAGAATTAGTGCATTTTGATGATTTTTCCATTTTGATGGTTCTAAGGCACTTGCGCAGTTTTTGATGTCTACAATATGATCATGTGCTCTTAGAATTAGGATGATTACATACTTAGGAGCGTATCTTCAAGGGTGCATGCCATAACTCAGTCATACACATGTGCGTTGATGCTCTGTTGACTGCCCTGTCTTCCATACTTAACCAAATTCTATCTTCTCACTTTTTGCGTTGACTCCATAACATCATATGACTTTGTTGCCATAATGAAAACACTAAATTTTAGTCATACATAACAATATAGTCAACTTTCCAACACAAAGAGCATCTTGTGACAGCTTAGGATAGGCAAAAGAAGTATGTTGATGCTCACAGGATTGATAGGAAGTTTTCTGTTGGAGATAAGGTGTTTCTAATAGTTTTCTCACGTAAGAGCCCTATCCATTATGAAAAAGGTTCTAAGTTGGCACCTAGATTTGTGAGTCCATTTGAGATCCTTAAGAGGATAGGACCAATTTCTTATGGACTCTCCCTACCACCTATCCTTGCACATGTGCATGATTTGTTTAATGTATCCATTCTTAGAGAGTATATTCCAAATTTGACACATATTTTGGATTGGAACAATTTTCAGGTAGAGGACAGGAAGCTGTCTTTGGAGCCAATGTGTATACTCTAGCAGTGGACTTTGACCCTCAAGGGTTGCAACATAAAGTAGGTAAGGGTCCTATGGTATCCCAATGATGAGACCTTCGCCACTTGGGAGGATGCTAGCAGGCTCAAATCTACATATCGATACTTGTTTGTAGGCTTCCAGAAGTAATCCTAGTCCTAGGGGAGAGGATGTAATTCCCACCCTAGTATCTTCATATTCTGGACTAACAAGATTATTACTTTGTTACTTGGATTATATTTTTGGACTATTTCATTTTATGATGGGAGATTTGAGCATATATATATATATATATATTTGGTTAATAGAATTAATTTTGGAAATAATAAATGATTTGACATGAAAGATGTATATATGTGTACGAAGTTACTTATTGTGAGATGATTCATACTTGATTTATATTATTATGTTTATGATGGATATAACCCTACTAATCCCACTATGTTTTGATGATTATATTGTTTGATGCGAGTGTAGGATGAGGAGAGGCAGTTTTAGTTACTCCTATGGGAGATCCACATGATGTCACATTCTCCATCCTTGTTTGTTATTGTTATATATATATATATATATATTAGTTGGTGTTGCAGGGTGCAAGTACCAAGCATTGACTCCACATGGTTATGTAGGTTTGAGTGTGCCTTCAAAATCCTTGAACTATTGTTGTGTGAAGATTTTACCAAGCTAATCTCAAGGAAAACCCATGGACTTAGATTCATGTTAGGAGGTTACATTTTTTGGGGATTTGTGTGCTGGATATGATGTTTGGATTGAGATTCATGTTTTTAGTTGGATATACACTTGTATGTATATATTTACTCAATATTTGTATATATATATCTGTATTATAGTTGTATATACATTATATATTTATGCGTATATGTGGGTGCACAGACATATACCCATGCATATATAAATATTATTACTTATGTGTTTTTATTTGCTTGTATAAATGGTATCTTTAAATGTTAAAGTAAAGTTTGTAATTAAATAATAATAATAATAAAAGTAAAAAGGAAGTTCTTTTGGAAAAACTAGCTATCTAGGAGATTTGAACTTGAGACCTCCTAGAAGTTAGGCTAGTTTGGTTCCAAATGGGCTATGTGTGTTACTTGAGAGTGTTTGAGTCTCTTTTTCTTGTTATGGTATTTTAAGGAGGATATTTGAATTAAAATAATTAAAATGCTTTATTATGTGGTTACGGGAATGAGTTGATTAATTTATCAACCAACTATAGTAGTTGGAGAAGTTACTTCCCGTAAAGAAACTCCTCCAACCATATAGTTGGAAGTTAAATTATTATGGTTTTGGGAGTTTGAGAGATTAGAAGTTTGGAGAGAAATCTTGAGATTTTTATAAGAATCATTTCATAAGTGTATTTTGGGGGTTTTCTATGCTTTTTGGAATTCTTCATCCTAGTTTTGTGAGGGCTCTTATAAATTTTCTAGAAGGGAGGAATTATTTCTTTCCAGAGGAAAGTCTATCTAGGAGGCTACCATCTCACCATTTCTCAAAACTTGGAAGGATTGTAGTGGTGTGCTCTAGTCTTTGAGAGGATTTTCCTCAGGACTCCAAGTAGTGTCTGGAATTAGGATGAATCTATTTTCTTCCCTATGTATGTGTGTGTGTCCTATTTATATTGATATGAAAATATAAGAGTAACTATTGAAGTGATTAGGAAATACACTTAGTTTATTTTCCATGTTTTAGTGAATGTGTATACGGAAAGATTTATGAATATGTCTGCAAAAGTTTCTTGTAAATTATTCCTGGGAGTTTGTGATTTCTTGTGATACTGTATTAAGGTGTATTTGATTGCTTAATTATGGTTTATGGAAGTTTAGGAAGGTTTAGGGAAGGTTAGGATGGATTAGGGAAAGGATGCAGTTAATTTTCCCCTTTTATGCATATGCAGGGTTTTACTTTCAAATTTGAAGTTTTGATAAGATAGTTTTGTTCTAGGTGTTAGGATGTGTTGAGGAAGTGTTCTAGAAGTGGTACTAAGGTACTTGAATCAGGTAGACCTCATGGAACCTTCTCCAGGCACTCTCCACACCTAAAAATCTCAATTTCAGGCAATTCTGAGACATTTTTGGTACAATCTCATATGAGCATCCTAGAATGTCGTACGATTTTGTACTAGTACCCATATGAGCATTGATGGATTTCTTTATGGGCATGCCTAGATTTCCATATGGGCAAGTATAGATTATCGTATGGGGTTTGAGAGGGTCATAGGGGCTCAAATTTATTAGATTTTGGGCTTGTGACTTCTATAACCTGTTTCTTATGCTTGAGCTGCAACTTGTCTCACCTATGTATGTCCATCTCTTGTTTTGTTTGTGTTATAATGTGTCACTTATGATGTTTTAGTACTTGGCATATCCGTATGTTTCATAGTTGTAAGGTTATTTCAAGGGATATTATTTGAAGATTCAAAAGTTGTAATTTAAAATACAATCTTTTATCCTTTCTTTAACTCTCCTACATTGGAATAAAAGAAATGTCTTAAAAGTAAAGGTTTAATTGGAATTATAAAAGATATTTATTCAATGTGTAGGTAAAAATGAATGAAAATGAGATAGGAAGTAAAGGATATGTTATGATTGAAATGTTAATTTCTTACCTTTCTCTTATATTCTGAAATGCAAAGTAAAGGAAAAGGAAATGGAATTCAATTTGATTAGTAATGAAATTCAATACTTTTATATTGGTAAATGAATTTAATAAGGGGACCTTAAGGAATTTACTTTGTGGATGTTAATAATGAAATGATAGAATGTTAGAAAAAAAATTGTTAGTTGTAATTTTAGGTTAAAAGACCCGATTCCTTATGGGTTCCTTGGCAGTGACATTACAATCATTCCATACCTAACTTAGATTTTCTACCATTATGTTTAATCCAAGATAAATGAGGAAGAATCACCTCCCTTAATTTAACCATGAAATTCCATATCTGAACAACCTTGAGGGGGAGAGGAGGCTGTGAATATCCTGTCTATAAATATGACCCAAATACTTAGCAAACATAATGGATTCCCACTTTTAGGTAGGATTTTTGTAAGGTTTCCAAATCAATCTAACCCCTAGAGCTCTATTTTATTTATCTAGATCCCTAATTAATAGATTCTCTAATTAGTAAGTTTAAATTTAAGTAAATAATTTTAACAATTTAACTTGAATAATGAGATTTTCTAATCTAATAATACCTGACTTTAAATATAATTTTTCTGTTATTTAACTCTATCCCTCAACGAAATTGAGCCCTAATTAATTTGTAATCCTAAATTAACACTAATCTTAATTAAAATCTAATTATTGAATGGAACTAAATTCTAACCTTTATCCAACCCTCACTATAACCATATCAATAACATTGTAGGATAAAATTCCTAAAATTAATGTTTTCTTTTAGATCTTATTGCAGGATAAAATTCTTACAATTGACAATCTCAGGAAAAGAGGCTTTGTTATAATTAATAGATGTTGGCTTTGCAAAAAAGATGAGGAGAATATCAACCATATGATGATTCAATGCTCTTTTACTAGACAAAAATGGGAAAAATTCTTTGAGCTAATGAATATGGAGTGGGTGTTTCCTCAAAACATTCAGGAGCTATTTATGTTCTGGAAACCACTGACTAACAATAATTTTTTAATCTCCTTTTGGAACTTCTTCCTACCCTTTTTGTGTTGGGGGGTTTGGAAAGAAAGGAATGAAAGAATTTTCAAGAATAAGGAGTCCAATTGGGATAATATTTTTCACAAGATTAAGAGTGCTCTGTTAGAGAATATGGGACTGATTAAGAACTATCAAGACCCGAAGAATGATTGGGAGACCAAAGTCTATAAGAATTGGAAGCTTGAAGGAAGGAAGGTTCAAGACACCATAAGAAATCTGAGAAAAGAGGCTAGGTGGGACTGTCCCCCTAATGGATGGGTCAAAATCAATTTTGATGGTGCCTCGAAAGGCAACCCTGGAACTGCTGGCTATGGTATGGTTATTAGAGATGAGTTTGGGAACTACAAAGGGGCTATGGCAATTCCTATAGGTTTTAATACTAATCAGGTGGTAGAGGCTAATGATGCTCTTCATGGTTTTCTATTAGCCAAAAGGAAGAACTATACTAAAATTTGGATTGAAGGGGATTCCCTAAGTATTGTTAATTGTTTGAAGAATACTATGACCCCTTCATGGACCATAGCTAATATTATTAGTAAGGCTAAAAATGTTATTGAAACTTTTGAAAAATGCATGATAACCCACATTTTCAGGGAGGCCAATTTGGTGGCCGACTGCACCGTGAATGTGGCTTGTAAAAGCCAGGTGGAAATTGAGTGGAATGATGGTTCGAATATCCCTTGTGAAGGATCATCATTAATTAGTAAGGAGAGGATGATGAGTAAGAAACATGTTTTGAATGAAGAGATTATTAATGAGTATTGAGTGTAGCAATCTGTGTGACGATCATGAAGGACAATGGCCTGATTTTGAGATAATTAATGAGGTCCTTTGGCATGATTTATGGGTTTCGCATAACACTAATAGTTTTTATTACAGTCTGAAGGCTAATTTGCAGAGTGTGGGGAATCATCTAGATAAGGGATTTTTGTTATCTAACATAGCTATAGGAAGCAAGAAGAGGAGGTGCGAGCTGGGGAACTATAGTGACTAGAAACAAAACAAGGAGATATGGAAAATTGTCAAAGAAGGGGGTCTGGCAGATTTTTTGGAGAGACTGAATGGAGGGAAAGTTGTGGTGACCAGAAACTTCATCAAAACCTAGAACAAGGGGAGTGTTCTGGTTGGCACGCAAAGTATGGAGGTTACTAAGGAGGTGATTGTAGAAGCAACTGGCTTGATGATTCAGGGCATCAACTTCTACAGGGACAGGAAGATTTTAGACAAAGCTTTGGAGGCTTTTGTGCCCATGGAGCAGGAGAGAAATTGTATGGTTAAGGTGGACAGTTTGTACTTTAACCCTAAGTTCATTTCTAGGCCCTGGTGCCTTGTTTTATTTGTTATAATAGGCTACATTACCATTGATGGTCAGTATACTAAAATATACAACCATCACCTTATCCTTCTTAATCACTTTAGGCATGGGGTTAAGATTAATTTTCCTTTCTACTTGCTGAGTTCTTTGAACACTTCCCTCCTCCATTGGAAAAGGGATCTGGAGGGTGATCATGCTTTCCATGAAGGGCTTATGGTCCTCATCTATGATGTCTTGAAGTTGAAGAAGGTGGAAAGAATTTGGCTTAACAGGAAAGCCCTTGAGGATTATGACACTGATGGGAAAGAGTCTGAGGAGCCTTTTATGGAGGATACAAAAGATGATGAGGGGGATTTTGAGGAGTACCAGGAGGTTAGTCCTAAGAAAAATAAAAAGAAAAGGAAGATGGAGGAATCGACAATAGAGACGGAGTTAGAGGAAGAAGAGAGTAGGGAGGAGAGTTCTAAGAAATAGGGGAAAAAGAAAAAGAGATTGGAACCTATTGGAAAATGAACCAAAGCTAAAAAAGAGAAGAAGAAAATTGTGAAAAGGGTTTTTATATCTTCTAATGAGGGCTCTTCTTCCTAGAAAAAGCTTAATCAAGAAAACCGTGTGGGCAACAATCCTGCTATGGAGGAGAGTGTGGGAACCAGGAAAAATGCGTGGGTTGAAGAAAATATCTTGCATGAGGTTGCACAAGCTGTGAATAATATTGAGAAAGATGGGTATGAGAAGGATAAGGCCAACTTGGAGAAGGAGAATGTGGAGAGTCCTAAGGAGAGCATAGAGGAAGGGAATAGGGGTTTTGATAAAACTGAGGGAAGGAATTTGGATTTTAAGAATCTTGGGTGCTTGGCCTTTTTGTCTACTCTCAGCATCATGAAAAATGATATTACTACAATGAAGACCCACATTCACCAGATGCAAAAAGAGACGAGGGTTCTTAAAAGGATGGACCTGGGGGAGAAGACTATGGGCCAGACAATTGATGAGCTCATTGACATTGTCGCTAGTGCTGAGGGTGTTGCTATATTCAATGACATAATTACTGCCATGGAGGAGAAAATTGAAAGCAATAATGTTATAACTAAGAAAGTTGAGAATATGGAAAAGAGAATCGACAAGCTGGAGAAGACCATGGGGAGTATTGCAGAATAGAGCTTTGCTATCCTTAAGGCTTCAAATGAGCATGTGAAGATCTTGGTGGACAAGCTTGACAATGGGAAAGGGAACCAAGAGATCATAGAGACTAAAGAGGATCAGGGACCTAGTAGGTGTACGAGATCCAGGTTTAAGAAGATGGAGGATGGCAACAAGAATGACATTGAAGATCTGAAATTGTCTGCTACAAACATGCAGATTTTAGCTGATCAGGCTGCATAACTGATGAAATGTGTTTAGAAAACAACTTGTTGTCTTGCTTTCCTTTTTTGCTGTCCTTTATCTTTTGGCTATTCTTTTTGTTTATGGACTCGATTGTGTTGTTTTTTTTGGTGCTGATGCACTTGTCCTTTTGGAGCTTAAATGCCTATCTGTAATCCTTTTGTATAAGGTTTTAGGTCCTTTCAAAACCTATTTTTACGTAATCAAAACCATATCAATAAAACTTACTATAATAGAATACTAAACCATATTACATAAGTGAATGCTAGCTATAATTAAACCATATTCCCAACCCTAAATGAACCTTGATAGTAACCTTGATCCTAAAACTATTTGAACCCATTTTCATTCTACTTATACTTAATATTATAACTTTGATATTTTTATGATTTTAAATTAAAATAATATTGATCTATTTACGTTCGTGTTCCCTTTTCTATTATTTTAATATTTATTAATGATATATATTATATTAATAAAATAAAGATATATTAAAATTTTAAATATTTTGATATCTCTCAACATACTTTATATAGATTATAGATAAGATATATAAGCTAGTTTGTTAATTCTATATAAAATAATACTCCCTTATATCTAAATCACTAAATAATCTAAAAAATAAAATAAAATAAATTTAAATATATTTTTTATTAAATAAAAACAAGATTAAAAGAACTTATTATAAAATAACAGCCACACTACAAAAGAAACTAGACTTGGATGTAATATGAAATTAAATACACCAAAATACATGAAGACTAGCTAGATAAAAAAAAAGTAAGCTAACAAGAAATGGAAGAAAGGAAAATTAAATATATATGAAGACTAACTAGACAAAACAAAGTAAGCTAACAAAAAAAGGAAGAAAGGAAAATTAAATACACCAATATATAGGAAAACTAGCTAGACAAAAGAAAGTAAGCTAACAAACAATGTAAGAAAGGAAAATTAAATATATACCAAAATATATGAAGACTAGCTAGACAAAATAAAGTAAGCTAAAAAACAATGAAGAAAAGGAAAATTAAATATACACTAAAATATATAGAGACTAGATAGATAAAATAAAGTAAGTCAACAAATAATGAAAGAAAGGAAAATTAAATATACACTAAAATATATGAAGTCTAACTAGACAAACCAAAGTTAGCTAACAAACAATAGAAGAAAAATTAGTACACCAAAATACATAAAGACTAGTTATACAAAACAAAATTAGCTTCAAAACAGTAAAAAAATAGAAAAAGAAAATAAAACTAATTATCAGATTGTATGTTTCAAGATTTGATTATGTGTATTTTTTAGCATCAATGTTTCAGGTCACTCTCCGTGATCCATCATCAGGAAGAGAGAGTGCAAGAATTGTAATAGCAAAAGATGTAGAAAGAGAGAGTGCGAGAATTGTAATAGAAAAAGATGGATCATGGAGTGTGATCCAAAATATTGATGCTAAAAAACACACACACAATCAAATCCAAAAACGTACATGCATATAGAAATGGATTGTGGAAATCTGATAATGTTAATTATCAGTTTTTACAAGTTGTCAACCTACTCCCACTGCTAAAATGAAAAATCTAAAATTATAACTTAAAATTAAAATTATTTAATAATTTAATTAAGACTAAAACTAAAATTTAAAATTATGATTTAATGAGAGGTTTACATATTGATATTCATATTGAAAGTGTGAGCTATTTTGGAAAAAATATGATTTAATGAGAGGTTTACTGATTTCTGTCTGCAAAGATGCCGATTTGATGGTTTTGTGTTGACATGCATTTTTGTATATCCAGCGTTGGTCGTAATCTCCTTGTCATTTCCTTCTCCAGTCTATTCTATGAATTGGGCTATATTAGTGTTTGATTTGTTTATCATTTGAGATTTAGTATAATATAAATATATGTCTTTATATATTATACTAGATATTTCAGATTTATATTATATTTATATTTAATTAATATTAATTTTAGACTATATATAAAAGTAATATTTATATTTATATTTCTTTATTATAATTTTATTATCTGTTTATAAAATTATAAAATTATATTATTTCTTTATTCTTATATTTTAATATTATTATTTATCTATTATATTTTAATTTTATTATTTATTTATAATTAAATCTTATTGTCAAAGTGGTTGATGTAATTAGGGTTTCAAACAGGGGAATATGATAGTCCTCCCCTCCCAAAATTGCTTGTCTTCAAGCAATGACAGTTTTATATAAATCCTTCCATGTGAGTAGCTTCTGTAACGCAACTTGATTAGTATAGCTTCTCTCAATATCTCTAGATTCTCTTTAGGTTATTCTCATACTCTAGATTAACTAAATATGTAGAGCCACACATGGGGCATACACAATGAAATATGGATCATACACTTGAATGCATGAAGACACGAAGCATACACATTAATTTACCAAGACATGAAGCATATGTCAGAGTATACACATTAATGCATGAAGACACAAAGCATACACAAACTAAACACAGAGTATGCACCCAATATAAACTTTGTTAGATTCCTTGAATAAACCCTACAATTTACAATTTGTAATAAGTCGGGTTTAGAGAAATGATTTACAAAAAAATACTTTAGTGCAACTATGCTCTTGACTATAAACCATGCAACAAAGGGAACATAGGTTAGGATATAAATTCCAAAATATGAGTGTACTATTATCATTCTTCAACAAATTGATTTGTATAAGAAATCAAATTATGATAAGGTTGTCCACGGTAATCCCAAACTAAACCCAAGGGAAGAACTTTGGCCCCCCTTGGCCCCAATGGAAAGACTTAGACATACATGCAAGGTGGTCTACCTAGTATGATGCTTATCTTGCTTCCTTATACATGCCTCATCTCTCATAGTTGATTATCTCAACATGGTAGGAATGGTAGGGAATCATTGTAGGATCCTCAACTTGACCAATCTAAGCCCAAGAGAGGAAATTTGGACCCCTTGGCCTTGGTGGAATAACTTTGGCATCCACCAAGGTGGTCTACTTAGATGGAAATATTATACCCTCTTATCTACATCTTATCGTTAGATCATAGTAGGGTTCTTAACTTGTCCAATCTAAGCCCAAGAGTGGGACTTTGACCCTCTTGGCCTTGATGGTAGAGCTTTGGCATCCATCAAGGTGGTCTACTTAGATAGAAACCTTAATCCTCTTACCTACATCTCTCCCCTACATCAATTTATTATTTATTTTTATTCTTATACCCTTAGATCAACAAAGGGGAATGTATTTGAAGCATGGAGTATACATATGAATGCATGAAGTATTCTAAAAAATATTAATTTTGGGAATTAATTTATTTTATATTGTCACTAGTAGAGCTACAAAACCTCAAAATTCCATTGGTCCTCCATCCTGTCATTATTTTCTTGGATGTCTTTGCGATCATGTTTTGTATTTTTCTTTTAGTGTTTTTCTATTTCCTTGTCAGGCATAGCTTCTAATTTATGGGTTTGACTCCTTTTTCCACATATATGTCCTGGCTCCCATAGTTCTTTGCACTTGAAGCATATTTTTTTCCCCTTCAATTCATCACATTGTTTCTTGAATTCCCCTCCTTTTAAATTACGTGCATTGCAACATGGTTTTTATCAATGGTAGCATGGCTCTATTTTATGTGATTCCCTCCTATAATTATATTCTTTGTGAGAATTTTTTGGAGCGTGTATTTGATGCAAAATTTTTGGATCTATCTTTGGCTAGGTGTGTGTCAAACTTAAATGCTTTTTGGATTTCTTCTTCCAAGTTTTTTGTATCCAAGGCACTTGCTGTGCTTTTGATTGATTCTTTCAAACCTTCTATGAATACGTTAGTGAGCCATTCTTGAGAAATTCCCAATACCACAACTATTAACCTTTCAATTTTGATAGAAAATCTTCCACCATCCCTTCTTACCTAAGTTGGGTCAATTGTTTGAAATACCATTGTGGGTGCATCCTCTCAAATCTTCTTATTAGCTTTTGTGTGAACTCATCATAACTTTTTATTTATTGGTGACCTTGGGTGATAGGGTGATGATGCCACCACTTATTGGCTACCCTTGTTAAATGAAGAAACAAAAACTTAATAGAATTTTCTTTAGTCATGGGGCTTAATGAAAACTAGGTGGCTAGCTTTTTCACCCATGAACATGTTGTGACTCTCTCCGATCCTTCAAATTTTGGAAGGGTTGTTTTATTCACTCTTTATTTTAGGTTTTTATCCTTTGGTTTCATTCTTTTGTTATTAGAGGAGGCTTTCTTCTTAGCATCACAATAATCCTTAAAATAGATATCATTTCTAAGCTTGGGGTCAATTCTAGAGTATGCCCCTACAATTTAATCAATTTTATTCATTGGAGGAGTGTTTATTTCTTCTTCTTCTTCTTCTTCTTCTTCCATCGATTCCTTTCTAGGTACGAAGTATGGTCTTTCTGGTCTGGGATTTGGTACCCTAGGAGTACCATTATTATTATTTTTAGAATGGTTGGAGTTAATATATTGACGTAGGATAGGGTGGGATGAAGGGCCAAAGGCACACCTTAGTCACAACCCCCTTGCAGAGATCACACACGCAAAAGTAAACACACAATAGGGAAGATAGAATACATAAAAGATTATATATTATTCATCAAATAACCTCATACATGTCATGCTATAAGGCCTTCCTGATTATGGCCAAATATATTCAAATTGATTACAACAGTCCTCCAACATACAAGGATTCAATCTTCAGAAACTATCTTCTATCTTCTAGGACTTGACATCCTACTTCTAATCTGCCCTCCTAAAACTACGAACAACAACTATATTTTTACAAGAGGTGACTGAAACAAGTTGGCCTTTAGATCCATCATTGGAGAAAGAAATGACTAGATTTAGGTCCACACACTTCCCAATGATCGATACCAACATTAACTCTATGGCCAAAATTCAATGCACAGGTCGGTCTTAAAAAAAAAATCAAAATAAACCACTCGGTGAGAAAGGTTACCAAGCGATAGGAAATAACTTAGAAAACCAGCCGAACAACTCAGTCAAAGAAGGAACCAAGCAACTACCGAGCCAACTCTGTTAATGAAGGAACTGAGCAGCTACCGAGCACATTGAACAACTTAAACTTGTTTTTAGTGATACAGGATGGCTAAGAACCTGAGATGCTTCTGCATCAGACATGTGGGGTTATTTGAAATGATTCTCTAAATCATGCAGTAGGTAAAACCTGAGCTGAATCCAACTCAGATTGTGAAATCCATGAACTATCTTCAATTGTTCTATTCTTCCACTTTACCAGATACTACATGTATTCTTTTCCTCTTGTGCTTCTACCAACTCTTTGTTCCAAAATCTACTGAACTTCTTTTGTCTATTTCTTAGGATAATCATTCAATATTGTCATATCTTCATTAGGTTCATGATACTCATACAAATCTGCAATGCTAAATATAGGTGATATATCCATGTCATTAGGTAATTCAATCTCATAAGTATTTCCATTGTCAAATTTCCTCAATATCTTGCAAGGACCAAATTTCTTCATTTTCAATTTCCCATATGTTCCAATAAGAAATCTACCTTTCTTTAAATGAACCATTACTTCATCCCCAACTGTAAAAGTCTTATGTCTTCTTGATCTATTTTCTCTATCCTTGTATTTCTCATTACTATTTTCCAATTTATGTTTCACTTCCTCATGCAATGTCTTCATGAACTCAGCAAATTTTTCTCCTTCAACACTTCTATTTTTCTCACTAGCAATATCCTTCAAATCTGATATACCTCTCAGTTGTATGCCATTAACAATCTCAAAAGGTATTTTTATGGTACTCCTATTCATTGAATTATTGTATGCAAACTCTACTTGTGCCAACATAGAATCTCAATTACTCGGTTTATCTCCAACTAAACATCTCAAAAGATTACCCAAATTTCTATGCACAACCTATGTCTGTCCATCAGTCTATGGGTGAAATGCAGAACTATACCTCAACTCGGTACCCAAATTTTTCCAAAGAGTCTTCCAAAAGTATCCAAAAAACTTACTGTCTTGGTCAGAGATGATACTCCTCGGTAATCCATGCAATTTGACAATTTCCTTAAAGAAAAGATCTTCTATATGCACTGCATCTGATGTCTTTCTATAGGGTATAAAATGTGCCATCTTAGAAAATCTATCTACAACAACAAATATAGAATCATTACCTCTTACTTTCTTTGGTAAGCCAAGAACAAAATTCATACTGATATCAATCCAAGGTTTCTCAAGAACATAGATTAGTGTATACAATCCAGTATTATGACTTACTCCTTTTGCAACTTATCAAATTCCACAACTTCTCACAAATTTTTGAACATCCTTATATAAGTGTGGCCAAAAGTATTTCTCCTTAAGCAAATTCATTTTTTTGTCAATACCAAAATGTCCAGCCAAACCAATACTATGTTTCTCCTTTATCACATTAGTTCTCATTGATCCTCTTGGTATACACAACTGAATACCTTTAAACAACATACCTTCTTGAATGAAATAGTCTTCCCATTTAGTACTTGGTTGATCTTGAATAGGTGCTCTGCACTTCTTCCATGACTCAGAAAAATCAGGGTTAGTTTCATACAACTCTTTCATGTCATCAAAACCAAGAACTTCAATTCTCATCTCGGTCATCAAACATCTTCTTCTTCTCAATGCATCAAAAACTCAGTTAGTGACTCCACTCTTATGTTTTATCATAAATGTATAACTCTACAAATATTCAACCCATTTCATATGTCTCTGATTCAACTTATTTTGACTACCCAAATATTGTAAAGCCTTACGATCAGTATAAATCACAAATTAACTTGGTATCAAATAATGTCTCTATTTCTTTAGGGCTTGAACAATAGCATAGAACTCTTGATCATACATAGAATATTTCCTTTTTGCATCATTCAACTTCTTGCTAAAGAAAGCAATAGTTTTACCTTCTTGACTCAACACAGCTCCAATTGCACTACCACTTGCATGACATTTGATGCAGGAGCATCTCGGGTCCTTGGCAATCCCGTGTCACCAAAAAGTTTTTGAAGTTTGTTTGTGTTGCTCAGTTCCTTCTTTGACCGAGTTGGTCAGTAGTTGGTCAGTTTCCTTTGGTTACCGAGTATGGTCAGTTATCTCCTAGGCGGTCAGTTGTTTCACTGGTACTCGATGATGCTTGTCTATTTCTCGATCATCCTTGCTTATCAAGTAGTTTATTTTGAGTTTCTGTTGAGGCTGACTTGTGCATTAATTATGGGTCATGGATTTATTATTGGTATCCATCATTGGAAAGCGTGTGGTCCTAGATCTGACTGTTCCTTTTGTTGATTGTGGATCTGAAGGCTGACTCAGTTTGGTAGCCTCTTGTATAAGTATAGTTGTTTGGTTAGAGTTTAGGTAGTCAGTTTTTGGATAGAAGATAGAAGATAGTAGAATCAAGATTGTTGGTAGATCCTCGCATGTTGAGGACTTCTGTAATTCATTGTAATATCTGGCCCTAACCAAGAATGCCTTACAACCCAACATGTATGAATCAATTTGAATGAAGTTAATATATGAATGATCCTACTTTCTCTCTCTCTCACTATGTTGTTGTTGCTTCCATGAGTTGTTGAACAGGCTGGATCTGTAAGGTGCCATCATTTAGCCCCTCTGATCCTTGCCCTTGTGTTAGGTGGTATCAGAGTGAGGTGAGATCTGGATCTAGGTCTACGGATCTAGGTTTGTAGGTTCCTTCTTGGGAAGCCCTAGTTGTATTGTTGTGGGGTAGCAATTACAATCTAACCTGCAATTGCAGAGGGTTTCCAAGATGGTTCGTGGAAGGTGAGAAGAGGATCCAGGATTGGCAGGCATGTTGAGACAACTTGCTGCTAGATTAGAAGCTGTTGAAACAACCCAAAGAAGAGGTAGACATCTTGAAGATGTTAGTGATGATGAAATTGAAGAAGAAAAAGAAAATGTAGAACTTGCACCTGTGATGGATCAGGGTGAGGAAAGATTCTTGAAAGCATTAACAATTTTGAAGTGAACACCACATTACAATCCTCCTGAATATAGTGGGAAATTGAATTCTGATGAATTGATAGACTGGATCACTGAAATGGAAAAGTATTTCGAGTATGCAAATGTATCTGAAGAGAAGAAGGTGAAGGTTACAGACAAAAAGTTGAAAGGTCATGCATCCTTGTGGTGGAGCATCTGCAATTGGATCGGAAGAAGAAAGGAAAAGACAAAATCAAGGTATGGAATAAAATGGTGAATAAATTGAAATGAAAGTTCTTACCTTGTGATTATCAGATTAACCTAGTTAGGGGAATGCAAAGTCTAAAGCAGAAAGATAGCTCGGTGAAAGAGTATACTGAGGAATTCTATAGATTAGATATTAGATCTGGACATGATGAAGATGATGTGGAAAGAATTTCTAGATACCTGAATGGTTTGAGAGTTTCCATCCAAGAGGAAATCAGTTTGGTCAAGTTAGAGAACATTGAAGAGGCTTATCAATTTGTTAGGAATAGTCCCAAGAGATAACTGAGAGGGGGGGGGGGGGGGGGTGAATCAGTTATCTACAAGTTTCAATTCTTTATCCAATTAAGTATACTTAAACATAAAGCATAAACACAATGAAAGAAAACTTGAACACAACACAAATATTTTGGTTACGGGGAAACCCAAATAGGTAAAAACCTCGGTGGGACTTGATACCCACTAATATTTTGTACTAGTGTATAATGATCCTTTCTAGAAGATCCTTTACCATGTTAGGAGTATCTTTACAATATATTAAGTATAGTAGACTTGGTTAAGGGCCAGACCCTATTAGGAGTCTTTTACAATTGTCCTTGTTAGGGGAGAGGACGCACTATCCGAGAGCTCACTACTCAAATGGGCAAAGGCTACAACCTTCTGAATAACAGATACACACTATATTTGGATCTTGGTGAACTATGATTTAAACTACTATCTAGATTAGTTCCAATGAATAGCTCACATTATCTACTTGGTCACATAGACCTTCTTCTAATGGTTGAACACTTCGCACACTCTACTCTACTCTGCTTAATCAACCATGAACCACACTCAAGCAATCACAAATGACTGCCTGTAAATATCTTTCCTCCAATTGATATAATCAAGTCATCCTATTAGAAACACCTTGAAATCATATTAGAGAAACCATAATAAACTCCAACAAACATTCTTTCATCTCTATTATGCACGCAACTCATTCTAGGACCTATCTAATAAAATAATTGTAGACGCACGCCACACATTGTTAGCTCTACCAAAACAACCTGAACTTTCTTTGTAAGCTAAATTAAATTATGCACTCATAACCAAACATCAATAACACTTCTCCAAGATTAACTCCAAGGGCACATATCCTCAAGATAGGCGCAACTCAAGAAATAATAAAATCTCTATCGGCTCTTCTGAACAAACACAAGAAACTGCTACTGGTGAATAGAGACTGCATAACTTCACTTGCGTTCATCATTAGACTATGCATTCATAACTAAAATATCACTAACATGTCTTCAAAATATATCCTAGGGTGCATGCCCATAAGACAACTGTACAGACAACCATACACAGAACACTGCCTGTAACTCTGTCAAGAACACTGCCAACACAAGCTGCTATATAACTGTCTGTACTTACAGTTAACCTCTATGCCCATGATATCATGCTGATATCATGTCCATGCATCATATACTGAAGGCTTACTACATAAGATTTCCACACATACTACTTTCCATATGTTGTCATCAATGACAAACATACAGTTAGTACTGGCCTACTGGCAAATCTCCAACAATCTCCCCCTTTGGCATTGATGGCAACATGTGGAATGAAAAACCATCATCAACCCAAATGAATAATTCTTTCATAACATTCTCCATTCCCTCTTCAAAACTCCCCCAAAGATGAAACCTCCATCCACTGTAATAAATTCCAACATTCTTCATTTCCTCAACTGAATTGCTGCAATATTTTCTAATATTTTCCATTTCCTCAACTATACTACTGTCATAACTGAATGTTTCTCCCCCTTAGTATATTACTCCTCTTTTTACTTTTTTTTTTCATGACTCTATATATATACTCCCCCTTTGACATCAATGGCAAAGGGTGCCACTCAGTTTAAGTATCGGTACTACTCTTGAGGTAGAGTAGTCAACCTTCCATCAGTCCCTGAGGACTGATGCCATTCCTGCTTCCTTCTAAGTAGAATCAGGGAAGGGAATTACTCCCAACTTCCCCCTGAGATAATCAAAAGTATCCTTAGGAAAGGGCTTTGTGAATATGTCTACCAATTTTTCCTTAGTATTCACATAGTCCAACTTAACTTCTTTCTCTGCCACTTTCTCTCTTAGGAAGTGATCTTGATCTCAATGTGCTTTGTCTTTGCATGCATCATAGGGTTCTTTGAAAAATTGATAGTGCTAGTGTTATCACAGTGAATGACAATAGGATAATCAATCTGAATTTCAAAATCTTTTATCATCTACTTGATCCAAACAATTGTAGAACAATTCAAAGCTACTGCAACATACTCTGCTTCTGCTATTGACTGAGAAATATAGCTTTGTTTCTTGCTTGTCCAAGTGACAAGTCTATCACTAAGAAACACTACTCCACCTGAAGTACTTTTTCTGTCATCAACACATCCTACCCAATCTGCATCCATGTACACATGAAGCTCAACATTTTCTAAATTAGGATACCATAGACCATAATCTATAGTGCCTTGCAAGTATTTGAATATTCTCTTTACTGCCATGAGGTGACTTTGTTTAGGCTCTGCTGCAAATCTTCCAACTATGCCAACTGCATTTGAAATATTAGGTCTAGTTTGCATAAGATAAATGAGTTTACCAATCATAGACTTATACAATGTTATATCAACTGCTGGTGAGTCATCTTCCTTTGTAAGCTTGCATCCAGTAATCATAGGGGTTCCTACTAGCTTGCAATCATCCATCTTGAATTTCTTTAGTATCTCTTTCACATACTTTGATTGATTAATAAAAATCCCTTTTTCTATCTGCTACACATTTAATCCCAAAAAGTACTTGATAGGACCAATCATACTCATCTCAAACTCATTCTGCATTTCTTTGTCAAATTTAGCATTGAGTTTGTTATTACCTCAAAAGATAATGTCATCAACAAATATAGCTACAAGTAACAAACCTTTAGATGTCTCTCTAATGAATAGAATTACAATCTGCTACTCTTTTCTTGAATCCAATCTTTGTTAAGTATCCATCTAGTCTCTCATACCATGCTCTAGGGGCATGCTTAAGTCCATAGAGGGCCTTCTTCAATTTGCATACCATATCAAGTCTGTTAGATAAGGTGAATCCTTTAGGCTGCTCAATGTATACTTCTTCTTTTAAGTCTCCATTCAAGAATGCTGATTTGACATCCATCTGATAAACTTTGAACTTTTTAACTATAGCATAAGCTAAAAACAACTTAATAGCTTCTAATCTACTCAAAGGTGCAAATGTGTCTGAATAATCAATGCCTTCTCTTTGTGCATATCCCTTACATACTAATCTTGCTTTATTTCTTACTACTGTACCATCTTCATTCATCTTGTTTCTGAATATCCACTTTGTTCCAATCACATTCTGATCACTAGGTCTTGGGACCAGTTCTCAAGTATCATTCTTAATGATCTGATCAAGTTCTTCTTTCATAGCATCATGAAAATCTGAATCCTTACAAGCATCTTCAACACTTAAAGGTTCAATATGAGATAGTAAACATACCACATCATTGCTAGCTGAGTTCTTTGCTTGTGATCTAGTTAAGACTTTTCTGCTCTGATCTCCAATGATGTCTTTCTTGGAATGATTTTTTGATGTAAACTTTGAAACTTTAGGTGATGCTGACTCATCAGCCTTAGGAGTACCTTCTTCACTTGTCTCAGGGTCATTGAATAGCACATCAATGTTGTCAAACATTTCCTCAATGTCTCACTAGTGGAGGGTCTAGGTTCTTCTTCAAGAATGGGTGAGTAATCATGATATCTTTCTTGAATCATAAACTTTTCATCAATCTTTACATGAGCACTTTCAATGATCTTTTTCAATCTTAAATTGAAACATCTATAAGCTTTACTTTTAGTAGAGTAACCAAGAAAAATACCTTCATCACTTCTTGCATCAAACTTACCTACTGCTTCATCCCTCTTGATGTAACACTTGATTCCAAAGATTCTGAAGTATTTTATAGTGGGAACATTACCAAACCATAGCTCATAAGGTGTTTTGTCAGTGCTAGGCCTTAACGGAATTCTATTGATTGTATAGACTGTTGTATTGACTGCATCTCTCCAATAGGTGTGCAACTTTTCCTTCTATCATAATGGTGTGTGCTATATCAAGAATGATCCTATTCCTTCTCTCTACAATTCCATTCTGCTAAGGTTTTCTAGGTTCACTTAACTATCTCTTTATGCCATGTTCTTCGTAGAACTCATAAAATCTGTCAAAGGTGAATTCTCCTCCTCTATCCAATCTCAAATATTTTATCTTTAATCTAGATTCATTCTCAACCTTAGCTTTGAATATTTTGAACTTCTCACAAGCTTCTGACTTATCTTTTAAGAATGCAACCCACATTATCCTAGTATAATCATCAACAAACACAATAAAATACCTTTCACCATAGTATGATCTTGTTTGAGTTGGTCCACATAGGTCTGTATGAATTAGATCCAACTTGTTCTCTGCTAAATTCTGCTTGCTCCTGAATGAATTTCTCACATGCTTCCCCATCACACATTCCCTACATATAGTATCAACTGGCTTTTCTATGCTAGGTAGATCTCTTACTACTTTAACATTGCTTATCTTTACTATGTTATCAAAATTGATATGACATAGTCTTTTATGCCACAACCAACTGTCATCAACTTTAGCAAAAAAACAACTTTCTTCTAAATTGAGTTGAAAAACATTACCTCTTGTCTTTGTGCCTGATGCAATCATAACACCATGTTTGTTGTTAATGATGCATTTGTCATCTTTGAACTCCAACTGATAGTCTTTACCAAGTAACTGTCCAACATTGAGAAGGTTATGTTTCAAACCATCAACATAGAGAACATTATCAGTACCGTTCTTTCCATCCAGAGTGATGGCTCCTCTACCAATTATTGGTTTAGGAGTGTTGTCTCCAAATCTAACCATACCACCATTGTATTTGTCTAGATGAACAAATCTGCCTTTATCCCCTATCATGTGATGTGAACAACCACTGTCTATAATCCAGTCTTTCCTTATGTCTGCTTGGGAAATCAATGCTAGCTCTTGATTTACTTTCTCATCTTTAGGAACTGACTTAATATTTGTTTTGTCTACAATAGAAATGAATCCAACTTCTTCTTCACCTTATTCTTCATCTGAGACTCCATCTCTATCAAAGTAACATTCCTTAGAGTACTTTGGCTTGTAATTATTTTTGAACTTTCTAACTCTAGTAGGATACTTAGATGCAAAGTGACCTATCTTGTTACATGAAAAGCACTTGAAAGGAAATTGACCTTCATATTTTCCTTTTCCTTTCTTTTCTCTTTTAGCAATCATAGCAATAAAATCATCTAGTGTTTTATCTTCATCATCATCATCAAAATTACCAGAAGTGTTTGCAGATTTCTTACCATGAATTGTTGCTTTGAAAGCTATCTCACTTTTAGGTTCTGTCTTCAATCTTGAAATCTCAAAAGTTGAGATTTTGTTGATCAAGGTCTCTCTCTTGAAATTTGATGTAGGCTGCATGGTTTCATCAAGGATATTGATCTTGCTTTCATATTCTAGAGTGAGAGTAGTCATCAACTTGTCCATAATATCTTCTTTTGAGATCTCTCCACCATTGTTCTTGATTCCAACAACTGCTTCATTGACCTTTTGATTATAAGCTCTGATGTTTTCTTCAGACAACATCTTTAATGCATTGAATCTTTTCTTCCATGTCTTTCTGTGCACATCCTTTTCTTGCTTGTCTCCTTCAAATATGTCTGCAAGTTTCTTCCATATCTTGTGGGTGGTGTCTACCTTCTTTATCTCTAAAAACTCACTATCAGATAGTGCAATGATAAGGGCTTCTTTAGCTATAACATTATGATGAAACAATTCCCTTTAAGTGTTAGTAGCATCATCCTATTCAAGGTCTTCAAAAGTAGGAATCTTGGCTTCTTTGATAGTTACATTAAAAACTTCATAAGCAATACACTACAAATGGGTCATCATCTTGTTCTTCCAACCAAGATAATTTTCTCCATCAAGCTTAGGACTCTCTTTCCTAAAGTATGCCATCTGATAAACCTCAAGCTGTTAAAATTCACTCTAAAGCACTTGGATTTGATACTAATTGTTAGGAATAGTCCCAAGAGATAACTACAAGGGGGGGGGGTGAATCAGTTATCTAAAAGTTTCAATTATTTATCCAATTAATTATACTTAAACATAAAGCATAAAAATAATGAAAGAAAACTTGAACACAACACCAATTTTTTGGTTACAGGGAAACCAAAATAGGTAAAAACCCTGGTGGAACTTGATACCCACTAATATTCTATACTAGTGTATAATGATCCTTGCTAGAAGATCCTTTACCCTGTTAGGAGTAGCTTTACAATATATTAAGTATAGTAGACCTGGTTAAGGGTCAGACCCTGTTAGGAGTCTTTTACAATTGTCCCTATTAGGGGAGAGGATGCACTGTCCGAGAGCTCACTACTCAAATGGGTGAAGGCTACAACCTTCTGAATAATAGATACACACTATATCTGGATCTTGGTGAACTGTGCTTTGACCTACTGTCTAGAAATAATAGAATCTCTATCGGCTCTTCTGAACAAACACAAGAAATTGCTACTGGTGAATAGCGACTACATAACTTCACTTGCGTTCATCATTAGACTATGTGTTCATAACTGAAACATCACTAACATGTCTTCAACATATATCCTAGGGCACATGCCCATAAGACAACTGTATGAACAACCATATAGAGAACACTTCCTGTAACTCTGTTAGGAACACCGCTGATACAAGCTACTATATAATAGTCTGTACTTATAGTTAACCTCTACACCCATGATATCATGCTGATATCATGTCCATGCATCATATACTAAAGGCTTACTGCATAAGACTTCCATGCATACTACTTTCCATATGTTGTCATCAATGACAAACATACAGTCAGTATTGGCTTGCTGGTAAATCTCCAACACAATTTTCATTGAAGGCCGAGGAGAAATTGAACAAGAGACATGAACAAAGACAAAGAGGTTGATGTGGTAGATTCCCTATAGGAAGAGGTAGATCTTATGGTGAAAATAGTAGATCTGAACCTGAAAAGACAAATCCGGACAAAGGCAAGATTGAGTGGAAAGGTGAAAGTTCATCTAGAGGCAGAGGCAGTAACTACCGAGGTGGTTATAGAAGAGGTAATTTTTGAGGAACTTGTTACAATTGTGGAGAAGAAGGACATATATATTTTGAATGTACACATGCTAGTAAGAAGTTTGGTAGCAGTAGAAATGCTTTGGTGCAAGAAGAGTCACCAAATGAACCTGAGAAGGAAAATAACTTGATGGTAAGGAGAGCAGTATGGAATGAAAGTAAAAAGGAAGATTCGGTAAGGAAAAGTTTGTTCAAAACCAAATGTAGAGTTTCTGACAAATTTTGGAAGGTAATCATTGATAGTGGTAGCTTGGAGAATCTGGCATCTGAAGAGATGGTCACAAAGTTGCAGTTGGAAAGGTTAGAACATCTGAAGCCCTATTAGATTTCATGGATCAAAGATGAGCATACACTCTTGGTAAGTGAACAATGTTATGTGAATTTGAAAATTGGAAAGTACTATGATAAAGTGTTGTGTGATATCATGCCTACGGATTGTTGTCATATTTTGTTGGGTAGACCTTGGAAATATGATAGACATGCTATATATGATGGAAGATTGCATAAGTATACTATTGTGGTTGATGGAAGAAAAAAAATCTTGTTACCTTTGATGGAAGAACCTATTAGTAATGTTTGCACATCTATGAAAGTTTGTTTGATGGAAGGAAGAAAATTTGTTAAGGATTTGAAGAAGAATGATGTATGTTTTGCTATGATTCCTAAAAAATTGAGTAAGAAAATAGAGGATAATGTCCCTAAGGAGATTGATAAGTTACTCACTGAGTACAGTGATATCATTTCTGATAATGTACCTAATGGTTTTCCATCGAAGAGAAGTATTGATCATTGCATGGATCTAATCCCTGGAGCTAGTTTACCGAATAAGGAACCTCACAGTTAACACCTACAGAGAATCAGGAATTGAATTGACAGATTCAAGAGTTGTTGGAGGAAGGTTTGATGAGAGAAAGTTTGAGTCCTTGTGCAGTACATATGGTTTTGGCACCTAAAAAGAATGGAGAATGGTGAATGTGTACTGATTCCAGAGCAATCAATAAGATAACAGTGAAGTATAGGTTTCCTATACTGAGAATAAATGACATAATGGATAGTTTGACTAGAGCAAAGTATTTCAAAAAGATTGATTTAAAAAGTGGGTATCATCAGAGAAGGTGATGAGTGGAAGATTGCTTTCAAGACAAAAGAAGGTTTGTATGAGTGGTTGGTTATGCCTTTTGGTTTAACTAATGCATTGAGTACTTTTATGAGATTGATGAATGAAGTTTTGAAGAAATTCTTGGGTAACTTTGTGATTGTATATCTTGATGATATTCTAATATTCAGTAAGACCAAAGAAGAAAATTTGTTGCATGTTAGACACGTTTTTGCAGAGATTAAAAGAAGAAAAGTTGCTGATAAATTTGAAAAAGTGTTCATTCATGAAAGAGGAGATTGTGTATTTAAGATTTGTAATTTCAGCTGATGGTTTGAAGATGGATCCTAAAAAGGTTGAAGCTATTCTGAATTGGCCTGCACCTATGAATGCTAGTGAGGTAAGATCATTTCATGGTTTGGAAAGTTTTTACCAAAAGTTCAAAAGGAATTTCAGTTCAATTTGTAATGTTATGACTGAGACTATGAGAGGAGATAAAAGAGAATTCAAGTGGACACATGGAGCTCATAAAATTTTTGAGACTCTAAAGCAGAAGGTTTATGAATTTCCTGATTTCAATAAGGTATTTCAAGTGGAATGTGTTGCAAGTGGTAGTGAAATTAGAGCTATGTTGAGTCAAGAAGGTAAACTTGTTGCTTTCTTTAGTGAAAAGTTGAATGATGCTAGAAGGAAATATTTTGTATATGATCAAGAATTCTATGCTATTGTTCAAGCACTGAAGAAATGGAGATATTTTTTGATACCAAGTGAATTTGTGTTGTATACCGATCATAAGGCTTTACAATACTTGGGTAGTTAGAATAAGTTGAATCAGAGACATATAAAATGGGTTGAGTACTTGCAGATTTATACATTTGTGATAAAATATAAAATTGGAGTCACTAATCGAGTTGTTGATGCATTGAGTAGAAGAAGATCTTTGATGACCGAGATGAAAATTAAAGTTCTTGGTTTTGATGAGATGAGAGATTTGTATGAAACTGATCCTGATTTTTCTAAGTTGTGGAGAAAGTGCAGAGCACCTATTCAAGATCAAGTGAGTACAAAATGGGAAGAATATTTCATTCAAGAAGGTATGTTGTTCAAAGGTATTTAGTTGTGTATGCCGAGAGGAAAAATGAGAACTAATTTGATGAAGGAGAAACATAGAAGTGGTTTGGCTGGACATTTTGGTATTGATAAGACATTGAATTTTCTTAAGGAGAAATAATTTTGGCCACAGTTGTATAAAGATGTTCAAGAATTTGTGAAAAGTTGTGGAATTTGTCAAGTAGAAAAAGGAGTAAGTTAGAATACTGGATTGTATACACCAATTTTTGTACCTAAGAAACCTTGGACTGACATCAGTATCGATTTTGTTCTTGGCTTACCGAAGACAGTAGGAGGTAATGATTCTATATTTGTGGTGGTAGATATATTTTAAAAAATGACACATTTTATATCTTTAGGAAGACATCAGATGCAGTACATGTAGCAGATGTTTTCTTTAAGGAAATTGTCAGATTGCATGGATTACCAAGGAGTATTATCTCTGACCGAGACACTAAATTTGTTGGATATTTTTTAAAGACTCTTTGGAGAAAGTTTGGCACTACGTTGAAATATAGTTCTACATTTCACCCACAAACTGATGGACAGATAGAAGTTGTAAATAGAAGTTTGGGAAATCTTTTGAGATGCTTAGTTGGAGACACACCTAGCAATTGGGATTATGTGTTGGCATAAGCAGAGTTTGCATACAATAATTTAGTGAATAGGAGTACTGGAAAAACACCATTTGAGATTGTGAATGGCATATAGCCGAGAGGTATATCTGATTTGAGAGACATTGCTAATGAAAGTAAGAGAAGTGCTGAAGGAGTGAAATTTTCTGAGTACATGAAGACATTGCATGAAGATGTGAAAATCAAGCTGGAAGAGAGTAATAAAAAATACAAAGACAGAGTTGATAGATCAAGGAGACATAAATCTTGTGATGTTGGTGATGAACTAATGGTTCATTTGAAGAAATGTCAATTTCCTGTTGGAACATATGGGAAGTTTAAGATGAAGAAGTTTGGACCTTGCAAGATTTTGAATAAATTTGACAGTGGAAATGCATATGAGATTGAGTTACCTGATGACATGGACATATCACTGATTTTCAACATTTCTGATTTGTATGAGTATCATGAACCTGATGAATAGATGATAGTATCGATGGAATATCCTAAGAAGCATAATGAAGAAGTAGAACAAATTTTGGAACAAAGAATTGGCTAGAGTACAAGAGGTAAATAGTATATGGAATATCTGGTAAAGTGGAAGAATAGACCGATTGAAGATAGTTCATTGATTTCATAGTTTGAGTTGGATGTAGCTCAGACCAGACCTACTGAATGATTCAGAGAATCATTTCTAAATGACCCCAGGTGTCTGATGCAGGATCATCTCGAGTCCTTGGCAATCCTGTGTCACCAAAAATATTTTGAAGTTTGTCTATTTTTCTCAGTTCCTACATTGATTGAGTCGGTTGGTAGTTGTTAGTTTCCTTTGGTTATTGGGTATGGTCGGTTATCTCCTAGGTGGTTAGTTGTTTCATTGGTGCCCGAAGATGCTTGTCTGTTGCTCGGTCATCCTTTCTTACTGAGTAGTTTAATTTGAGTTTCTGTTGAGGCTGACTTGTGCATTAATTATGGGGCATGAATTTAATGTTGGTATCCATCATTGGGAAGTGCATGGTCCCAGATTTGACAGTTCCTTCCGCTAATTGTGGATCTGAAGGCTGACTCAATTCGGTAGCCTCTTGTATAAGTATAGTTGTTTGGTTAGTGTTTAGGGAGTCAGTTTTTGGATAGAAGATAGAAGATAGTAGAATCAAGATTGTTGGTAGATCCTCACATGTTGAGGACTTTTGTAATTCATTGTAATATCTGGCCCTAATCGGGAAGGCCTTACAGCTTGGTATGTATGAATCAATTTAAATAAAGTTAATATATGAATGATCCTTCTTTCTCTCTCTCACTGTGTTATTTCTTCCATGAGTTGTTGAGTAGGTTGGATTTGTAGGGTGTGCCATCATTTGGCCCCTCTAATCCTTGCCCTTACATCAACATTCAACATGAAATACCTTATTGAAATCAAGTAAAGCTAATGTACATGTAATTCAACAACCTTCTGCTTCAAAATATCAAGAATTTTATTAGCTCCATGTGTCCACTTGAATTCTCTTTTATCTCCTCTCATAGTCTCAGTCATATCATTACAAATTAAACTGATATTTCTAATGAACTTTCGGTAAAAACTTGATAAACCATGAAATTAGTTAGTATCAATACCGAACAATAATCTTACCTCACTAGCATTTTCAGGTGTAGGCCAATTCAAAATAGCTTCAACCTTTTCCCGATCCATTTTCAAACCATTAGCTGAAATCACAAATCCTAAATACACAATCTCCTCTTTCATAAAGGAACACTTTTTCAAATTAATTAGTAACTTTTCTTCTTTGAACCTATGCAATACTTGTTTAATGTGCAACAAATTTTCTTCTCTAGTCTTACTAAATATAATAATGTCATCTAGATATACAATAAAAAAATTACCCAAAAATTTCTTCAAAACCTCAATCATCAATCACATAAAAGTACTTGGTGCATTAGTTAAACCAAAAGGCATAACCAACCACTCATACAAACCTTCTCTTGTTTTAAAAGCAGTCTTTGACTCATCAAATTCTTTGATTCTGATATGATGATATTCACTTTTCAAATCAATTTTAGTAAAATAATTTTCTCTAGTCAAACTATCCATTATGTCATCCATTCTCAATATAGGAAACCTATATTTTACTGTTATCTTGTTGATTTATCTAGAATCAGTACACATTCACCATTCTCACTTCTTTTTAGGTTCCAATATAGTTGGTACTGCACATGGACTCAAACTTTCTCAGATCAAGCATTTCTGCAACAATTCTTGGATTTGTCTGTTTAATTCCTATTTGTCAGTAGGTGTTAACCGATGTGGTGCCTTATTTGGTAAAATAGCTCTAGGAATTAGATCCATACAATGATCAATACTTCTCTTCGATGGAAAACTATCAGGTACATTATCATAAATGATCTCCTTATACTTAGTGAGTATCATATCAATCTCTTTAGGGATGTTATCCACTATTTTCTCACTAGATTTATTAGGAATCATAGCAAAACACATATCATTCTTCTTCAAATCCTTAACAAAATTTATTCCTTCCATCAAACAAACTTTCATAGATGTACAAACATTACTAATAGATTCTTCAATCAAAGGCAACAAGATTTGATTTCTCCCATCAACCCAAATAGTATATTTATGTAATCTTCCATCATATATAGCATGTCTATCATATTTCCAAGGTCTACCCAACAAAATATGACAACAATCCATAGGCATGATATCACACAACACCTCATCATAGTACTTTCCAATTTTCAAATTCACATAACATTGTTCACTTACCAATAGTGTATGCTCATCCTTGATCCATGAAATTTGATAGGGTCTCGGGTGTTTCAACCTTTTCAACTGCAACTTTGCAACCATTTCATCTAATGGAAAATTCTTCAAGCTCCCACTATCAATGATTACCTTCCATACTTCATCAACAACTCTACATCTAGTCTTGACCAAATGTTTCCTTACCGGATCTTCCTTATTACTTTCACTCCATATTTCTCTTCTGACCATCAAGTTCTTTTCCTTCTCAGGTTCATTTGGGGAGTCTTCTTACACCAAAGCATTTCTACTGCTACCAACCTTCTTACTTGCATGTGTACACTCAAATAACCTATGTCCTTCCTTTCCACAATTGTAGAAATTTCCTTGGAATCCACCTCTGTTATAACCACCTCGATAGTTAGTGCTTCTTCCTCTAGAAGAAATTTCACCTTTCCAATCAGTCTTGCCTTTATCTAGATTTGTTTTGTCTTGATCAAATCTATTGTTTTCACCATAAGATCAACCTCTTCCTCTGGGGAATCTACCACCTCTTCCTCTCTGTCTTTGCTCATGTCTCTTGTTCAATTTATCCTCAGCTTTTAGGGAAAACTAATAAGCTTGTTCAATGCTTTCTAACTTAACCAAACTGATTTCCTCTTGCATAGAGACTCTTAACCCATTCAGGTATCTAGCAATTCTTTCTACTTCATCCTCATCATGTCTAGATCTGATATCTAATCTATAGAATTCCTTAGTATAGTCTTTTACCAAACTATCTTTCTGTCTCAAACTTTGCGTTCACTGAACTAGGTTAATCTGCTAATCACAAGGTAAGAACTTGCCTTTCAACTTATTCACCATCTTATTCCATACCTTGATTTTTTCTTTGCCTTTCCTTTTTCTGTCCAACTACAGATGTTCCCACCATAAGGATGCATGAATTTTTAACTTTGTGCTTGCAATCTTCACCTTCTTTTCCTCAGGGATATTTTCATACTCAAAATACTTCTCCAGCTCAGTGATCCAATCCATCAATTAATTTGAATCCAACTTTCCATTGTACTTAGGAGGATTGAAATGTGGTGTAGATTTTAGATTTGTTAATGCCTTCAATAATATTTCCTCACCCTGATCCATCACAAGTGTAGGTTCAACTTCACCTTGTTCCTCTTCAATTTCTTCATCACTAAAATCTTCAAGATGTCTTCCTCGACATTGGGCTATCTCAATAGCTTCTAACCTAGAAGTAATTTATCTTAACATATTTGCCAATCTTGGATCTGCATCTTGCCTTCCATGAACCATCTTAAAAACCCTCTGTAATTGTAGGCCAGATCATAATCTGCTACCCCACAACAAATATCAACTAGGTTTTTGCAACAAGGGACCCTCGACATAAACTCACAAGTTTAGATCCAGATTTCAACCTCACTCTAATACCACCTAACATAGGGCAAGGTAGGATGAAGGGCCAAAGGAACACTTTAATCACAACCCCCTTGCAAAGATCACACACACGGAAGAAAACACATAATAGGGAAGAGAGAATGTAGAAAAGATCATATATTATTCATCAAATAACCTCATACATGTCGGGTTGTAAGGCCTTCCTAGATCTGGCCAAATATATTCAAATTGATTACAACAGTCCTCCAGCATGCAAGGATTTAGTCTTCGGAAACTATCTTCTATCTTCTAGGACTTGACCTCCTACTCCTGATCTGCCCTCCTAAAACTACAAACAACAACTATATTTATACAATAGGCAACTGAAATAAGTCAGCCTTCAAATCCATCATTGGAGAAAGAAATGACCAAATCTAGGTCCACACGCTTCCCAATGATTGATACCAACATTAACTCCATGACCAAAATTCAATGCACAAGTCGGCCTCAACAGGAAATCAAAATAAACAACTTGGTGAGCAAGGTTATTGAGCGACATGAAATAACTTGGCAAACCAACTGAAAAACTTGGTCAAAGAAGGAACCAAGCAGCTATCAAGCCAACTCAGTCAATGAAGGAATTGAGTAGGTACTGAACACACTGAACAACTCAAACTTGTTTTTGGTGATACAGGATTGCTAAGAACTCGAGATGCTCCTGCATCATATATCTGAACCATTTTTACTTATTCTTTGAATGGATTGAAGGAAGATTTGATTAGACCTCTCATTTTTCTCCATGAGGGATTGAGTGGTTTGGGTTGTGTGTTCCATGAAGGCCCTCAAATTATTACTCATTTGGTCACTCATGGTGGTAGTAAGGTTTCTTTTCTCTTTTTCTAATGCTCTTTGATCTCTTTGGCTAGTTTGCATCAACTACCTCTAATAGGATGGTAGAAAAGATGCTCGGATACCCCTTGTAATATCCCTTGCTAGGATAGCTTAGGGATCTGGAATAATTATTCTAAATTCTCTATTCTTTACTACTTAAAATATTTATGTAGCTGATACAATGTGGATAATGATAGGATTGTTTCAAGGACACTATGTATAAGTTATATTCTTTGTAGGATAGTTATATTTTACACTATGTTTAATAATATAATCACTACTATCTCTAATTGAACTTTAGGATATATGCTAGTTGATTTGATCTTATATCAATACTTAGTGCAATAAGATCTTTGTTATTTTTGATAAGATTGACATGAAATGAATTTAATACTCATTAGTTTTCTCTGGTTTAAATTAATCCAATAGTGGAAAAATGATAAAGTTTTCAAATGATGATCCTTTTATATGATGAAACTCCCTTTCTTTCTTCCTAGTCTAATGAGTTTCTAAATATCTTCCAATCTTTTCTTTCAATTGTACTTGATGGATGTTGAGATCCCAATGGATTGATAAGTCTGCCTTTTAATTCACATCTATCTTTTTCTTCCTATACGTTCTAATATTAATCAAGTTATTAATTTTGTTCTGATATTATTTTTTTATTTTGATATTAATCTTTTTCTTCCTATATGTTCCGATATTAATTTTGTATCTAAACAAAACACTATTGAAATCCTTCTGAAAATGAACACCATTCAAAAGAATGTAAGGAACGGATTGTAGCCTAGATAAAATCTACTTTTTTATCTATCCATAGCCCGTGGACACTCAATAGTATGCAATAAACAAAGCATAACTTGTACCCAACTTGAAGAAGAAGTAGGTGCAACTATAGGTGTATGTCATATTCAAGGACCAGGACAACACCCTCTCCTTTTTTATCACTTCTATTTGTACCATCAATTAGTTTCTCACACAAACCTTTACCTCTTACTAGTTTGGTGACCTTTATTTCCACATCATATTCTATCAATTTGGTCACCCAACTATCTCTCTTGTCACTTAAATTATTTCTTATACTAAGAATTCTTTAACACTTGGGTGAGAAACCATCAACTTAACTTTATTGTTTGAAAGAACATGTCTAATTTTTGTCAGAATTATAACAACAACTACATTCTTTTCAACACAATTATACCTTAAATCATAGTCTTTGAGTCCTTGACTAAAAAAATCCAATGGCTGCTCCAACCCGTGCTCATTTTGATGTGCCAACATAGCAGAGATACTATCAATATTTCTGTTACTCAAAATGAAACACACAACACAATAGGCATTAGTAGAGAAAGATTGCATGTTTTAGTTGTCTAGTTAACACTGCCTTATAGGTTTTGTTAATTTTCATGTCCTTATTACATTCATTTCCAAATGTCATTAATGTACTCTAAGTATTGATCAACTGTTACATATTTCAAAAATCCATCAATGATCATTACATTGTGCATTCATAAAGAATGTAGTACAAATGTCCTTTTATTTCATATTTCATGTTTCAATAAATAGAGTACATTGCAGAATAAAGTAGAAAACTGAAGTATGGAATAGGGGTCCCATGCATTGCCTTGTGTTATCTTTGAGTCTGTTGGTTGTTTTGTCAGGTCCTCGCATCTAGGTCACTCCTGAGTCTTCATCTGCATTTAGGTCCTTAGAGCTCGCATCTGCAAGAAATAAAAAGAAATGGTTAGATCTTATCAGACCTAAGAAAAGAAAAAGAAACAAATAGCATACATCATCAATGTAACTTTACATATTTGCATATCAATGTAGAATGATAAATGTAACAAGAAAACATAAACTAACACTCACTATAAGGTAGTGTTAAAGGGACGTGTTTTGAAACATGAAACCTTTCGCTTCTAATGACTATTGTGGTGTATGTTTTCTTTTGATTAACCAGATATCTGAATGAAAGGGACTTAGTTTGTTTCTAAATTGAGAAACCTTTTTCAGAATATGTATTTCATATTGATGCTATTTGAAAGATTAACAACTATTTTGCAGATAACTGCTGACTGGTTTACATTTTTAGTCATTTTCAAGATGCAGAACAAGCTGGTTTTCAGTGCCAGGTTGCTACAGGAAGTACCAAATTGCTGATTTTCAAAGAAATAATTGCTTCATAATGCAAGATAGATGCTGATTACATGTTTTCCAAAGTACATTTTCAAGTTTTGAATGATTAATTGCTGAATTTTAAATAGTGCTTCAAGATAACATCATGATTTAAATGTTCACAATTTGTTATGACTGGGTGTCACGAACCCATGTTCGAACCTCAGTCATTAACACTCTGATGTTTTTGAGTGTCACAAGCCCATGCTCAAACTTCATTAACAAATAGGAAAACATTTATGTCTTGTTGTACTTCACATGTCAAATTGCAAATTCAGCATCAAAAGGAGATGTATATAGTAAATAGAGCTACAGGAACAATTTCAGAATACTGTATGTATCAACTAAATTGATCACATTTTGCAAAGCTTGTCAAAAAATGGAAAAGTTCATATTCAAAATTTCTGTCAAGATATTTGTCAGACTTATATGCTGGAATGTGGATCAAATTTTGAAATTTGAACTCAAGTTCAAAATATTATGCAATAAAAGCTTTTGGCATAATATTGATGATTAATTCACAATAAAGCTAGAACAGTAGATCCATTTCAAAGTGAAATGAACAGTTATTATAGCAAGGAAAGCATGTTGTTTTTGAACATTCAATGCAAGTTTTATGTCGAGAAATGAAGGTTAAAATATCTTTGAAACAACAGTATATACTCCAGCCCAAACCGTGAGTGTATTTCAAATATATCAATGCATGAATGATATGAGTTTCAACACTTTGCAATGTATGGAAATCATGACAAAATTGGAGTTATGCTCACTCCATGTTGCAAAGAAGGTAAACTGGAGTTTTTTTTAAAAACCGTCACTATAGTTTTCAACTTAAATATTGCACAATAAAACCCAGCAGTGAGAATATAGAGTTCATTGTCTGTTTTGGTCTTCAACTCATCATTTATGCAAAATGGATAGACTGTAAGTCCATGTTCGAAATAGAAAGTCTTTTCCTCACAGCAAGCAGTGCACGTTTTGATACATAGAAGTCTACATTCAACGTCAAATCAGCATAAGTGCAAGTTCCAGATTTTAATAACTATAAGTCTATCTTTGAGAACAAATAGTGCACAAATAGTGAAGCATTTATCGGATATGGAGAGTTTACTCCCATTTTCGGATTACATATTTATGCAAATGTAAAAGATAGACTGAGGGTTTAACTTCCAGATTTGTACACAAATTTAAAATCAGAAGCATATATCGGCATCAAATCAGCATGAAGAATAGTGCATCTTCAAATAACAATGGTATGAAAGGTACAGAGAGTTCGAACCCACAAAATCGTGAATCATTTCTTGCCAAAGTAAAAGAGTTCATTCAAAAAACCAGCAGAGAAATATCTATTAATCAGCATGGACATCAGGTTTTGGCACATTTTTTTTGTGAATAAAATAAGAAGAGTTTGAAATGATGAGCTTACAGTTTCAATAGAGAAATAGAGAGTTGAAACTATGAAAGAAACAATGAGTTCACATGTATTATCAAACAGTAAATATCTAGTGCAGAATAGAGGCCATGTTTTTGTTAAAAATGCTGATAGCAAATGATAACAGAGAGTTCAGAAAGAAGAACTTACAGTTCCTTCATTTTATGCAAAGTTTCTGTAGCATTTGGCAAAGTTCGTTGCAACATAGAAGTCAAATATAGTAAACTCATGCTTGTTCCCTGTTGATGCCTAGTTTCCTCAAGTTTTGAGGGTTTGATCTGTAGCAATATGTCAAGTTTTCCAGCATTTTCAAAGAACATTTTCAACATTAGGGTTTCATTACCTAAATTCTTGCTTTGAAACATCGACAAGTGCCAAATACCAAGTGAAATCAATAAAGTTTGGAGTCCGCCAAGCTCATTAATGTGGTTACAGATGATAGTGCTAGCTAGTGCTTTGAAAACATAAAAAATTGCCACCTTACCTTTCTAGTACCTCCCTTCACGTATGTAATGGCAAGTGGGTTGAAGTCTTATTGACTCCTCACTATGTAATATCTTATACTTAGATTTTTATCTAAGTTAGGGATTAGGCTAGAAAATAGGTTAAGTAATTAATATTAAAATCTTTAATATTAATTTCTTTTAAATAAATTTTGGCACATTTCATTGTAAAAAGGGATTTTAATTCCTTATTGTAAGCCAAAGTTTATTGAGGGGGCTATATTTTTGGCACAAATTTTGGCCAAATTAGAGCAATTTGTAGAGGCCTAGTATTCCCGGATTAGGGTTTCAGAGGTTTCTTAAGGAAGAGAAATGAATGGTTTTAGGGGTCGCAAATGTTGGAGAGAGAGCCCATAGTGAACTGTTTAGTTCCTAAAAGCTTGGAAGTCCATTTTGTAGCCATTTTTATCCAGATTTTGGAGGAAATCAACCAGGTTTTGCAGCTCATATTTTGTCTAATTGTGTTCAAATCTTCAATTCCTGTTCATCTTTTCTAGTAAGTGTCAGTATTCTGATTATACTCAAGAAGTGAATAATATACTGTTCCTTCCTAATTAATTAGATATATCAAGCCTTACATGAAAAATGTATGTTTGTTAAGTATTTGAGTTGTTTGTGGTTCATCCCTAATAGCTTGAATGTATTAGCCTATATGTTGAGCAGTGAATCAAATTGTCAAAGTTTTCATTTTGTGAGTCAAATCTGGAATTCATTTCTTTACAAGGTCTGAATTATTCGTTGGTGCATCACCCTAGTCTCTAAGTTTTAAGTTTTTCTTTTCCCTTTTCCCAAAAATTTTTCAGGTCAGGAAAGTGATAACCAACTTTTGATAGGAACCGGCCTAGAATCTAGAGATTCCTCTCTAATCATAGTCTACCCACAACTAGGAGAGGTTTCCATTGTCAGCTAGAATTGTTGTTCTGCCTTAGTGCCTAATATAAGGTAACAATTCTAAACTTGAACAATTTCTATAACCATATAAAATAAAATCTTTGGAAAAATTAGGATCTAGAAGTGTGGGTGTTGTTGCTAATGTCTCCTTAATGACCTCAAAACTTTGTTTTCATTCCTTAGTCCAGTTGAAAGACACAATCTTTCTCAACATAGAGGTTAGAGAGATTACTAAATCATCTATATTAGGTATAAACTGCCTAACAAAGTTGAATCTACCAATGAAAGTTTGCAAGCCTCTCTTATGTGCTGGTAAATGGAGAGCTAGTATCAGCGTAATTTTTAGTGGTGAATTCTGGGAATAACATTTCATGAAATTGGTGAATCATGCAGGTATAGGCTGGCAAATATTTGCCCAATCTTGACATGGTAATCGCTAAATATTAATTGGAATCGCCAATCAGATTTTCTGTTTGACGTTGTTGACCATCATATTCACCTATAATTAATGTGACGTGGTTCTTTTAACGGTCTCTTATTCGCCAGCGATATTAATTATGAATTGCATATAAAATTTGAAATAGCCAAATGGTTTATATTGTTATCTTAATGATGACCTATTTTTCCACCCATTAATTAATTGTTTTATTGGTCCACGACGTATTTCGCCACCCCGCTAATTAATTGTTTTATTGGTCCACGATGTATTTTGCCAACCCGTTAATTAATTATTTTATTGAACACCACGTATATTTATTTTTTTGCCAAAAATAGCATTGATCAGGTCCGTACTCAGCACATTTTCGCCAAAAGCCTGGGAATTTGAAAATAAATAAAAATTGGAAATTTGGAATTTGGAATCATGGATTGATATAAATTCAAATCAAGTTTAGAAAACTTAAAAGTAGTCTTATCATGCGTCGTTACAAATTTTTGGAGCCAGAGCTTGGAGGGCCAGATTTACAAATAAAAATCTTGCAACAGTAAATAGAGGATTCAACATTTCAGAGAGTCAGAAATCAGAGGAAGTAGGACAAAGGTAAACAATTATTTGTTCACATTTCACAGTATTGCTATTAATTTTAATTCCTAGAGGCTAGAATCCTAGTGACTAGTGAGAGGTCATTGGGTAAAGATGTCGGACAAAGGTGACTATCCTGAGATTGAGTATCCTCAGGCTACTACTACTGAAGGGATTCAGATGTTAGGGGAGGTTGAGACTCAAACTTCTCACCGTGCTCAGGGCAGTGAAGAGATTGGAAAGCTAGACAAGGGTAAGACTCCTCGGGGCAGTGAAGGGCCTGGGAGGCCATTAAAATGCCCAAAAATTAAAGATACTACCATAAAGGATTTCTTTGGAGTTGGCAATGTTTCTGCTCCATCAACATCTGCAATTGTGAGTGCAAAATCCATTCACAGTAGCTCACTAGTACCAATACCACAAGCTGGGGTTGTCATTGAGTTAAATTAAAATCAAAATGCATCAAATGAGGATAACAATGGTGGCACGAGAGAAGATGTTATAAGGGATACGTAGAACCAGTTGGAAGAAAATGCTAGCAATGAAGATAATAATAATGTTGGTAGGAAGAAAAGAAAAAGGGAAGTAAAAATGGGGTGGGAGTGGGAAATGGCAAGAAATTTTAAGGTTGATTGGGTAGCAAAGTACTAGTTCATTGAACCAGTCCTAAGCAATGATGAACAACCAACAGAATGCAGGTGTAAGATTTGTACCTAGAAACTTAAAAGAGAGAAGAAGTTGTAGCTAAAGCTTGACACTATAGAAAAGCATATTGGTAAGGTTTATGAAAAACAGACCATAGATGGACAAGAAATATCAGTAGTGAGATGGAAATCAAAGGAAGAATGTCTTCATGTTAAGTATGCCATAGAATATGAAGAGCATAACAAGAGAATGGTAGTAATTGCTAATAGTGAAAATCCAATCAAGGCTGGGTTTAAACATGTAGCCAATGAAGCAAACCTGGCAAAGACAATTTAGATGAGTGTTGTTTTTCATATTATGTCCAAAGGGCATCCTATGAGAGACTTCTCAAAATATGGTAATTTATTATCTTTTTTGAAAGTTCCTCACTATCCCATGTCACATTGGTCAACAAACGTTGGATGGGAAATGGCAAACTATCTTTTTGAGGAGGAAAATAAAAATTTATAGGAGAAAGTAAAATAGTCCAAATTCATTTCATTATCCATAGATGAAGTTACTGCAGTAGATAACATTGCTTGGGTTTGTATGCATGTGTATATAGTAAAAGAACATGTCCGCCAAGCTCATCTACTCTACGTTTGTAAAGTGAGGGGCAATTCAACAGCAGAAAACTTATATTTTGAAGTGAAGAATGCTTTGAATGAAGTTGCTGGTATGGATGATTTGACAATTGGAAAGAAGTTATTGTGTGTTGGAGCTGATGGAGCTGCAGTAATGCAAGGCCAAAGGAATGGTCTCTATGAAAGATTACAAACTAGTATTGCACCTTACATGCTTGGCATACATTGCATGGCGCATTGAATGAATTTAGCATATAAAATTGTAAGCGATTTTCCTACAGTGTCAAAAGTTGAAGATCTAGTTCGTGACATATACTCTTACTTTTGCAAAAGTCCTAAATGTTTTGCAAAATTTAAGATTTTCTCAGAGGGAGTAACACCAAGAAACAAGCTTCTCAAGGATGTTGAGACTAGATGGATCTCTTTGCATGGACTAGTAGAAAGAGTTCTAATAGAATATCAATCCTTGATCAGAGTAATATATGAGCAACGCTTCACAGTAGAAAAAGCTCCTGATTTGTTACATAAGTTAAGTGATATAGAGACTGTTAAATTTAGCCAGTCTTCTCCCCATGCTGGATTTAATGAACAAGATTATTAAGAAAGCCCAAGACAGGCCTATGTATATCCATGAGTACTCAGATTTATGTAGAATGACATGCCTTGACCTGGATAATTTATACTCAGATATGATAACACTTCAAAGCCCAAATTTTTTCAGGTGGAAAATAATTATAGATTTGAATCATGCTGCGAATTTTTTACAATTCAATGCAAAAAATGATTTATGTGTGTTTGTGAAAGGATATGAAATATCAATGCACCAATCTAAGACGGGCAAGCGAAGTAGACTACTTCCAGTTAAAAGGGCTGATTTTGACATGTTTGTTAAATCTGTTAGTGAGAATTTGAATTCAATTTCCTACCAACTTTCAAGTGAGATTCATGAAAGATTCCCTAGAGAAGAAATTCTTGAGGCCATGGGTTGTGTGTTTCCTCATTTTTGGAAAAACATCGGAGATAGACAACTTGATGCTCATATGTTTCATAAAAAAATTGATGAATTGATTAGAGAGTTTTACAAACATGCTGATTGCAATGGACAACCAATTGATGGAATTACAGATTTAGCTAATCTTAAAAAACAATGTAGACAATTTGCATCATGTATGAAATTGTAGTTAAAAAACTTGGAGAATCCATTTTAACCTGGTGCAATAACCAGACTTTGGAAAAGGATAAAGCAGAGTGAAGTACTGCATGATTCAATATTAGAATATTTCAAACTTGCTGATTTATGTCAAACAATGATATTGGGGTCGATGGAAGATGAAAGAGTTTTCAGTGCATTGGGGTTTTTGAAATCAAAGATCAGAAACAAACTAGACAGAAATTTGGAATCTTGCTTGAGATTGTTTGTAACTCAGTACAATGTTACAGACTTTCCTTATGATAGGTCATTGGCAATTTGGAATTCCCTACGTGAAAGATGAGGGCTTTTGAACACTAGTTCAAAACATGGTGGTTCAGATACAAATGATGGATCTTGGTCCTAGACTCAGAATGAAGATGAAGAATTTTTTTATTTTGAATACCCAACTCAGAATGAAGAAGAACCTCTTGCTAGTAGTAGTAGTCAATTTCAGGAGCTGGATTCCATGTGGGATATAGAGGAGGGTGAGGCAGACTGCTCACTGACATTGAGTGAAGAGTGAAGTGATTTAGAATTAGCATTCGGTTAATAGGTATTTATAATTTTATACACTGTATACTTATTACTGTACTTGTTGGATAGATTGATAATGGAATTGGACTTGATTCTAAATATTTATTAATTTATTGACAATTTATTAATTGACTCATATTCAGCTACAAGCCTATGGGTACAAGTAATAAGTATTGTTCATGATTTTTGTAATTTGTAATTTGAAATTTTGAATTCATGATTTTTGTAATGTAGATTGTAGAATGTCCCTCTTTTTTGTAATATAACCTTGCGAAGTCCCGCAAAAAACCTTTCGTAACCTCTCAGTTGTTTAATCTTGTAACTTATTAACCTTTCTAAAGTTATGCCTTTCTGCTAGATGCTTCGTCATAGCTTCGTAACCGCTGACACTAATGGCCAACAAACCCTTGCAAAGCTTCGTAAACCAACTGTTCCTGACAAAGTGTTCCGAAGTTACGCACACCATTAGTCGAGAGTCCTTTAGAAGTTTGGAACCCATTAGCATCCTAATGACTTAACCATGGAGAAGTTACGAAACAACCCAGTGTTACTTCGGAACATTGCCGATGGTCTGTTAGTAACGCACACATGCTTAAAGGTTCTTTTAAGTGACTTGAAATTTTGAAAAAGTAACGATGAAATAGAACCAATCTGAGCTTTTCTAGGGTTTAATGGATTTTTAGAGCATATCTCAACCTAGCACTTAGGGTTTTAACATTTTGATCAAAATTTAGGGCCTAAGCCTTCAGGAGGAAAATTGTAAGAAATTTTGAAAACAATTGTGAAAACTGAAAATACTACCAACATGGTCAATTTATCATTTGTCAATTACCTAATTTCCTTATACTAAGCATTTACTTAATTAGAATTGAGATTCTTGAGTCTTGACTTCAGCCAATGAGCTCTTTACAAAATTACACAAGCACAATGATAGAAAAATTGAAAATTACAAAATATCCATGTATTATACTATTAGAAAATTACAAAATATCCTTGTATATTACAAAAAATTACAAAATATCCTTGTATATTTGTATTAAATAAAACTTACTTCAAATTTATACATCAATGTCAATGATCAATGAATATGATCAATGATTAGAAAATAAAAACTAACATAGGCATTTGGCAAATTAAACAAATTTGGAAATAGTTATTAACTTATTAGAGTGACAGCTGGTAGCCTGGATTCTTCAGAATCAGTCTTGATTTGCACCAAAGTTGTATCCACAGCAGGTGAACCGCAAACATAAGATACCCTATTCGAATTAACTAACCTCCCTCTATTGGCTCTTCATCTAATACCAAAACTATCTCAACTACTTCCATCATCCATGTCAATATGGCAAGACAAAGGCTTGAATCTCTACAATGTTTGCCCACACCACAATGTCCCTCTTTGATGGCCAATTTACCTCTCTAACTATCTCCAAGTCTTCAAGGCATTTGTTCCACTTGGCATCCGTTATGGCTCGAGATTCAATAGCAAACTTATTCATGTCAATCTCCTGCTTGTACAATTTATCCACAACTTCATAAAAAGTTGAAATGTCAGCATCACCAACAAAATAAGAAGCCACCTTCCTACATTCCATAATTTGGTTGAAAGAATCAGCCTACTCCTGGCATTCCTTCAATTGTCCCTCTTTGTCCACAATAGCAGGGATATATCCTTCAGACTCTTCAGCAAAAACCTTAAGCTTTTCCTGAACGTTTTGTAACTTGCCATTGAAAAATGCATACAAATCCTTTACTAATAACACCATTTCCTTAACATCAATTATTTTGTCAGGTAACTCCATTTTTTTCCCCATTAGTAAAACTAACCTGTCAAAGAATTGCAAGTATGGGCCCCAAGTATTAAATAATGGGGTTAGTATAGACAAGGCATTAGAACATTGATATTCTGTCCCCTACAAAGAAATGAAAGTACTATGAAGGATTTGAGACTTCCCTTTTAAAATATTTACTCTATGCAATAACACCTTCTTCAAACTCTCCTTTTCAGCAATTCCAGTATCAGCAAGCTCAGGCTGATCAACGTCCATTATTATCTTTTCTGTTGCAAGTTCTGGAGCTAAGCCCCCCTCATGCTCAGTTTGGAACCCTGCATCACAGACCTTTGTAAATGCCCTGGAATGATTTTTTAGAGTATTTATTTCATCTTTTAGCTCCTTCACAGTCTTATCCCGCAAATAATTCTTCTTCAGTTCCTCTTCAAACTTTTTTCTAGATGCCACATAATCTCTGAATGTCCTGGCTAGCCTATTCTCCAAGTCCTCAACCACTACTTTATTCATGGAGGATGCATGATGTAGGTGATTTTCTATCTCTGATCCTATAGTGTCCTACAACCTTCATATTAATTGGCTACCTTGTGCGGTGTCTTGGATGTCAACCAATCTAGGCTTACTAGATTCTGGGGCCACACACCATACTGCTAGTGTCTTAGTGTCCATATTGAATCCAGAACCCCTCGTGAGTCCATCAGGGCCAAAAGCTTCATAAGCTACAGCTTTATCTTGCCTCTTGATTTGGTCAATTAGGAATGAGGACTCCAAGTCCCATCCAAGGATTAGCAACATGCCACTTCTCTTTACAAGATCTCTTGCCTCCTCCACACTTAATGTTTCACTATTGAGATCATAGGCCTGTAATTTTTCAATCATTTGAACAATTTTTTCCTGTGATTCCCCTAGTTTCAAAGATAGTGTTAATTCATTCTACTTAACTCTAAAGAGAAAACTTTTAAACTCAACGGACTTGATGAATTCATCATCATCTATAAACTCTTTAGCTTGGATGACCCTGTCATCCAATCTAGCTGCAGCCAATTCTAACTCATCTATGGCCTTTTCTCCCTCATCTACCATTGATGTCAAATTTTTTTGTCTTAAGTCAGCAAAGTAACGGCTATTACCTGGCAGGATTTGTAGTGCCTTTTGCCTTGCCTTTTGTGGTACATTCATCAACTTTTGTTTCTTTGATGGCCCCTACTCAGATGTGGATGGCTCAGCTTGTTATGTTTCTCCCATAAACTCCACATCAAGTTCAACTTCTTCAGGGTTTATTCTGTCCTCCTCCTTCTTCTCAGGGATGTCTAGAAATTTAGACATAATATCTTTGTAATTCTCTAAACACATTTCAATTTTCTTAATGTATTTGAGATCAGGAAAGAAATCGGGGAAGGTAGGGTCTGCCTTTTTTAATTGTTCCTCTACCCTTACAATATTTTCCCATTTACAAGTTCTCTCTTCACAGGTAACTTTGTTATAAACATTTCTAATAACATCCTCCTCTGCCATAGGCTGATTTAGAGCCAAATTGTGATTCCTCATTTCTCTCAATGCTCCTGTAATGAAGTCTTCAGGGTCATACATCCTTGCTTTACCAAAGGGCAATTTGAATTGTCTGAGGAATTCATGGATTTGGTCCACAACATCTTTACCTATAGAGAAATCCCCTATTTGGAACCTCCTTGGCAGAAAGGTTCCCTTATGTCTTTTAAGGCCTAAGTGCTCTCTATCCATCATGATAAGCTGCCACAAGAATTCTACTATTGCCAATCTTTCTGGGACAAATTTTGGTAGTATGTGTGGAGGTTCAGGGCAAGCATACACTCTTATAATAGTAAAATTGTCAAAAAAAAATGTATCACCCCAATTGTGGTTGATGTCATTGTCAATATTAAATGCTATGGGTCTAAGCAATTTTATAACAAGTAAAGGAAATCTATCCCTCACAATACCTAACATGCTCATTACTGGATCCACAAAATCACTATAAAAAGTAATGGAATTAGAGAAATGGTAAGTTATATGCCATAACCTGGTCCACAGCTAAACCAAAACAGTTCCTCCCTCATTCTCAGTCTCATCAATGAACCCTGGGTTGATGTAGCCAATATTGAAATAGAGGATCAGGTGCATCAGCATGGAGTAGTGATTGAACTTGAAGCTTTTCAAATCAGTCTTTGCATTCATCAACTCAAAGTGCATTACATTGATTATGTGTCCCACATAGTCAAACTCCTTGTTGGTGTACAAATCTTGAACATCTGTAGCCATGACAAAAATGTCAGGAGTCACTGTCGAACCTCCATCTAGTCCAATAACTTTGTGTAGACCGTAGATGGTATTCTCAAAATAGGGAAATAAAAGCTCAATATCAAATGAATCTACAACCTTCTTCAGTAACAACCCTGCCTCTTTGTTTTCTCTAGGAATATGCCTCCTCATAACCCTTCCATGGTAGTAATTTCTCTATCTATTAAATAGGGCCTCCTCTCCTGCTAGGTCAATCTCCACGCTCATAGGTCCCTAAAGGTCGAAAGCTTGAATAAAAGATGCTCTATCTAACATGCAGAGTATAGACTTGTCATGCTTGTGGAAAGCTTGTGTCACTGAATTGTATGCTTGAATTAGCACTTTCATGAGGTCTACATCCAAAAATACCTCAGGTACTATCAACTTTCCCAAGTTCCTATCCCATGGGTTTGAAATAGGAGGGCCTCTAATTCTATTGTTATAGAAAAACATGAAGAGTTCATACCCAGTTGTGTTTGGGCATTCAGCATCCCTGCAGAACGCATAAGGGTCCCTCCATTCATAAGTGTTAGCTGATTGCAAATTTGAGGATCCAAGCAACAGTTTCATCCATTCTTCAACATATATGTTTGGCCTCTTTGTTCTTGAATGCACAATGACACTCTTTTTTGGTACTGCAACAACATCAGGAGATCCTTGTTTTGCCATTCTTTTAAGTACTAAACTCTCTGGTTGCTCTTTGACTCTAGAAATTATAGATGCTCTAAAGTGTGAACTATATTTAATAACTAACAAGTAACAAGCAACTCACAAGTACAACCAAGCTACCAGCCACTAGGCCACCTACTATATTAAAAATTAAAATCTCAATGTCTCATCAAGCACAGTCACCTACGCATGAAATTAGTAATTACCTTTTTCATAAAAGTGTCACTATCAACTGTCACTTCCACTCTTCCATCATAGATTTGGCGGTGATCCAAGAGCAAATAATTAGCATGTTGCCGAAGTGATGCTAATGGTACATCTAAGTTTCTAACCCTAGGTCCCTAATACCCTATCTCAACTGTGCTAAATTGCTACCTGCAAATCAGGGACCTTGGCTCTTGGCCATTTGAATTTGAAATCTGAAAACTTTGAGACTTGCGAAGTCATGCAACACCTTTTCAAAACTTCGAGATTGTTAAACTGACCAGAAAAATGAAACCTTGAGATGTTACGACACAGCCTAGCATGCCGCATGAATGATGACACTTGTACTTCCCACTTTCCACGTGGCATGCAACTTACTCTCCGTCAAACCATCTCTCACTTTTCAACCCCTTACGAAGTTAGTCAGGACTTCAGAACCCTAACCATCATAAATAAATTAACTATTGAAAAGTTACAAAATAGCCAGGCGTAACTTCAGAACCCCTAACCATCATAATAAATTAACCATTGAGAAGTTATGAAACAACCATGTGTTACTTCGGAACCCCTAACCATCATAATAAATTAACCATTGAGAAGTTATGAAACAGCCAGGCGTAACTTCGGAACCCCTAACCATCATAATAAATTAACTGTTGAGAAGTTACGAAACAGCCAGGCGTAACTTTAGAACCGATCACCATCATAATAAATTAAAGTTTTAAACGTTGAGAAGCTACGAAACAGGCAGGCGTAACTTCAGAATAGATCACCATCATATTAAATTAAATGTTAAAAGTTACGAAACAGCCTAGCGTAACTTCAGAACCGATCACCATCATAATAAATTAACTGTTGAGAAGTTACGAAACAACCTTTGATAGTGTGCGTGACTTCGGCGGTTATGTTGGCAGGTTGCAGTTGAAGGCCACAAAGATATGCAAAAGACAGCTTGATAGTGTACGTGACTTCAGAAGTTATGATCATAGGTAAGATATGGGGGTTCCGAGGACACGTTGGTAGTCTACATAACTTAGCCGCGAAATTGCAGTGATATTTGTGGTGACTGGTAACAGTGTGTGTAGTTTCGGCAGGCTAAAAGGAGGGTCAATGCTGATAGTTACGAAGATACGTAATGGTCAGGTTGACGGCGTGCGTGACTTTGATGTACTCTAATTTAGCATTCTGATTTATTAATTACAATTTACATATTCTTCAATTTATAAATAATAAAACTATTGTTACTGTATTAGAATTTAGTGTATTGACTATTGAAATTTAAAGTATTAGCAAATAACGGCAATGTGTATTACTTAAAACTAAAAATAGTAACACAGTAACACTATTTGAAAAAGAGTCTTTTGACTTCTCATTGTTTCATTTGTATACACTATACAGTATTACAAATTTACAGACTACATTTTTACTATTTAATTCAAAAACTGGTATACAATATATTATATACATAATACTGGACCCTGGTAACTTAAACTGATTCATTGATTCACAATTTCACTAAATGGTTGTGGACCAACCATTTTCAAAACCAAAATGAAAACTACATTTGATTAGTTCGTATTTACAAATTACAACTTACAAGTAACACAAATTTTTGTAAGATCCACAAAGAAAAAAAGATTAGTCGATGCGCAGACCAGCAAATAACAGGATCATCTGATTCATCTCCTCCTGGAATGCCTCCTGGTCAAATCCATGATCGTCAAAAATGGCACGCATCTCTGCCTTGTCATGTTCTACTTTAAGTTCGAACATGTCACTCAGGTAATCGACGTAACTGGTAGCATGATGATGATCCCTTGCTGCAGACATTAGATGACTGAGGACATCTTGTTGAATCTCCTCCCCCATATCCAAATTTGGTTGGATAACAGGTTCTGGGTTCTCGTTTGATGATCTGTCAACTACTAGAAGACCCATTCTGTGAAAATACAAATACAAATTGAAATAATCACCAACTTGTCATCCAAATTTAGAAATTTAGAAAGCTCCTATGCTCTACAATTCCACTATCGAGGAGTATATAAAGAAAATAATCACCAACTTGCCAGCTGCAATAAATTTTGAAGGAATGTTTCACGTCAGGTGGCTTGCTTGGGAAAAGGAAATTAATGAATATCGGTAAAGAAAAGTTGCAGACATTGTAATGTCTTGCGTAACTTGGCTCCGAAGTCGATAAGAAGAATAATAAATGTTGATGAATCACAGCTCATATCTTGTAAAATTATCCTTTTTAATGTCTAATCAAAATCTTGGCCTGGATTTATGTACCACTCAAGTTACACAAACTGTCAGCGTTGCCTCGGAACCACCATATCCTAGCTACGATTTTAAATTTTGAACTGACAACTTGGCAGCCGCATTAAACTTTTGCGTAATGTGACTTGGCTCCGAAAAGAAAGATAATGAATGTTTACGATTCATAGTTGAGATTTTGTACAAATTAACCTTTTTTTACATCTAATCAAAATCTTGTCATCGTTAAGTCTAATTAATTGTACTTCAGTGATCAATGTCACTGCAACTTCATGGCTATGTTACACAAACTACCAATGTGGCCTTGGAACCCCCATATCTTACCTACGATCATAACTTCCAAAGTCATGTACACTGTCAAGCTGTCCTTTGTGTATCTTCATGGCCTTCAACTATAACCTGATAGCATAACCACCGAAGTCACACACGCCGTCAATCTAACCATTACGTATCTTCGTAACTGTCAGCATCGACCCTCCTTTTAGCCTACCGAAACTATGCACACTATTACCAGTCACCACAAATATCATTGCAACTTCATGGCTAAGTTACGCAGACTGCCAACGTGTCCTCAGAACCCCCATATCTTACTTATGATCATAACTTCTGAAGTCACGTACACTATCAAGCTGTCCTTTGCGTATCTTCGTGGCCTTCAACTGCAACCTGCCAGCATAACCGCCGAAGTCATGCATGCCATCAACCTGACCATTACGTATCTTCGTAACTATCAGCATTTACCCTCCTTTTAGCTTGCCGAAACTACGCACACTGTTACCAGTCACCACAAATATCACTGCAATTTTGCAGCTAAGTTACGCAGATTACCAATGTGTCCTCAGAACCCCCATATCTTACCTATGATCATAACTTCCGAAGTCACGTACACTGTCAAGCTATCCTTTGCGTATCTTCGTGGCCTTCAACTGCAACCTGCCAGCATAACCGCCCAAGTCACACACGCTGTCAACCTGACCATTACGTATCTTCGTAACTGTCAGCATCAACCCTCCTTTTAGCCTACCGAAACTATGCACACTGTTACCAGTCACCACAAATATTCACCAATTTATATTTTTTATAATATAAATACTCTTTTATATTCGCCAATTTATATTTTTTATAATATAAATAATGTTTTATATTCGCCAATTTATATTTTTTATAATATAAATACTGTTTTATATTCGCCAATGTATATTTTTTATAATATAAATACTATTTTATATTCCAAATTTATATTTTAGTAGTTATGAAATAAAAACACAATTTGCCAAGATAGTTCCACGTAGTTTCAGGGAGCATCAATGATTCGCCAATTGAGATTATTTTTTTCTTTGAAAAGAAAATTATTTCGCCAAAAAAAAAAATTTCCCTTCTAACTTTCGCCACTTTTTTACACCTTTCTTAAAGGGGGGGTTTCTTAAAGATTACCCTAGCTAGTATAGCACTTACTCTTTTAGAATCAATGGTAATGTCATGTTTTGACACTACATAACCCAAAAACTTATGAACCATGTGTACAGGTCCATCATAAGGGAGAGTAGTGAGTACTTTCCTTGGGTTAATAGAAGCTAAGGTCGCTTCATTGTGCCATTATTTGTATATCGATCTTTCTACTCAAGGAACTTTATGGTTGCTACTACCCCTTCACATGCTCAGTACTAGGGGAAAACATTGATTACTTCACCCCCCGAGTAGTATAAGCTAAGATCTCTTTGTGTCACCATTATTCGTACTCCACCGATCCTTCTACTCGATAAATTGGTAATATTACTGCCCCTTTTATATTAAATTATTATAACTCATAGGTTGGTACTTAGTAGGGTAACAAATAAGAAAATAACACATAAGTAATAGGGTTCTCTCGTACTCTTATCTAAAACATAGCTCCCATGAGAAGGTTCTTAATCACACCACTCCATGGCACATGAAGCAAGCAATGGTTTTACACAACACCCGTCATAAGTAGTGGTATTGGTTTTTGTACATTCACAAGGAATTAGTACATATGCATATACAACAACATCATTATAAATAAATTTCATTTCTTTCCATAATTATGCTATACAATCATTTCATAATATACATGGTGTCATTTGTATGTCAATTACAATTTTCTTAATCCATCTCTCATAATCACTTCTCTCAACATTGCATGAGGTCACATATCAATGCCATACTTGTGATATTGCTATCAGGATTTACCTATATAGTTTTTGAGTCAAACTCGTTGACTCATATTTCATGAGTAGTGGTTCACAAGAACTCATCTCTCATGAGAATGAATGGAACACTTAGCACTCATTGCATCTAGGTGACATATTTCATGAGTAGTGGTTCACAAGAACCCATCTCTCATGAGAATGAATGGAACACTTAGCACACAGTGCATCTAGGTGACTCATGAGAATGAATGGAACACTTAGCACACAGTGCATCTAGGTGACACATCACCTAGATGCACTATGTGCTAAGTGTTCCATTCATTCTCATGAGAGATGGGTTCTTGTGAACCACTACTCATGAAATATGGATCCATGAGTTTGACTCAAAAACTACATACTTAAATCTTGATAGCAATATCACAATTTGACTTGTTGCACATAAAATATCTCCTACTTATCAATGTCATACTTGACATTAATTCCATCTTTCACATAGAGGATATATCATTTTATATCATACACATGTCAAAACTTGCTTCCACTCAATACATGAAACAACAACTTCTATTAGGAAAATTAATACAACTTTACACAAGGAATTCCTATTAACCATATGCATACCATAAGCAAATCAAAACTCTTTTTTTTTGTAATGCACAAGATATCAGGTTTACTCAACGTGGCTATTTTCAAAAGTTAATTGTGAAAGTTCATCCCTAAAATACCAGTTATACCAATACTCATTGAATAAGAACACATTTTCAAAATCTCAAATAAGGAAGACATTTAAATACTACTTAACATATATATTTGATCACACATGTCATTAACATATTCAACTCTTACTAAGTTAAGGGCATGCAATTTATCCCATTAAAATGATGACATGAAGAAATTTATTTGACTCTATATAATGCATAAATATTACCATACTTCTACTTTTGCATCACTAATGAGCATCTTTGTAAACCACATGTCAAGCAAAGAAAGAGGGAGAAGAGATAGTTGATTTTCACTTTAGACCAGTCATTCACCAAACAAGGCTCGTCACTTATCCTTCACAATCGACACAAAAAAGGTTCACACACATTCTCTTGAGCAAGTACAACAATTTATTTATTTTTCCAGTTGATAATATGTTTATTTTATTAATAATAATTAACTAGGAAATACTTAGCCTAAAAGAAAGATAGTAACACTAAAGGTACCTTTTACCAATTTTTCTACATGACTAAAATTGTAAGGTTGATTCAGGTTTATTCAATGATTAAACAAAAAAGTTCATATTCTATCATATATTGCCAATTGTTGTGTTCAATTGAGTTTCAACAAAAATCCCTGATTACCATTCAAAGAGCAGTTCTGGAAAAAAATAAAAAAATGAAGTTCACTTTGGCCATTTAAGAGTACAATTGAAAAGAGATTAGTTTTGCAAATAACAGAAATATATCACACTTTACATTGGAGAGATAGCTACAAATGTTCTTTTCTTTACAAAAGAGAATATACAATTGAAAGTGTATCCATTACAACACATGAGTGCATCATATGATGTACATTCAATATGGTAAAGAAAAGAAAGTCCCACACAAGCCGTGGGCTGGTCCATAAAATCATGTAAGACTAAATGCAAGAATGGAAGTCAAAGAATAGAGAGGGTTGAGATCCACCATTACCCGGTTATGGCGGACTGTCTTGCGCTTGCACTGGTTGGCTGAAGGGTTGATTCATTTCTGTGGTACCTATAATGATTGAAGAAATAACGTCTTTCATTGAGGCTGAGCAGTGAAATATCTAACTATCTCTAGAAGATGACCGCAATGCATGTATTTCATTAATCACATGATGTCAATAAAAGATCAAGACAGCCACTTGCGTCAGAGGAAGATACAAATCATTCCACCATACTTGTAATATAGTTTGAGCCCGTGAATCGAAAGATAAAAGATAATAATACCATCATTCAATTGAAGGGACAATTACTTTGATATATCATACAAGTTATATAAGAACAGTAAGAAGTAGATGCATAGCTCCAGAATGATAATGTCTTATCAGATGCTATGGTAAGCAAGACCAAAACTTGTAACTCAGTTTTATGGAAGCGTATCCTGGATACAATAGAAGCTCAAATATATACATTACATTTGCTTTGGTATAGAATACAATGTAAATGGGGCTATTAAAGCAATGGTATGAGCGGATAGGTGAATTAATGACAGAAAAATGATTTCAATGAAGATAATAATTCGATGTTAAAACAACCACAAAATACATGAATCAGCCATGTGAATTGTACAAAAGTATGTGTCAACAACAATAAAGATACAAGGGTAGGTTCAAAGTCATATCATGATAGGCAATGATCTCTGCAATGGAAGATCTGTTATAAATTAGTGCAAAATATATTAAAGTCATCAATGTAGCAGCTTCAGTCATCAAAGAGGTAGGCCACAAAAGAGGAAAATCAGTGACTGTAAGTGAGTGAGAGATTAGCGTAGTCATGATAATGATCAGATATTCATAAGATAAAAGAACAATCAAATGACATGAGCATATACTAATAACAGAGCTTCAGATTATATGATGCAACAACATATTCACAATAAAAAGAAAATCTTTTACAAATAAAGGAAAAAATAATGAAGAACATGTCACTGTTATAAAGTTGTGAATCAAAACACTTCTGCTATAGGCTGGAGACGAAATTGTCAATAATATGCATAAGTATTGATGGTGCTACCAATGTAACTTTATAAAATAAAAAATGCCATCTATGTTACAAGTGGTGGTTTAGAGAGAAATACAATCCCTCATAAAGGAGCAACTGTCTTTTATCAAAGATTTTCAAGATTTACATGAAGAATACTGTAATGATTGATATATCTAATCGCAACATCATCCAATATAAGAGCGAAGAGTAAGATTCAATCTAAAGAGGTTTCAAATTATGACAAATGACAAATGATAAATAACAGAGTTATATGGATCAAGAATCAATGAAAAGGACCAAGAGAATATATTAAGCCAAAGAATATGTCAATAATTGAGAAAAATAGTGTACCATCAACATTACATATATGATATCATACAAGTGCAATTCAAGCCCAAATATAGTAGTAGTTCTAATGAGGCTGCAGCACTATGGTGATTCAAAGCAAATAATGATGATCTTTTTATTGTTTTCAAGAATGTTTCCTTTAAAAGAATTTAGGTATAAAAGAACATGTCATTTATTTTCGAAGGAGTTGGTATGGTTTCAGTTTTCCTTCAAAATGAACAAGAAGTGAAAGATTGCATATATAGAAAAGCTCAAAGTTGCAAAGTATTCTATGAGAGAAAGAACCCAAACCCTAATTCTTTATGAATCAGCAAACATAAAGCAGTCACATGAGATATGGAATAGGATTCAATAAAACCAGATAGCCTACGAATGCCATGGAAAGATGATCACGGTTTTCACAAAGAGCTCGAAGATAATGTATAAATAAATTGTAAATCCAAATTTGCAACATCAGGCATGCATCCTAGGATAATATTATTGAGTTTCAGATAAGGAAACATTATGCAGAAAAGATAGCCTCAAAATAATCATCAATATATGAGACAAGAGTGAATGGATGCTGCATATTTAGAATAAGAGATCAGATATAAATGAGCAGTGCAAAGTATCACTGTTGTCACAGGAAGAGTGTATAAGCATCATGCAGAATAATCATTAGAATTTAAGCCACTTAGAGCAGCCACGGATCAAAAACATATGAATAGTAAAGTAGGGGCTCTTTCTTTTCTAAAGGCAGGTCATGTAGCTTGAAAAAACTCTGCCATGTTTCATATTTGTATTGGGATCCATTTTCTGTGTTTTGTAGCAGCAACACTTCTTGATGTTCAATAACATAGCAACGGATTTCCTTCTCAATACTTCTTTTGTTTTGTCATGGCTGGTTGATGAATTCATGTGATTATGTCACTTATTTGTCTCATGCAATCACAATTTGATGTGAGAGGATACATGTTAGGTGCAGGTCTTGTATTGTGCTAGTTGTTTTTAATGATTTTTAGCTGAGAGAACCAAGTGGTTTTCCTCCATGCAATCATTATATTCAATCTTTTATAATAAATACTTATGTATCTCATGTTTAGTTGAGTTGTGATAATTTTAAATTTATTTATTGAGGGTTTTGTGAGGATGAAAGGTTGCAGAAAATAGTTCATTTTTGGTGTATCACCTTAGAGTTAGATCTCATTTCACAAGCACATGTTTATATCTCTTCCCTCGTCCATTTTTAATTTTAGGTGATACCATAAGGAACTGGCCTTTGAATCTCAGAGATAGACTCTCGACATAGGATACCCATAGCCTGAGAGTGTCTCAATGTTTCAAAAGGATAGCTAAATTTTGCATTCCGCTACAGGCGCAATCCTGATTGATAACAATATCATCATCACTTTGTCACATTTCACAACCATATGACCTGTCTAGAAGCATTTTCTGCATCTAAAAGAGATTCCTTCATAATCCAAAGCATGTAACTAGGACCCTTTGGAGGTTTTGATCTTGATTTCTGCAGGAAGCCCTTAAGTCATAGCCATTTACACTAAGATGTGTGCAAAGGTAGAATGATATAGATTTGAAGAGCTCTCACCCACAATCAAAAAATTCCCTAGTGAATCCCTAATTGCTTCAAGGATTTTATCAAACCATAAATGGAGAGGGAGGTTAGGAAGCCTTACCCAGATTGGTATTTTTTCAAACACTTCATTACTTGGGTTGAAATTTGAGTTCCATTTTTTCAACATAAGTGCATACTTTTCTTCCCAACACTATACCTATTTGCCCAAAATCATGTTTTTGGCTTGGACCTTTTTGAACACAATAGGTAAAGAACCCCTTTGTTGTAGAATAGATCTGAACATACCCAAAAAGCATGGGCTCCTAGTTGTCAAATATCAAGGTATGAAGTTATTGTAAACTTGGCCAAAAGCCTCTAAAGCGTCCAATTAACCCCAGCTTAGAAAAAATAGCTAAGTTTAGCACTACTTTCTCATCTGCCTCTTCGTCCAGAGCCACTGAGATCTCTTTGGTGGATGTTGGCAAAGATTTTCCCACTAATATACCTGTTTGTTGTTGAAACCCTAATTGTTTCTTAATGGTTCGTGTTGGGGCTTGTATTTGAGCCCTCATGGACCCTAACTTTTTTACTACATTTGGGGCAGTACAAGCCCCAACAGTGTGTGGGTCTCCACTGATATCGTCTACCTTTTGCAGACTATCAGATGTCACCATTGTTGTAGAATGGGGCCCTGAAAGCAAAAGGTTCTCCAAACCCTACCCTTTCCCTTTGATCCACGCCCCCGTAATTTTTTGGAGAAGATCCTTCCATGCGAAAGTATGATAGGAGGAGGCTCCCATCTCAAAATGAGCCTCCCGTCGTTGCTGACGCACCAATAAATCAAAGCTATTTTCCTTCAAACCCCCTAGAATTCCCCCAGCTTCAATGTTGGACTTGGGCGAGCAATAGTAACCGATTTTGGTGAAACCTTACCCTTGACAGCATCATTTGTCATGAATGCCGAAAGTGGAGCATGTTGGTACTCTCAAATTTGGCACAAATTTGGAGTGACCAATTGTAAATTTTCTATAGGGCAAAGCGGGTATTCCTAATTTTTTTTTTTTTGTGAGAAGGCCTATTTGGTGTGCTTGTATAAGGCACCCTAATGATTTTCATAGGTATAGCTTGGAAAATAGGTTCAACACCTTTTATTTGACATATACAGTGGGTTCCAGCTCGTAAGATTTAAATTTGACATGTTTAGGGAGTAGTCATTTTGAGGTGTTCAATTAAGTTTGCATTTTTGCCCAAATGTCAAATTGTTGTACTGGGCCCTGTTTGCCTTTGAATATATGTTGAGTTTCATAGCCCGCCACTTTGGGGATGTTTTAAATGTATATCAGAGAGCCTATGTTTCAAAGCTCAAGTCATTTTGAGTTTGTTTGATAGGTTTTTGGATCCCCCAAAGTTGGTCTTCCAGAAATGTCTTGTGTCTTTATTCTACCCAGTTTTCTGAGTACCCCTGTTTGACTAATCATAACTTTTGACCTTTTGACACTATTGAGAAATTTATTTTTGCATTGTATTCGAGTGGTCATATGCTCCTTATGTTTCAGTTTTCAGGCCATGATGAATCCATTTGCCCAGTTTGCCAATCTGATTCCATTTGTAGTTTCTAACAATTTGATAAAGATTAGTTGCATACTTTAGTTGGAGGCCCTATTCGGATGATTGTATCTTTTTCCCAGAGATTGATCATAGTGTGCTAGTTGTTGCATCATGTTGTAGACATGGGAATGAGTTGTCATGCCAATTTTTAGCCCCCCATGTGCTCGTTTGGTCACTTTGCCAGGGCTATTTCATTTGCAGATTATTAAGATTTCATTGAACATGCTGAATCCAGATTTAAGTAGCCTACTTTGAGGCTTTGTAGTTTGTTCCCTGTCCTTGGTTTGGCATAACTGAATATGGTTCCATATTGTAAACTTGAGAGACTACTTACCTATGGATTTTGAGGTCCCTACCAATCAGCTGATCACTTTCCCAGCTCGGTTCCAAATCAGATTTCTTCTTATTTCACTGTTTTAAATTCTGAATACACTTGACGAGATGATTTTGGAATTTGACTGCATTTCACCATGAGATATTTTGGGCAAGCTAATTATGGAATCATGTACCTTATGTGAAGGTTAATCAATTCCCAAGTTTTCGGATCTTGAAAGTTTCAATGGGTCAGTTTTTCTAGGTCATTTTTGGAGGCAACTTGTGCAATTTGGTAGTTCAGACAAAATTATGTTGCGAGTAGTCATGATCATTCAGTTATATCTTTGGGCTCAAATTTTCTGAGGGGTTCTCCTTTGACTAGCGTACTTGCATGTTGAGAATGAAGCTATGTTTTTGGTGGCGCTCTCCCGCGAGGTCATTTGGTTAGTTTTTTAAGGTCATTCTGGAGGCCAGTTGTGGTTTTTTGGGCAAATTTTTCAGAAACAAAGAAATGCATACTGTGATCATTTTTTTTGATGCATTGTTTGTTTTGTTTTCATCAAAGGGTTGCATCTTGGGTAAGCAGAGCAAGAAGTGGTAAGATATTTGTAGAATCTCTAGGGAGAAGATTGCAAAGGGATGTGTTGTACGATTTTCCTTTTGAGGATTAGGCCATGATTACTACAAAGTGATAATAGCCAAATTTAGAAGAGCTAGAACATAATGAAGTTGATAAGTCCACATCAACCAAAATCTATTGGAAAGAGGAGGCACTTGTTGGTATCCCTACTAAACATCTAACTATTACTAATCCAAATAGTATTGTGCTTGGTATCAAGCGTTTAAAAGGAAGATGGCTTGATGATCCACAAACACTAAAAAACAAAGGACTTTTCCATACAAAGATGTCAAAGCCATTTATGGCGATACCTTTTAGATGGTATATGAGGTTGTGAAGTGGCTGCCTTCACATGCTCATGTTTTGAAGAATGGCCTTCACATATACGCATATGAAAGAAGGGTGCCATATTTGTGTAATCAAATAATAAATAGGGCCAGCAACTCATTCACATAAGAAAGGGGGGGCCAGTCCTTGGCAATACGTGAATATTGTGAAGGCGACTCAGCATATGATTATTGAAAGGAAATTTTCTATACTCTAGATCTTGTAAAGCTAGAAAATCTCATTGAGAGAACAACTTGCAATGGACTTGGTCAAGTGTCTATTTTGAACGGGACTCTCAAATTAGATAAAATAGAAGCCAACACCATATACAAAGAGGAAGCATGTCAGACTGATATGCATTACATTGTGTCAAAGATGGGATGGATCCAAATGTTGCAGACTACAAGTTTTCATCGTGAACTCCCAGATGATACAATAATATACCTGTTACACATAAACAAATGGGAGACTGAGCATTTAATAAGGCTTGTGTAAAATGTTATGAAGTCTGCAAGCACACCAAAGTAGATCTCCACGCGAAAGGCCAGTGTTGGTCCAAGGTGGAGGCTTGTGAAAGTGAATGGAGGCTTCCAGCGCTTCAAAAGGAGGTGCCAGTCAGAGTATTGACAGGGCACGATGCTCATGTGAATGCTAGTACCCAAGAAATTAGATAGCCTAATGTAAGTATGTGGAGGCACATCTTTGAAGGGGCATGTGCTAGGTAACACAAAAGGGAGTCCATGAATTAGCAGGCATGCCCAGTGTTAAGTTTGGGAGGCCAGTGTTAATATTGGAGCTGCCTCTTTTACGTAGATTGGAGAGTGCATATAATCCAAAGGAGGGGTATGTGAAGGTTTTGAAATGCTTTGTGTGTAGGCTGCCACACATGAAGAACCATGGCATATCTCGCGCAAAGGGAAGTGGGAGGCTTTAATCATGCACAGAGGGGCTGCTTGCATGATAAATGAAGACAGGAGGCTCCATAATACATGGGCATTGCCACAGGAAAAGCCAACACTTTAAAATCAATTGGGGGCAGCGCATATGCAAGCTAATGTCATGCACAAGTGTGGAGGGTGTCACGTGATGTTTTGGAGGCATATACATCATTTGAAATGCTGCGTAAGAATCCAATATAGTGAGGGATATGGCTTGCACAATATGAGAAAGGGATCTTTACGCATTTGATGACATGGTGAGCTTCTCGCGCCTTAGACAAGGGAAAAACCAGTGCCATGTTTAAAGAGAACCTTCTTGTTGCTTTGCGTGAGCAGTGTGAGATGCCACTAGCAAATGAGTAGAGGGCTTTGCCCAAATGCAAGGATGGCCTTGCACAGTATTTACACTATCAATTGACATGGGTATGAGCTGCCTTGCATCGGGAGGTTAGTCTAAAATACATGAAGTGCCTCACGCAAAAGGCCCTGCATAGTGGGGAGTGCTCACGCGCATTTGAAGCCTTACAAATATCAAAATATATCTAGTGTCAATGCAGAGGGAGGTATATTTTGTGGAAATACCAGTGTGAGTGTAGGGGAAGCTCACCCACAGGGAACTCATGCGTGTGCGGAAAAAGCCTCCGACAGTATCCCACATGCACTAGGGATTGGGATAGCATGTTATTTAACTACAAGACCACTCAATATGAAGGCAAAGCAAGTGGAATGGAGGCTTGTGCTGCCTCATGCACTTGTGGGCCCACCTGAAGGTGCACGTTAGCTGGACAAGAAGCCAATATTTGAATGGAAATTTAAAATCTAGCAAAACAATTATCCCACATTGCTCCTGAAATGGGTATTTCTGGTGTTTCTAAGCAAGAACACAAACAATGAAGGTAGATCAAATGGAGGAGGCTCTACTCACGCAAGCCTGTGCGACCACCTTCATTTCTGTGCCAGCTGGCCTAGGAGATAATTTTGTAGACGAAGAGCGCTGGGGTGGCCAGAATGGACACGTGTCATATGGTCGTGCGATCGCAGAATGCAACTGGCGGTTAGGCGGACATTGAGCGATCTGGAGGTAACTGTATTTGCAAGATCTCATGATGTAGAATGGGCTTAGTCGCCCATTCTCCAGATGTTAACCAGGGTCAAAGTTGAATTCCAAGAATTGGAGAATGGAGCATTCGCTGAATTGCCAGACTTAACAGTGGTTCAAGGTTTGATCTAGAGACCTAGAGAATGCATGCAATCGCCTAATCTCCAAGTTAGGTGGTTGAGCTATGGTTTGTCTGAGCACCTAATTAGCATGTGACACTTGGTAGATTCTGGTGCATTTTGTGGCAAAAATGCACAAATAATTTAAAATTATAGGCTTTAAAAGATTTTAAAAAGTGGTATAGTTCAGACTATAGGGCATTAATTCAAAAATTTAAAATGACGAGTTGCTCACAGATTAATTGCCTAGGAGTTCATTTTTTGACAAAACTTGCAAGTGTTATATATCGCCGGAAAGGTCTTGGAACAAGGAATCCAATGGCAATGATGATTTTTCAGTTTCAGGATGATGGATGAGAGCAGTCTGGGTTTGAAATCCAAGGATCAGGATCAGAATCAAATTAGTTGAGGCATGATTGCAGATATCAGATCAGTTTGAGAATCAGTTGCAGATCAGAGGAGAGGAAGGTTGAAGATATTTTGTACTAAATGGACAACTGTCAGTGGGATTTTCAACTGACTCAATTCTGTTATATCTCAGTTTTTCTTCTCATTGAAAAAGGATGTTGAAATTTATGTTGCAGAGCAGCTTCTAGGCTTTGGGTCTTATTTTTTGTGTGTCTTTGTCTTGTAAATGTATGGTTACAGATAAATTTTAATGAAAATAATGGAATCCCTATTCAGTTCTTGTTTGATGTCTTTGCATGCATGATCTTAATGCTTTTAATCTGGTTGTTGTTCCAAGAAATCAAAACAAATAGGCAGACAAGTTGGCTGCCATGGGAGAAGAATATGATATTCCAAAAGAGATCACAAGTCCCAACTCGCAGCATGTAAAGGTTCTGGTAAGGCCATCCATACTAGACAATCAGGTGAGCTGACAAGTTTTTGAAAATGATGAGCAGATTTTTAACTTTTTGATAGAAGAGGCTGAATTCTCTAGAGTTAACCAAAACAAACATGCTCACTAGTATGGTGACCAAATGCTATAGTTGAAAAGTAATAAGTTGCCTAAGGGACTGGTCACAGTTGAGTCCATATTCAACTCTGATGATCAGCTCAAAGGAGACAAAGCTAGTATGACAGTCAAAGAAGAGCACTACCAACCTGTGGAAGTTCTCAAGGACAAGTTCCTTAAGCTTGGAAAGGTATGCACACAGCCAGAACAACAAGCCTTTATTTCATTATGCCAAGAATTTAGTGATGTTTTTACATGGGAATACTATGATCTGAAAGGATTTGATCCTCACTTAGCCCAACACACCATTGAGCTAGAACCCCATGCCAAACCAGTGAGACAAAAGCAAAGGCCCATCAATCCTAAGCTAGAAGTCTTGATGAAAATAGAGTTGAGGAAAATGATTGAGGCCAATATTATTTTTCCCATTAAACACCTCTTGGGTTTCCAATCTAGTACCAGTTAGGAAGAAGAATGGTGAAATCAGGTTATGTGTGGATTTCAGAGATCTTAACAGAGCCTCACTCAAAGATCATCACCCATTGCCATCAATGGAACAAATTTTATAGTATGTCTCAGGATCTGACAGATTTTCTTTGTTAGATGGCTTTTTTGGTTATAACCAAGTCTTGGTCAAAGAGGAAGATCAATATAAAACAACATTCACCACCAAATGGGGCACCGTGGCATATAGGAAGATGTCTTTTGGGCTGTCTAACGCTGGTGCTACAATTCAGAAAGCCATGGAGATGGCATTTGCTAGCTTAATGAACAAGTTTGTTCTAGTCTACTTGGATGATATAACTGTCTTTTCAAAAGACACAAATGATCACCTGGTTCATCTAAGATAGATCTTTGAAAGGTGCAGAGAGTTTGGAGTTTCATTAAATCCTAAGAAATGCATTTTTGTTGTCCATGAAGGTAGATTACTGGGGCACATTGTTTCTAAACAAGGGACAACCATTGATCCTGAGAGGATAAAGGCCATCATGGTACTACCCCTGCCATCTCACAAGAAGGGACTATACAGTTTCCTTGGAAGAATCAACTTCTTGAGAAGGTTCATTCCAAATGTTGTAGCACTACTTAAGCCTATGACTCAGATGTTGAAGAAGAACTCAACCTTTCATTGGACAAATGAAGGAAAATGGTGCTTTGAAGAAGTTAAGGAAGCAATTGCCTCTGCTCCTACTATGGTAAACCCTGAATTTTCTAAAGATTTTATCCTATATGTGTTTGGGGACACTAATAGTATCTCTGCTATGTTAGTTTAGCAGAATGCTGAGAAACAAGAACAGCCAGTAGCTTTTCACAGTCAGGGTCTAGATGGTTATGAACTTAATTATACTCTTGTAGAAAATCATGTCTTAGCAATTGTGAGGAGTTTGAAAAATTTTAGGCACTTGTTATCTAATAACAGAGTGCACCTAATGGTTGCTCACCCTTGCATAAAAGATTTCTTGCTGAACAAGGACTTGAGCCATAAGAGGGCTGGTTGGGTCACCAAAGTCATGGAGTATGACATTCAGATTAAAGTGACCAAGCTAGTTAGAGGAAAGGGGCCGTGTGAGCAGCTAAATGAAGGAATGATAGACTCAAACCAGCAGAAGGAGGAGGTTGTCCCGATGAACCAGAATGAAGAGCAGAGCACAAGCTGGACAGCAGAGATGAAACATTATCTCTCAATTGGTCAATGTCCCCAAGGACTTGAAAGAAGTAAAAGAAGGTACTTTAGACTCCAAGCTATTCCATTTGTCATTATTGATGATGTTTTGTATAGAAAGGATCATAGTGGTGTCCTATTGAGATGTGCTGAAACTAACCAAGTGGATAAAATACTGGAGGAGTTTCATGATGGAGGTTCTAGAGGACACTTTGCAGCCAAAACTACTACTCTAAAAGTGATGAGAGCTGGGTACTATTGGCCTAGCCTATACAAAGATGCTTTTGATTGGGTAAAGATATGTAAGAATTGTGCTTTGTTTGTTGGAAAACAAAACTTAGTAGCCCTCCCTCTACATCCCATCAAGGTAGAGCAACCTTTCTCAAAATGGGGATTGGATTTTATTGGACCTATCGACCCCCCATCCAGTGCTGGACACAAATGGATATTGGCTACTATAGACTATTTTACCAATTGGACAGAGGTTGTAGCACTAAAGGAAGCAAATGAGACCTCTGTCCTAAACTTTTACCAAGACATTGTGTCTAGATTTGGTACTCCAGATTCTATCATTTCAGATAATGCTATGGCATTCTTGGGGACTAAAATTTTAGAATGGGCACTCAAGCACAATATCTTCCTGAGTACATCTTCTAACTATTACCCTCAGGGTAATGGTCAAGCAGAATCAACAAATAAGAACTTGCTGAGAATTATCAAGAGGACTATAGAAGGAAACTAGAGGGATTGACACAACAAGTTGAAGTTGGCCCTATGGGCAGACAGAATAACAACTAAGAGGTCTACAGGTAACTCACCCTATACACTTGTATATGGAAAAGAAGCTAGGATTCCTTTGTCTATTGAGTTGCCTACCTTAAGCTTAATCAAGGAAATTGATCTTATGGAAGAAGATGCTATGCGAGTTAGGCTTGCTAAGCTGGTTGAGCTCAAAGAAACAAGAAAACTAGCACTGGAGAACCTAGAGGTTCATCATTCTTAGATGAAGAAAAGCTTTGATAAGAAAGCCACACCTAGGGTTTTCAAGGAGGGAGACCTTGTCCTCAAGTGGGATGAGGTGAAATACAAACCAAGGAGGCATACTAAATTTGATGCCATATGGAGTGGGCCTTTCATGGTGATTGGATGCAAAGCCCATAATGCTTTTTAGCTGGCTAGTATGGATGGAGAGGAGCTGCCCATTTCAGTGAATGGGATCCACCTCAAGGCTTATTTCTGAGGATCATTTCTACCCTGTACATTAGTAGGTTAGAAGTTTCTAGCTTTCTGTGTTCCCTAAGTGCCTAGCACAAGTTGTTTTCAGTTCAATTACTTTCAGTTTGTTTTTAGTTTAGTGTGAGTAGCAATAAGCCAGAGAAGTTATCTCTAGCTGTTAGCAGTTTTAGAGAAGAAGGATTGGTTGTCCAAAAGAACTAAGTTTAGTTGAGGCTTATTTGACTCTGTGCCCAATGAATCTTTAAGGCAGCTGGTCAGGATGCTTAGTAAGAAAGCACTCCAAAGAGGTCGCTAGAATGTTACCATATTTTTTCTCATTCTTAGATTGGGGACCTAATTACTAGATGAGGCTACATTACCATAGTTTGTGTTATTAGGTGATCTTCTTTAAGTTTGTGTTCATTTCATTGCAAAGTACATGAAAGTAAAAGGAAATGAACTGCATCTAATGCTACACATGCATGAATGTATACTGTACAAAAGGGAAAGAGCTAGAATGAAGAAACATCTATCTAAGCTCACACAGGTCATGAGCATAGCTATTACTAGAATTGAACGAATGAGTATACATATACATAAAGGAAAACTATTAAATACTAGGGTACCAGACATTGCCTAGTATTGAAGTCCGGATCCGGTCCTATCCAGAGAGCTCCTGAGATCCAGAACCCGCAAGATGAGAAGAAGGGAGATGGGTTAGATCCAATGGATGTATGCAATGGCTGGTATCACAATATATAAAAAATACATATGTACACTCAGCCGTGCACCTCTAACAAAGGTTGTGCTCAGGGCATGTGCATAGGGCTCCAAAAACAAAAGAGGCACCATGTTTTCAGTGACGTGTTTGTTCCATGTGCAGATACAAGGGAGCTAATCCAACAACAAGTTCAACGAATGATCTGGACCCTTGATGTAGATCATGATAGAAAAGCTTCAAGTTTTCTGTCGATGATCGCATCAAGGGCCAAGAACACACATTGTGCAAAAAGAGGAACATCCAGATGATTCAAAATCAACGAGGATCAATCAAGTAATAGAGAATGATGAATGATCGAAACATTGCTCAAGCCTCTCAAGTGCAATAACAGGGCATAATGGTCAACAAAAGTGCAACATAAATAATCATAGTGCAAGATAAATTAGATCACCCACAGTGCCTTCATAATTTAATAGGGCCAGCCAATGAGAATAATGCCGCTCAACATGGAAATGGTGATAAGACAACAATGGCATACAAAGCTCACATCATAGATTGCCCTCGGCCCAAATGCAATGACAGTGAGCATAGGTACAATAGGCTGAAGCATCATCAATGAAAGGCATACATCACAATACCCAATGGAGGCCGAGCATGCAGAAGATGAAATTTAAACAGTGAACATAATTAATATCTAGTGAGTATGCTCTACAACCACAAGCTATCACTGTTAAACAGTGGGACATGCATTGGAAAAGGATAAAAAATGGACGTATATAGTAAACATTTGAGCATCATAATAACAGTATCAAGAAAACAATGGTCCAGTTGATAGCATGGATACCAGCAAACATGATACTAGTAGGACCCGCACACCACATGCCAATGGCAAAGCTTTGATAATCAATAATGGCTCATGGGCTGTTGAAACAGAACAATGCCCTAGTTTCAAGCATTAAGACAATAGATGCAACAACAATACAAATAGACATCTATAGAAATGTTCATGCTCAAATTAGGGATTATCAGTACAAGTGGAGGGCAACAATATCAATCAAAATAATGAATCAATACAATGTCACAGTGCCAAGCATGTAACAACAATTTCATGGTCACGGCCTGGCTTGGTAGGGAAAAAAGAAAAATAGTGAACAAAGCATGAACAAATGCCATGAAAACAGTAATAAATGTGATGTCCTAGTTCCAATATTCATGGCATCTGGATCCATAAACAATCAACATTTAACAAATAAAATTGGTGCTCCTGATAGTGCCATGAAATACAATAGTAAACTAGTCAAACATCATGTTGTGCCCTAGCTCGTGAGCCTTAAAGGCTAAATAGAGGCATGAGGGTTCAAAATTTATCCAGACTATGGCAATGTTATAATGGAAAACAACAAACAAGCATGTTTCGTGAACTGATAATCAAGAATAATGCCAGTGAGCATACCCAGTGCCCTAGTTCATAACAGTTCATAGGCTATATAAACTTGAGCACTCATAGAAAATGCCTTGAGACATCACAAATGTGTGAAGCACTGATGTCATGCCCTAGCATACCAAAAACCATGCCCTCAATACAACAATAAATACAAGGAGGCACGGTTGTGAGCAGAGGGTGCCATAAAGTTAGAGTAAATACATTGCCAAATACAAACATATGCCCTCGAATACAATCAGAAAAGCTTGCAGTGATAACAAATAAATATAGTGCCCTAATATATTCAAATCATGATCATAAAGCGTGGCCTTCAGCCTTCAATGTAGATTTCATGGCAACAATCAAATAGAAGTAAATGCAAATACATGGTGCCCTCGAAAGTGTGAGGGTTACTATAACTTCAAAATGTCATGGAATCAAATACAGAGACATCAAATATGCAGAGAGATGCTTCAACAGTACCCTCTAAATCAAGTGAAGGAAAAAAAATGATAGGCTCAGAATCACAGTACCTCCAAAATATGCAGAGAGAATGAAAAATAGAACTGCTTCCTACCTCAATCACATAATGTCGAGATCGAGGTTGTTGTTTCCAAATCTGAACTCAGAGACTGCCAGTGAGAATAGACAGTTGCCAGTTGCCAAGTTCGAGGTGGTTTTGATGCCAGGGGTTCCTCATTTTTGAACAAGGGTTTTCAATAATAACATTTGAATTCTTGTTCTCCCCTTTCTTTTAGGGTCAAGATTCATTAGTCACCTCTTGCTATGCTAGTGGGATTTTAATCCTATAGTCACATACTATGTATTGAATTTAAATTAACAATGTAGGTCATCAAATGTTCTTTCCCCTTAATTGGGTTGAGAGCCATTTGTTTGACTTAGGGTTTTAATCCATTTCTTAGGTATAGGTGGATTCTTTAGAATGTAATTGTTTTTTTTAAAAATGTGTTTCCCTATTTTGGTTGAGACCATCTTTTAAAATACATTTGGATCCATTTTATGGCTTAGTGGGATAGGTTTTTCAATGATAAGTCATTGCACATATATTATTGTAAGATATTGACAAGTGGTGTTTTCTATAAACCATTGTCAGAATATCATTTAGAGGCATGACTTAGTGGATGGAGCAGTCATCTTTGACTATCTATTTTTAGGGTCCCACTTTCCCTGCCCCCTAGGAATCCGAGAATCTGGCATTCAAATTATGATGCAGCCTCATGGGTCCATTATGTATTTTCTATTCTTAGGAGGTAGTGGAGTTTGAATGTAGATTCCTAGTTTTAGCTTTTATACCTCTCACTTTTGGTGATTGAGGTTAGCTCTTCATTCTTTCTCTCTGATATGAGTGTTGTAGCTCTGAGAGACACAATTGTACTTGTTTTCTTTTTAGCAATAAAATTGATCCTTCTTGTTCTCCTATAATTCTGGGTTTGCTTTTGAAGTCATATGCTGGATTATTGTGATGTTTCTATATCCTTAATCTGCATATTGAATTCAAGTTGGTGTTCAGGGATTTATCTTGATTCAGTAGTGTGATTTGTGTGCAATCAAGAATATCAGATTTGTGAAATTTTTCTTCCTTTTCTGCATTCTAAGTACCTTGTTTCACTAAGAGTTGAGAAAGTGGGATTGAGTTGTGAGTTAGATTTGTTTTTTTGTTGGAGTAAGCTTATCTTTCAGTTGTGGATCTTCTTTAAAATTCGATGGATCACCTTTGTTTCATTCAAATGCAGTTGTTTATTTTATGTACTCTCTCCCTTTCCTCCTAAAAGTTTAGATAAGTTTCAAGTGATCCAAAGAGAAGCCAGCCCTTAATCCAGAGGTCTATTCTCGGATAGGTTACCCATAGCCTGAGAATAGTCCCATGTTTCACAGGATTGTTGGGTTCAATACTTAGCAAAATTGGGTGCAATCCTTAGTGACAACAGTTTTTGGCACGCCCGATGGGACGGATGGTGTAGAAGCACCACACACAACCAAGCCAAAGATAAAGGTTATGAAGACCTTCAAGACTCTCCAAGAAAATCAGAGGACTAGAATGAACAAATAGAGTCAACGGATCAATTGGAGGATTCTACAACCTATAATGATACTAAAGTAATGCAATGTTTGAACACATTTATAATGTCCTCAACAAGACTGAATTTCATACTTGTAATGTCCTCAAAGGACAAATAGTTGTTTATGTTGGACTAAATGTTGTCCAAGCTTCTTTAATGTTTTAAGAAGTCTAGTTTAGGCTTGGGCTAGGTCTAGGTATTAGCAAGAGGGAGTTAAATATTTAGATAAATCCTTTTATGGTTTTAAATTTCAAATATTTAAGATAACCAACAACTAGTTTAGGATTTAGAGGAAACTTTTAATTGTTGTGATTGTAAAACTTAACTATTCAATCCAACCAATGAAAGTTGGTTGAATTAGTTTTCAAGGAAGTTATATGATTCAATATGGATTTTTATATAATTTGAAGGGTTTCTGTTACAAGGGACAGAGAAGAAGATTGGTGTATGTTCTAGTGAAGAATAAAAGCAATAAAACTTCTCGTTCTCTGCAATTGTTTCTCTTCTAAGAGTCTCAATTTGGTTTGATTGGATATGTCAATGAATTGACAAGGTTGTTCAATTAGCATAACCATTTTCAAATGTATTTATCATTGTATTGAATTCTGTTATGCCAGTTTGTTGAACAGTAAACTTTCTTTGCTTGTTACTGTCATTGTAGCAGGGTTTTAGAATAGATGAAGACCATTCCATGAATATAAAGGCCTAATATTCATGGAAGGTCATTGTTTAATATGTATTATATGCTACTAACTGAGCATATATAGGGTTGGATGGAATAGAAGTGAACACGGTTCAGAACAGTGAAAGAAAATAGTGAAAATGGTGGCTAAGGTGTAGCAGTGGGCGATCTGTCCACATAAGGCATATGTTTAATGCTTGGGAACATTATACAGTGTTCATTTTATGGTGAATCTATCACCAATTCATTGCAGGGTCATGTGGAGACAGTAGATTGTGGAAGCCCTAGTTGATAGGGTTCGAAGACAACAAGTTGGGGTTTTGCTGTTGCCGAGCACTATAGACCAATTCCTTTTGTATATGGCCATTTTAAGACATAAAAAGATACTGTCCAGGCTTTGAGATTGATAGGAGTTTGTTGACTAGTGTTCCCTTTGTAACTTGAGGCATTTGTCATGCATTGAAACAGAGCACTGTTATGAATAGGTGTCTTGAACCAAACAGTCATACAAAAGTTTTGATATGTTAAATAGCTCTATAGATGGGTGTCTAGAAGTATCATTATCTCATCAAGGACTTTGAGAAAAGTTAGAGTTAATCCCATTTTAAGTCTGTTGCAGGGTCATTGGGGCAGCCTATTAAGCCTTTTTTTGAATAGTTTGGGAGAACTCTGAGAATTGGGAGTGGGAAAGTTAATTTAGAATCTTAGAATTCCTTGTGTCTAAGTTATTAATAGCCTGCAATACCAAAAGTATCATCTAGGAGTATTAAGGTAAGCCTTGTAAGGTTAGGTTCCTGAAGCATTTGAGGAGATTGATAGGCCCAAGTGCCTAAAACCCCTGAAATTGTAAATTCCCTTTGTGTTTTGAAGACCACCACCCTTCCCTCTGCATCAACGGAAGACTCAGTGAGTTAGATTTCTAAAGATTTATGTAAGTTATTATTTGGTATGAGTAGTGACAGTGTTTTGAATTCATACCTGGTGACTCTAATGGTGTTTTATGCAGATCAATATATAAGCTTATGAGTGGGATCCCAACTAGGCAGAGTAAGAATCCTTTTGTGTATATAGAGCTTCCATCTATCAAAAAGATATCTAAAGTAGCCCAAAATATTGCATCAAAATTTGCAAATCCTACTCCTAGTCCTGCTCGCATTCCTGCAACCAATCCCCAAATTCAGCTAGTGAAAGTAGCACCAACAAATCAAGCTCCCCTTAATCCTCCAATGGCCAGACAACTTCCTTTTGTAGCCTTTGATCAAGGAAGCCCCTTGAATTTGTAGCAGCATAATGACATACCTATATCAGCCCTTAAAAGTTTGCCTAGTTTTACAGGGGAGGATCAGACTTCAACTATTGAGCATATAAGAGATGTAGCATCCCTTTGTGCCCTGCATAATATAACCCAAGATAATGTAGCTGTGAGGTTGTTGGTAGCTTCCCTCAAAGGCAAAGAGTTGCAATGGTTTAGAGGCTTAGCAGTCGGTTCTATAGCTGATTGGGATGGGTTGGGTCAAGCCTTAACCAATCAATTTGAGGATAAATCAGATCACCTCTCATTAGTTGAGCATTTGACTACTATTAAAAGGTCACCCCAAGAATACATGATGGATTTCAATTTCAGATTTCAAAGGACATGGAATAGAATACTAGCCATAGTGAGACCTTCAAGCCAGCATGCTTTTCTATACTATCTAAGAGCCCTTAACAGTGATATCTCTATTATGATCCAATCCATGGGAGGGACAAATCTACCAGCAGCATATGATCTTGCCATAAGAGCTGAAAATAGCCTAATCCAAGCAGGAAAGATAGCCCCAAGGCCCCCAATGCCTATTTTTCCAGAGCTTCATCCTATTCCTGAAGCAATTCCAGCCTTGGCATCTATTCCACCTCTCCCAGCTCCTCCTCAGCAGGTTGCTAGCCCAGTTGTGAATCAGTCCCAAGAGTTGAATGAGATAAAAAAGGCTTTGCAAATAGTTACTAATGAGCTGGTTAGTTTAAAGAAACAACAGTCCCAACCTTACCAACAACCCTATCAACAGCCTAATCAATAGCCCTATCAAAATCATTACCAGCAGAACAGGCCCCAATACCAACAAGGCTAGCAAGGCCAAGCAAGAAATTATAATAAAAAATACAGCCAGCCTTATAATCCTAATACTCCTAGTGCTTTTAGAGAGCTGGTTCCTATAGCTCAGAATAATATGGCACAAGAATACCAATGGGGCTGCCCATGCAATCAGCAACACATCCAAGGGATGTGTCCTAATGGCTATGCTCAGGCCCTCATGGTGTAGAACAATGTGATGATGTCGTAGGAGATGGTTCAAGAACCAAAAATCTAGTAAGGTCCAGTTGTTACTCCAAACGAGTTGCAAACTCTTGAGGTAGCATTGGTGAATTTTCAGAAAGAAGACTTTTACGGGGTGAAATTTTCACCAAGTGATAATCCAAACCCAATCCTAGTTGCAGCCAACACAAGGTCTAAAAAGAAGACTTTACAGGTTGAACAAGTGGCCTCTACCAGTTAGCAAGCTCCTATTGTGAATCCACAACCCAAAGCAGTTCAAGCTCCAGTCCTAAACCAGCCTAAGGAGGCTAAAGAACTAGTCAAGGTAGCTACACAGTTGGTGTCTACACAAACAAAGGTTGCTACACCAAAAGGACAGTCTAAAATAAATTTGGGATCTTTTAATATTATGGAGAAAATAAAGAAGACCTCTATCAATGTGCCTTTAATGGACACCCTGGCGATCCCTGGTCAAAAGGAGCTAATACTTAGCGAGTTGGCTAAGATTTCATCAAATCAAGAAGGTGTTTTAGAGCAGCCTAGGGTCCTAGTGGCTGAAACACCTCAAAAGGAGCAGCAAAAGGAGGAGACCAGCTTGCAGCCCACTATTGCCCCATAGGTTAAACCTCCTCCTTTCTATGTAACTCTTATTGTTGGAGACTTCTTGGTTCATAATTGTATGATAGACTCAAGAGCTAGTAGTTATGTAATTTCTAAGCAGTTAGCAGATCTCCTAGGATTATCTTATGAGCCAATAGATAGACATGTTGTTCAGTTGGATGGGTCATCAGTTAGTACCTTGGGAGTCATTAAAGACCTGAGCCTCACTCTGCATGAATGCCCCAATTTTTCCATTCCACAAGATGTCTATGTCATAGATCTGCCTCCTGATTTTTCTATTTGTCTAAAAAGAGAGTTCACTGCTAGGTTGGGGGGATATCTCTCAGCTGATTGGTCTCATCTATACTTTAGAACTAGATACGAGACTAGAGTTAGAATCAAGTCTGAAGCTTTTGCAAAAAGCCATGCTAAACCATATACACCGAGCCCTATAAATGCCAATTTGATGTATCATGAACAAGACCCAAGTGATTCTGAACCTAGGACCCCTATTGGAAAGATTCCTGATATTGCTCTAGATGATTGGGTTGAAAGAGACTTGGAGGAGGATAACCCTTTTAGAAACATGGAGATTTTTGGTATTGGAATGTATGTCATTCATGAGGAAGGGGCTGTGATTCTAGATTTGATGAAAAAGGAAGATAAACATTTTGGAATTCAGAGTGATGAGTTGTGGCAGTTGTTTTTTGATGGTGCTAGAAGAAAAGTTGGTTCGGGAGGAGGAGCTATCCTAATTTCTCTAGAAGGGCAAAGGTATTACTTTGCAGTTCATTTTTCCTTCAACTGTACTAATAATACAACAGAGTACGAGGCTTTGATTCATGGTTTAGAATGGGCTAGACAAAGAGGAATCAAATGCCTAGAAGTTATAGGTGATAGTGAATTAGTGGTCAATCAAATTCGTGGCACTAATCTCACAAAAAATGATACACTTAAGATGTATAAGCATAGGGTTTGGGATTTAATAGAAGATTTTCGTGTTTTTAATCTGGTTGTTGTTCCAAGAAATTAGAACAAACAGGTAGACAAGCTGGTTGCCATGGGAGCAGAATATGATATTCCAAAAGAGATCACAAGTCCCAACTTGCAGCATGTAAAGGTTCTGGTAAGGCCATCCATACCAAACAATTAGGTGTGCTGGCAAGTTTTTGAAAATGATGAGCAGATTTTTAACTTTTTGATATAAGAGGCTGAATTCTCTAGACTTAACCAAAACAAACATGCTCACCAGTATGGTGACCAAATGCTATAGTTGAAAAGTAATAAGTTGCCTAAGGGATTGGTCACACTTGAGTCCATATTCAACTTTGATGATCAGCTCAGAGGAGAAAAAAACTAGTATGACAGTCAAAGATGAGCACTACCAGCCTGTGGAAGTTCTCAAGGACAAGTTCCTTAAGCTTGGAAAGGTATGCACACAGCCAGAACAAAAAGCCTTTATTTCATTATGCCAAGAATTTAGTGATGTTTTTGCATGGGAATACTATGATCTGAAAGGATTTGATCCTCACTTAGCCCAACACACCATTGAGCTAGAACCCCATGCCAAACCAGTGAGACAAAAGCAGAGGCCCATCAATCCTACGCTAGAAGTCTTGATTAAAAAAGAGTTGAGAAAGTGGGATTGAGTTGTGAGTTAGATTTGTTTTGTTGTTGGAGTAAGCTTATCTTTTAGTTGTGGATCTTCTTTAAAATTCGGTGGATCACCTTTGTTTCATTCAAATGTAGTTGTTTATTTTATGTACTCTCTCCCTTTCCTCCTAAAATTTTAGATAAGTTTCAAGTGATCCAAAGGGAAGCCGGCCCTTAATCCAGAGGTCTATTCTCAGATAGGTTACCCATAGCCTGAGAATAGTCCCATCTTTCACAAGATTGCTGGGTTCAATACTTAGAAAAATTAGGTGCAATCCTTAGTGACAACAAGAAGGTTGAAGATATTTTGTGCTAAATGGACAGCTGTCAGTGGGTTTTCCAACTGACTCAATTCTGCTATATCTCAGTTTTTCTTCTCATTGAAAAAGGATGTTGAAATTTATGCTGCAGAGCAGCTTCCAGGCTTTGGGTCTTATTTTCTGTGTGTCTTTGTCTTGTAAATGTATAGTTACAAATAAATTTTAATGAAAATGATGGAAACCCTATTTAGTTCTTGTTTGATGTCTTTGTATGCATGATCTTAATTCTTGTGTATTGATTTGTAAGGCATTTCAGTATACCAGTTATAAGGTATCTGTGGGTTTGAATTTGAGTTTCTTTCAAGCAGAGAATAAGTCTTGATTTTAGATTATGAGAATTCTAGGTTTGCATATGAATTCAATGTCCAAGTAGTGAAATGAGAAGAATGGTTTGCAAGGCATTTCATTCGGGTTTCTAAGTTTGGAGTTTGGGTTTTCTCGGAATATATGTTTGTATGAGTTTGTTGCCCAATGGATAAGGCACTGGTCTCTTGCTTTTCCTGTAGTTTCATTATCAGATCTTTAAATCAATCCATCTTTAATTTCATGTTTGAGAGCATTCATGTGTATAACTTGTGTTTCCTGAATAAAAGTGTTGTTAGTGATTCTTTGAAGAAATGAATCCATGGGTTAGCCTGCCTAAGCTCAAAGCTCGAAGAGAAGAAGGAATTTATCCTTGTTGTCATATTGGCCATTTTATTGGTTCTTAGTAGATCATACAGGTGGGATCCTGTATAAGACTAGTTGAGTTGAACTCCCATGTTTTATAAGTCTGAGAACTATCCACTATTTTTCATATTTGCATAAAAGGTTTTAGTGAGTAAGTGTTTATGTATGTAGATTTAATATGTTTTAGGTGTACCCACCTGAGTGTGTGGAACTTGAAGCAAAAGGAGGATCAAATCCTCATCAATTAGTCTTTTCTTGCCCCTCAGTTTGCATGAACAAGTAGATTTGTGTTACTGGACAAAGATCCCTGGGTTTGGTTTTCATATTTCTCTTTTAGAGTTGAAGGATACAAGAAAAATAGCTAACAGAGCAGTGGGTGGAATTGTTTGATCAGGAAAAAGGGCAGGAGCGGTTCCAGTTGTAGGTCCAATAGCACAAGCCATTTTTTGTTCCTTGACTCTCATGTGTTAAGCACAACAATTCATTAGTCACGATGGAAAACATTCATTATTTCACATAATAAGACACATTAGAAAAATCACAACATAGCACATCATTTAGAACATACATGACACCATTCATTGAATAGACATGTAATAATCATACTTAATCAAGCAACACAATCAACTATCCATCCACTATCTATCTCTTGCATTAATTGATCTCTAAGAATTATAACTACTTTAGGACAAAATAATAGAAAATTAACAATTTATTGGTGTTTCAAAATGACTTATGCTCTTAGGCTGCCAATATACCCTTAGGTAGATTTTAGAAGTGGTTAGTTCCAAAATGTAGAAGGATCTTAGGGTAATTGGACCAACTGTAGGGACAAGACTACCCTATTCACTTCTGGCTCTGCAAAACAAAGGCGGGTGCACCTAACCTAGTGAAAACTATACCTCACACACCAAAGTCTGGGTTTGTATAACAAATGATAGCAAGAAAGTATTGAATGCCAACCTTACATTCATTGACTCTCCATTACTATGGGGTAACAAAACTACACAACCAAAGATTTAAAATTTAAAATGGTTCTTGATTTTAAGATTTGGAATGCAATAACTTTAATAAGTTATGTTAACAAGAGATTTATTCATCTAGGCCAGTGCCTCATCCATTGGGCAAGATTTCTTAGACATAAAAGATACATAGATCAGAGAATATCTGAGATTCATAGCCATAAATACATTTACCACAATCCTTACTGCTTACAAAGAATCCTTATGTAGACAAGGGTAAACTCACATCCCATCTAGAGCATTATTTAATCCAATCCTAGATCAAAACTCAAGAATGAAGATACATACATAAAATAATATGTAACGAACTAGAAAGCTCGAAGCCTACCTAACTTGACATAGAGGAGAGAGAAGAATTATATATTTTTATTAAGTATGATGAATCCTTTCTGTGCATACAATCAGTCACAAAAAACCATGCTTGCAAACTACAGCTTAGACCTGCAACTTTTTATCTCTCATTAACAAGCGCTGAAACAAAATTCTTACAACCCTTACTGAGAATAGGGCTCACCAAGAAAGAGATTATGAACACCTAACTCCCAATGCCTTTGAATGATCATGAAAAATCCTTTTTATATCAAGGATTGCAACAAGCAATTGATGATCATTCAAAGAAACAATTCAAAATCACCTAACTCAAACAAATAGTGAATGCAGACAAGACAGGCTCCAAGCACATGGCCGGTGAGATAAAAAAATCATTAAAATTTGTAACTGATCTGACGATGTACCAGCCTCAAGGACAAAATCACCACAGAAGCCCTGTTAATTCTAGCTACAGTAGAGAATGCGTGACCCACTTGTCAATCTTTCCTCGGTAGAGGCTCCCAAGGACTCAATATCATGCTGGAACAATTACCAGGATCATCTTCATAAATTCTCACCTGCAACCAAGCTGGAAATGACCAAAAATGGTCCTGCAATATGGGTCTTTCAGTGCACTATCTCCTAACCCTACAGAAAAACCCATGAATCATTTGAAAACTGATGGCAATGGCCGCTTGATCTATTTTTAAAACATGGTCATCGATCCATTTCCTCCTGGCACATCAGATGGTTCACAAAAACTTAACACAACGGTCAGCTCATATCACATCTCTTATATAGAATCGAATGGTTGTCGCTATACCATGATCCATAAAAAAACATGCATCTTCTCCAAGCGGTATAACGATAACCACAAGATCTACTCAAGCTTTAAACATGCCTGGATGCCAAAAAATTAGCCCCACTGACAATCTACCAAGTCACAAATCCACCAACCAATGAAAATCCTCCATCTTCACAACACCTGGAAACACGGTCCCACTGCATCTTCATCTCTTTCACCAATGAAAAATGTGCACATGAGCTCTGACTGTTAGAGGACCCACCCTTTGTTTTTCATCTGAGAAAAAGGTAAAATTGACGGCTGGTGTAAGATCTCATAACTCTGACAAAACCCATGAGAACTTACACCAACAGTAGATCTTCTGCGGATGTTAGGACCCTCAAGGACATGCCAATAACTAGGTCCCACTGACACTTGCCAAATCATCAGCACCTCGACCAATGAGGAACCGCCACCTGTGCTTACCTGGCAGTGGACCCACTCCATTTGAAATGCTGCACTGTAAAGAGAGATCAACAGTTGTCGTAAGATCTCATAGAGGAGAGAGACTCTATGAGAAGATACGCCAACCATCCGATCTGAACTATGATAGAAGATTGGGCCCAGGGAAATATCAAAGCTGAAACATTAGAAAATGAGGTGCCAAAGACTTAGGGAAAAATAATACCATCGAGTGTTAGACTTAGGAAAACATTAAAGCACATGGGTTTTTAAGAACTTAAGTAGCCTGAAAAAAAGTAACGCAAGAATATAACAAGGCCAGGGAAAACTAGGGTTTTTTGGATTTTGAAGGCATACAAAGGGATTTTACCCTAGCACTTAGGGTTTCTACAATTTTGACCAAACTTGAGCCCTAAAGATATGAAAATTATGTAGAGGGATTCAACACAAAAATAGGAAGACACAAAAAACTTCAAAATTTCAGGGGGGGGAGAGGAAAAATAGAGAATACTACCAATAGTGGCTCATACTCAGGGACGTGTATCTCCTGCAGATACAACAAGTAAGCTAGAATCTCCTGGAAGAGTAGACCAAACCAAAACTTGACCCAAAAACAACACGACTATACAGAGGAAAACCTAAACTACTGCTCATGGAAAAGATACTTCAGGAGAAGTAAAACTTTAGGAATTGTCCATGAATAGGCAATTCCAAAGTATCACCAGTCAAATCCTTCAGGACATAAGAATTTTTTCCCCATTTTCTTTCAATAAGATAAGGGCCTAACCAGATAGGATCAAACTCCCCATGCTTTCCTTTATCTTCCAATCTTGCATTCCACATCAGAACAAGATCATCTACTTCAAAACTTCTCTGGGTAGCCCTTTTATCAAATAGATTCTTACATTGCCTCTACAATCTTTCATTTCTTTCATGTTCATCTCTCCTTACCTCATCCAACTGGATCAACTCATCCATTCTTACCCTCATCTCATCATCTAAATCTTCATCATATGCCTAGATAAACTTATACATTTGCAATAGATTATTTTGAGGCAATCTAGCATTTATCCCATACACAAAATCAAAGGGAGCACAACCTATGGCCTTCTTTACAGTTACCCTGTCAGCCCACAATGCTAACCATAACTTTGAGTCCCAAGCTTTCTTATTTTTATCCAATACTCTCTTGAGAATCTTAATTAGACTTTTGTTACTAGACTCAGCCTGGCCATTTCTTTGTGGATGATATGGGGAAGAGAATGAAATGTGTATCCCATACTGCTGACAAAAATCACTAAATTCTTGTGACCTAAAACACATTGCATTATCAACCACAATAACCTCTGGGCAACTAAATCTGGTAAGAATATTTTGCATTACAAAATCTGTCACAACTTTGCTAGTAGCCTTTCTAGTAGGGATAGCTTCAACCCACTTGGTAAAATAGTCTGTTGCCACTAGTATATAAGAATGTCCACCACTAGACTTGTTTGGAATATCTCCAATAAAATCTATACCCCACTTCTAGAAAGGAGCCTGAACTACAATAGGCCTGAGTGGAAAATTCCAATTAAATTTTAACTTACCAACAAATCTCTAACATGCATCACATTTTCTTACAAACTAATATGCATCCTTAAAAATTGTAGGCCACCAAAATCTAGACCTATGAATCTTGTGAGCTATGGTCTTTTCCATATAGTGCCCTCCACAAACACCTTGGTGCATTTCATCTAACAAGGCTTTGGATCTCTCATGGTCTAAGCATTTTAGTAACACTCCTTCATTGCTTCTCCACCACAATTTACCATGTATAATAGCATATCTTGCAGATTGCAACTTGAGAGTTCTCCTTTTTTTTTCATCCATTTCAGGGGGAAGGACCAATTTTTGCAAGCAACCAATAACATCCTTGTACCAGTCACAGTAATCCATATCACAAATATATGGCCTTTGTTCTTCTTTTAACATATTTACATGATTGGCAGCTAAGTTTCTTTGTGCCATTAACTTTGCAAGACCTAAGCCTCTTATCAACTTTGTAACCTGAATGTCAATGTTAAAATCTTGGATCCTGTTGAGCCATCTACATCTTTTCCCTGAAACCTCTTGTTGTACCAATATATCCTTAACTGTAGTACTAGGAACATAAGCAACCACCTTAGCTCCTATAAGGTAACATCTAAAAGCCTTGACTACTTTGACCAGGGCATAAGCCTTCTTCTTAGTAATGTCATATTTTAGTTCTGCCGATTGTAGGGATTTGCTAAAAAATGATATGGGTTGTTCATATCCATCTGAATTCTTCTACAATAAAACTGCTGCAACTGTATGACAAGAGGCAAAAGAAAAAATCTGCATGGGCTTACCATAATCAGGTGTTCTTAAAACTAGAGTATCTTTGATGGATTTTTTGATACTTCTGAAAGATTCATTTGCTTCTTCATTCCATTCAACCTTTGCCTCTTTTTTCAACATTCTAGAGATGGGGATACTGATTATTGGGAAATTTGTAACAAATCTCCTTAGAAAGTTCACTTGCCCAAAGAATGATTGTATTCCTTTTACATTTCTAGGTGGGGAAAGCCTATCTATAGCCATAACCCTCTCAGGGTCAATCCTCACTCCATCCTTAGACACAATATGTCCCAAGAGTTTTCCTTCCACAACACCAAAATCACACTTTTTTGGATTCAAAGAAACCCCATATTCCAAAGCCCTGATAAAAATCTTCTCAAGATGCTCACAATGTTGACTCTCCTTATCTGAATATGCTACGATATCATCTTGATATACTACCAAAAACTTGTTTATAAAGTCTGCAAAGGCCACATCCATGGCTCTCTGAAAAGTAGCTCCAGCATTTGTCAAACCAAAGGGCATTCTAACATAAACATATGTTCTCCAGGGGGTAGTAAATGCAGTCTTAAACTATTATGACTCCTTGACCACGACCTGATTATATCCAGAGAAGCCATCCATCATGGACATTAGCTCTAATCTAGTAACCCTCTGCAACATATTTTCCATGTTAGGCAAACCATAATTATCCTTCAAAGAATTGACATTCAGATTTCTAAAATCAACACACAACCTAATGTCACCATTCTTTTTTCTGACTGGAACCAAGTTTGACACCCAAGTAGAATGTCTGACAGGCTTGATGATCCCAGCGTCTATCATCTTTTTGAGTTCATCCTACATTTTTGGTGCCAAGGTAGGATTCACAGGTCTTAATTTTTGCCTAAAAGTTTTGGTACCTTCTTTTAGTGGTATCTCATGTTGGAACATATCTTCTCTATAGGCTTTCAAATCATCATAAGACCATGCAAAAACATGTCTAAATTTTTTGAGAAGGTCAATCAGATTTTTTCTAGTTCTTGGGGAAAAATGCCTACCTATATAAACATTTTTGGGTACTTGACTTGTTCCTAGATTTATTTCCCCCAACTCATTGATCTTATCAACAAATTTAGTAAAACAAGCCCTTTCTTTATTGTCAAATGCCCTGTCAAGAGCAACCAATCCCCTTGGGACCCTATTTGACTTCAATTGCAAAACTTCTTTCCCAAGAACATTTTCTTTCCCATTTCTGATGTCAACATAAGTGTTGAAATCCATCTCCTGACCACCAAAATGAGACTCACACTGCAAGAATCTTAGTATATCCTGATCATCAGAAAATACTTACCAATTTTCAACATTGTCTGGGATAGAAGGCCTAGACTTAAACTCAATTTTGGATATCCCTGAAAAAGTGATATCCTCTAACCTCAGTGCTATGTTTTCCAATAAATCAGCCATCCTATTTTGGCTTCTATCCACCCAATCAATACCAAAAGCACTGAAACCTTCAATTTCATCCCAAACAACATTTCTATATTGTTTTAGTCTTTGATTCTTTGATGCATACTTTGATCTAATCTGAGAGATTGCAAAATCACCAATCACCCTAAGATGTTTAATCCCATGTCTTGATGGTAGTCTCAAACCAATCAGTAGGGCCTCATATTCAACAACATTATTTGTGCAAGGAAACAAGAGAGTGAAAGAAAACTTAAAAGTTTTACAATTTTGGGATATGAATAGCACTCCTGCTCCAACATCTTCCTTTGAACTTGCTCCATCAAAATATAAATTCCATCAGACATTAACTTCTACCATGTTATCCTCATCATCAGCTAGAAGGACAGGCCTGACCTTTTCTTGCACCCCTTTCTCCTGAACTTGGAAAGAACCAATGTCAGTGTCCACAAAACAATTCGTGTTATCATCTTCATTCTCCTCAATCATATGTGGAGTTCTAGTTTCCCTTGACACCTTCACACTTTCCCCTCCAATGTTAAAAGTAGCAAAAGACAAGTCACACTAGATACTTCCTCCCACAGAAGCACTCCATCTTCTAGATAATAGCATCCCATACTGTGGAGGGATATCAACCACTAGAACACTCATGGTTAGCTGCTTGTCAGGAAATGCTGCTAATTTATAAGGCAAAGCCTTAATGGTACCAATAACTGGCACCTCTCTTGAGTCTATAGCTTGGCATCTTCCATGAGGTGTATCAAATTTCAATCCCAGTGACTTCATGATCTCTGCAGGCATGACAGTATTTGATGCCCTAGAATCAATCATGCAATTCTTCAATAATTTGTCATTTATCATAAGAGACAAAAAGAAAGGATCAACTGTCCCTGATGCATTATTTACAACATTTGCATCCAAATATATCTGAGGAATCTTAGAGATGATTTCTTCATTTTTACTATCAGGTGTGTCATCTAAAGAAGCCACATGCTTATCACTTCTACTCATCCCTTGGACTTTTGTAGAAGAGGCACCATTTACCCAATCCAAAGTCTTCACCTTATGCTCTTCTATCCTCATCATCTCCAAAAGTGGAACTTTGATAGTCATTTGTGAAAGAAATTTAGTCATATCAATAGGAACATATTTCTAGTCATCCATGTCCCCTTTAAAAATAGTGGCATCTTTATCCTCTATTCAGACAAACAAGTCAGATTTATCTTTGTGTAGAGACTCATCTTCCTTCTGGGGTATGGGAACAACTACTTCTGATGTCCTTTCTTTACCCTTAGGTATTGCAATAGGCCCAATCTTCTTTTTTATTTTCACCTGACTAACAACATCAGCACCTTTGCCCTTTCCCTCAGGCTATTGTGTACTCCTTTCTGATCTCTTGATAAACATGCTACCCAATTTACTAGCTGTATTTCCAACTATCCTGTTTCTGAAATTGTAATTGCTCTTGGCTTGAGTGACCATGTTTGCAGTGATTTGAGCAATTTCCTCATCAGAAGGTCACCTTAAGGAAACATGCTTCTCACATTTCACTGCACCACATCCAACATCATCAAATTCTTCCTCCTCTTCATCATAGAAAACTTGCTGATGAAAAACCTCATTTCTAGCTTGAGAGCCCAAAACATCTTGATTCTCAATCTCATTAGTGGATTCAACCTCATCTCACGCATGTGAAGAAGTCATTGCACATCCATTCTTATCATATTGCTCATCTTGTTCCTGGTTCTTAGATAGATTTAGGGCAATAACACAGTATTCTAGACTGTGAGGAGATTGACAAGCAGCACACCATGGGATATCATCACTCATATTAACTGAATTTCTCTACAAAGGATTAGGAATCCTATCATCAGGCCTATCCCTCTTAGCTGGAAAAATGGGCTTGCCATCCTTCCACTGAGTATTGTATGGGTAATTTTGCATTTTTGGCCGCCTGCTAAAATTATTAGGAGTTGACCGGTCATTAGTTATAGCCCTATTGTTTCTTTTTTCATCAGGCCTTAGAACCTCTAAAGCATTTAGAATCTATTTTAGATTATCCTCCTCTTTGGGTTTAAAGTTTTCAGACCTTCCCATCTCTTTCTTATTTTGTACTTGAGGCCTACAATCATCTCTTCTCCCCAATTTTCCTAATATTCTTCTAATACTCTCTATGTTAATAGCCAACTTGTAAGCCTCCCCAAGATTTCTAGGGTTCTTATCCCTTAAAAGATACCCCATCTTTGCATCAAAAGAATTTAAGTATGTCACAAGACACACTCTATCATCTAATCTGATAACTTGTAGGAGCCTATGCATAGCTTTTTGGAATCTTATATTAAATTCAAGAACATCCTCATTCTGATTTTTCTTTATGTTATTGAATTCATTCAAAATAAAACCCTCATTTGTTTTATCACTTTAATGTTCCTTGAAACAATTCTTAAATTCATTCCAAGACCCTATATTGGCATGGCGCAATCCTCTAAACCAGTCCCTAGCATCTTCGGTTAGAGATTGTATAAATAACTTCATTACAACATCATCGGGCTCAATATTATAATCATTTATTATATCAATAAAGTTCTTTAGATGTTCCTCACATGTGATGACATTGTTTCCAACAAATTTAGGGAGCTTCTTTCTAATTTCATCAAGAATTACATTAGGATAACTAGGAATACCCAAAAAGATAAGTTGTTTGTACCTTTCATGAACAGGACCTCCTTGAGGTGGATCCATTCCTTGAGATGTAGATGTCCTTGTGTTTCAAACAATATAAATTTTAGCAGCACCCAGTGATGGGATGTCTTTTGTTTGAGTTGCAAGGTTACCATGATTTCCACCTTGTCCCAAAGAAGAAATAACAACATTTGAAGGTCCTGAAGTATGCTTGAGAAACTCAATCTTCTTCCTCATTTCTGCAGCAGTAGCCTCCAATTCTTCTTTCTCAAGTTCTTTGGCCCACATCTCTTTCTCCTTTCTAGCCTTCTCAAGATCTGCATCTAATCTCAACTCTTGATCTAAAGGATCCTTATCATTAACATGTTCATTGATTGTAACTCCAACAGCTCTTTGTTTGCCTTTATCTCTATGTCTAGTTATCTCATACGTCTTCTGCACAATAGGTTGTTCCTCTATTCTTTTAGGCTCTGGGACATAATTAATTGCCTCCAAATCTAATAACTGCCTCTTTAACTATTCAGCCCTTATCATGGCCTGTCTTACTTTGTCCTCTTTATGTTTTTCTCTTTGCTGTCTGATAGCAACTTGTTCTTGGATTCTTCTTTCCAACTCATAAACTTCTTCAAAAATTTCTTCTGATTCCAAGAGAGTAGTCTCAGATTCAACATCTCCCACTTGAAACTCATCCTCATACTGGTTCAACCCCAAATCAACAGCCTCTTCATATTCTGAGACATTTTCTTCTTGACCCGACTTGATTTGATTTTCTTGTCTTGTATCCTCTTTATGTTTCCAAGTATGAGACATATTTTTTTGTTTTCTTCCCTCCCTTGTCCGACTAGGCTTAGAAGTGCTTGGAAGACCTTCTTCCAATCTATCTTTAGGATGCTCCTTTCTCTGAGACCTAGTACCTCTGTAACTCATCTTATAAATAATTTGCTAACTAGCACTACTGTAGAGATGTTTGAATCGCCACCCAAGTATATTGGGAATCTTAAAACACTATTTCCTCACTAACAAGTATCCTAATGCTTTTGATAGGACAAGGGGTAGGAATAACCCTATGTTTCCAATGATGACCTACTGGTTATTATAGACTTGTGTAACATTTCCCCAGCAGAGTCACCATCTTGTTGGTGTTTCAAAATGGCTTATGCTCTTAGGCTACCAATATACCCTCAGATAGATTTTAGGAGTGGTTAGTTCCAAAATGGAGAAGGATCTTAGGGTAATTGGACCAACTGTAGGGACAAGACTACCCTCTTCACTTCTAGCTCTGCAAACCCAAGGCGGGTGCACCTAACCTAGTGAAAACTATACCTCACACACCAAAGTCTAGGTTTGTATAATAGATGATAGCAAGAAAGTACTAAATGCCAACCTTACATTCATTGGCTCTCCATTACTATGGGGTAACAAAACTACACAACCAAAGATTTAAAACTTAAAATGGTTCTTGATTTTAAGATTTGGATTGCAATAACTTCAATTAGTTATGTTAACAAGAGATTTATTCATCTAGGCCAGTGCCTCATCCATTGGGCAAGATTTCTTAGACATAAAAGATACACATATCAGAGAATATATGAGATTCATAGCCATAAATACATTTACCACAATCCTTATTGCTTACTAAGAATCCTTATGTAGACAAGGGTAAACTCACATCCCATCTAGAGCATTATTTAATCCAATCCTAGATCAGAACTCAAGAATGAAGATACATACATAAAACAATATGTAACAAACTAGAAAGCTCGAAGCCTACCTAACTTGACACAGAGGAGAGAGAAGAATTATATATTTGTATTAAGTATGATGAATCCTTTCTGTGCATACAATCAGTCACAAAAAACCATGCTTGCAAACTACAGCTTAGACCTGTAACTTTTTATCTCTCATTAACAAGCGCTGAAACAAAATTCTTACAACCCTGACTGAGAATAGGGCTCACCAAGAAAGAGATTATGAACACCTAACTCCCAATGCCTTTGAATGATCATGAAAAATCCTTTTTATATCAAGGATTGCAACAAGCAATTGATGATCATTCAAAGAAACAATTCAAAATCACCTAACTCAAACAAACAGTGAATGCAAACAAGACATGCTCCAAGCGCATGGCCGGTGAGATCAAAAAATCATTAAACTTTACAACTAATCTGACCATGTACCAGCCTCAAGGACAAAATCACCACAAAAGCCCCATTAATTCTGGGTGCAGCAGAGAATGTGTGACCCACCTATCAATCTTTCCTCGACAGAGGCTCCCAAGGATGCAATATCATGCTAGAACAACTACTAGGATCATCTTCATAAATTCTCACCTGCAACCAAGCTGGAAATGACCAAAAATGGTCCTACAATATGGCTCTTTCGACACACTATCTCCTAACCCTATAGAAAAACCCTCAAATCATTTGAAAACTAACAGCATCGGCCACTTGATCTATTTTTAAAACACGATCGTCGATCCATTTCCTGCCGGCACATCGAACGGTTCGCAAAAAATTAACACAACGGTTAGCTCATATCGCATCTCTTATATAGAATCGGATCATTGTTGCTATACCACAAGCCATAAAAAATGTGCATCTTCTCCAAGTGGTATAACAACAACCACAAGATCTACTCGAGCTTTAAACATGCCTGGATGCTAAAAAATTGGCCCCACTGACAATCTGCCAAGTCACAAATCCACCAACCAATGAAAAGCCTCCATCTTCAGAACACTTGGAAACAAAGTCCCACTGCATCTTCATCTCTTTCACCAATGAAAAATATGCACGTTAGCTCTAACTGGCAGAGGAACCACCCTTTGTTTGTCATCTAAGAAAAAGGTAAAATCGACGGCTGGCGTAAGATCTCGTAGCACTGACAAAACCCATGAGAACTTACACCAACCATAGATCTTCTGCGGATGTCAGGACCCTCAAGGACACGTCGGCAACCAGGTCCCACTGACACTTGCCAAATCATTAGCACCTCGACCAATGAGGAACCACCACATGTGCTTACCTGGTAGTGGACCCGCTCCATTTGAAATGATGTGCTATGAAGAGAGATCAACGGTTGTCGTAAGATCTCATAGAGGAGAGAGACTCTATGAGAAGATACACCAACTATCCAATCTGAACTATGACAAAAGACTGGGCCCAGGGAAATATCAAAGCTGAAACATTAGAAAATGAGGCGCCAAAGACTTAGGGAAAAATAATACCACCGAGCATTAGACTTAGGAAAACATTAAAGCACATGGGTTTTTAAGAACTTAAGTGGCTCGAAAAAAAGTAATGCAAGAATATAACAAGGCTAGGGAAAACTAGGGTTTTTTGGATTTTGAAGGCATACAAAGGGATTTTACCCTAGCACTTAGGGTTTCTACAATTTTGACCAAACTTGAGCCCTAAAGATATGAAAATTATGTAGAGGGATTCAACACAAAAATAGGAAGACACAAAAAACTTCAAAATTTCAGGGGGGGGGGACAAGAAAAATAGAGAATACTACCAACACAATTGATTGTAACATAAATTCATAACATAGCGAGGAATACATATCAAGCCAAACTAGCAACCATTACCAATAAAGAATGCATGAAGGAAAAACATCTTGAAAAACTCCAATGACTAGGAAGCAAGCGCTTCTTAAAATAAAGAACATGGGTTAGTAACCTCAACCCTCTATCATCATGCTAAGGCACATAGTTTAGAAGTCTCAAGACTAACTTGCCATAACAAACACACCACAACAACCATGGGCAACAACATTAAATAGAGATCCCAATACTGGAACATGGGGCTCTGATACAATCAAAGAGTTCAACACTGCAAGAGATAATGATTAAAATAAAAATAAAAATAAAAAGAATTTGCATAAGATTAGAAATCAAGTAGAAAGTAAAAATGTTGATAGTCCAAGTAAGGAAGTTAGCTCACATCACTTTAGATGTAAGAGTAAGAGTGATAGGTAAACATGAAAATGGGAATATGCCAATTTTGTAACAAGATGGTGGTGGATATCAACAATACTATACCACGAAATGTTGAACCCATAAAAAAATCATGTCGTCTATAAAGACAATGTAACAATTTTATTTGAAAAAGAGAGACTACCAAAAACAAGAATTTTTTATCAAAATCTTAAATAAAAATAACAATAATAATAATTTATAAAAAAAAATTACAAAGAAAGGATTTTTTTTAAGGGCAATTAAAGAGCCCCATGTCTAATAAATATATTAACGTCAACAATTTCTATTATGACTATTGATCCCATATTGTCAAAATGAAAATTGACAAAATAATAAATTCTTGATATACAAGTCATGTGCACTATACAAACAATGTTTATCCAACGGACAAAATGACTATAATTAGACATTTATTTACTATTTAATAATTAAAATAAATTTCAATTTGTATTGAGGTTGTTAAATAATTAATAAATAACAAATAAACAACCACACTTTACATAATTGGTATTCCATACTTGAATCTGTCCCTATGTTAAAAGACTCTAAAAGTCTCAAACTAAAATAAATTATTCATCTAAGTACACAAATCACTTCCAAAGACCCAATATTGTTCAAAAGACATTCCACCATCTTAAAAGTCAATCCTAAAATGGGTAATAGAAATATCTAAATATGATTGTGTCCAAAAGAGCTACTATGAATGATTGCAATGCTTTGGAAAAAGCTTAGCTTGCCTTTGGAGAAATGCAAAACAAAGTTTTTTATCATTTTATGAAGTTTATGAAAGTGTTCAAAATGGTGAAACAAAATATATTTTATACAAATAACTGGGCTAGATGGATATTCAATCATGATAAGCCTTTTATAAGCCTTTAACTTGAAGTCAAGTGCTTCCAAACTCTCGTCTAAAAAGAAAATATGGAAAAAGTCATCTCACAAAAGTAAGATAATAATGGAGGGCGAAAATATGTTTGACTTTAGGTAAAGTATGGAAAATTTAGGTAAAGAGAGTCATCCAAATGAAAATTCTAGTGGGATGAAGTGTATAGCAAGCCAAACTTAATAATTTTAATTAGTGTAAAAAAAATTATGTGGTGATTTCTCATTAATTAATGGAAGTTTAGTTTTGGATTTATATTTGCTATAATTATCTATTTGAAATCAATATTCTTAATTAAGTTCAATGAAATTATATTCAGAATCAATTAATTTTTAAGATATTAATCTAATTATAAGAATATTATTACAACTTCAACATTGAACTAAAGTATCCAAATCATGAAAGCCCCTGCTAACCAAAGGAAGACTCTTGCATAAAAGCTGGAGACTAACAAAGGAGAGGAGATCAAGGACAACAAGGACAATATGGGCACTGGTATTCAGACTAGGGCCAGTACCAAGAAAAAAGAAATGGACCTGGAGGATCTAAAAATTACTACGGGCAACATGGATCTCTTAGTCTTTCAGGCTATTGAGTTAATGGATCTCAACTAGTTTCCTCCTGCTTTCTTTTTTGTGACCGTTGTACACTCAAAATGTGCACTTCTCTAAGTCTTTAGTTTCAAGAGAATCCATGAATTGGAAGCCTTGAGAAGGCAACCTAGAGCTCCCTAGGCATGGAGTGCAAGGGTGTTTAGAGGGCTCTTGGCTAGAGCTATTAAGCATATAACCTTGCTTGTAAACCATGCAATGGGAGATTCAAAGAGACAAGGGCAAGAATGCCATTATCTTCAAAATTTTTGATGAAAATGCAATGCAAACTATGCTAGAATGAGAATGCAAGAATGCAATTATGCTATGAAAATGAGAGTATTACAAGCCTTTACTAATTAAGCTATGTGAACTAAGCTAGAACTTGAAAGGAAACTAACTTAAGAATGCAATGAAAGAAACAAAGAACTTGAAAGGAAACTAAGTTAAGAATGCAATGAAAGAAACTAAGCTATTATGCAAGAATGAAGACTAGAATGAGACTAGAATGCAACAAGCTCTCCAAAGCTCCAAAGTCACCAAGAAAACCTACAGCACAACATTAGCATCAAGAGTGGGGATCCTTTGAATGAGAAAAGAGCTCTCCTTTTAAAGATGAATGGACCATGGAGATTAAGAGGCAAAATATTTGATCAAGGGTGGAGTTTGAAAGTGGGATCAATCCTTGTGCACAAATATCCTCCAATGAGAAATCAGTGTTGACTTTTGTGCCCCATGTGAGACAAAAAGACCTTTTCTTCTTTTTATAAAATAAGAATAATGCTTTATTTGTGCAACTTAGGATAAGAGGTAAATGGGGGCTTTTTATTTAATAAAAGGGGAGGGTATTCCTTTTAATTAAATAAAGACTTAGGATAAAATTGTTAATCCATAGAATATAATTGAATAAATGTTAGAATTAGGATTTGATCAAGAAAATTGATTTGGATTGAAAATATTGCAAAGGATTGATTCAGGAAATTGATAAATTGAAGAATGGGGCCCGAAGTCTAGGCGACTATTTTAGGGTGCATACATTTGCCCCTCTTTGACTAATGTGAGATCGATTTGGGATCACATGTAGCCAAAGAATGAAGTTGAAATGTGAGATTGGTTTGAGATCACAAAACAACCTAGAAGTGTGTTCGATGGATTGGAACACATTAGGACAAAGATAAGCTGATTGAAAATGACAAGGTCAACACCCCTATAAATAGGTAATTGTCAAGTCTTAAGCAAGGTTTGATTGATAGGTTTGATAAAGTTGAATCAAGGATTGAAGTTTGATAGGTACTACCCTCTCATGATCAAAATTGAAATGAGATAGAGGAGAAACAGTAAATTGATAAATTTGATCAAATCACTAGAAATAATAATCGAAGATGAAAGATGATAGAATAACCATCAAACAGTGAAGATATGCCCCAGTTTGACTAGGTTTGACGGAGAAAAATATAGGATAAAGATGAAGTCAAACCTTAGAGAGATGAAGTGAAGGAGATGAATGGAAGACTAGGGTAGTGAGAGATATGGAGATGAAGAAATGAAGATGCCCTAGCGAAGATCGAAGGATCAGGCCTCAAACGGAAAGCCAACTGCGCAGAAGAAGGAGAAATTTTAAAATGTGATTTTGACTATTAAGATGAACTTGGATTTTGATTTTGATCCCAAAAATGGATCCAAGACATCGACATTAGCTAGGGGTGCATTTTTCACAAAATTCCAAGATGTTTTGAAAATTAGGTCAAAAAGTCAAAATGCTATATAAGGGGTGAAAATGTCATTTTCAAATTCATTTGTCTTTTGTGAAAAGGTCATTTTCAAGGTCATTATGGCTTGTAGGAGGTTTTTGTGGTGCTCACCATCAGAGCACTGAGGGTGGTTGGGCTACGTTGTGTCAGGGATCTAGATAACCTAGGTAGAGATGACCTGATTAGGATGGGGTTTGGGTACCTGTTGGACATGCCCCATATACGGGAAAACCATGGGTTGTTGATGGCATTGGTAGAGAGGTGGCACAACAAGCATAACACCTTCCATCTACTAACTAGAGAGGCCTCGATCACACTGGAGGACGTCTACCAGATCCTACATGTACCCAGCCATGGAGATGCAGTGAGGATAATCATGTTTGTAGATGTTCATAAATGTAATGTTTCCATATGATGAAAACTGACATGATTTTCTATTGGCATAGGTATACTATGATTAGACTCCCACAAATGGGAGACAGGCCATTCAGGACCTTTTCCAGGATGTGACCATTATTGACAGACATCTCTGCTGGGACCGGATGATAGAGGAGTATGGTCGGCATTACCCAGTGGCATGCATCATGTGCTCGATAGTAGCACAGGCTTTGATCACTGATCGGAGCCAGAGAGGGTTCCCACTAGGCTGGGGGAAATTGGTGGTAGACTTGGTGGCACACTCGATATGGATGGCATGGGGCCCAGCCATCCTAGCAGACATGTATCATGAGCTACATGAGATCATATACAGGGACAGTCAATCATGGGCATGCGGAGCCATTCTAGCATAGTTATGGGCGTGGGAGCACATAGCCATTGTGTGACCATGAGTATAGCCTCAGGAGTGGAGATGCCCCTACATATACAGGTATACAAGATTCATCACCCAATCACATAGTGGTGATCTTACTTATTATAGGAGGCTATTGGATGGGCTAATAGCCTTCGAGTGGAAGCCATACAAGCAGTGTGAGCAGTGGAGCGACAGGGATCGAGAGCTCGGATACATGTTGTGTAGCTGGCCACTACTAGGTCGACATGCAGATATCATTGAGCATTTTTTGATCACCTAGGTATGGAGGCAGTTCAGCTGTCAGTAGAGGGTGGCAGTAGAGACTACCACATACACCAGGGTTAGGGAGGATGAGAGATAGGGATGGCTGCCGATGCTGGACTACCAGTAGGTAGTACAGGAGATTGTAGGATTATAGAGAGAGTCATGAGATTACCTACCCGATATGGAAGATGTAGGTGCAGATGCTACATACAGAGCAGAGCACCAGAGATGCCCATTTCCTAGGTTCACGGTCCCAAATGCATAGCCGGAAGCAACAGGTGGGGGTGAGGATGATGATGATGGGGGAGACAGAGGAGGGGGAGGAGGGAGGAGAGAAGTGGTAGGGCAGGGATCCCGATTAGGTGGCTAGAGATGGTCACGTAGATAGGTATTAGAGGATGAGGAGGGAGAGGAGGATGAGGCAAGACTAGTTCACCGATGAGTGGATGCAGGGTAGGAGCAGCTTGCGGATAGAGGAGGAGAGAATCTTCATGCTAGGATTCAGGTCTTAGAGACCGAGATATAGTAGCTGAGGACAACCATTACCATTTGTGATCAACAACTTCTAAATGCACGAGCTGAGATAGAGTGGGGTGAGAGAGTGGCATGAGATGATGTTGCGGAGATCTAGAGGGAGGCAGCATGGGCAGCGTATTACCATGGTTTGTACATAGTAGCCATGCTTGAGGGACAGAGAGCACCACTCTACTCTGAGAGGGAAGGGAGATCAGACATGGCAGGTGATAGGATGGGCCCACCACCTCCACCACCACCACCACCACATGATGGGGAGAGTCAGTCCTATGTCTAGGGCTTAAATGTACAGACATATCTTGAGAATTTGATCCAAATTTGGGGATCTCACATTGTACTTGTATCATAATTTATATATATGAGATGACTAGATTTATGATGTATCTTGTGTACTTGTCTCACTTGTGATGGATGTTTCAGTATTATTATCTTGTTATATTGCTCAAATGTATGATATATGCTTATATATGCTCATGTATAGTCTCTTTCATAATTGTATGTTTAGTTCTCATGTTATGATATAGACTCATGTTTTTGAAAGTGATCTCTTTATGATATAGATATGATGATAAGATTAACCCCTTGTGATGACAGGAGAAGAAAAGAATGCGATATGAAAGACAAGAAGCGAAAGACATGATCAAGAGAAAAAAAAGTGAAAGGTGAGCATTGTTGACCGACAAGTCCATGAAAGATGAAAGGAGAGCTCTCTCCATATGCAAGATGAAAAACTAAACTAACATAAACCTAAGAATGCAAGCTTATATGAAAAGTGGTTTACTTGCAAGGTTACAAAGCCATTAGACTCTAATATTCATCATCAAGCTTTATTGGTAGCATCACAAGATCATACAATACACACTAGTATAACTATGGGTATATGAATATAATCTATATCAAATAGGTGTGCGGGAATCCCACCTAAGCATCAAAGACAAGTAGGTCAAGATGACTAGTGTAGTGAGGTTCCCTAAGTTTGGTATAGCAAGATTATGCTCACATCGAGACACAAGAAAGTCTAGATGACAACAAGCATGCACTTGCAGAAAATAGTCAAGGATAATACATTGTAGATCCTCAGTGTCAAGTGTGACAAGCATAAATACTCATGACAGTTAGGATCAACAAGATATACCCACAAGTAGAAAATAAATAAAACATGTCCTCATGCCCCCAGTCTTCTAGCTATGCATCATCGAAAACTATTAGGGAAAGAACACTCATCAAAAGAAATCATCATAGACAACACACAAAGAAATAAAGTCCAGCAAGTCTCAGTGAGTCAAGTGTTTAAATGCGTGTGTGTAGGTCATAGAGTCAAAATTTGAGTATCACATCTGCTAGTGAGAAATATTGTATCATTCTAGACTGCAGGTAGAATATCTGATAAGTGTTAAGAAACACTTGACACTAGGGAAGTGTTGAAAAACATAGTTGGGGAGGTGTTGAAAAATATCATTTGCGTGGTGTCATAAAGACCAATGCATCCAAGAGACCAAAGCTAACACAGTGATGCCCCCTAGACAAAGACAAAGACCAATTCCAAACCAAGGCAACAAGGACAAGGCATGATGGAGAAAGGCTAAGTGTCATGTATGCATGCTAAGAAATAGGTGTGCAAAACCCTCAAGTAGCGCCTATTTCTAGGTTTACCACTTGGTATATTTTTTAGGATTTTTTCAATTTTTTTGTATTTTTGCTACCAAGGCACCTATTTCCAAGTTTTCACCAAGGCACTTTTTCTATTTTTTTGAATTTTTTGCAATTTTTTGATTTTGTTTATTTTTTTAGGACTTTATATGCTTTTTAGGATTTTTTCAGCATCATATATGAAATTTTATTTTATTTTTTGGAATTTTTTCAAGATCAATAAATATGTACTGAGGATGCCCCCAGACAGAACATGCATCATGGATAGAACTTCTTCAGGTGCAAGACATTGATAGGATCAGGGAGCTGCTCTCCCTCTTCAATAGATAATAAATAAGCACTTGTCCCAAAAGTTGTAGTAATGATGTAAGGTCCAAGCCAATTAGGTTTGAATTTTCCCTTTTGATCTCTATGTTGTTGGTTCTTAGGATTTTCACATAGGACAAGATCTCCCACTTGGAATTCTCTAGGGTGAACCTTTTTGTTGAAGGCTTTGGACATACGCTTTTAATAGACCCTCATATGGTCAAATGATGCTTGACATTTCTCATCTAGAAGTTCTAACTCTTAGAGTCTCATGGTGCAGTAGTCTTCATCTGTAACTAGACCTTTGAGGGAAACTCTAAGCGAAGGAATCTCAACCTCTAAAGGTAACACTACTTCAGCGCCATAAGTAAGGGCAAAAGGAGTAGCCCCAGTAGGAGTATGAATACTCATTCTATAAGCCCACAAAGCCAGATTTATCTATAAATGCCAATCTCTACCATTCTTATGAACTATTCTATGTAAGATTTTAAGAATGGTTTTGTTTGAAGCCTCTGCTTGACCATTTCCTTGCGGGAAGTAAATGGAGGACCAATGTTGTTTAATCTTGAATTTCTGACAGATTTTTTTAAGGTCCTTATTTTTGAACTGACCTCCATTGTCAGTGATAATCTTAGAAGGCACTCTATATCAACAGATGATATGGTTCAGGATGAATAGAGCAACTGTCTTGCCCGAGGAAACAGAAAGTGGGACAACTTCTACCCATTTAGTAAAGTAGTTAGTAGTAGTGATGATAAATTTGTGTCCACCTGATGAGATATAGAAGGAATAAGCTCCCTACCTGGAGCATGTATCAGGTGACCATATTTTTGACACTTTTCACATGATTTTGCAAAAGCTACTGCATCAATTTGCATGGTAGGCCAATAGTACCCCACCCTAAGAAACCTTCAGGCCATGGAAAGACCATTGGAATGTCCCCCACAGATGCCATCGTGAATGTCAACTAACGCTTAATTAGATTCTTCCTTTTCTAAGAATCTAAAAAGTGTCACGTCTAGACCCCTCCTATACAAATCACTAGAGATAAGGGAATGGAAAGAGGTGTTTCGGGTAAGGTTTCTTAGTTCAGAGTGGTTAAAGGCATCAGGGATAATTCCATCATGAAGGTATGAGTAAATGGCACCATATTAGGATGATTCATGACCAACAAGGGTACATATAACATGGCTTTCTTGGGATTCATAGATAGAATAATGTAGCTCTTCCACCAGGAATTCAAATCTTGATTCATGTTGCTCTAACTGAAGGAGTGAAGCAAGTGTGGCCATAGCATCAGCTGCTTTGTTTTCTATTCTAGGGATTTGCTAAAACATGACAAATGTGAAATATCGTCTCAATGAATCAACCATTTTCTTATAAGGTACCAATTTCTCATCTTTTGTTTGATATTCTTCATTGACCTGGTTGATTATTAGCTGTGAATCCCCATAGATATGTAGCTCTATGATTCTCCATTCTATGGCCATCTTGAGCCCATTTGTTAAGGCTTCATACTCAGAAATGTTGTTTGTACATGGGAACAATAACTTATAAGACTTAGGAATCATGTACCCATGAGGAGAAAAAAACAACACACCTGCTCCAGAACCATTTTGCATAAAAGATCCATCAAAGAAAATCTTCCATGTTCTTGCAGTCATGTACATGAGATGCGCATCTAGGAAGTCCACTTGAATAGGTGCATTATCTTGAATTGGGAATTCAACCAATTGATCGGCTATGGCTTGTCCTTTGATTTCTTTGCGCTCAACGTACTCTATGTCAAATTCTGAAAGAATCATCATCCATTTAGCAAGTCTACCCGTGAGGGAAGCCTTACCGAGAAAATACTTGAGAGGATCAATTTTTGCTATGAGGTGTACTGTGTGCACAAGCATGTAATGTCACAACTTTTGGGAAGCAAACACTACTGCAAGGAAAGCCTTCTCAATACTGGTGTAATTAACCTCATATGAAACAAGCGTACGACTAATGTAATATATGGCTCTTTCTTTCCCATGTTCATCAAGTTGAGATAGTAATGCCCCCAAGGAAGATTCTATTGCTGAAACATATAGTATAAGTGGTTTCCCTGGGATATGTAGCATTAAGATAGGAGGATTTTCCAAGTATCTCTTGATTTGTTCCATGCTCTTTTGACAATCCTCATTCCAGATACATTTAACTCCCTTATGTAAGTTATTATTGAGAGGTTGAGCTCTATCTACCAGCTATGAAATGAACCTCCTTATGGATTGAAGACATCCTTGAAGAATCCTCATTTGACTAATGTTTTTAGGAGGTGGGATATCCATGATTTCTTGGACTTTTTCAGGGTCTACCTCTATTCCTTTTGTTGAAATAATGAATCCTAGAAGTTTTCCAGAGGTGACACCAAATGCACACTTCTTAAGATTTAACCTTAATTGAAATTGTCCCATGCGATCTAGAATGACTTCTAAATCACCTAAGTGTGTGTCCCTTTTCTTAGATTTGGCCAAGGTGTCATCCACATAATCTTCCATGTTTTTATGCATCATGTCATGAAAGATAGTTGTCATAGCTCGTTGATAGGTGGCTCCTACATTTTTTAATCCAAAAGGAATAATGTTCCAACAATAGGCACCCCATGCACAAGTGAATGCAATCTTTTCTTGATCTTCAGGAGCTATCTTAATCTGATCATATCTAGAAAAACCATCCATCAAGGAATAGATTTCATAACCTACAGTCATGTCCACTATCATGTCTATATTTGGGAGTGGAAAATCATCCTTTAAGCATGCTCTATTGAGATCTCTAAATTTTGTGCAGATTTGAATGGATTTGTCATGTTTGGAAACTGGTACAATATTTGTTATCCATTCAGCATAGTCAATAGCTCTTATGAATCCTGCACTAAGGAGTTTATCTAATTCTGCTTTGACTAGAAGAGCTATGTGAGGATGCATTTTTCTCAATTTTTGTTTGACTGGTTTCACACCTGGAGCAATGGACAAGTGATGCATAATAAGATTAGTGTCCAACCCTGGCATATCTGAATAAGTCCATGCAAAACTAATCTTCTTTCTCTGTAAGAACTTGGTGTATGCTTCCCTTTCTTGTGTTGACAAGGACTGAGCCAAGTGTATCATTTTTGGAGCCTCATTTGTACCCAAATTGACTGGTTGTGTTGGCTCAACAAGCACTGAAGATCTATCTTGAAAGTAACTTGGGAGATGATCAAGTACCTCATCCTTAGGTGCCGTAGAGAGGTTTTCACCCTTGGATACGTCATTTCTTTTTACTATTTTTGGTTCTGACACTGCCACACAGTGGTTTTCACCATCAAAACTCTTATTATTTTTTTCTTTTCTTTTTATTTTATGACTAAGGTACTTGATGTCCGGCTCTATCATGCTAGTAGCCAATTCACTGGTGGAAGAGACTACGGGTTCAATTGCATTCAGGTAACAAGTTATCTCATAGTCATTTTGGAATGTCAAGAGCTCAAGTTCTTGATAACGTTGGGACCAATCAATGAGATGAGGGTGAGCAAGAGGTAAGTCAATGGTAGGTTTAAGGTTGTGAATATGGATGATGTCATCTCTAGTGACCAAAGAGTCATAGTCTATCAAGTATTCTCCTAAGCTACCCAAATCAGGATTTGTCCTACAAAGTGAAGAATCATCCACTAGGGCAACACGTGGGTTCCAGTTGTCCAATCCTACACATGACTTGTCAACTACCTCAGGATGAGAACTATAAGTATGGATGACATCAACATCCATGTCGACTATGGAAGAATTGGATAGAGACTCCCATTCATACTCATGTAAATCTGTATCTAAATCCAGACTGGGATGTTTACACCATGCATGTTTAGGATGTCTTGATGTGGAGGCTCTAATGTCACCAAGGGTAACATCTTTTTGAACACCATTCTTGTATTGATGTTCTTTAACAAGATCTTCTACACTTGATGCATCCTATTCTAGGCTTGAAACTATTGCATGAGCAATTGGATTGTCTGAATCTCCCCAAAGGAGATTGGTGGAAGGGATCCAATCTTCACACATATCTTGTTGATTTGTCAAATTTGGCATGTATTTCGGTTCACCTTCACTATCCGACTCATCAAGGATAGGATTAGTTTTCTTGTTGTGATTCTCAAATCCTAGGCCAATCGCCTTCTTAGAGTTGCATCCAAAAAGAGCATGATCGAGAGGTCCAGCTCTAGCATCCAATCTGTGACTAAGAGGGCCATGTCCTAGATAGCCCATATTTTTGACAAAAGTATACCCTTTTCCATAAGCCTTAGGAGAGGGAGAGAAGTTCTTATTGTGCATATATTTTTCTTCTCTATAAATCTAGTCTTTAACAACCACCTCTTCTTTCTCATCTTGGATAGGCACTGGAGACTCTACAAATGTTCCAAATAAAGTCATGGCTAAAGAGGAAGGTTTCATCTCTTGTGAAGGCTTACCATAAGATCTAGGTGAAACTGGAAGCTTTGTGAAGGAGTCAAGCTGATACCCCCCCATACCAAGGTCCATTGAATTGAACTTATCCTTGCACTATGCTAGAGTCACATTGAAATCCTCTGCTTCTTTGTTGAGGGGAATATGAGTCCCTGCTAAAATGGAGTTGATAGATAAGGTGCTATCCTTAGGTATACAAATTTCTACTCCATTGTAGGGGAACTTAACACATTGATGGTAGGTAGATGGCACTGCTTGCATATCATGGATCCATGGCCTACCAAGTAAGATATTGTATGCTAGAGGACCAGCATCAATAATTTGAAACAAAATATCCTTCTCAACAAGGCCAATCCTAACAGGAAGGATGACCAACCCTTTGGAACTTCTTTTTGCATCATCATAGGCTTTGATTTTGATCTTCTTTCGGGCATCTATGACTTCTTCTGAGTAATTCAATGTCTTTAAAAGACTTAAGGAACAAATATTGAGCCCAATACCCCCGTCTATCAACACATGCTTGACACAGGTTTTGTGGATCATGACTTCAATATGAAGGGCGAGGTTATGCAGGTGGCTCAAAGATTTGTCATCTTCCTCCGAAAAGGTTAGGTAATGAGGGCTGGCAAGATGGTTTACCATGTTTTGGAATTGATCAACATCTAAGTTGTTAGGGACATTTTCTACATGCAAAGCATCCTCAAGGACTTTTTTGTGTCTCGGGGACAACTCTAAGAGCTCAAAGATCAAAATCTAAGCTGGGATTCTCTGCAACTGATCAACAAGATTATAGCTCAGCTTGGGATCAACTACTGATTTTGAGGTGACATTCTTGGATGCCACTTGCTTTGGTTTATTGGATTGACTTGAGTTGGGTCCTCTAATGACAATGGGACCTTGACTTCGGGTAACAACATTAAGAGCTTGGGATGTCATCCTAGAGTTGGGACCCCTTAGCACCACAATGGGTCCTTCATCAAAGATAGGAGGAGAGTCATAACCATAGCAATCTTTGTTTCTCATCATGTTGACACTTTCCTCTACAACTTCAAGCATGTTGACCACATTCTCTATAGCTGTGTAAGTGTAATTGATCTCAACCTTTCCATTGTTAGGTTTAGAGGTTTCCCCCTTCTCATACTTGGGAAAATGCTCTTTGAACGCCTTATGATCAGTGTTGGTGTTCAACCCCTATATCTTAATTTTTCCATTCTCAATGAGATCTTGGATGATATGCTTTAGTTTCCAACAATGTTCAATATCATGTCCAATACCATTGTGAAACTTGCAGAAAGCTTTATCATCCCACCAATGTGGTTTAACATCAGGAATATGATGCTTTGCGGGATCTTGAGGATGTGAAAGATTGTTGGCAATAAGTGTTTTGAAAACATCCTCATATGAATCACCAAGCTTTGAAAATTGACGCCTCTCTTTCTTAGGCTTATCTTGGTATCTTGGCTTATGTTCTTGTTGGTTGGATGCATTGAGCTTCATTTCTTGAACAACACTAGACAAGTGAAGAACACCTTGATCCTTAAGTTGAGAAGAGTCCACAAATCTATCATTAACCACTAGTTTATTCTTGTTCCAATGTGCGTTCTTCCCTTTGTCCTTGTTAAAGTTGTTATTTTGACCATTGTTGTTGTTTTTGTTGTTGGTCAAAATTCCTTTCTCTCTCAAGACATCCTCAATCCTACATGCGGTTTTGACCATGGTGTCAAAGAAATCAAAGACCATTTTCCTAACTTCATACCCCATCTCAGGAACCAAGTTGCTAATAAGGATGTCAATCTTCTCCTTTTTAGGAATGGTCCTAGAGTAGCGAGAGCATTGACGTCTCCACCTTTGCAAGAAAGTGACAAAGGATTCCACTTGATTTTTTTTTAAGTTACATAGGTCCAACATGGTGATAGATCTCAAAAGATTGTAAGAGAAGTGTTGAACAAATCTATGAACAATTTCTTTGAAAGTCTTGATGGGGGGAGTTATATTGGTGAACCATTCCATTGCTTGACCTTTGAGACTCCTTGGGAACAACCTTATGAGATAGGAGTCATCTTGGTGAAACTCAAAGCTCATAATGTATAATTGGCATACATGGTCATGTGGTTCCCCATTACCATCATACTTGTCATATTGGGGAATTTCCACCTTCCTACAAAAATCTTTCATACTCACACTCTTTTCAAAAGGATTAGGACAAATTGAGTCAAGTGAGAATGAACTCTTAGGTGCCAATAGCTTTTCCATCGTACTCTTCATTTGTCTGATCTCTTCTTCTTGAGATGGATTTTGCTTCTTAATCTTTCTATCCACATCAAAGTTGTAGGGAACTCTAGCACCCTTGTTGATTAAGCTCTCTAGGAACTTGTCTTTATTTTTCTCTAGATATCTCTCCACATACTATTGGAAGAGTGGTTCTTGTTGCATCTTCATGAAGTCTTGAGCATTGAGATCAAAACTTGAGCTACTACCTCCATGTTGGGAACCATGATGAGCACGTTGCGAGGGTTGTCTTGAGTTCCTAGGAGGTGTTTGTCTCCTATAATGAGCATGTTGTGAAGTCCTTCTTCCTCTAGGACTAGGAGATCTTGAAGGGGTTATTAAACACCTTCTGCTTCGTGAGGTCCCAAAAGGAGTAGATGGTGGGGATTTTTTTCCACTATTAACACCCTTGTTGTTGAATTGGGCACTAAGCTATTGGGCCAAAAGTCTATCTTGTTCTTCTTGAGAGGCTTTTCTTGCCAATTCTAACAAGGCTTGTCTCTCTGCCTCTAGGAGTCTAAACCTTTCTTCCTTTGCAGCTTGTTCATCTAAAAAGGCTTTCTTTTCATGCTCAATTCTTTTGAGTCTTTCACTTGTATACCTTGAAGTTGTTTGGAGTGATGAACTTGGTCTTGAATGTTTGAACAAGTCATTGGTATATGTTGCATTTACATGAGCATCACAAGGTTCATTGTCTTAGTCTTCATGTTGTGACTGTTCTTCTTAGTGAGCTTGTCTCTTATAGCTTTCACCCCTTTGATGTACATCCAAATAACTGGTATTGATAAGGGGTGAGTCTGGTTGATTTTCATGAGAGGAATCACCAAATAGAATGTTGTCTCTATGTCTCTCAAATATGTTGTCAAGATTTTTCTCCATTGCTTCCCTCTCTTGTCGAGTCATGGTGTAACTCATATCCATATCTGATTGAGAAGGTGCTAAGGATGTGCTCAACTCACTAGGATTTCTCTTGGAATCAAACCAAGCTTCTGAGGTATTCCTAGGGGATTGATCAAAGATGGGCCCTTTTCCCTTATGTTTTTGATGAGTTTGGACTAAGGGTAATTGGTCAAAGACTACTTGAGGTCATTTTCCTTGATTCACTTGATACCTTGTCATAACCAACATGAAAGGAAAAGCACTTGGTGAAAAGATGACCCTAAGAAACATCGATACCAAACTAGGATAGTAAAAGCATTCAATTATCCAAAAGATAAATGGTAAGATAGAATTTTTGCAAAAGGTGTAAATCAACACTGCCACAGAGGTGCCCAACAATGGATAAGTATCCTAACACATATGGATCATGAGGATGATTTACCCAAGATATATTTGATTGAATTTGAATTTGGATGGAAGTGAATTGGACAAGAGATTACTAAGACTCTCCAAGTGTGTTATCAAAGAATCCAAAGGTTGGTCTTTTCAACAAGGACAATTTCTAACTTACCGATTCCAAGCAAGGTCACTTGTAAAATCAAAGATTGCTAATTCAAGGAGTCAAGACACATGAACCCAAGGTGAAAATAGGCTTCCGACAGCGGGGTAAGTGACTTACTAAAATCTAGATTGACTCAGGAAGACTAAAAAATGACACAAATTAGCTTCGGATTGCAGAGAACAGTGAGACAACAAAATGATTATGTGCGATAGTTCATAGGGTATCATGACGATACAATTTATCCAAATGATATTTCACACAAAGGTCATGCGATGATTTCTAGGCAGTTGATGTGATAATATCCAGGCGGGTGATGCAAAAGTTGTGCAGTATCATACAATATTTGACCAGTGAATGTGAAAATCTTAGTTTTGAAGGTAATTTGGCCAAAGTTGTAGGTTGATAAGTTCAATTTCTCGATTTCAAACACAATAATAGCAGAAAATAGATAGGTTTGCAAATAGTAAGTGATCAAACGTGTCATAAAACACTTGAACAAGGGCAAAAGCAACCTTGTCAAGACATGCACTTGGGATATCAAAACAGAAAAATCCTATGAGCACTACCATGATGTTTAATGTTCAAGAATGTTTACATAGGTAGATCACAACGAAGACAATCCAATCACTTGCTATCCTAGAAAGACAAAGGCTCAATACTCAACAACTTGGCCCACACTTGATGTCCCATTGCCTCACACAAAGTGGTTGCCCACAATAGATATCGGCTTTGTCATGGAAGTGCCAATGACACAACCAAAGGAACACAGATGGTGAGTAAAATCTTTGGGTGATCTGGGTTAGTCCACTAGGATCGATCCTTGCACCAAGATGTTGAGCGAAAAAATTGGTAGCTTCTATCTAAGGTTCGTAATAAGAGCTTCCATTCGCAATACCCCTCTTGCTCCCCGAAGGTACTCCTTACCTTGTGGCAAGTAACGGACCTCGCGGCCACAAGATTACCTTAAGCATTCTTGCTTAGCATTTTCCTCATGGTCACAATCCCACAAGTAATCACACTAAGCAAAGACAAGTACTACGTCTACCAAGGTTTTGTGTCCTTGATAGCCTTGAGTTTATAGTGGGTTGGAATAGTCAGGTATTAGCTTGCCCCCACTTGGGTCGTTCCTCTTGATTGCTCAAGAGTAGGCCCACTAAAGGATCCTAAACTAAACAAGAAGTGGATCAACCTTTAAGGGTTAGGATTTCTGGTTCACCACAAGGGTGAAGAGCATACTCTCCCATCTCAAAAATCTCTCCCAAACACACCAAGCAAAGTTCAATTAGCCCTCTTGCTTTTGAAATCTAAAGATGGGTCAAGATTTCTAGTTCACCACAAGGGTGAAGAGCATACTCTCCTACCACCAAAAGACTCTAATAACAAGATATTAAGTGCCTAATAAAAAATGAACTAGTATATGCCGCACTTAAAAATGAATGCAAAGAACAACCACTTGATTGTTTTTATGCTTTGGGCAGCCCTGCAAGAAAGATTAGTAGCCCTTGTGCATTTGAAGCTTTGACATGCATTATTTTTTAGCAAATAATGCAAGCAACTAGGGCACATCTACAAACACAACTTGTTAGGCCCACAAAAGTTAGTACAGCAAAAACCAAGTATAATCTGAAAATGAATCTCTATCCTAACATAACAAGTCAAAACCAGCAAGCAAACAAATCCAAATCTTGCAAAGAAAGCACCAAAATCAGTCACTACCAGGCTTGGGCAACAGTTTGTCAGAAAAATTTTTGCATGATACTTCGCAGTATAGGAGTGTGATACTTTTGTTCTGTACGATAGTTCACACTATATCCAGACGACAAAGTTCTGTATGACTGTGCGACAAAGTCCTGTATGGTCATGCAATACTTTTACTGAAAAAGTATTGCACGAGTATGTAAAGAACTATCATACGATATTGGAAGACTGTCGTATGATACTCTGCCATAAAAATAGAAAAAAATAGCCAAAACAACAAGCTAATAGTGATGAAAAAAAGTGTGGAAATGCAAGGAAAAAAAGGCAAAACAAAAGTGTTCTGCCCCACGGTGGGTGCCAAAAATGTACACTCAAAATGTGCACTTCTATAAGTCTTTAGTTCCAAGAGAATCCATGAATTGGAAGCCTTGAGAAAGTGACCTAGAGCTCCCTAGCCATGGAGTGCAAGGGTGTTTAGAGGGCTCTCAGCTAGAGAAATTAAGCATATAACCTTGCTTGTAAACCATGCAATGGGAGATTCAAAGAGACAAGGGCAAGAATGTCAATATCTTCAAGAATCTTGATGAAAATGCAATGCAAACTTTGCTAGAATGAGAATGCAAGAATGCAACTATGCTATGAAAATGCTCTTATTACAAGCCTTTACTAATTAAGCTATGTGAACTAAGCTAGAACTTGAAAGGAAACTAACTTAAGAATGCAATGAAAGAAACTAAGCTATAATGCAAGAATGAAGACTAGAATGAGACTAGAATGCAACAAGCTCTCCAAAGCTCCAAAGTCACCAAGAAAACTTGTAGCACAACATTAGCATCAAGAGTGGGGATCCTTTGAATGAGAAAAGAGCTCTCCTTTTAAAGATAAATGGACCATGGAGATTAAGAGGCAAAAGACTTGATCAAGGGTGGAGTTTGAAAGTGGGATCAATCCTTGTGCACAAATCTCCTCTAATGAGAAAGAAGTGTTGACTTTTGTGCCCCATGTGAGACAAAAAGACCTTTTCTTCTTTTTATAAAATAAGAATAATGCTTTATTTGTGCAACTTAGGATAAGAGGTAAATGGGGGCTTTTTATTTAATAAAAGGGGAGGGTATTCCTTTTAATTAAATAAAGAATTGGGATAAAATGTTAATCCATAGAATATAATCAAATAAATGATAGAATTAGGATTTGATGAATAAAATTGATTTGGATTGAAAATATTACAAAGCATTGATTCAAGAAATTGATCAATTGAAAAATGGGGCCCAAAGTCTAGGCGACTATTTTAGGGTGCATACAACCGTTCTTTGCTAGTGATTTATTTTTCTGTATCCGTCTGGTGTGCACTCTTTTTCTACTATCTTTCACTGGGTTGTATGTCCCTGTTCTTTTATTGTTCTTTGTTGTCTTTGCGTGATCAGTAATGCTTATCTTCTAATATTTTTGTACAAGGTTTCGGGACCTTTCAAATCCTCTTTTTACTTAATTAGAACATTGAACTAAAGTTCACATATTTGAACTTAGATCGTCATTATAAGAATATAATTGAATAATTGTTTCAAGACTGTCCCTAACTTCTTATATGATGAATTTTGACTTTGATTTTAGTTATACATATTTTATAAAGAAATGGATCGAATCTTTAAATAAATAAGTAGAGCGATAATCTAACAATATCTTTGAATAAAGGGTTGAGAAAATAATTGTTTAAAATAAATCTTGAACACTTAAAAACTCTAAAATATTTTGGATTAATCAGTCACACTTTATGATTTATAAACAAAATAGCTAGAAGTTGTACACTACTTCCTCATCCACCTCCTCATCCAGAGCCACCGAGATCTCTTTGGTGGATGTTGGCAAAGATTTTCCCACTAATATACATGTTTGTTATTGAAACCCTAACTGTTTCTTAATGGTTCATGTTGGAGCCTGTGTCTGAGCCCTCATGGACCCAAACTTTTTTACTACATTTTGGGCAGTATAAGTCCCAATAGTGTGTGGGTCTCTACTGATATCGCCTACCTTTTGCAGACTATTAGATGTCACCATTATTGTAGAATGGGGCCCCAAAAGAAAAAGGCTCTCCAAACCCTACCCTTTCCCTTTGATCCACACCCCTGTAATCTTTTCAGGAAGTTCCTTATGTGGGAAAGTATGATAGGAGGAGGCTCCCATCTCAAATGAGCCTCCCATCATTTCTGATGCACCAATAAATCAAAACCATTTTCCTTCAAACCCCCCATAATTCCCCCAACTTTAGTGTTGGACTTGGGCAAGCAATAGTGACCGATTTGGGTGAAACCTTACCCTTCACAGCATCATTTGTCATGAACCCCGAAAGTGGAGCAATGGGTGGAATCGTTTGATCAGGAAAAAGGGTAGGAGCAGGTCCAGTCATAGGTCCAATAGCAGAAGCCATTTTTTGTTCCTTGACTCTCATGTGTTAAGCACAACAATTCATTAGTCATGATAGAAAACATTCATTATTTCACATAATAAGACACATTAGCAAAATCAAAACATAGTACATCATCTAGAATATACATGACATCATTCATGAAATAGACATGTAATAACCATACTTAATCAATCAACACAATCAATTATCCATCCACTATATATCTCTTGCATTAATTGATCTCTAAGAATTATGAATAATTTAAGGCAAGATAATAGAAAATTAACAATTGATTGTAACATAAATGCATAACATAGTGAGGAATACATATGAAGCCAAACTAGCAACCATTACCAATAAAGAATGCATGAAGGAAACATATATTGAAAAAATCCAATGACTAGGAAGCAAGCACTTCTACAAATAAAGAACATGGGTTAGTAACCTCAACCCTCTATCATCATGCTAAGGCACATAGGTTAGAAGTCTCAAGACTAACTTGCCACAACAAACACACCACAACAACCATGGGCAACAACATTAAATAGAGATCCCAGTGCTGGAACATGGGGCTCTGATATAATCAAAGAGTTCAACACCACATGAGATAATGATTAAAATAAAAATAAAAAGAATTTTTATAAGATTAGAAATCAAGTAGAAAGTAAAAATGTTGATAGTCCAAGTAGGGACTAGCTCACATCACTTTAGATGTAAGAGTAAGAGTGATAGGTAAACATGAAAATGGAAATATGTCAATTTTGTAACAAGATGGTGGTGGATACCAACAACACTATACCACAAAATATTGAACCTATAAAAAAATCATATCGTCTATAAAGACGATGTAACAATTTTATTTGAAAAAAAGAGACTACAAAAAACAAGAATTTTTATATCAAAATCTTAAATAAAATTAATAATAATATTTAAAAAAAACCAACTACAAAGAAAGAAATTTGTTTAAGAGCAATTAAAGAGCCCCACGTCTAATAAATATATTAACATCAACCATTTTTATTATGACTATTGATCCCGTATTGTCAATATGAAAATTGACAAAATAATAAATTCTTCATATACAAGTCATGTGCACTATACAAACAATGTTTATCTAACCGACAAAATGAATGTTTTTTACTAGTAATAATTAAAATAAAATTACAATTGAAATTTTTAAATAATTAATAAACAACAAATAAACAGCCACACTATACATAATTTGAATTCCATACTTGAATTTGTCCCTATGTTAAAAGACTCTAAAAGTCTCAATGTAAAATAAATTATTCATCTAAGTACACAAATCACCTCCAAAGACCCAATATTGTTCAAAAGACATTGCACCATCTTAAAAATCAATCCTAAAATGGGTAATATAAATATCTAAAAATGATTTTGTCCAAAAGAGATTACTATGAATGATTGCAATGCTTTGGAATTGTTGAAGGAAAAAAAGCTTAGATTGCCTTTGGAGAAATGCAAAACAAAGTTTTTAATCATTTTATGAAGTTTATGAAAGCGTTCAAAAGGATGAAACAAAATATATATTTTATACAATAAGTGGGGTAGATGGATATTTAATCATGATAAGCCTTTTACTTGAACTCTCGTCTAAAAAGAAAATATGGAAAAAGTCTTCTCACAAAAGTCTTTTCATGATAATAATGGAGGGCAAAAATATATTTGACTTTAGGGAAAGTATGTCAAATTTAGGGAAAGGGAGTCATCCAAGTGAAAATTCTAGTGGGACAAAGTGTATAGCAAGCCAAACTTAATAATTTTAATTAGTGTAAAAAAACAATTGTGGTGATTTCCCATGAATTAATGGAAGTTTAGTTTTGGATTCATATTCGGTGTAACTATCTATTTGAAATCAATATTCTTAATTGAAGATTTGTAAGTTCAACGAAATTATATTTAGAATCAATTAATTTTTAAGATATTAATCTAATTATAAGAATATTGAACTAAAGTTTACATATTTGAACTTAGATCATCATTATAAGAATATAATTGAATAATTGTTTCAAGACCGTCCCTAACTTCTTATATGATGAATTATGATGTTGATGTTAGTTATACTTATTTTATAAAGAAATGGATTGAATCTTTATATAAACAAGTGTCACGTAGTGGCTAGTACTTGGCTTTAGTTGTAGTTTTAATTGTATTAGCATATTTTTTTTTAAAAAATAAACTAAATAATTATTTAAATTTATTTAATATATTATTAGGTTAGGTTAAATATTTAGTTAATAGTTATGTTAAAGTTTAATTAGAAATATAATTAATTCAAACTTTAATTTATATGTAAAATAATTTTTTGACCTTTTTAGTTTGTCATAATTGTAATTTAAATATTAAATGTCCATCTTAATAAAGAGGTAATGTAATTGACTTAATTTTATTAATTTGATATAAAAATAAAAAATAAAAAATAATAATATATAATTTGATATTAACTATTATTAAACTATTATTTTAATAATAAAAAATTATAATAAGAAAACTAATACAATTATAATATAAAAATTCATCTATAAAGATTCATCTATATAGTTTTTGAGTCAAACTCATTGACCCATATTTCATGAGTAGTGGTTCACAAGAACCCATCTCTCATGAGAATGAATGGAACACTTAGCACTCATTGCATCTCTCAAGAGATGGGTTCTTGTGAACCACTACTCATGAAATATGGGTCAATGAGTTTGACTCAAAAACTACACACTTGAATCTTGATAGCAATATCACAATTTGACTTGTTGCACAGAAAATATCTCCTACTTATCAATGTCATACTTGACATTAATTCTATCTTTCACATAGAGGATATATCATTTTATATCATACACATGTCAAAACTCACCTCCACTCAATACATGAAACAACAACTTCTATTAAGAAAATGAATACAGTTACACATAAGGAATTCCCATTAACCATATGCATACCATAAGAAAATCAAACATCTTTTTTTTATAATGCACAAGATATCAGGTTTATTCAACATGACAATTTTCAATAGTTAATTATGGAAGTTCATCCCTATAATACCAGTTATACCAATACTCATTGAATGAGAACACAATTTCAAAATCTCAAATAAGGAAGACATTTCAATACTACTTAACATATATACTTGATCACACATGTCATTAACATATTCAACTCTTACTAAGTTAAGGGCATGCAATTTATCCCATTAAAATGATGACATGAACAAATTTATTTGACTCTATATAATGCATAAATATTACCATACTTCTACTTTTGCATCACTAATGAGCATCTCTGTAAACCACATGTCAAGCAAAGAAAGAGGGAGAAGAAATAGTTGGTTTTCACTTTAGACCAGTCATTCACCAAACAAGGCTCGTCGCTTATCCTTCACAATCGACACAAAAAAGGTTCACACACATTCTCTTGAGCAAGTACAACAATTTATTTATTTTTGGTTGATAATATGTTTATTTTATTAATAATAATTAACTAGGAAATACTTGGCCGGACCAAGGGTAGTAGCACTAAAGGTACTTGTTACCATTTTTTCTACATGGCTAAATTGTGAGGTTGGTTCAGGTTTATTCAATGATTAAGCAAAAAAGTTCACATTCTATCATATATTGTGTTCAATTGAGTTTCAACAAAAATCCCTCATTACCATTCAAAGCCCAGTTCTACAAAAAATGAAGTCCACTTTTGCCATTTAAGAGTACGATTGAAAAGAGATTATTTTTGCAAATAATAGAAATATATCACACTTTACATTGCAGAGATAGCTACAGATGTTCTTTTCTTTACAAAAGAGAATAGACAATTGAAAGTGTATCCATTACAAGACATGAGTGCGTCATATGATGTACATTCAATATGGTAAAGAAAAAAAAGTCCCACACGAGCCGTGGGCTGGCCCATAAAATCATGTAAGACTAAATGCAAGAATGGAAGTCAAAGAATAGAGAGGGTTGAGATCCACCATTACCCGGTTATGGCGGACTGTCTTGCGCTTGCACTGGTTGGCTGAAGGGTTGATTCATTTCTGTGGTACCTATAATGATTGAAGAAATAACGTCTTTCATTGAGTCTGAGCAGTGAAATATCTAACTATCTCTAGAAGATGACCGTAATGCATGTATTTCATTAATCACATGATGTCAATAAAAGATCAAGACAGCCACTTGCGTTAGAGGAAGATACAAATCATTCCACCATACTTATAAGACAGTTTGAGCCCATGAATCGAAAGATAAAAGATAATAATATCATCATTCAACTGAAGGGAAAATTATTTTGATATATCATACAAGTTATATAAGAACAGTAAGAAGTAGATGCATAGCTCCAGAATGATAATGTCTTATCGGATGCTATGGTAAGCAAGACCAAAACTTTTAACTCAGTTTTATGGAAGCGTATCCTGGATACAATAGAAGCTCAAATATATACAATACATTCACATTGTTATAGAATATAATGTAGATGGGGCTATCAAAGCAATGGTATGAGCGGATAAGTGAATTAATGACAGAAAAATGATTTCAATGAAGATAATAATTCGATGGTAAAACAACCACAAAATACATGAATCAGTCATGTGAATTGTACAAAAGTATGTGTCAACAACAATAGAGATACAAGGGCAGGTTCAAAGTCATATCATGATAGGCAATGATCTCTACAATGGAAGATCTGTTATAAATTAGTGCAAAATATATTAAAATCATCAATGGAGCAGCTTCAGTCATCAAAGAGGTAGGCCGCAAAAGAGGAAAATCAGTGACTGTAAGTGAGTCAGAGATCAGCGAAGTCATGACAGTGATCAGATATTCATCTAAGATAAAAGAACAATTAAATGACATGAGCATATACTAATAACATTACTTCAGTTATGATGCAACAACATATTCACAATACAAAGAAAATCATTTACAAATAAAGTAAAAAAAAAAGAAGAACATGCCACTGTTATAAAGTTGTGAATCAAAACACTGCTGCTATAGGCTAGAGACGAAAATGTCAATAATATGCATGAGTATTGATGGTGCTACCAATGTAACTTTATAAAATTAAAAATGCCATCTATGTTACAATCCCTCATAAAGGAGCAACTGTCTTTTATCAAAGATTTTCAAGATTTACATGAAGAATACGCTGTAATGATTGATATATCTAATCGCAACATCATCCAATATAAGAGCGAAGAGTAAAGATTCAATCTAAAGAGGTTTCAAATTATGACAAATGGCAAATGATAAATAATAGAGTTATATGGATCAAGAATCAATGAAAAGGACCAAGAGAATATATTAAGCCAAAGAATATGTCAATAATTGAGAAAAATAGTGTACCATCAACATTACATATATGATATCATACAAGTGCAATTCAAGCCCAAATATAGTAGTAGTTCTCATGAGGCTGCAGCACTATGGTGATTCAAAGCAAATAATGATGATCTTTTTATTGTTTACAAGAATGTTTCCTTTAAAAGAATTTAGGTATAAAAGAACATGTCATTTATTTTCGAAGGAGTTGGTATGGTTTCAGTTTTCCTTCAAAATGAACAAGAAGTGAAAGATTGCATATATAGAAAAGCTCAAAGTTGCAAAGTATTCTATGAGAGAAAGAACCCAAACCCTAATTCTTTATGAATCAGCAAATATAAAGCAGGCACATGAGATATGGAATAGGATTCAATAAAACCAGATAGCCTACGAATGCCATGGAAAGATGATCACGGTTTTCACAAAGAGCTCGAAGATAATGTATAAATAAATTGTAAATCCAAATTTGCAACATCAGGCATGCATCCTAGGATAATATTATTGAGTTTCAGATAAGGAAACATTATGCAGAAAAGATAGACTCAAAATAATCATCAATATATGAGACAAGAGTGAATGGATGCTGCATATTTAGAATAAGAGATCAGATATAAATGAGCAGTGCAAAGTATCACTGTTGTCACAGGAAGAGTGTATAAGCATCATGCAGAATAATCATTAGAATTTAAGCCACTTAGAGCAGCCACGGATCAAAAACATATGAATAGTAAAGTAGGGGCTCTTTCTTTTCTAAAGGCAGGTCATGTAGCTTGAAAAAACTCTGCCATGTTTCATATTTGTATTAGGATCCATTTTCTGTGTTTTGTAGCAGCAACACTTCTTGATGTTCAATAACATAGCAACGGATTTCCTTCTCAATACTTCTTTTGTTTTGTCATGGTTGGTTGATGAATTCATGTGATTATGTCACTTATTTGTCTCATGCAATCACAATTTGATGTGAGAGGATACATGTTAGGTGTGCTAGTTGTTTTTAATGATTTTTAGCTGAGAGAACCAACTGGTTTTCCTCCATGCAATCATTATATTCAATCCTTTATAATAAATACTTATGTATCTCATGTTTAGTTGAGTTGTGATAATTTTAGATTTACCTATTGAGGGTTTTGTGAGGATGAAAGGTTGCAGAAAATAGTTCATTTTTGGTGTATCACCTTAGAGTTAGATCTCATTTCACAAGCACATGTTTATATCCCTTCCCTCGTCCATTTTTAATTTTAGGTGATACCATAAGGAACCGGCCTTTGAATCTCGGAGATACACTCTCAACATAGGATACCCATAGCCAGAGAGTGCCTCAATGTTTCAAAACGATAGCTAAATTTTGCATTCCGCTACAAGCGCAATCTTGATTGATAACAATATCATCATCACTTTGTCACATTTCACAACCATATGACCTGTCTAGAAGCATTTTCTGCATCTAAAAGAGATTCCTTCATAATCCAAAGCATGTAACTAGGACCCTTTGGAGGTTTTGATCTTGATTTCTGCAAGAAGCCCTTCAGTCATAGCCATTTACACTAAGATGTGTGCAAAGGTAGAATGATACAGATTTGAAGAGCTCTCACCCACAATCAAAAAATTCCCTAGTGAATCACTAATTGCTTCAAGGCAATTATCAAACCATAAATGGAGAGGGAGGTTAGGAAGCCTTACCCAAATTGGTATTTTTTCAAACACTTCATTACTTGGGTTGAAATCTAAGTTCCATTTTTTCAACATAAGTGCATACTTTTCTTCCCAACACTATACCTATTTGCCCAAAATCATGTTTTTGGCTTGGACCTTTTTTAACACAATAGGTAAAGAACCCCTTTGTTGTAGAATAGATCTGAACATACCCAAAAAGCATGGGCTCCTAGTTGTCAAATATCAAGGTATGAAGTTATTGTAAACTTGGCCAAAAGCCTCTAAAGCGTCCAATTAACCCCAGCTTAGAAAAAATAGCTAAGTTGTGCACTACTTCCTCATTCGCCTCTTCGTCCAGAGCCACCGAGATCTCTTTGGTGGATGTTGGCAAAGATTTTCCCACTAATATACCTGTTTGTTGTTGAAACCCTAATTGTTTCTTAATGGTTCGTGTTGGGGCCTGTATCTGAGCCCTCATGGACCCTAACTTTTTTACTACATTTGGGGCAGTACAAGCTCCAACAGTGTGTGGGTCTCCACTGATATCGTCTACCTTTTGCAGACTATCAGATGTCACCATTGTTGTAGAATGGGGCCCTGAAAGCAAAAGGTTCTCCAAACCCTACCCTTTCCCTTTGATCCACGCCCCCGTAATCTTTTGGAGAAGATCCTTCCGTGCAAAAGTATGCCAAGAGGAGGCTCCCATCTCAAAATGAGCCTACCGTCATTGCTGATGCACCAATAAATCAAAACTATTTTCCTTCAAACCCCCTAGAATTCCCCCAGCTTCAATGTTGGACTTGGGCGAGCAATAGTAACCGAATTTGGTGAAACCTTACCCTTCACAGCATCATTTGTCATGAATGTCGAAAGTGGAGCATGTTGGTACTCTCAAATTTGGCACAAATTTGGAGTGACCAATTGTAAATTTTCTATAGGGCAAAGTGGGTATTCCTAAAAAAAGATTTTGTGAGAAGGCCTATTTGGTGTGCTTGTATAAGGCACCCTGATGATTTTCATGAGGTACAGCTTGGAAAATAGGTTCAACACCTTTTATTTGACATATACAGTGGGTTCCAGCTCGTAAGATTTAAATCTGACATGTTTAGGGAGTAGTCATTTTGAGGTGTTCAATTAAGTCTGCATTTTTGCCCAAATGTCAAATTGTTGTACCAGGCCCTGTTTGCCTTTGAATATCATGTACTATGTTCAGTTTCATAGCCTGCCAATTTGGGGATGTTTTAAATGTATATCAGAGAGCCTATGTTTCAAAGCTCAAGTCATTTCGAGTTCGTTTGATAGGTTTTTGGATCCCCCAAAGTTGGTCTTCCAGAAATGTCTTGTTTCTCTATTCTGCCCAGTTTTCTGAGTACCCCTGTTTGACTAATCATAACTTTTGACCTTTTGACCCAATTGAGAAATTTATTTTTGCATTGTATTCCAGTGGTCAAATACTCCTTATGTTTTAGTTTTCAAGCCATGATGAATCTGTTTGCCCAGTTTGCCAATCTGATTCCATTTGCAGTTTCTAACAATTTGATGAAGATTAGTTGCATACTTTAGTCGGAGGCCCTGTTCGGATGATTGTATCTTTTTCCCAAAGATTGATCATAGTGTGCAGGTTGTTGCATCATGCTATAGACATGGGAATGAGTCGTCATGCCAATTTTTAGCCCCCCATGTGCTCGTTTGGTCACTTTTCTAGGGCTATTTCATTTGTAGATTATTAAGATTTCATTGAACATGCTGAATCCAGATTTAAGTGGCCTACTTTGAGGCTTTGTAGTTTGTTCCCTGTCCTTGGTTTGGCATAACTGAATATGGTTCCATATTGTAAACTTGAGAGACTACTTACCTATGGATTTTGAGGTCCCTACCAATCCATCTGATCACTTTCCCAGCTCGGTTCCAAATCAGATTTCTTCTTATTTCACTGTTTTAAGTTCTGAATACACTTGATGAGATGACTTTGGAATCTGACTGCATTTCACCATGAGATATTTTGGGCAAGCTAATTATGGAATCATGTACCTTGTGTGAAGGTTAATCAATTCCCTAGTTTTCGAATCTTGAAAGTTTCAATGGGTCAATTTTTCTAGGCCATTTTTGGAGGCAACTTGTGCAATTTGGCAGTTCAGACAAAATTATGTTGCGAGTAGTCATGATCATTCAGTTATATCTTTGGGCTCAAATTTTCTGAGGGGTTCTCCTTTGACCAGCGTACTTGCATGTTGAGAATGAAGCTATTTTTCTGGTGGCGCTCTCTCGTGAGGTCATTTGGTCAGTTTTTTAAGGTCATTCTGGAGGCCAGTTGTGGTTTTTTGGGCAAATTTTTTAGAAACAAAGAAATGCATACTGTGATCATTTTTTTTGATGCATTGTTTGTTTTGTTTTCATCAAAGGGTTGCATCTTGGGTAAGCAGAGCAAGAAGTGGTAAGATATTTGTGCAAAGGGATGTGTTGTATGATTTTCCTTTTGAGGATTAGGCCATGATTACTACAAAGTGATAATAGCCAAATTTAGAAGAGCTAGAACAGAATGAAGTTGATAAGTCCACATCAACCAAAATCTATTGGAAAGAGGAGACACTTGTTGGTATCCCTACTAAACATCTAACTATTACTAATCCAAATAGTATTGTGCTTGGTGTCAAGTGTTTGAAAGGAAGATGGCTTGATGATCCACAAACACTAAAAAAAAAAGGACTTTTCCATACAAAGATGTCAAAGCCATTTATGGCGATACCTTTTAGATGGTATATGAGGTTGTGAAGTGGCTGCCTTCGCATACTCATGTTTTGAAGAATGGCCTTCACATATACACATATGAAAGAAAGGTGCCATATTTGTGTAATCAAACAATAAACAGCGCTAGCAGCTCATTCACATAAGAAAGGGGGGGCCAGTCCTTGGCAATGCATGAATATTGTGAAGGCGACTCAGCATATGATTATTGAAAGGCAATTTTCTATACTCTAGATCTTGTAAAGCTAGAAAATCTCATTGAGAGAACAACTTGCAATGGACTTGGTCAAGGGTCTATTTTGAACGGGACTCTCAAATTAGATAAAATAGAAGCCAACGCCATATACAAAGAGGAAGCATGTTAGACTGATATGCATTACATTGTGTCAAAGATGGGATGGATCCAAATGTTGCAGACTACAAGTTTTCATCGTGAACTCCCGGATGATACAATAATATACTTCTTATGCATAAACAAATGGGAGACTAAGCATTTAATAAGGCCTGTGTAAAATGTTATGAAGTCTGCAAGCACACCAAAGTAGATCTCCACGTGAAAGGCCAGTGCTGGTCCAAGGTGGAGGCTTACGAAAGTGAATGGAGGCTTCCAACGCTTCAAAAGGAGGTGGTAGTCAGAGTATTGACAGGGCACGATGCTCATGTGAATGCTGGTACCCAAGAAATTAGATAGCCTCACGTAAGTATGTGGAGGCACATCTTTGAAGGGGCATGTGCTAGGTAACACAAAAGGGAGTCCACGAATTAGCAGGCATGCCCAGTGTTAAGTTTGGGAGGCCAACGTTAATATTGGAGCTGCCTATTTTACATAGATTGGAGAGTGCATATAATCCAAAGGAGGGGTATGTGAAGGTTTTGAAATGCTTTGTGTGTAGGCTGCCACACATGAAGGACCATGGCATATCTCGTGCAAAGGGAAGTGGGAGGCTTTTATCACGCACAGAGGGGCTGCTTGTGTGATAAATGAAGACAGGAGGCTCCACGCTACATGGGCATTGCCACAGGAAAAGCCAACACTTTAAAATCAATTGGGGGCAGCACATATGTAAGCTAATGTCATGTGCAAGTGTGGAGGGTGTCACGTGATGCTTTAGAGGCATATACATCATTTGAAATGCTGCGTAAGCAGCCAATACAGTGAGGGATATGGCTTGCACAATATGAGAAAGGGATCTATACACATTTGATGACATGGTGAGCTTCTCACACCTTAGACAAGGGAAAAGCCAGCGCCATGTTTAAAGAGAACCTTCTTGTTTCTTTGTGTGAGCAATGTGAGATGCCACTAGTAAATGAGTAGAGGGCTTTGCCCAAATACAAGGATTGTGTTGCACAATATTTACACTGTCAATTGACATGGGTATGAGCTACCTTGCATGGGGAGGCTAGTCTAAAATACATGAAGTGCCTCACGCAAAAGGTCCTGCATAGTGGGGAGTACTCACACGCATTTGAAGCCTTAAAAATATCAAAATATATCCAGTGCCAATGCAGAGGGAGGTATATTTTGTGGAAATACCAGCGTGAGTGTAGGGGAAGCTCACACATAGGGAACTCATGCGTGTGTGGAAAAAGCCTCCGATAGTTATCCCACATGTACCAGGGATTGGGATAGCATGTTATTTAAATACAAGACCACTCAATATGAATGCAAAGCAAGTGGAATGGAGGCTTGTGCTGCCTCATGCACTTGTGGGACCACCTGAAGGTGTGCGCCAGTTGGACAAGAAGCCAATATTTTGAATGGAAATTTAAAATCTAGGAAAACAATTATCCCATGTTGCTCCCGAAATGGGTATTTCTAGTGTTTATAAGCAAGAACACAGACAATGAAGGTAGATCAAATGGAGGAGGCTCTGCTCACGCAAGCCTGTACGACTACCTTGATTTCTGTGCCAGTAGGCCTAGGAGATAATTTTGTAGACGAAGAAAGCTGGGGTGGCTAGAATGGACACGTGTCATATGGTCATGTAATCGCAGAATGCAACTGGCGGTTAGGCAGACATTGAGTGACCTAGAGGTAATTGTATTTGCGAGATCTCATGATGGAGAATGGGCTTAGTCGCCCATTCTCCAGATATTAACCAGGGTCAAAGTTGAATTTTGAGAATTGGAGAATGGAGCATTCGCTGAAATGCCAGAGTTAACTATGGTTAAAGGTTTGATCCAGAGACCTGGAGAATGCATGCAGTCACCCAATCTCCAAGTCAGGTGGTTGAGATATGGTTTGTCCGAGCACCTAATCAGCATGTGACACTTGGCAGATTCTGGTGCATTATGTGGCTAAAATGCACAAATAATTTAAAATTGCAGGCTTTAAAAGATTTTAAAAAGTGGTATAGTTCAGACTATAGGGCATTAATTCAAAAATTTAAAATGAGCTGCTCACGGATTAATTGCCTAGGAGTTCATTTTTTGACAAAACTTGCAAGTGTTATATATTGCCGGAAAGGTCCTGGAACAAGGAATCCAATGGAAATGATGATTTTTTAGTTTTAGGGTGATGGATGAGAGCAGTTTGGCTTTGAAATCCAAGGATCAAGATCAGAATCAAATCAGTTGAGGCATGATTGCAGATATCAGATCAATTTGAGAATCAGTTGCAGATCAGAGGAGAGGAAGGTTGAAGATATTTTGTGCTAAATGGACAGCTATCAGTGGCTTTTCCAACTGACTCAATTCTGCTATATCTCAGTTTTTCTTCTCATTGAAAAAGGATGTTGAAATTTATGCTGCAGAGCAGCTTCCAGGCTTTGGGTCTTATTTTCTGTGTGTCTTTATCTTGTAAATGTACAGTTACAGATAAATTTTAATGAAAACAATGGAATCCCTATTCAGTTCTTGTTTGATGTCTTTGTATGCATGATCTTAATGATTTTAATCTGGTTGTTGTTCCAAGGAATCAGAACAAACAGGTAGACAAGCTAGCTGCCATGGGAGAAGAATATGATATTCCAAAAGAGATCACAAGTCCCAACTCATAGCATGTAAAGGTTTTGGTAAGGCCATCCATACCAAACAATCATGTGAGCTGACAAGTTTTTGAAAATGATGAGCAAAATTTTTAACTTTTTGATAGAAGAGGCTGAATTCTCTAGAGTTAACCAAAACAAACATGCTCACTAGTATGGTGACCAGATACTACAATTGAAAAGTAATAAGTTGCCTAAGGGACTGGTCACAGTTGAGTCCATATTCAACTCTGATGATCATCTCAGAGGAGACAAAGCTAGTATGACAGTAAAAGAAGAGCACTACTAGCCTATGGAAGTTCTCAAGGACAAGTTCCTTAAGCTTGGAAAGGTATGCACACAGCCAGAACAGCAAGCCTTTATTTCATTATGCCAAGAATTTAGTGATGTCTTTACATGGGAATACTATGATCTGAAATGATTTGATCCTCACTTAGCCCGACACACCATTGAGCTAGAACCCCATGCCAAACCAGTGAGACAAAAGCAGAGGCCCATCAATCCTAAGCTAGAAGTCTTAATGAAAACATAGTTGAGGAAAATGATTGAGGCCAATATTATTTTTCCCATTAAACACACCTCTTGGGTTTCCAATCTAGTACCAGTTAGGAAGAAGAATGGTGAAATCCGGTTATGTGTGGATTTTAGAGATCTTAATAGAGCCTCACTCAAAGATCATCACCCATTGCCATCAATGGAATAGATTTTATAGTATGTCTTAGGATCTGACAGATTTTCTTTGTTAGATGGCTTTTCTGGTTATAACCAGGTCCTAGTCAAAGAGGAAGATCACTATAAAACAACATTCACCACCAAATGGGGCACCATGGCATACAGGAAGATGCCTTTTGGGTTGTCTAACACTGGTGCTACAATTCAGAAAGCCATGGAGATGGCATTTGCTGGCTTAATGAACAAGTTTGTTCTAGTCTACTTGGATGATATAACTGTCTTTTCAAAACACACAAATGATCACCTAGTTCATCTGAGATGGATCTTTGAAAGGTGCAGAGAGTTTGGAGTTTCATTAAATCCTAAGAAATGCATTTTTGTTGTCCATGAAGGTAGATTACTGGGGCACATTGTTTCTAAACAAGGGACAACCATTGATCTTGAGAGGATAAAGGCCATCATGGTACTACCCCTTCCAGCTCACAAGAAGGGACTACAGAGTTTCCTTGGAAGAATAAACTTCTTGAGAAGGTTCATTCCAAATGTTGCAGCACTACTTAAGCCTATGACTCAGATGCTGAAGAAGAACTCAACCTTTCATTGGACAAATGAAGGAAAATGGTGCTTTGAAGAAGTTAAGGAAGCAATTGCCTCTGCTCCTACTATGGTAAACCCTGAATTTTCTAAAGATTTTATCCTATATGTGTTTGGGGACACTGATAGTATCTCTGCTATGTTAGTTCAGTAGAATGCTGAGAAACAAGAACAGCCAGTAGCTTTTCACAGTCAAGGTCTAGATGGTTATGAACTTAATTATACTCTTGTAGAAAAGCATGTCTTAGCAATTGTGAGGAGTTTGAAAAAGTTTAGGCAATTGTTATCCAATAACAGAGTGCACCTAATGGTTGCTCACCCTTGCATAAAAGATTTCTTGTTGAACAAGGACCTGAGCCATAAGAGGGCTGGTTGGGTCACCAATGTCATGGAGTATGACATTCAGATTAAAGTGACCAAGCTAGTTAGAGGAAAGGGGCTATGTGAGCAGCTAAATGAAGGAATGCCAGACTCAAACTAGTAGAAGGAGGAGGTTGTCCTAATGAACCAGAATGCAGAGCAGAGCACAAGTTAGACAACAAAGATGAAACATTATCTCTCAACTGGTCAATGTCCCCAAGGGCTTGAAAGGAGCAAAAGAAGGTACTTTAGATTCCAAGCTATTCCATTTTTCATTATTCATGATTTTTTGTATAGAAAGGATCATAGTGGTGTCCTATTGAGATGTGTTGAAACTAACCAAGTGGATAAAATACTGGAGGAGTTTCATGATGGAGGTTCTGGAGGAAACTTTGCAGCCAAAACTACTACTCTAAAAGTGATGAGAGCTGGGTACTATTGGCCTAGCCTATACAAATATGCTTTTGATTGGGTAAGGAGATGTAAGAATTGTGATTTATTTGCTAGAAAACAAAACTTAGCAGCCCTCCCTCTACATCCCATCAAGGTAGAGCAACCTTTTTCAAAATGGGGATTGGATTTTATTGGACCTATCAACCCCCCATCCAGTGCTGGACACAAATGGATACTGGCTGCTACAGACTATTTTACCAAGTGGACAGAGGTTGTAGCACTAAAGGAAGCAAATGAGACCTCTGTCCTAAACTTTTACCAAGACATTGTGTCTAGATTTGGTACTCCAGATTCTATCATTTCAGATAATGCTATGGCATTCTTGGGGACTAAAATTTCAGAATGGGCACTCAAGCACAATATCTTCCTGAGTACATCTTTTAACTATTGCCCTCAGGGTAATGGTCAAGTAGAATCAACAAATAAGAACTTGCTGAGAATCATCAAGAGGACTATATAAGGAAACCAGAGGGATTGGCACAGCAAGTTGAAGTTGGCCCTATGGGCAGACAAAATAACACCTAAGAGGTCTACAGGTAACTCACCCTATACACTTGTATATGGAAAAGAAGCTAGGATTCTTTTGTCTATTGAGTTGCCTACCTTAAGCTTAATCAAGGAAATTGATCTTATGGAAGAAGATGCTATGCAAGTTAGGCTTGCTGAGCTGGTTAAGCTCAAAGAAACAAGAAAACTAGCACTCGAGAACCTAGAGGTTTATCATTCTCAGATGAAGAAAAGCTTTGATAAGAAAGCCACACCTAGGGTTTTCAAGGAGGGAGACCTTGTCCTCAAGTGGGATGAGGTGAAATACAAACCAAGGAGGCATACTAAATTTGATGCCATATGGAGTGGGCCTTTCATGGTGATTGGATGCAAAGCCCATAATGCTTTTGAGCTGGCTAGTATGGATGGAGAGGAGTTGCCCATTTCAATGAATGGGATCCACCTCAAGGCTTGTTTCTGAGGTTCATTTCTACCCTATACATTAGTAGGTTAGAAGTTTCTAGCTTTTTGTGTTCCCTAAGTGCCTAGCACAAGTAGTTTTTAGTTCAGTTGCTTTCAGTTTGTTTTTAGTTTGGTGTGAGTAGCAATAAGCCAGAGAAGTTATCTCTAGTAGTTAGCGGTTTTAGAGAAGAAGGATTGGTTGTCCAAAATAACTAAGTTCAGTTTGAGGCTTATTTGACTCTGTGCCCTGTGAATCTTTAAGGCAACTGGTCAGGATGCTTAGCAGACAAGCACTCCAAAGAGGTCGTTAGAATGTTACCATTTTTTTGCTCATTCTTAGGTTGGGGACCTAATTACTAGATGAGGCTACAGTACCCTAGTTTGTGTTATTAGGTGATCTTCTTTAAGTTTGTGTTCATTTCATTGCAAAGTACATGAAAGTAAAAGGGAATGAACTGCATCTAATGCTACACATGCATGAATGTATACTATACAAAAGGGAAAGAGCTGGAAAGAAGAAACATCTATCTGAGCTCACACAGGCCGTGAGCATAGCCATTACCAGAATTGAACGAATGAGTATACATATACATAAAGGAAAACTATTAAATACTAGGGTACCAGACATTGCCTAGTATTGAAGTTCGGATCCAATCCTGTCCAAAGAGCTCCTGAGATCTAGAACCCACAAGATGAGAAGAAGGGAGATAGGTTAGATCCAATGGATCTATGCAATGGCTGGTATCACAATATCTATAGAATACATATGTACACTTAGTCGTGCACCTCTAACAAAGGCTATGCTCAGGGCATGTGCATAGGGCTCCAAAAACAAAAGAGGCACCATGTTTTCACTGACGTGTTTGTTCCATGTGCAGATACAAGGGAGCTGATCCAAGAGCAAGTTCAACGAATGATCTGGGCCCTTGATGCAGATCATGACAGAAAAGCCTCAATTTTCTGTCGATGATCTCATCAAGGGCCAAGAACACACATTGTGCAAAAAGAGGAACATCTAGATGATTCAACATCAATGAGGATCAATCAAGTAATAGAGAACAATGAATGATCAAAACATTACTCAAGCCTCTGAAGTGCAATAATAGGGCATAATGGTCAACAATAGTGCAACATAAATAATCACAGTGCAAGATAAATTAGATCACCCACAGTGCCTTCATAATTTATCAGGGCTAGCCAATGAGAATAATGCCACTCAACATGGAAATGGTGATAAGACAACAATGGCATACAAAGCCCACATCATAGATTGCCCTCGGCCCAAATGCAATGACAGTGAGCATAGGTACAGCGGGCTCAAGCATCATCAATGTAAGGCATACATCACAATACCCAATGGAGGCCGAGCATGCAGAAGATGAAATTTAAACAGTGAACGTAATTAATATCCAGTGAGTATGCTCTACAACTACAAGCTATCATAGTTAAATAGTGGGACATGCATTGGAAAAGGAGTAACAAATGGTTGTATATAGTAAACATTTGAGCATCATAATAATAGTATCAAGAAAACAATGGTCCAGTTGATAGCATGGATACTAGCAAATGTGATACTAGTAGGACCCACACACCACATGCCAATGGAAAAGCTTTGATAATCAATAATGGCTCACGGGCTGTTGAAATAGAACAATGCCCCAGTTTCAAGCATTAAGACAATAGATGCAATAGCAATACAAATAGACATCTATAGCAAGGTTCATGCTCAAATCAGGGATTATCAGTCCAAGTGGATGGCAACAGTATCAATCAAAACAATGAATCAATACAATGTCACGGTGCTAAGCATGTAACAACAATTTCATGGTCACGGCCTGGCTTGGTAGGGAAAAAAGAAAAATAGTGAACAAAGTATGAACAAATGCCATGAAAATAGTAATAAACGTGATGCCCTAGTTCCAATATTCATGGCATCTAGATCCATAAACAATCTGCATTTAACAAATAAAATTGGTGCTCCCGATAGTGCCATGAAATACAACAGTAAACTAGTCAAACATCATGTCATGCCCTAGCTCGTGAGCCTTAAAGGCTAAATAGAGGCATGAGGGTTCACAATTTATCCAAACTGTGGCAATGTTATAATGGCAAACAACAAACAAGCATGTGTCATGAACTGATAATCAAGAATAATGCCAGTGAGCATACCCAGTGCCCTAGTTCATAATAGTTCACAGGCTATATAAACCCGAGCACTCATAGAAAATGCCTTGAGACATCACAAATGTGTGAAGCACTGATGTCGTGCCCTAGCATACCAGAAATTGTGCCCTCAATACAACAGTAATACAAGGAGGCACGGTTGTGAGTAGAGGGTGCCATAGAGTTACAGTAAATACATTTCCAAATACAAACATATGCCCTCAAATACAATTAGAAAATCTTGCAGTGATAACAAATAAATACAGTGCCCTAATATATTCAAAGCATGATGCCCTAGCATGATCATAACGTGTGGCCTTCAGCCTTCAATGCAGATTTCATGGCAATAATCAAACAGAAGTAAATGCAAATACATGGTGCCCTCGAAAGTGTGAGGGTTACTATAACTTCAAAATGTCATGGAATCAAATACAGAGACATCAAATATGCAGAGAGATGCTTCAATAGTACCCTCTAAATCAAGTGAAGGACAAAAAATGATAGGCTCAAAATCACAATGCCTCCAAAATATGCAGAGAGAATGAAAAATAGAACTGATGCCTACCTCAATCACATAATTTCGAGATCGAGGTTGTTGTTTCCAAATCTGAACTCGGAGACTGCCAGTGAGAATAGACAGTTGCTAGTTGCCAAGTTCGAGGTGGTTTTGATGCTAGGGGTTCCTCATTTTCGAACAAGGGTTTTCAATAATAACATTTGAATTCTTGTTCTCCCCTTTCTTTTAGGGTCGAGATTCACTAGTCACCTCTTGCTATGCTAGTGGGATTTTAATCCTATAGTCACATACTATGTATTGAATTTAAATTAACAATGTAGGTCTTCAAATGTGCTTTCCCCTTAATTGGGTTGAGAGCCATTTGTTTGACTTAGGGTTTTAATCCATTTCTTAGGTATAGGTGGATTCTTTAGAATGTAATTATTATTTTTTTTAAATGTGTTTCCCTATTTTGGTTGAGACCATTTTTTAAAATACATTTGGATCCATTTTATGGCTTAGTGGGATAGGTTTTTCAATGATAAGTCATTGCACATATATTATTGTAAGATATTGACAAGTGGTGTTTTCTATAAACCATTGTCAGAATATCATTTAGAGGCATGACTTAGTGGATGGAGCAGTCATCTTTGACTATCTATTTTTAGGGTCCCACTTTCCCCGCCCCCTAGGAATTTGGGAATCTGGCATTCAAATTATGATGCAGCCTCATGGGTCCATTATGTATTTTCTATTCTTAGGAGGTAGTGGATTTTGAATGCAAATTCCTAGTTTTAGCTTTTATACCTCTCACTTTTGGTGATTGAGGTTAGCTCTTCATTCTTTCTCTCTGATATGAGTTTTGTAGCTCTGAGAGATACAATTGTACTTGTTTTCTTTTCAGCAATAAAATTGATCCTTCTTGTTCTCCTATAATTTCGGGTTTGCTTTTGAAGTCATATGCTAGATTATTGTGATGTTTCTATATCCTTAATCTGCATATTGAATTCAAGTTGGTGTTCAGGGATTTATCTTGATTCAGTAGTGTGATTTGTGTGCAATCAAGAATATCAGATTTGTGAAATTTTTCTTCCTTTTCTGCATTCTAAGTACCTTTTTTCACTAAGAGTTGAGAAAGTGGGATTGAGTTGTGAGTTAGATTTTTTTTGCTGTTGGAGTAAGCTTATCTTTCAGTTGTGGATCTTCTTTAAAATTTGGTGGATCACCTTTGTTTCATTCAAATGTAGTTGTTTATTTTATGTAGTTCTCTCCCTTTCCTCCTAAAAGTTTAGATAAGTTTCAAGTGATCCAAAGGGAAAGCGACCCTTAATCCAGAGGTCTATTCTCAGATAGGTTACCCATAGCCTGAGAATAGTCCCATGTTTCATAGGATTGTTGGGTTCAATACTTAGCAAAATTGGGTGCAATCCTTAGTGACAATAGTTTTTGGCATGCCCGATGGGACGGATGGTGTAGGAGCACTACACACAACCAAACCAAAGATAAAGGTTATGAAGACCTTCAAGACTCTCTAAGAAAATCAGAGGACTGGAATGAACAAACAGAGTCAATGGATCAATTGGAGGATTCTACAACCTATAATGATACTAAAGTAATGCAATGTTTGAACACATTTATAATGTCCTCAACAGGACTGAATTTCATACTTGTAATGTCCTCAAAGGACAAATAGTTGTTTATGTTGGACTAAATGTTGTCCAAGCTTCTTTAATGTTTTAAGAAGTCTAGGTATTAGCAAGAGGGAGTTAAATATTTAGATAAAGCCTTTTATGGTTTTAAATTTCAAATATTTAAAATAACCAACAGCTAGTTTAGGATTTAGAGGGAACTTTTAATTATTGTGATTGTAAAACTTAACTATTCAATCCAACCGATGAAAGTTGGTTGAATTAGTTTTCGGGGAAGTTATATGATTCAATAGGGATTTTTATATAATTTGAAGGGTCTCTGTTACAAGGGACAGAGAAGAAGACTGGTGTATGTTCTAGTGAAGAATAAAAGCAATAAAACTTCTCGTTCTTTGTAATTGTTTCACTTCTGAGAGTCTCAATTTGGTTTGATTGGATATGTTAATGAATTGACAAGGTTATTCAATTAGCATAACCATTTTTGAATTTATTTATCATTGTATTGAATTCTGTTACACCAGTTTGTTGAATAGTAAACTTTCTTTGCTTGTTACTGTCATTGTAGCAGGGTTTTAAATAGATGAAGACCATTCCATGAATATAAAGGCCTAATATTCATGGAAGGTCATTGTTTAATATGTATTATATGCTACTAACTGAGCATATGTAGGGTTGGATGGAATAGAAGTGAACACGGTTCAAAACAGTGAAAACGGTGGCTAAGGTGTAGCAGTGGGTGATCTATCCACTTAAGGCATATGTTTAATGCTTGGGAACATTATACAATGTTCATTTTATGGTGAATCTATCACCAATTCATTGCAAGGTCATGTGGAGACAGTAGATTATGGAAGCCCTAGTTAACAGGGTTCGAAGACAACAAGTTGGGGTTTTGTTGTTGCCGAGCACTATAGACCAATTCCTTTTGTATATGGCCATTTTAAGACATAACAAGATACTGTCTAGGCTTTGAGATTGATAGGAGTTTTTTGATTGGTGTTCCCTTTGTAACTTGAGGCATTTTTCATGCATTGAAATAGAGCACTGCTATGAATAGGTGTCTTGAACCAAATAGTCATACAAAAGTTTTGATATGTTAAATAGCTCTATAGACGGGTGTCTAGAAGTATCATTATCTCATCAAGGACTTTGAGAAAAGTTAGAGTTAATCCCATTTTAAGTCTGTCGCAGGGTCATTGGGGCAGCCTATTAAGCCTTTTTTTGAACAGTTTGGGAGAACTCTGAGAATTGGGAGTGGGAAAGTTAATTTAGAATCTTAGAATTCGTTATGTCTAAGTTATTAATAGCCTGCAATACCAAAAGTATCATCTAGTAGTATTAAGGTAAGCCTTGTCAAGTCAGTTTCTTGAAGCATTTGAGGAGATTGATAGGCCCAAGTGCCTAAAACCCATGAAATTGTAAATTCCCTTTGTGTTTTGAAGACCGCCACCCTTCCCTCTGCATCAACAGAAGACTCAGTGAGTCAGATTTCTAAAGATTTATGCAAGTTATTGTTTGGTATGAGTAGTGACAGTGTTTTGAATTCATACCTGGTGACTCTAATGGTGTTTTATGCAGATCAATATATAAGCTTATGAGTGGGATCCCAACAAGGCAGAGTAAGAATCCTTTTGTGTATACAGAGCTGCCATCTGTCAAAAATAGATCTAAAGCAACCCAAAATATTGCATCAAATTTTGCAAATCCTACTCCTAGTCCTGCTTGCATTCCTGCAACCAATCCCCAAATTCAGCCAGTGCAAGTAGCACCAGAAAATCAAGCTTCCCTTAATCCTCCAATGGCCAGACAACTTCCTTTTGTAGCCTTTGATCAAGGTAGCCCCTTGAATTTGTAGCAGCATAATGACATACCTATATCAGCCCTTAAAAGTTTGCCTACTTTCACAGGGGAGGATCAGACTTCAACTATTGAGCATATAAGAGATGTAGCATCCCTTTGTGCCCTGCATAATATAACCCAGGATAATGTAGTTGTGAGGTTGTTGGCAGCTTCCCTCAAAGGCAAAGAGTTGCAATGGTTTAGAGGCTTAGCAATCAGTTCTATAGCTGATTGGGATGGGTTGGGTCAAGCCTTAACTAATCAATTTGAGGATAAATTAGATCACCTCTCATTAGTTGAGCATTTGAATACTATTAAAAGGTCACCCCAAGAATACATGATGGATTTCAATTTCATATTTCAAAGAACATGGAATAGAATACTAGCCATAGTGAGACCTTCAAGCCAACATGCTTTTCTATACTATCTAAGAGGCCTTACCAGTGATAGCTCTGTTATGATCCAATCCATGGGAGGGACAAATCTAGCAGCAGCATATGATCTTTCCATAAGAGCTGAAAATAGCCTAATCCAGGTAGGAAAGATAGCCCCAAGGCCCCCAATGCCTATTTTTCCAGAGCTTCATCCTATTCTTGAAGCAATTCCAGCCTTGGCATCTATTCCACCTCTCCCAACTCCTCCTTAGTAGGTTGCTAGCCGAGTTGTGAGTCAGTCCCAAGAGCTGAATGAGATCAAAAAGGCTTTGCAAACAGTTACTAATGAGCTAGTTAGTCTAAAGAAACAACAGTCCCAACCTTACCAGCAACCTTATCAACAACCCTATCAAAATCATTACCAGTAGAATAGGCCCCAATACCAACAAGGCCAGCAAGGCCAAGCAAGAAATTATAATAAAAAAGCCAGCCAGCCTTATAATCCTAATACTCCTAGTTCTTCTAGAGAGCTAGTTCCTGTAGCTCAGAATAATATGGCACAAGAATACCAATGGGGCTGCCCATGCAATCAGCAACACATCCAAGGGATGTGTCCTAATGGCTATGCTCAGGCCCTCATGGTGCAAAACAATTTGATGATGTCATAGGAGATGGTTCAAGAACCAGAAATCCAGCAAGGTCTAGTTGTTACTCCAAATGAGTTGCAAACTCCCGAGGTAGCATTGGTGAATTTTCAGAAAGAAGACTTTTGTGGGGTGAAATTTTCACCTAGTGATAACCCAAACTACATCCCAGTTGTAGCCAACACAAGGTCTAAAAAGAAGGCTTTGGAGGTTGAACAAGTGGCCTCTACTAGTCAGCAAGCTCCTATTGTGAATCCAAAACCCAAAGTAGTTCAAGCTCCAGTCCTAAACCAGCCTAAGGAGGCTAAAGAACCAGTCAAGGTAGCTACATACTTGGTGTCTACACAAACAGAGGTTGCTGCACCAAAAGGATAGTCTAACATAAATTTGGGATCTTTTAATATTATGGAGCAAATGAAGAAGACCTCTATCAATGTGCCTTTAATGGACACCCTGGTGATCTCTGGTCAAAAGGAGCTAATACTTAGCAAGTTGGCTAAGATTTCATCAAATCAAGAAGGTGTTTTAGAGTGGCCTAGGATCCTAGTGGCTGAAACACCTCAAAAGGAGTAGCAAAAGGAGGAGACCAGCTTGTAGCCCACTATTTCCCCACAGGTTAAACCTCCTCCTTTCTATGTAACTCTTATTGTTGGAGACTTCTTGGTTCATAATTGTATGATAGACTCAGGAGCTAGTAGTTCTGTAATTTCTAAGCAGTTAGTAGATCTCCTAGGATTGTCTTATGAGCCAATAGATAGACCTGTTATTCAGTTGGATGGGTCATCAATTAGTACCTTGGGAGTCATTAAAGACCTAAGCCTCACTCTGCATGAATGCCCCAATTTTTCCATTCCACAAGATGTCTATGTCATAGATCTACCTCCTCATTTTGCTATTTGTCTAAGAAGAGAGTTCACTGCTAGGTTGGGGGGATATCTCTCAGTTGATTGGTCTCATCTATACTTTAGAACTAGATACGAGACTAGAGTTAGAATCAAGTCTGAAGCTTTTGCAAAAAGCCATGCTGAACCATATACACCGAGCCCTATAAATGCCAATTTGATGTATCATGAACAAGACCCAAGTGATTCTGAACCTGGGACCCCTATTGGAAAGATTTTTGATATTGCTCTAGATGAATGGATTGAAAGAGACTTGGAGGAGGATAACCCTTTTAGAAACATGGAGATTTCTGGTATTGGAATGTATATCATTCATGAGGAAGGGGTTGTGATTCCAGATTTGATGAAAAAGGAAGATAAACATTCTGGAATTCAGATTGATGAGTTGTGGCAGTCAGTTTTTGATGGTGCCAGAAGAAAAGTTGGTTCGGGAGGAGGAGTTGTCCTAATTTCTCTAGAAGGGAAAAGGTATTACTCTATAGTTCATTTTTCCTTCAGCTGTACTAATAATATAGTAGAGTATGAGGCTTTGATTCATGGTTTAGAATGGGCTAGACAAAGAGGAATCAAATGCCTAGAAGTTATAGGTGATAGTGAATTAGTGGTCAATCAAATTCATGGCACTAATCTCACAAAAAAATCATACACTTAAGATGTATAAGCACAGGGTTTGAGATTTAGTAGAAGATTTTCATGCTTTTAATTTGGTTGTTGTTCCTAGAAATCAGAACAAACAGGTAGACAAGCTGGTTGCCATGAGAGTAGAATATGATATTCCAAAAGAGATCACAAGTCCCAACTTGCAACATGTAAAGGTTCTGGTAAGGCCATCCATACTAGACAATCAGGTGAGCTGGCAAGTTTTTGAAAATGATGAGCATATTTTTAACTTTTTGATAGAAGAGGCTGAGTTCTCTAGACTTAACCAAAACAAACATGCTCACCAGTATGGTGACCAAATGCTACAGTTGAAAATTAATAAGTTGCCTAAGGGACTGGTCACACTTGAGTCCATATTCAACTTTGATGATCAGCTCAGAGGAGACAAATCTAGTATGACAGTCAAAGAAGAGCACTACCAGCCTGTGGAAGTTCTCAAGGACAAGTTCCTTAAGCTTGGAAAGGTATGCACACAGCCAGAACAACAAGCCTTTATTTCATTATGCCAAGAATTTAGTGATGTTTTTGCATGGGAATACTATGATCTAAAAGGATTTGATCCTCACTTAGCCCAGCACACCATTGAGCTAGAACCCCATGCCAAACCAGTGAGACAAAAGCAGAGGCCCATCAATCCTAAGCTAGAAGTCTTGATGAAAATAGAGTTGAGAAAGTGGGATTGAGTTGTGAGTTAGATTTGTTTTTATGTTGGAGTAAGCTTATCTTTCAGTTGTGGATCTTCTTTAAAATTTGGTGGATCGCCTTTGTTTCATTCAAATGCAGTTGTTTATTTTATGTACTCTCTCCCTTTCCTCCTAAAAGTTTAGATAAGTTTCAAGTGATCCAAAGTGAAGTTGGCCCTTAATCCAGAGGTCTATTCTCGGATAGGTTACCCACAATCTGAGAATAGTCCCATGTTTCACAGGATTGTTGGGTTTAATACTTAGCAAAATTGGGTGCAATCCTTAGTGACAACAGGAAGGTTGAAGATATTTTGTGCTAAATGGATAGCTATCAGTGGGTTTTCCAACTGACTCAATTCTGCTATATCTCAGTTTTTGTTCTCATTGAAAAAGGATGTTGAAATTTATGTTGCAGAGTAGCTTCCAAGCTTTGGGTCTTATTTCTATGTGTCTTTGTCTTGTAAATGTACAGTTATAGATAAATTTTAATGAAAATGATGGAAACCCTATTCAGTTCTTGTTTGATGTCTTTGTATGCATGATCTTAATTCTTGTGTATTGATTTGTAAGGCATGTCAGTATACCAGTTATAAGGTATATATGGGTTTGAATTTGAGTTTATTTCAAGGAGAGAATAAGTCTTGATTTTAGATTATGAGAATTCTAGGTTTGCATATGAATTAGGTGTCCAAGTAGTGAAATGAGAAGAATGGTTTGCAAGGCATTTCATTTGGGTTTCTGAGTTTGGAGTTTGGGTTGTTTGGGAATGTATGTTTGTATGACTTTGTTGACCAATGGATAAGGCACAAGTCTCTTGCTTGTCCTATAGTTTCATCATCAAATCTTTAAATCAATCCATCTTTAATTTCATGTTGGAGAGCATTAATGTGTATAACTTGTGTTTCCTGAATAAAAGTGTTGTTAGTGATTCTTTGAAGAAATGAATCCATGGGTTAGCCTGCCTGAGCTCAAAGCTTGAAGAGAAGAAGGAATTTATCCTTGTTGTCACATTGGCCATTTTCCTCATTCTTAGTAGATCATATAGGTGGGATCCTATATAAGATTGGTTGAGTTGAACTCTGATGTTTTATAAGTCTGAGAACTATCCACTATTTTTCATATCTGCATAAAAGGTTTTAGTGAGTAAGTGTTTATGTATGCAGACTTAATATGTTTTAGGTGTACCCTCCTGAGTGTGTGGAACTCAAAGCAGAAGGAGGATCAAATCCTCATCAATTAGTCTTTTCTTGCCCCTCAGTTTGCATGAACAAGCAGATTTGTTTTTTTGGACAAAGATCCCTGGGTCTGGTTTTCATATTTCTCTTTTAGAGTTGAAGGATATAAGAAAAATAGCTAATAGAGCAGTGGGTGGAATCGTTTGATTAGGAAAAAGGTCAGGAGGGGTTCTAGTCATAGGTCCAATAGCACAAGCCATTTTTTTTTCCTTGACTCTCATGTGTTAAGCACAACAATTCATTAGTCATGATGGAAAACATTCATTATTTCACATAATAAGACACATTAGAAAAATCACAACATAGCACATCATTTAGAACATACATGACACCATTCATGAAATAGACATGTAATAATCATACTTAATCAAGCAACACAATCAACTTTCCATCTATTATCTATCCCTTGCATTAATTGATCTCTAAGAATTATAAATACTTTAGGACCAAATAATAGAAAATTAACAATTTGTTGGTGTTTCAAAATGACTTATGCTCTTAGGCTGCCAATATACCCTTAGGAAGATTTTAGGAGTGATTAGTTCCAAAATGTAGAAGGATCTTAAGGTAATTGGACCAACTGTAGGGACAAGACTTCCCTCTTCACTTCTGGCTCTACAAAACCAAGGCGGGTGCACCTAACCTAGTGAAAACTATACCTCACACACCAAAGTTTGGGTTTGTATAATAGATGATAGCAAGAAAGTACTAAATCCCAACCTTACATTCATTGACTCTCCATTACTATGGGGTAACAAAACTACGCAACCAAAGATTTAAAACTTAAAATGGTTCTTGATTTTAAGATTTGGATTGCAATAACTTCAATCAGTTATGTTAACAAGAGATTTATTCATCTAGGCTAGTGCCTCATCCATTGGGCAAGATTTCTTAGACATAAAAGATACACAAATCAGAGAATATCTGAGATTCATAGCCATAAATACATTTACCACAATCCTTACTACTTACAAAGAATCCTTATGTAGACAAGGGTAAACTCACATCCCATCTAGAGCATTATTTAATCCAATCCTAGATCAGAACTCAAGAATGAAGATACATACATAAAACAATATGTAACGAACTAGAAACCTCGAAGCCTACCTGACTTGACATAGAGGAGAGAGAAGAATTATATATTTGTATTAAGTATGATGAATCCTTTCTGTGCATCCAATCAGTCACAAAAAACCATGCTTGCAAACTACAGCTTAGACTTGCAACTTTTTATCTCTCATTAACAAGCGCTGAAACAAAATTCTTACAACCCTGATTGAGAATAGGGCTCACCAAGCAAGAGATTATGAACACCTAACTCCCAATGCCTTTGAATGATCATGAAAAATCCATTTTATCTCAAGGATTGCAACAAGTAATTGATGATCATTCAAAGCAACAATTCAAAATCACCTAACTCAAACAAACAATGAATGCAGACAAGACAGGCTCCAAGCGCATGGCCGGTGAGATCAAAAAATCATTAAACTTTGCAACTGATCTGACCATGTACCAGCCTCAAGGAAAAAATCACCATAAAAGCCCCGTTAATTCTGACTGCAGCAGAGAATGTGTGACCCACCTGTCAATCTTTCCTCAGCAGAGGCTCCCAAGGATGCAATATCATGCTGGAACAACTACAGGATCATCTTCATAAATTCTCACCTGCAACCAAGTTGGAAATGACCAAAAAAGTCCTGTAATATGGCTCTTTTGGTGCACTTTCTCCAAAACCTATGAAAAAACTCTTGAATCATTAGAAAACTAACAGTAATGGCCACTTGATCTATTTTTAAAACACGGTCATCGATCCATTTCCTCCCGGCACATCGGATGGTTCACAAAAAATTAACACAGTGGTCAGCTCATATTGCATCTCTTATACAAAATTGGATGGTTGTCGTTATACCACAAGCCATAAAAAATGTGTATCTTCTCCAAGTGGTATAACGACAACCGCAAGATCTACTTGAGCTTTAAACATGCCTGGATGCCAAAAAACTGGCCCCACTAACAATTTGCCAAGTCACAAATCCACCGACCAATGAAAAGCCTCCATCTTTGCAACACCTGGCAACATGGTCCCACTGCATCTTCAGCTCTTTCACCAATGAAAAACGTGCATGTGAGCTCTAATTTTCAGAGGACCCACCCTTTGTTTGTCATTTGAGAAAAAGGTAAAATCGATGATTGGTGTAAGATCTCATAGCTCTGACAAAACCCATGAGAAATTATGCCAACTGTAGATCTTCTATGGATGTCAGGACCCTCAAGGACACGCCGGCAACCAGTTCCTATTGATACTTGCCAAATCATCAGCGCCTCGACCAATGAGGAACTGCCACCTGTGCTTACCTGGCAGTGGACCCGCTCCATTTGAAATGTTGCGCTATAAAGAGAGATCAACAATTATCATAAGATCTCATAGAGGAGAGAGACTCTATGAGAAGATATGTCAACTATCTGATCTGAACTATGACCAAAGATTGGGCCCAGGGAAATATCAAAGCCAAAACATTAGAAAATGAGGCGCCAAAGACTTAGGGAAAAATAATATCGTTGAGCGTTAGACTTAGGAAAACATTAAAGCACATGGGTTTTTAAGAACTTAAGTGGCCCGAAAAAAAGTAACGTAGGAATATAACAAGGCTAGGGCAAACTAGGGTTTTTTTGATTTTGAAGGCATACAAAGGGATTTTACCCTAGCACTTAGGGTTTCTACAATTTTGACCAAACTTGAGCCCTAAAGATATGAAAATTATGCAGAGGGATTCAACACAAAAATAGGAAGACACAAAAAAATTCAAAATTTTTGGGGGGATAGGAAAAATAGAGAATACTACCAACAGTGGCTCATACTCAGGGACGTGTATCTCCTGTAGATACAACGAGTAAGCTAGAATCTCCTGGAAGAGTAGTCCAAACCAAAACTTGACCCAAAAACAACATGACTATACAGAGGAAAACCTAAACTACTACTCATGGAAAAGATACTTCAGGAGAAGTAAAACTTTATGAATTATCCAGGAACAGGAAATTCCAAAGTACCACCAGTCAAATCCTTCAAGACATAAGAATTTGTTCCCCATTTGCTTTCAATAAGATAAGGGCCCAACCAGATAGGATCAAACTTCTCATGCTTTCCTTTATCTTCCAATCTTGCATTCCACATCAGAACAAGATCATCTACTTCAAAACTTCTCTGGGTAGCCCTTTTATCAAATAGATTCTTACACTACCTCTGCAATCTTTCATTTCTTTCATGTGCATCTCTCCTTACCTCATCCAGCTAGATCAACTCATCCATTCTTACCCTCATCTCATCATCTAAATCTTCATCATATGCCTGGATAAACTTATACATCTGCAATAGATTATTTTGAGGCAATCTAGCATTTATCCCATACACTAAATCAAAGGGAGCACAACCTATGGCCTTCTTTACAGTTACCCTATCAGCCCACAATGTTAACCATAACTTTGAGTCCCAAGCTTTCTTATTTTTATCCAATACTCTCTTGAGAATCTTAATTAGACTTTTGTTACTAGACTCAGCCTGGCCATTTCCTTGTGGATGATATGGGGAAGAGAATGAAATGTGTATCCCATACTACTGACAAAAATCACTAAATTCTTGTGACCTAAAACACATTGCATTATCAACCACAATAACCTCTAGGCAACCAAATCTGGTAAGAATATTTTGCATTACAAAATCTGTCACAACTTTGCTAGTAGCCTTTCTAGTAGGGATAGCTTCAACCCACTTGGTAAAATAGTCTGTTGCCACTAGTATATAAGAATGTCCACCACTAGACTTGTTTGGAATTTCTCCAATAAAATCTATACCCCACTTCTGGAAAGGAGCCTGAACTGCAATAGTTCTGAGTGGGAAATTCCAATTAAATTTTAACTTACCAGCAAATCTCTGACATGCATCACATTTTCTTACAAACTGATATGCATCCTTAAAAATTGTCGGCCACCAAAATCCAAACCTAAGAATCTTGTGAGCTGTGGTCTTTTCCATATAGTGCCCTCCACAAACACCTTGGTGCATTTCATCTAACAAGGTTTTGGATCTCTCATGGTCTAATAATTTTAGTAACACTCCTTCATTGCTTCTCCACCACAATTTACCATGTAGAATAGCATATCTTGCAGATTGCAACTTGAGAGTTCTCCTTTTGTTTTCATCCATTTTAGGGGGAAGAACCAATTTTTGCAAGTAACCAATAACATCCTTGTACCAGTCACAGTAATCCATATCACAAATATATGGCCTTTGTTCTTCTTCTAACATATTTACATGATTGGCAGCTAAGTTGCTTTCTGTCATTAACTTTGCAAGACCTAAGCCTCTTATCAACTTTGTAACCTGAATGTCAATGTTAAATTCTTGGATCCTATAGATCCATCTACATCTTTTCCCTGAAATCTCTTGTTGTACCAATATATCCTTAACTGCAGTACTAGGAACATAAGCAACCACCTTAGCTCCTACAAGGTGACATCTAAAAGCCTTGACTGCTTTGACCAGGGCATAAGCTTGCTTCTCAGTAATGTCATATTTCATTTCTGCTGCTTGTAGGGATTTGCTAAAAAATTATATGGGTTGTTCACATCCATCTGAATTCTTCTGCAATAAAACTGTTGCAACTATATGACAAGAGGCAAAAGAAAAAATCTGCATGGGCTTACCATAATCAGGTGTTCTTAAAACTGGAGCATCTTTGATGGATTTTTTCATACTTCTAAAAGATTCATCTGCTTCTTCATTCCATTCAACCTTTGCCTCTTTTTTCAACATTCTAGGGATGGAGATACTAATTTCTATAAAATTTGTAACAAATCTCCTTAGAAAGTTGACCTGCCCAAAGAAGGATTGTATTCTTTTTACATTTCTAGGTGGGGAGCCATAACCCTCTCAGGGTCATCCTCACTCCATCCTTAGACACAATATGTCCCAAGAGTTTGCCTTCCACAACACCAAAAGCACACTTTTTTGGATTCAAAGAAACCCCATATTCCAAAGCCCTGATAAAAATATTCTCAAGATGCTCATAATGTTGACTCTCCTTATCTAAATATGTTGTGAGATCATCTTGATATACTACCAAAAAATTGTTTATAAAGTCTGCAAAGGCCACATCCATGGCTCTTTGAAAAGTAGCTCCAGCATTTGTCAAACCAAAGGGCATTCTAACATAAACATATGTTCCCCAGGGGGTAGTAAATGCAGTCTTAAACTATTCTGACTCCTTGACCATGACCTGATTATATCCAGAGAAGCCATCCATCATGGACATTAGCTCTGATCCAGTAACCCTCTGCATCATAATTTCCATGTTAGGCAAACCATAATTATCCTTCAAAGAATTGACATTCAGATTTCTAAAATCAACACACAACCTAATGTCACCATTCTTTTTTTTGACTGGAACCAAGTTTGACACCCAAGTAGAATGTCTGACAGGTTTGATGATCCCAACGTCTATCATCTTTTTGAGTTCATCCTACATTTTTGGTGCCAAGGTAGGATTCACAGGTCTTAATTTTTGCCTAAAAGGTTTGGTACCTTCTTTCAGTGGTATCTTATGTTGGAACAAATCTTCTCTATAGGCTTTCAAATCATCATAAGACCATGCAAAAACATGTCTAAATTTTTTGAGAAGGTCAATCAGATTTTTTCTAGTTCTTGGGGACAAACACCTACTTATATAAACATTTTTGGGTACTTGACTTGTTCCTAGATTTATTTCCTCCAAATCATTGATCTTATCAACAAATTTAGTAAAACAAGCCCTTTCTTTATTGTCAAATGCCCTCTCAAGAGAAACCAATCCCCTTGGGACCCTATTTGACTTCAATTGCAAAACTTCTTTCCCAAGAACATTTTCTTTCCCATTTTTGATGTCAACATAAGTGCTGAAATCCTTCTCCTGACCACCAAAATGAGACTCACACTGCAAGAATATTAGTATATCCTGATCATCAGAAAATACTTGCCAATTTTCAACATTGTCTGGGATTGAAGGCCTAGACTTAAACTCAATTTTGGATATCCCTGCGAAAGTGATATCCTTTGGCCTCAGTGCTATGTTTTCCAATAAATCAGCCATCCTATTGTGGCTTCTATCCACCCAATCAATACCAAAAGCACTGAAACCTTCAATTTCATTCCAAACAACATTTCTATATTGTTTCAATTTTTGATTCTTTGATGCATACTTTGATCTAATCTAAGAGATTACTAACTTAGAATCACCAATCACCCTAAGATGTTTAATCCCATGTCTTGATGCTAGTCTCAAACCAATCAGTAGGGCCTCATATTCAGCAACATTATTTGTGCAAGGAAACAAGAGAGTGAAAGAAAACTTAAAAGTTTTACCATTTGGGGATATCAATAGCACTCCTACTCCAGCACCTTCCTTTGAACTTGCTCCATCAAAATATAAAGTCCATAAGACATTACCTTTTGCCATGTTATCCTCATCATCAGCCATAAGGATAGGCCTAACCTTTTCTTGCACCCCTTTCTCCTGAACTTGGAAAGAACCAATGTCAGTGTCCACAAAACAATTCATGTTATCATCTTCATTCTCCTCAATCATATGTGGAGTTCTAGTTTCCCTTGACACCTTCACACTTTCTCCTCCAATGTTAAAAGTAGAAAAAGACAAGTCACACTAGACACTTCCTCCCATAGAAGCACTCCATCTCCTAGATAATAGCATCCCATATTGTGGAGGGATATCAACCACTAGAACACTCATGGTTAGCTGCTTGTCAGGAAATGCTGCTAATTTATAAGGCAAAGCCTTAATGGTACCAATAACTAGCACCTCTCTTGAGTCCATAGCTTGGCATCTTCCATGAGGTGTATCAACTTTCAATCCCAATGACTTCATTATCTCTATAGGCATGATAGTATTTGATGCCCCAGAATCAATCATGCAATTCTTCAATAATTTTCCATTTATCATAAGAGATAAAAAGAAAGGATCAACTGTCCCTAATGCATTATTTACAACATTTGCATCCAAATATATCCGAGGAATCTTAGAGATGATTTCTTCATTTTTACTATCAGGTGTGTCATCTTAAGAAGTCACATGCTTATCACTTCTACTCATCCCTTGGACTTTTGTAGAAGAGGCACCATTTACCCAATCCAAAGCCTTCACCTTATGCTCTTCTATCCTCATCATCTACAAAAGTGGAACTTTGACAGTCATTTGGGAAAGCAATTCAGTCATATCAATAGGAACATATTTCTAGTCATCCATGTCCCCTTTAAAAATAGTGGCATCTTTATCCTCTATTCGGACAATCAAGTCAGATTTATCTTTGTGTAGAGACTCATCTTCCTTCTGGGGTATGGGAACAACTACTTCTGATGTCCTTTCTTTACCCTTAGGTATTGCAATAGGCCTAATCTTCTTTTTTATTTTCACCTGACTAACAACATCAACACCTTTCCCCTTTCCCTCAGGCTGTTGTGTACTCCTTTCTGATCTCTTGATAAACATGCTATCCGGTTTACCAGCTATATTTCCAACTGTCCTGTTTCTCAAATTGTAATTGCTCTTGGCTTGAGTGACCATGTCTGTAATGATTTGAGCAATTTCCTCATCAGAAGGTCACCTTAAGGAAACATGCTCCTCACATTTCACTGCACCACATCCAACATCATCAAATTCTTCCTCCTCTTCATCATAGAAAACTTGCTGATGGAAAACCTCATTTCTAGCTTGAGAGCCCACAACATCTTGATTCTCAATCTCATCAGTGGAGTCAACCTCATCCCACACATGTGAAGAATTCATTGCACAACCATTCTTATCATATTTCTCATCTTGTTCCTAGTTCTTAGATAGATTCAGGGCAATAACATAGTATTCTGGACTGTGAGGAGATTGACAAGTAGCACACCATGGGATATCATCACTCATATTAACTGAATTTCTCTGCAAAGGATCAAGAATCCTATCATTAGGCCTATCCCTCTTAGCTGGAAAAATGGGCTTGCCATCCTTCCACTAAGTATTGTATGGGTAATTTTGCATTTTTGGCTACCTGCTAAAATTATTAGGAGTTGACTGGTCATTAGTTACAGCCCTATTGTTTCTTTTTTCATTAGGCCTCAGAACCTCTAAAGCATTTAGAATCTATTTTAGATTATCCTCCTCTTTGGGATTAAAGTTTGCAGACCTTCCCATCTCTTTCTTATTTTGTACTTGAGGCCTACAATCATCTCTTCTCCCTAATTTTCTTGATATTTTTCTATTACTCTCTATGTTAATAGCCAACTTGTAAGCCTCCCCAAGATTTCTAGGGTTCTTATCCCTTAAAAGATACCCCATCTTTGCATCAAAAGCATTTAAGTATGTCACAAGACACTCTCTATCATCTAATCTAATAACTTGTAGGAGCCTATGCATAGCTTTTTGGAATCTTATATTAAATTCAAGAACATCCTCATTCTGATTTTTCTTTATGTTATTGAATTCATTCAAAATAAAACCCTCATTTGTTTTATCACCGTAATGTTCCTTGAAACAATTCTTAAATTCATTCCAAGACCCTATACTGGCATGGGGCAATCCTCTAAACCAGTCCCTAGCATCTTCAGTCAGAGATTGTACAAATAACTCCATTACAACATCATCGGGCTCAATATTATAATCATATATTACATCAATAAAGTTCTTTAGATGTTCCTCACATGTGATGACATTGTTTCTAGCAAATTTAGGGAGCTTCTTTCTAATTTCATCTGGAATTACATTAGGATAACTAGGGATAGCCAAAAAGCTAAGTTATTTGTACCTTTCATGAACAGGACCTCCTTGAGGTGGATCCATTCCTTGAGATGTAGATGTCCTTGTGTTTGAAAGAGTAGAAATTTTAGCAGCACCCAGTGATGGGATGTCTTTTGCTTGAGTTGCAAGGTTACCATGATTTCCACCTTGTCCCAAAGAAGAAACAACAACATTTGAAGTTCCTGAAGTATGCTTGAGAAACTCAATCTTCTTCCTCATTTCTATAGTAGTAGCCTCCAATTCTACTTTCTCAAGTTCTTTGGCCCACATCTCTTTCTCCTTTCTAGCCTTCTCAAGATCTGCATCTAATCTCAACTCTTGATCTAAAGGATCCTTATCATTAACATGTTCATTGATTGTAACTCCAACAGCTCTTTGTTTGCCTTTATCTCTAGGTCTAGTTATCTCATACGTCTTCTGCACAATAGGTTGTTCCTTTGTTCTCTCAGGCTCTAGGACATAATTAATTGCCTCCAAATCTAATAACTGCCTCTTTAACTATTCAGCCCTTATCATGGCCTATCTTACTTTGTCCACTTTATGTTTTTCTCTTTGCTGTTTGATAGCAACCTGTTCTTGGATTCTTCTTTCCAACTCATAAACTTCTTCAAAAATTTCTTCTGATTCCAGGAGAGTAGTCTCAGATTCAACATCTCCCACTTGAAACTCGTCCTCAGACTAGTTCAACCCCAAATCAACAGCCTCTTCATATTTTGAGACATTTTCTTCTTGACCCGGCTTGATTTGATTTTCTTGTCTTGTATCCTCTTTATGTTTCCAAGTATGAGACATATTTTTTTGTTTTCTTCCCTCCCTTGTCCGACTAGGCCTAGAAGTGCTTGGAAGACCTTCTTCCAATCTATCTTCAAGATGCTCCTTTCTCCAAGACCTAGTACCTCCATAACTCATCTTATAAATAATCTGCTGACTAGCACTACTGCAGAGATGTTTGAGTCACCACCCAAGTATATTGGAAATCTTAAAACACTATTTCCTCACTAAAAAGTATCCTAATGCATTTGACAGGACAAGGGGTAGGAATAACCCTGTGTTTCCAATGATGACCTACTGGTTGTTATAGACTTGTGTAACATTTCCCTAGCAGAGTCACCATCTTGTTGGTGTTTCAAAACGGCTTATGCTCTTAGGCTGCCAATATACCCTCAAACAGATTTTAGGAGTGGTAAGTCCCAAAATGTAGAAGGATCTTAGGGTAATTGGACCAACTGTAGGGACAAGACTGCCCTCTTCACTTCTGGCTCTACAAAACTAAGGCGGGTGCACCTAACCCAGTGAAAACTATACCTCACACACCAAAGTTTGGGTTTGTATAACAGATGATAGCAAGAAAGTACTAAATGCCAACCTTACATTCATTGGATCTCCATTACTATTGGGTAACAAAACTACGCAACCAAAGATTTAAAACTTAAAATGGTTCTTGATTTTAAGATTTGGATTGCAATAACTTCAATCACTTATGTTAGAAAGAGATTTATTCATCTAGGCCAGTGCCTCATCCATTGGGAAAATTTTCTTAGACATAAAAGATACACAGATCAGAGAATATATGAGATTCATAGCCATAAATACATTTACCACAATCCTTACTACTTACAAAGAATCCTTATGTAGACAAGGGTAAACTCACATCCCATCTAGAGCATTATTTAATCCAATCCTAGACCAGAACTCAAGAATGAAGATACATACATAAAACAATATGTAACAAACTAGAAAGCTCGAAGCCTACTTGACTTGACACAAAGGAGAGAGAAGAATTATATATTTTTATTAAGTATGATGAATCCTTTATGTGCATACAATCAGTCACAAAAAACCATGCTTGCAAACTACAGCTTAGACCTGCAACTTTTTATCTCTCATTAACAAGCGCTGAAACAAAATTCTTACAACCCTAACTGAGAATAGGGCTCACCAAGAAAGAGATTATGAACACCTAACTCCCAATAACTCTGAATACCTTTGAATGATCATGAAAAATCCTTTTTATCTCAAGGATTGCAACAAGTATTGATGATCATTCAAAGAAAAAATTCAAAATCACCTAACTCAAACAAACAATGAATGCAGACAAGACAGGCTCCAAGCGCATGGCCGGTGAGATCAAAAAATCATTAAACTTTGCAACTGATCTGACCATGTACCAGCCTCAAGGACAAAATCACCATAAAAGCCCTATTAATTCTGACTACAGCAGAGAATGTGTGACCTACCTGTCAATCTTTCCTCGGTAGAGGCTCCCAAGGATGCAATATCATGCTGGAACAACTACCAGGATCATCTTCATAAATTCTCACCTGCAACCAAGCTGGAAATGACCAAAAATGGTCCTGCAATATGGCTCTTTTGGCGCACTATCTCCTAACCCTGTAGAAAAACCCTCAAATCATTTGAAAAATGATGGCAATGGCCACTTGATCTATTTTTAAAACATGACCATCGATCCATTTCCTCCCGGCACATCGGATGGTTCACAAAAAATTAACACAACGGTCAGCTTATATCGCATCTCTTATACAGAATTGGATGGTTGTCGCTATACTGTGAGCCATAAAAAATGTGCATCTTCTCCAAGTGGTATAATGACAACCGCAAGATCTACTCGAGCTTTAAACATGCATGGACACCAAAAAACTAGCCCCACTGATAATCTGCCAAGTCACAAATCCACCAACCAATGAAAAGCCTCCATCTTCACAACACCTGGCAACACGGTCCCACTGCATCTTCATCTCTTTCACCAATGAAAAACGTGCATGTTAGCGCTAACTGGCAGAGGACCCACCCTTTGTTTGTCGTCTGAGAAAAAGGTAAAATCGATGGCTAGCGTAAGATCTCATAGCTCTGACAAAACCCATGAGAACTTACGCCAACCATAGATCTTCTGCGGATGTCAGGACCCTCAAGGACATGCCGGCAACCAGGTCCCACTAACACTTGCCAAATCATCAACACCTCAATCAATGAGGAACCACCACATGTACTTACTTGGTAGTGGACCCACTCCATTTGAAATGTTGCGCTGTAAAGAGAGATCAACGGTTGTCATAAGATCTCATAGAGGAGAGAGAATCTATGAGAAGATACGCCAACCGTCCGATCTGAACTATGATAGAAGACTGGGCCCAGGGAAATATCAAAGCTGAAACATTAGAAAATGAGGCAAAGACTTAGGGAAAAATAATACCACTGGGCGTTAGACTTAGGAAAACATTAAAGCACATGGGTTTTTTAGAACTTAAGTGGCCCAAAAAAAAGTAACATAAGAATATAACAAGGCCAGGGCAAACTAGGGTTTTTTGGATTTTGAAGGCATACAAAGGGATTTTACCCTAGCACTTAGGGTTTCTGCAATTTTGACCAAACTTGAGCCCTAAAGATATGAAAATTATGCAGAGGGATTCAACACAAAAATAGGAAGACACAAAAAACTTCAAAATTTTTTTTGGGGGGGATAGGAAAAACAGAGAATACTACCAACACAATTTATTGTAACATAAATGCATAACATAGTGAGGAATACATATGAAGCCAAACTAGCAACCATTACCAATAAAGAATGCATGAAGGAGACACATCTTGAAAAACTCCAATGACTAGGAAGCAAGGGCTTCTAAAAATAAAGAACATGGGTTAGTAACCTCAACCCTCTATCATCATGCTAAGGCACATAGTTTAGAAGTCTCAAGACTAACTTGCCATAACAAACATACCACAACAACCATGGGCAACAACATTAAATAGGGATCCCAATACTTGAACATGGGGCTCTAATACAATCAAAGAGTTCAACACCGCAAGAGATAATGATTAAAACAAAAATAAAAATAAAAAGAATTTGCATAAGATTAGAAATCAAGTAGGCAGTAAAAATGTTGATAGTCCAAGTAAGGAAGTTAGCTCACATCACTTTAGATGTAAGAGTAAGAGTGATAGGTAAACATGAAAATGGGAATATGCCAATTTTGTAACAAGATGGTGGTGGATATCAACAATACTATACCACAAAATGTTGAACCCATAAAAAAATCATGTCATCTATAAAGACAATGTAACAATTTTATTTGAAAAAGAGAGACTACAAAAAACAAGAATTTTTTATAAAAATCTTAAATAAAAATTACAATAATAATAATTTTTTTTTAAAAACTACAAAGAAAGGATTTTTTTTAAGGGCAATTAAAGAGCCCCATGTCTAATAAATATATTAACATCAACAATTTCTATTATGACTATTGATCCCATATTGTCAAAATGAAAATTGACAAAATAATAAATTCTTGGTATACAAGTCATGTGCACTATACAAACAATGTTTATCCAACGGACAAAATGACTATAATTAGACATTTATTTACTATTTAATAATTAAAATAAAATTACAATTTGTATTGAGATTGTTAAATAATTAATAAATAACAAATAAACAACCACACTTTACATAATTGGTATTCCATACTTGAATCTGTCCCTATGTTAAAAGACTCTAAAAGTCTCAATCTAAAATAAATTATTCATCTAAGTACACAAATCACTTCCAAATACCCAATATTGTTCAAAAGACATTCCACCATCTTAAAAGTCAATCCTAAAATGGGTAATATAAATATCTAAATATGATTGTGTCCAAAAGAGATACTATGAATGATTGCAATGCTTTGGAAAAAGCTTAGCTTGCCTTTGGAGAAATGCAAAACAAAGTTTTTTATCATTTTATGAAAGCGTTCAAAATGGTGAAACAAAATATATTTTATACAAATAACTGGGCTAGATGGATATTCAATCATGATAAGCCTTTTATAAGCCTTTAACTTGAAGTCAAGTGCTTCCAAACTCTCGTCTAAAAAAAAAATATGGAAAAAGTCATCTCACAAAAGTAAGATAATAATGGAGGGCAAAAATATGTTTGACTTTAGGTAAAGTATGGTAAATTTAGGGAAAGAGAGTCATCCAAATGAAAATTCTAGTGGGATGAAGTGTATAGCAAGCCAAACTTAATAATTTTAATTAGTGTAAAAAAAATTATGTGGTGATTTCCCATGAATTAATGGAATTTTAGTTTTGGATTTATATTTGCTATAATTATCTATTTGAAATCAATATTCTTAATTAAGTTCAATGAAATTATATTCAGAATCAATTAATTTTTAAGATATTAATCTAATTATAAGAATATTATTACAACTTCAACATTGAACTAAAGTATCCAAATCATGAAAGCCCCTGACGACCAAAGGAAGACTCTTGCAGAAAAGCTGGAGACTAACAAAGGAGAGGAGATCAAGGACATCAAGGACAATATGGGCACTGGTATTCGGACCAGGGCCAGTACCAAGGAAAAAGAAATGGACCTGGAGGATCTAAAAATTACTACGGGCAACATGGATCTCTTAGCCGTTCAAGCTACTGAGTTAATGGATTTCAACTAGTTTCCTCCTACTTTCTTTTTTGTGACCGTTGTACACTCAAAATGTGCACTTCTCTAAGTCTTTAGTTTCAAGAGAATCCATGAATTGGAAGCCTTGAGAAATCAACTTAGAGCTCCCTAGGCATGGAGTGCAAGGGTGTTTAGAGGGCTCTCGGCTAGAGCTATTAAGCATATAACCTTGCTTGTAAACCATGCAATGGGAGATTCAAAGAGACAAGGGCAAGAATGCCAATATCTTCAAAAATCTTGATGAAAATGGAATGCAAACTATGCTAGAATGAGAATGCAAGAATGCAACTATGCTCTGAAAATGAGAGTATTACAAGCCTTTACTAATTAAGCTATGTGAACTAAGGTAGAACTTGAAAGGAAACTAACTTAAGAATGCAATGAAAGAAACAAAGAACTTGAAAGGAAACTAAGTTAAGAATGCAATGAAAGAAACTAAGCTATGATGCAAGAATGAAGACTAGAATGAGACTAGAATGCAACAAGCTCTCCAAAGCTCCAAAGTCACCAAGAAAACCTATAGCACAACATTAGCATCAAGAGTGGGGATCCTTTGAATGAGAAAAGAGCTCTCCTTTTAAAGATAAATGGACCATGGAGATTAAGAGGCAAAATATTTGATCAAGGGTGGAGTTTGAAAGTGGGATCAATCCTTGTGTACAAATATCCTCCAATGAGAAAAGAGTGTTGAATTTTGTGCCCCATGTGAGACAAAAAGACCTTTTCTTCTTTTTATAAAATAAGAATAATGCTTTATTTGTGCAACTTAAATTAATAGGTAAATGGGGGCTTTTTATTTAATAAAAGGGGAGGGTATTCCTTTTAATTAAATAAAGACTTAGGATAAAATGGTTAATCCATATAATATAATTGAATAATTGATAGAATTAAGATTTGATCAAAAAAATTGATTTGGATTGAAAATATTGCAAAGCATTGATTCAAGAAATTGATAAATTGAAGAATGGGGCCCAAATTCTAGGCGACTATTTTAGGGTGCATACATTTGCCCCTCTTTGACTAATGTGAGATCGATTTGGGATCACATGTAGTCAAAGAATGAAGTTGAAATGTGAGATTGGGTTGGGATCACAAAACAACCTAGATGTGTGTTCAATGGATGGGAACACATCAGGACAAAGATAAGCTGATTGAAAAAGACAAGGCCAACACCCCTATAAATAGGTAATTGTCAAGTCTCAAGCAAGGTTTGATTGATATGTTTGATAAAGTTGAATCAAGGATTGAAGTTTGATAGGTACTACCCCCTCATGATTGAAATCAAAATGAGATAGAGGAGAAATAGTAAATTTATAAATTTGATCAAATCACTAGAAATCATAATTGAAGATGAAAGATGATAGAATAACCATCAAACAGTGAAGATATGCCCCAGTTTGACTAGGTTTGACGGAGAAAAATATAGGATAAAGATGAAGTAAAACCTTAGAGAGATGAAGTGAAGGAGATGAATGGAATACTAGGATAGTGAGAGAGATGGAGATGAAGAAATGAAGATGCCCTAGCAAAGATCAAAGGATCAGGCCTCAAACGGTCAGCCAACTACGCAGAAGGAGAAATTTTAAAATGTGATTTTGACTATTAAGATGAACTCAGATTTCAATTTTGATCCCAAAAATGGATCCAGGACATTGACATTAGCCAGGGGTTCATTTTTCATGAAATTCCAAGATATTTTGAAAATTAGGTCAAAAAGTCAAAATGCTATATAAGGGGTGAAAATGTCATTTTCAAATTCATTTGTCTTTTCTGAAAAGGTCATTTTCAAGGTCATTATGGCTTGTAGGAGGTTTTTTCAGTGCTCACCATTAGAGCACCGAGGGTGGTTCGACTACGTTGCGTCAAGGATCTAGATAACCCAGGTAGAGATGACCTTATTAGGATGGGGTTCAGGTACTTGTTGGACATGCCCCATATACAAGCAAACCATGGGTTTATGATGGCATTGGCAGAGAGGTGGCACAATGAGCATAACACCTTCCATCTACCGACTAGAGAGGCCTTGATCACACTGGAGGATGTCTACTAGATCCTACGTGTACCCAGCCATGGAGATGCGGTGAGGATAATCATGTTTGTAGATGTTCATAAATGTAATGTTTTGATATGATGAAAAATGACATGATTTTCTGTTGACATAGGTATACTATGATCAGACTCCCATAAATGGGAGACAAGCCATTCAGGACCTTTTCTAGGATGTGACCATTATTGACAGACATCTCAACTGGGACCGGCTGATAGAGGAGTATGGTTGGCATTACCCAGTGGCATGCATTGTGTGCTCAATAGTAGCACAAGCTTTGATCACTGATCGGAGCCAAAGAGGGTTCCCACTAGGCTGGGGGAGATTGGTGGCAGACTTGGTGGCACACCTGAGATGGATGGCATGGGGCCCAGCCATCCTAGCAGACATGTATCATGAGCTACATGAGATCGTATATAGGGACAGTCGATCATGGGCATGCGGAGCCGTCCTGGCACAGTTATGGGCGTGGGAGCACATATCCATTGTGCGACCACAAGTACACCCTCAGGAGTAGAGATGCCCTACATATACAGGTATATAGGATTCATCACCCAACCGCATAGTGGTGATCTTACTTATTACAGGAGGCTATTGGATGGGCTGATAGCCTTCAAGTGGAGGCCATACAGGCAGTGTGAGCAGTGGAGCGATAGGGATTGAGAGCTCGGATACATGTTGTGCAGCCGGCCACTACTAGGTTGACATGTAGATATCATTGAGCATTTTGTGATCACCCAGGTATGGAGGCAGTTTGGCTGTTAGCAGAGGGTGGCAGTAGAGACTACCACATACATCAAGGTTAGGGAGGATGAGAGACAAGGATGGCTACCGATGCTGGACTACCAGTAGGTAGTACAGGAGACTGCGAGATTATGAAGAGAGTCATGGGATTACCTACCCGATATGGCCGATGCAGGTGCAGATGTTGCATATAGAGCAGAGCATCAGAGATGCCCATTTCCTAGGTTCATGGTCCTAGATGCACAGCCAGAGGCAGCAGGTGGGGGTGAGGATGATGATGATGGGGGAGATGGAGGAGGGGGAGGAGGGAGGAGAGCAGTGGTAGGGAAGGGATCCTGATCAATTGGTCAGAGATGGTCACGTAGATAGGTATCAGAGGATGAGGAAGGAGAGGAGGATGAGGCAAGACCAGTTCGCCAATGGGTGGATGCAGGGCAGGAGCAGCCTGCGGATAGGGGAGGAGAGGATCTTTGTGCTAGGATTCAGGTCTTAGAGACTGAGATACAACAGCTAAGGATGACCATTGCCATTCATGGTCAATAGCTTCTAGATGCACGAGCTGAGATAGAGTGGGGTGAGAGAGAGGCACGAGATGATGTTGCAAAGATCTAGAGCGAGGTAGCATGGGCAGCGTATTACCATGGTTTGTACATAGTAGTCATGCTTGAGGGATAGAGGGCGCCACTCTACTTTGAGAGGGAAGGGAGATCAGACATGGCAGGCGATAGGATGGGCCCACCGCCTCCACCACCACCACCACCACCACATGATGGGGAGAGTCAGTCCTAGGTCTAGGGCTTAGATGTACAGACATATCTTGAGACTTTGATCCAGATTTTGGATCTCAAATTGTACTTGTATCATGATTTATATATATGAGATGACTAGATTTACGATGTATCTTGTGTACTTGTCTCACTTGTGATGGATGTTTCAGTATTATTATCTTGTTATATTGCTCAAATGTATGATATATGCTTATATATGCTCATGTATAGTCTCTCTCATAATTATATGTTTAGTTCTCATGTTATGATATAGACTCATGTTTCTAAAAATGATCTCTTTATGATATAGAAATGATGATAAGATTAACCCCTTGCAATGACAGGAGAAGAAAAGAATGTGATATGAAAGACAAGAAGCAAAAGACATGATCGAGAGAAAAAAAAGTGAAAGGTGAGCATTGTTGACCGACAAGTCCATGAAAGATGAAAGGAGAGCTCTCTCCATATGCAAGATGAAAAACTAAACTAACATGAACCTAAGAATGCAAGCTACTATGAAAAGTGGTTTACTTGCAAGGTTACAAAGCCATTAGACTCTAATATTCATCATCAAGCTTTATTGGTAGCGTCGCAAGATCATACAATACACACTAGTATAACTATGGGTATATGAATATGATCTATATCAAATAGGTATGTGGGAATCCCACCTAAGCATCAAAGACACGTAGGTCAAGATAACTATTGCAGTGAGGTTCCCTAAGTTTGGTATAGCAAGATTATGCTCACATCGAGACACAAGAAAGTCCAGATGACTACAAGCATGCACTTGCGGAAAATAGTCAAGGATAATACATTGTAGATCCTCAGTGTCAAGTGTGACAAGCATAAATACTCATGACAGTTAGGATCAACAAGATATACCCACAGGCAGAAAATAAATAAAACATGTCCTCATGCCCCCAGTCTTCTAGCTATGCATCATCGAAAAATATTAGGGAAAGAACACTCATCAAAAGAAATCATCATAGACAACACACAAAGAAATAAATTCCAGCAAGTCTCAGTGAGTCAAGTGTTTAAATGCGTGTGTGTAGGTCATAGAGTCAAAATTTGAGTATCGCATCTGCCAGTGAGAAATATCGTATCATTCTAGACTGTGGGTAGGATATCTGATAAGTGTTAAGAAACACTTGACGCTAGGGAAGTGTTGAAAAACATAGTTGGGGAGGTGTTGAAAAATACCATTTGTGAGGTGTCCTAAAGACCAATGCATCCAAGAGACCAAAGCTAACATAGTTATGCCCCCTAGACAAATACAAAGACCAATTCCAAACCAAGGCAATAAGGACAAGGCATGATGGAGAATGGCTAAGTGTCATGTACGCGTGCTAAGAAATAGGTGTGCAAAAGCCTCAAGTAGCACCTGTTTCCAAGTTTACCATTTGGCAGATTTTTTAGGATTTTTTCAATTTTTTTGTATTTTTGCTACCAAGGTGCCTATTTCCAAGTTTTCACCAAGGCACTTTTTCTATTTTTTTGAATTTTTTGCAATTTTTTGATTTTTTTGATTTTTTTAGGACTTTATATGCTTTTTAGGATTTTTTCAGCATCATATATGAAATTTTTTTTTTTTTTTTTGGAATTTTTTGATGATTAATAAATATGTACTGAGGATGCCCCCAGATAGAACATGCATCATGGATAGAACTTCTTCAGGTGCAAGACATTGATAGGATCAGGGAGCTACTCTCCCTCTTCAGTAGATAATAAATAAGCACCTGTCCCAAAAGCTGTAGCAATGATGTAAGGTCCAAGTCAATTAGGTTTGAATTTTCCCTTTTGATCTCTATGTTGTTGGTTCTTAGGATTTTCATGTAGGACAAGATCTCCCACTTGGAATTCTCTAGGGTGAACCTTTTTGTTGAAGGCTTTGGACATACACTTTTAATAGACCCTCATATGGTCAAATGATGCTTGACATTTCTCATCTAGAAGTTCTAACTCTTGGAGTCTCATGGTGTGGTAGTCTTCATCTGTAACTAGACCTTTGAGGGAAACTCTAAGTGAAGGAATCTCAACCTCTAAAGGTAACACTGCTTCAGCACCATAAGTAAGGGAAAAAGGAGTAGCCCCAGTAGGAGTACGAATACTCATTCTATAAGCCCACAAAGCTGGATTTATTTGTAAATGTCAATCTCTACCATTCTTATGAATTGTTCTATGTAAGATTTTAAGAATGGTTTTTTTTGAAGCCTCTGCTTGACCATTTCCTTGCGGGAAGTAAATGGAGGACCAATGTTGTTTAATCTTGAATTTTTGGAAGAGTTGTTTAAGGTCCTTATTTTTGAACTGACCTCCATTGTCAGTGATAATCTCAGAAGGCACTCCATATCGATAGATGATATGGTTTAGGATGAATAGAGAAATTGTCTTGCCCGAGGCAACAGAAAGTGGGACAACTTCTACCCATTTAGTAAAGTAGTCAGTAGCAATGATGATAAATTTGTGTCCACTTGATGAGATATAGAAGGAATAAGCTCCCTACCTGGAGCATGTATCAGGTGACCATGTTTTTGACACTTTTCACATGATTTTGCAAAAGCTACTGCATCAATCTGCATGGTAGGCCAATAGTACCCCACCCTAAGAAACCTTCAGGCCATGGAAAGACCATTGGAATGTCCCCCACAAATGCCATCATGAATGTCAACTAACGCTTGATTGGATTCTTCCTTTTCTAAGCATCTAAGAAGTGTCACGTCTAGACCCCTCCTATACAAATCACTAGAGATAAGGGAATGGCGAGAGGTGTTTCAAGTAAGGTTTCTTAGTTCGGAGTGGTTAAAGGCATCAGGGATAATGCCATCATGAAGGTATGAGTAAATGGCACCATATCAGGATGATTCATGACCAACAAGGGTACATATAACATGACTTTCTTGGGATTCATAGATAGGATAATCTAGCTCTTCCACCAGGAATTCAAATCTGGATTCATGCTGCTCTAACTGAAGGAGTGAAGCAAGTGTGACCATAGCATCAGCTACTTTGTTTTCTATTCTATGGATTTGCTGAAACATGACAAATGTGAAATATTGTCTCAATGAATCAACCATTTTCTTATCAGGTACCAGTTTCTCATCTTTTGTTTGATATTCTTCATTGACTTGGTTGATTATTAGTTGTGAATCCCCATAGATATGTAGCTTTGTGATTCTTCATTCTATGGCCATCTTGAGCCCATTTGTTAAGGCTTCATACTCAGAAATGTTGTTTGTACATGGGAATAATAACTTATAAGACTTAGGAATCATGTACCCATGAGGAGAAAAAAACAACACACCTACTCTAGAACCATTTTGCATAAAAGATCCATCAAAGAACATCTTCCATGTTCTTGCAGTCATGTACATGAGATGCGCATCTGGGAAGTCCACTTGAATAGGTGCATTATCTTGAATTGGGAAGTCAACCAATTGATCGGCTATGGCTTGTCCTTTGATTGCTTTGCACTCAACGTACTCTATGTCAAATTCTGAAAGAATCATCATCCATTTAGCAAGTCTACTCGTGAGGGCAGCCTTACTGAGCAAATACTTGAGAGGATCAATTTTTTCTATGAGGTGTACTATGTGCGCAAGCATGTAATGTCACAACTTTTGGGAAGCAAACACCACTACAAGGCAAGCCTTCTCAATACTGGTGTAATTAACCTCATATGAAACAAGCGTACAAATAATGTAATATATGGCTCTTTCTTTCCCATGTTCATCAAGTTGAGATAGTAATGCCCCCAAGGAAGATTCTATTGTTGAAATATATAGTATAAGTGGTTTCCCTAGGATATGTGGCATTAAGATAGGAGGATTTTCCAAGTATTTCTTGATTTGTTCCATGCTCTTTTGACAATCCTCATTCCAGATACATTTAACTCCCTTATGTAAGTTATTATTGAGAGGTTGAGCTCTATCTACCAGCTGTGAAATGAACCTCCTTATGGATTGAAGACATCCTTGAAGACTCCTCATTTGACTAATGTTTTTAGGAGGTGGCATATCCATGATTTCTTGGACTTTTTCAAGGTCTACCTCTATTCCTTTTGCTGAAATAATGAATCCTAGAAGTTTTCCAGAGGTGACACCAAATGCACACTTCTTAAGATTTAACCTTAATTGAAATTGTTCCATGTGATCTAGAATGACTTCTAAATCACCTAAGTGTGTGTCCCTTTTCTTAGATTTTTCCAAGGTATCATCCACATAATCTTCCATATTTTTATGCATCATGTCATGAAAGATAGTTGTCATAGCTCATTGATAGGTGGCTCCTACATTTTTTAATCCAAAAGGAATAATGTTCTAACAATAGGTACCCCATGCACAAGTGAATGCAATCTTTTCTTGATCTTTAGGAGCTATCTTAATCTGATTATATCTAGAAAAACCATCCATCAAGGAATAGATCTCATAACCTGTAGTCATGTCCACTATCATATCTATATTTGGGAGTGGAAAATAATCCTTTGGGCATGCTCTATTGAGATCTCTAAATTTTTTGCAGATTCGAATGGATTTGTCATGTTTGGAAATAGGTACAATATTTGATATCCATTCAACATAGCCAATAGCTCTTATGAATCTTGTGCTAAGGAGTTTTTCTAATTCTTCTTTGACTAGAAGAGCTATGTGAGGATGCATTTTTCTCAATTTCTATTTGACTGGTTTCACACCTGGAGCTATGGACAAGTGATGCATAATAAGATTAGTGTCCAACCTTGGCATATCTGAATAAGTCCATGCAAAATTAATCTTCTTTCTCTGTAAGAACTTGGTGTATGCTTCCCTTTCTTGTGTTGACAAGGACTGAGCCAAGTGTATCATTTGTGGAGCCTCATTTGTACCCAAATTGACTGGTTGTGTTGGCTCAACAAGCACTAAAGATCTGTCTTGAAAGTAACTCGGGAGATGATCAAGTACCTCATCCTTAGGTGCCTTAGAGGGGTTTTCACCCTTGGATACGTCATTTCTTTTTACTATTTTTGGTTCTGACACCGCCACACAGTGGTTTTCGCCATCAGAACTCTTATTATTTTTTTCTTTTCTTTTTATTTTATGACTAAGGTACTTGATGTCTAGCTCTGTCATGCTAGTAGCCAGTTCACTGGTGGAAGAGACTACGGGTTCAATTGCATTCAGGTAACAAGTTATCTCATAGTCATTCTGGAATGTCAAGAGCTCAGGTTCTTGATAACGTTGGGACCAATCAATGAGATGAGGGTGAGCAAGAGGTAAGTCAATGGCAGGTTTAAGGTTGTGAATACAGATGATGTCATCTCTGGTGACCGAAGAGTCAGAGTCTATCAAGTATTCTTCTAAGCTACCCAAATCAGGATTCATCCTACCAAGTGAAGAATTGTCCACTAGGGCAACATGTGGGTTCTAGTCGTCCAATCCTACACGTGACTTGTCAACTACCTCAGGATGAGAACTATAAGTATGGATGACATCAACATCCATGTCGACTATGGAAGAATTGGATAGAGACTCCCATTCATACTCATGTGAATCTGTATCTGAATCCCAACTAGGATGTTTACACCATGCATGTTTAGGACATCTTGATGTGGAGGCTCTAATGTCACCAAGGGTAACATCTTTTTGAACACCATTCTTGTATTGATGTTCTTTGACAAGATCTTCTACACTTGATGCATCCTGTTCTAGGCTTGAAACTGCTGCATGAGCAATTGGATTGTTTGAATCTCCCCAAAGGAGATTGGTGGAAGGGACCCAATCTTCACACATATCTTGTTGATTTGTCAAATTTGGCATGTATTTTGGTTCACCTTCACTATCTGACTCATCAAGGATAGGATTAGTTTTCTTGTTGTGATTCTCAAATCCTAGTCCAACCACCTTCTTAGAGTTGCGTCCAAAAAGAGCATGATCAAAAGGTTTAGCTCTAGCATCCAATATGTGACTAAGAGGGCCATGTCCTAGATAGCCCATATTTTTGAGAAAAGTATACCCTCTTCCATAAGCCTTAGGAGAGGGAGAGAAGTTCTCATTATGCATATATTTTTCTTCTCTATAAATCCAGTCTTTAACAGCCACCTCTTCTTTCTCATCTTGGATAGGCACTGGAGACTCTACAAATGTGCCAAATAAAGTCATGGCTGAAGAGGAAGGTTTCATCTCTTGTGAAGGCTTACCATAAGATCTAGGTGAAACTGGAAGCTTTGTGAAGGATTCAAGCTGATACCCCCCCATACCAAGGTCCATTGAATTGAACTTATCCTTGCACTATGCTAGAGTCACATTCAAATCCTCTGCTTCTCTATTGAGGGGAACATGAGTCCCTATTGAAATGGAGTTGACAGATAAGGTGCTATCCCTAGGTATACAAATTTCTACTCCATTGTAGGGGAACTTAACACACTGATGGTAGGTAGATGGCACTGCTTGCATATCATGGATCCATGGCCTACCAAGTAAGATATTGTATGCTAGAGGACCAGCATTAATAATTTGAAACAAAATATCCTTCTCAATAGGGCCAATCCTAACAAGAAGGATGACCAACCCTTTGGAACTTCTTTCTGCCTCATCATAGGCTTTGATTGTGATCTTCTTTCGGGCATCTATGACTTCTTCTGAGTAACCCAATGTCTTTAAAAGACTTAAGGAACAAATATTGAGCCCAATACCCCCATCTATCAACACACACTTGACATGGGTTTTGTGGATCATGACTTTAATATGAAGGGTGAGGTTATGTGGGTGGCTCAAAGATTTGTCATCTTCCTCTGAAAAGGTTAGGTAATGAGGGCTGGCAAGATGGTTTACCATGTTTTGGAATTGATCGACATCTAACTTGTTAGGGACATTTTCTGGGTGCAAAGCATCCTCAAGGACTTTTTTGTGTCTTGGGGACAACTCTAAGATCTCAAAGATCAAAATCTGAGTTGGGGTTCTCTGCAACTGATCAACAAGATTATAGCTCAGCTTGGGATCAACTGCTAATTTTGAGGTGACATTCTTGGATGCCACTTGCTTCGGTTTATTGGATTGACTTGAGTTGGGTCCTCTAATGACAACGGGACCTTGACTTCAGGTAACAACATTAAGAGCTTGGGATGTCATCCTAGAGTTGGGACCCCTTAGCACCACAACGGGTCCTTCATCAAAGATAGGAGGAGAGTCATAACCATAGGGATCTTTATTTCTCATCATGTTGACACTTTCCTCTACAACTTCAAGCATGTTGACCACATTCTCCGCAGTTGTGTAAGTGTAATTGATCTTAGCCATTCCATTCTTAGGTTTAGAGGTTTCCCCCTTCTCATACTGGGGCAAACGCTCTTTGAACGCCTTATGATCAGTGTTGGTGTTCAACCCATCTATCTTATTTTTTCCATTCTCAATGAGATCTTGGATGATATGCTTTAGTTTCCAACAATGTTCGATATCATGTCCAATACCATTGTGAAACTTGCAGAAAGCTTTATCATCCCACCAATGTGGTTTAACATCAGGAATATGATGCTTTGCGGGATCTTGAGGATGTGCAAGATTGTTGGCAATAAGTGTTTTGAAAACATCCTCATATGAATCACCAAGCTTTGAAAATTGATGCCTCTCTTTCTTAGGCTTATCTTGGTATCTTGGCTTATGTTCTTGTTGGTTGGATGCATTGAGCTTCATTGCTTGAACAACACTAGACAAGTGAAGAACACCTTGATCCTTAAGTTGAGAAGAGTCCACAACTCTATCATTAACCACTTGTTTGTTCTTGTTCCAATGTGCATTCTTCCCTTTGTCCTTGTTAAAGTTGTTATTTTGACCATTGTTGTTGTTTTTGTTGTTGGTCAAAATTCCTTTCTCTCTCAAGAAATCCTCAATCCTACATGCGGTTTCAACCATGGTGTCAAAGGAATCAAAGACCATTTTCCTAACTTCATACCGCATCTCAGGAACCAAGTTTGTAATAAGGATGTTAATCTTCTCCTTTTCAAGAATGGTCCTAGAGTAGCAAGAGAATTGATGTCTCCACCTTTGCAAGAAAGTGACAAAGGATTCCCCTTTATTTTTTTTTAAGTTACATAGGTCCAACATGGTGATAGATTTTGAAAGATTGTAGGAGAAGTGTTGAACAAATCTATGAACAAGTTCTTTGAAAGTATTGACAAGGGGAGTTATATTGGTGAACCATTCCATTGCTTGACCTTTGAGACTCCTTGGGAACAACCTCATGAGATAGGATTTGTCTTGGTGAAACTCAAAGCTCATAATGTATAATTGGCATACATGGTCATGTGGATCCCCATTACCATCATACTTGTCATATTGGGGAATTTCCACCTTCCTACGAAAATCTTTCATACTCACACTCTTTTCAAAAGGATTAGGACAAATTGAGTCAAGTGAGAATGAACTCTTAGGTGCCAATAGCTTTTCCATCATACTCTTCATTTGTCTGATCTCTTCTTCTTGAGATGGATTTTGCTTCTTAATCTTTCTATCCACATCAAAGTTGTAAGGAACTCTAGCACCCTTGTTGATTAAACTCTCTAGGAACTTGTCTTTGTTTTTCTCTAGATATCTCTCCACATACTATTGGAAGAGTGGTTCTTGTTGCATCTTCATGAAGTCTTGAGCATTGAGATCATAACTTGAGCTACTACCTCCATGTTGGGAACCATGATGAGCACATTGCGAGGGTTGTCTTGAGTTCCTAGGAGGTGTTTGTCTCCTATAATGAGCATGTTGTGGAGTCCTTCTTCCTCTAGGACTAGGAGATCTTGAAGGGGTTCTTGAACACCTTTTGCTTCATGAGGTCCCAGAAGGAGTAGATGGTGGGGATTTTTTTCCACTATTCACACCCTTTTTGTTGAATTGGGCATTAAGCTGTTGGGCCAAAAGTCTATCTTATTCTTCTTGAGAGGCTTTTCTTTCCAATTCTAACAAGGTTTGTCTCTCCACCTCTAGGAGTCTAAACCTTTCTTCCTTTGTAGCTTGTTCATCTAAAAAGGCTTTCTTTTCATTCTCAATTATTTTGAGCCTTTCACTTGTATACCTTGAAGTTGTTTGGAGTGGTGAACTTGGTCTCGAATGTTTGAACAAGTCATTGGTATACGCTGCATTTACATGAGCATCACAAGGTTCATTGTCTTAGTCTTCGTGTTGTGACTGTTCTTCTTGGTGAGCTCATCTCTTACAGCTTTCACCCCTTTGATGTGCATCCAAATATCTGGTATTGATAAGGGGTGAGTCTGGTTGATTTTCATGAGAGGAATCACCAAATAGAATGTTGTCTCTATGTCTCTCAAATATGTTGTCAAGATTTTTATCCATTGCTTCCCTCTCCTATCGAGTCATGGTGTAACTCATATTCATATCTAATTGAGAAGGTGCTAAGGATGTGCTCAACTCACTAGGATTGCTCTTGGAATCAAACCAAGCTTTTGAGGTATTCCTAGGGGATTGATCAAAGATGGGCTCTTTTCCCTTACGTTTTTTATGAGTTTGGACTAAGGGTAATTGGTCAAAGACTACTTGAGGTCATTTTCCTTGATTCACTTGATACCTTTTCATAACCAACATGAAAGGAAAAGCACTTGGTGAAAAGATGACCCTAAGAAACATCGATACCAAACTAGGATAGTAAAAGCATTCAATTATCCAAAAGAGAAATGGTAAGATAGAATTTTTGCAAAAGGTGTAAATCAACACTGCCACAGAGGTGCCCAACAATGGATAAGTATCCTAACACATATGGATCATGAGGATGATTTACCCAAGATATATTTGACTGAATTTGAATTTTGATGGAAGTGAATTGGACAAGAGATTACTAAGACTCTCCAAGTGTGTTATTGAAGAATCCAAAGGTTGGTCTTTTCAACAAGGACAATTTCTAAGTTACCGATTCCAAGCAAGCTCACTTGTAAAATCAAAGATTGCTAATTCAAGGAGTCAAGACACATGAACCCAAGGTGCAAATAGGCTTCTGAGAGCGGGGTAAGTGACTTACTAAAATCTAGATCGACTAAGGAAGACTAAAAAATGACACAAATCAGCTTTGGATTGCAGAGAACAGTGAGACAACAAAATGATTATGTGTGATAGTTCACAGGGTATCAGGATGATACAATTTGTCCAGACGATATTTCACACAAAGGTCGTGCGATGATTTCTAGGCAATTGATGTGATAATATCTAGGTGGGTGATGCAAAAGTTGTGCAGTATCGTACGACATTTGACCAGTGAATGTGAAAATCTCAGTTTTGAAGGTAATTTGGCCAAAGTTGTAGGTTGATAAGTTCAATTTCTCGATTTCAAACACAGTAATAGCAGAAAACAGACAGGTTTGCAAATAGTAAGTGATCAAACGTGTCGTAAAACACTTGAACAAGGGCAAAAGCAACCTTGTCAAGACATGCACTTGGGATATCAAAATAGAAAAATCTTATGAGCACTACCGTGATGTTTAATGTTCAAGAACGTTTACACAGGTAGATCACAACAAAGACAATCCAATCACTTGCTATCCTAGAAAGACAAAGGCTCAATACTCAACAACTTGGCCCACACTTAATGTCCCATTGCCTCACACAAAGTGGTTGCCCACAATAGATATTGGCTTTGTCATGGAAGTGCCAATGACACAACCAAAGGAACACAAATGGTGAGTAAAATCTTGGGGTGATCCGGGTTAGTCCACTAGGATCGATCCTTGCACGAAGATGTTGAGCGAAAAAATCAGTAACTTTGATGCAGGAGCATCCTGGGTGTAAGAGCAATCTTGCATCACCCAAAAAAAAAAAAATTTCTATTTTTATATTCAATAAGGGCTATTTTGTGCAGAGCTGCTATTTATGGAAAGTTACTTTTTTTGGTAATTTTCGTATGTGCTCAGAATGATCTGATTTCTTTCTTGGAGGTTCATTTTGGTCATATAAGTCTGCCAGTAAAGTTTCATTGCCAGATCAAGTGTATATTGGAAGATATTGAAGATTTTCGGTATTGGCAGCAGGGTACAGAAACTTTGAACTCAGTTTTGAAGGCTTTAGAGGCCCCGAATGAGGTCAAAAATTTGGGTGATAGGCACTTGTGCTAATCAAGCCTGTAGGGCACTTCGTGGCGTTTCCGAAATGGGGTTATAATAGTCAATCGGGTCAACTGGTGATGACTTATGGTCTCCGGAAGTCGGGTCACCTGAAATGGCAGAAAATATTTTTTCTTCAAAATTTATGTTCGGGTTTCAAAAGTTATTTTGAGCCGACTTTGATGTAATAAATTGAAAAATAAAATAATTCTAAGTTTGGTCAGCCCTTAGGGCTAAATTTCTGGAACCTTCTCGGGGCGGTGGAAATTGCCTATATAAGGAAGGCTATATTATTGTCTTAGGTAGTTCAGAATAGTTCTGGGTAGTAGATCTGGGTATTGATTCGAGGCTTTGTCCTACAGAATATTGTAAGGGAATGCCCATGTGGCTTTGCATATTGTAATTCTGAAAGTTTGTAATTCCACATTTGTGGAGATAATAAGAAGCCAATTTTCTGTTCTTGCATATTATTGTTGTTGTTTCTCTATTTCTGTTATGTGTTTGTGGTATTAAGGGGAGCACCCTTCATCAAGTGGTATCAGAGAAAGAGTTTTTGAGTGTGTAAATAGATCGCTGACTGTGAGGCAGTTTGCACCAGGACCGTGGTTAGGGTTTCAGTGCGCATCGCGAAAATGCCTCCACAAAGAGAATGTGGCGGAAGAGCTGGTGCTGTGACACCTGAGGTTAAAGAGCTGCAGAGACAAGTACGAGCATTGCAAGAAGAGATTCGCAGAGGAATGAATCTTAATGTCAGAGATGAAAGCGAGGATGAAGCTAAAGAAGAATATCAAGAAGGAGAAGTCGAAATTGTGAACCAGGAGGAAGAAAGACTTTTTCGGGCTATTTCTAGGATTGGGAAAAGACCTAAGATTGAGGTTCTTACATTTTCTGGAAATCTTAACCCAGAAGAATTGATCGACTGGATCAATGAATGTGAGGAATATTTTGAGTATGAAGATGTTGAGGATACTGATAGGGTCAAATTTGCGAAGGCCAGACTAAAAGGTCATGTGAAGATATGGTGGCAAGAGATTCAGTTGGAGCGAAATAGAAGGGGAAAGGAGAAAATCACGAGATGGGATCGGATGGTGGATAAATTGAAGCGACAGTTCATTCCTCTTGATTATGAACTTGACCTACTAAAGAAAATGCAGAGTTTGAAGCAAGCAGGAAGATTTGTTCAGGAGTATACAGAGGAGTTCTATCGACTTCTCATCAGAACAGGCCATGCAGAAGCTGATAAAGAGAAAGTTGCCCAATACCTTAATGGGTTAAGGCCAAGCATTCAGGAGGAGCTGAATCTGGTTCAAATGAACAGTATTGAAGAGGCATACCAGTTTGCCCTAAAAGTAGAGGAAAAGCTGAACAAGAAGTTTGAGAGCAGACAAAATGAAAGAGGTCGCGGTGGACGATCTGGTGGACGGTCATATGGTGGCCGAAATGAAGATTCGAAAAAGAAGGATGAGGCCAGTAGCAGTCAGAATCAGTGAGGAAATAATTCTGATCGCTTTCAGGATCAGAATAATAGAGATCAGAGAGGAAGAGGAAGAGGACAAGGATCTGGAAGAGGTGACTTCCGTGGAACATGTTTTCACTGTGGAGAAGAAGGTCATAGGGCATTTGAATGTCCTCAGCGCCAAGGCAGAACAGACGGGAGAAATGAAGGCCAGGCCAGAGTTGCACATGTCGATGAAGATGCTAGATCATCAAATTCTAAAGATGCTGAAAGAGGAGAAACGCTAATTAACAGAAGAGTCTTGCTGAGTGGTGAGAATGAACCTGAACAAAGGAGGAGTCTGTTTTGCACTAGATGCAAGTGTGAGGGTAAATGTTGTGATGTGATTATCGATAGTGGAAGCACTGACAATTTGGTGTCAGAAGAGATGGTGACAAAGTTGAAGCTCAAGAGACAAAAACACCCACATCCATATCGGATTGCTTGGGTGCAGGATGACCACAAGGTCATGGTCAGTGAATAGTGCCTGGTAAAGTTCAAGATCGGCGGGTACCAAGATGAGGTACTATGCGATATCATCTCTATGGATGCATGTCATATGTTGTTGGGTAGACCGTGGCAGTTTGACAAATGTGTTGTACACGATGGTCGTGCGAATACCTATTCCCTGACAAAGGATGGAGTGCGACATAAGCTAAAGCCATTGAAGGAGACCGAAGAAAAGGTATGTGGTAATGCAAAAATAACATTTGTTGATGGAAGAAAATTCTTAGATGGTATAAGGCATGAGCATGTGTGTTTTGCTTTAATTCCAAAAGTTGGTAAAGAAGTAGAGGATGTACCTGTAGAGGTTGCAGATTTGTTGAATGAGTTTCAGGATATTGTATCTGATAATGTACCTGATGGATTACCACCTGTAAGGAAGATCAGTCATCAGATGGATTTGATTCCAGGAGCCAGTTTTCCAAACAAGGCAGCACATAGAGTGACACCAGCAGAAAGTGAAGAGTTGAACAGACAAGTACACGAGTTGTTACAGAAGGGATTGATTCGGGAGAGCCTGAGTCCATGTGTTGTACTGGCAGTATTAGCACCAAAGAAGAATGGAGAATGGAGGATGTGTATAGATTCCAGAGCAATAAACAAGATCACAATCAAGTATAGGTTTCCATTGCCATGAATGAATGATATTATAGATTGCTTGAGTGGAGCTGTGTATTTCTCAAAGATAGATCTGAAGAGTGGATATCACCAGATTCGGATCAGAGAAAGAGATGAATGGAAGACTGCCTTCAAGACAAAGGAAGGACTGTATGAGTGGTTAGTCATGCCTTTTGGGCTAACCAATGCACCAAGCACTTTCATGCGGCTCATGAACGAGGTTCTGAAAGAATTTTTGGGTAAGTTTGTCATTGTTTACCTAGATGATATTTTGATTTTTAGCAAGACATTGGAGGAACATATGATGCATATTCGTATGGTGTTTGAGAAGTTGAGAGATGAGAAATTGTTGATTAATTTGAAGAAGTGCAGTTTTGTGAAGAAAGAGTTAGTGTACTTGAGATTTGTAGTTTCAGCAGAAGGTTTAAAAATAGACCCAGAGAAGGTACGGGCTATCCTTGAATGGCCTACTCCAAGGAGTGCTACTGAGGTAAGATCTTTTCATGGTTTGGCTAGCTTTTACAGAAAGTTTATCAGAAATTTTAGCAGTATTTGTGGACCCTTGACTGAAACAATGAGAGGGGATAGAAAAGAGTTTAAATGGACTAATGGGGCAGAAAAGAGTTTTCAATTGTTGAAACAAAAAGTTACAAAACAACATGTTTTAGCACTTATAGATTTTAATAAGGTGTTTCAAGTAGATTGTGATGCTAGTGGTACTGCAATAGGAGCTGTTATGAGCCAAGAAGGTAAACCTGTTGTTTATTTCAGTGAGAAGTTAAATGATGCCAAGAGGAAATATTCTATTTATGATCAGGAATTTTATGCTATAATTCAGGCATTAAAAAAGTGGAGACATTATCTACTTGCTAAAGAGTTTGTTTTGTATACTGATCATCAAGCTTTGCAATATTTGAATAGTCAAGGAAAATTGAATCAAAGGTATTTGAAATGGGTTGAATTTTTACAGAGTTATACATTTGTTTTGAAACACAGGAGTGGAAAGTCTAATAGGGTTGCAGATGCTCTTAGCAGAAGGCAACTATTGCTGACAGAAATGCAGATTGAAGTGGTTGGGTTCAAGGAACTCAAGAATTTGTATCCAGAGGATCCTGATTTTGGTGAAGTTTGGAAAGCTTGTACGGAACCTGTTACTCTAGACAGGACGAAATGGTTGGATTTCATCATCCAGGATGATATGCTATTCAGAGGGAGTCAGTTATGCATTCCACGAAGTTCTATGAGGGAGAATCTCATCAAGGAGAAGCATAGTGGAGGATTGGCTGGATATTTTGGTCGTGATAAAACCCTTGCTTTGGTTGGTGAGAATTATTATTGGCCATAATTGCAGCAAGATGTGAAGAAGTTTGTACAGAGTTGCAGAGTATGTCAGATGACGAAAGGAGTGAAGCAGAATACAGGGTTGTATCAACCATTACCTATACCGGAGAAGCCTTGGGAGGATATCAGTATGGACTTTATTCTTGGTTTACCGAGAACTCAACGGGGACATGATTCAATTTTTGTGGTGGTTGACAGATTTTCGAAGATGACACATTTCATTCCCTGCAAGAAGACTAATGATGCTGTTCATGTAGCAGGATTGTTTTTCAGAGAAGTGGTGAGACTACATGGTTTGCCAAAGACCATAGTTTCAGATCGAGATACTAAGTTTGTTGGATATTTTTGGCGGACATTGTGGAAGAAGTTGAAGACAGATTTGAAGTTCAGTTCATCACATCATCCACAGACTGATGGACAGACAAAGGTGGTGAATAGAAGTTTGGAAAATTTGCTGAGATGTTTGGTTGGAGATAAGCCAACAGGGTGGGATTTGATTTTACCACAGGCAGAATTTGCATACAATAATTCTGTCAACAGGAGCACTGGTAAATCACCATTCCAGATTGTATATGGAAGTAATCCAAGAAATGCATCTGAATTGAGGAAGATAGATAAAGGAGAAATAAGTAGTGCTGAAACTGAGGATTTTGCAAAACACTTGAAGAACATCCATGGGGAGGTGAGGAAGCATATTACCAAGATGAACGCACAGTATAAGGCTAAGGCAGATGAGAAAAGGAGGTATAAGGAATTTCAGGTTGGTGATGAAGTCATGGTTCATTTGCAGAAGGAGCGGTTTCCAGTTGGTACATATAACAAGCTGAAAATGAAGAAGTTTGGACCATGTAGGATACTGAAGAAACATGATTCAGGAAACACATATGAGGTAGAATTGCCTACTGAGCTAAATATTTCACCAGTGTTTAACATTTCAGATCTGACAGAGTATCATGAAGGAGGTGTTGAAGATGAGATCATAGCAGCATAGTGGAGTATTCTAGCAACTAGTTCAGACACTAAGGAGATCGAAGATATACTGGACAGTCGTGTTGGTAGAAGCACAAGGAACATGACATATGAAGAATATCTGGTCAAGTGGAAAGGAAAACCTGTTGAAGATTCATCATGGCTGACAAAGGAGGAGGTTCGCCGTCTTGGTTTTCCTCTGCACACCTGAGTCGTGACAGGGTCACTTCTCAAATTACCTTTAGTGTCTGATGCAGGAGCATCCTGGGTGTAAGAGCAATCTTGCATCACCCAAAAAAAAAAAATATTTATGTTTCTCTATTTCTGTTATGTGTTTGTGGTGTAAGAGCAATCTTGCATCACCCAAAAAAAAAGAAAAAATTTCTATTTTTATATTCAATAAGGGCTATTTTGTGCAGAGCTACTATTTATGGAAAGTTACTATTTTTGGTAATTTTCGTATGTGCTTAGAATGATCTGATTTCTTTCTTGGAGGTTCATTTTGGTCATATAAGTCTGCCAGTAAAGTTTCATTGCCAGATCAAGTGTATATTGGAAGATATTGAAGATTTTCGGTATTGGCAGCAGGGTACAGAAACTTTGAACTCAGTTTTGAAGGCTTTAGAGGCCCCGGATGAGGTCGAAAATTTGGGTGATAGGCGCTTGCGCCAATCAAGCCTGTAGAGCGCTTCATGGCGTTTCTGAAATGGGGTTATAATAGTCAATCGGGTCAACTGGTGATGACTTATGGTCTCCGGAAGTCGGGTCACCTGAAATGGCGAAAAATAATTTTCCTTCAAAATTTATGTTCGAGTTTCAAAAGTTATTTTGAGCCGACTTTGATGTAATAAATTGAAAAATAAAATAATTCTAAGTTTGGTCGGCCCTTAGGGCTAAATTTCTGGAACCTTCTCAGGGCGGTGGAAATTGCCTATATAAGGAAGGTTGTATTATTGTCTTAGGCAGTTCAGAATAGTTCTGGGTAGTAGATCTGGGTATTGATTCGAGGCTTTGTCCTACAGAATATTGTAAAGGAATGCCCATGTGGCTTTGCATATTGTAATTCTGAAAGTTTGTAATTCCACATTTGTGGAGATAATAAGAAGCCAATTTTCTGTTCTTGCATATTATTGTTGTTGTTTCTCTATTTCTGTTATGTGTTTGTGGTATTAAGGGGAGCACCCTTCATCAAACTTCTATCTAAGGTTCGTAATAAGAGCTTCTATTCGCAATACCCCTCTTGCTCCCCGAAGGGACTCCTTACCTTGTGGCAAGTAACGGACCTCGCTGCCATAAAAGTACCGTCACTAGTACAAAAACAGCAATATATGACCAAATAAACTACCAAAAATTGTAGATAAATGACCAAATTTGGTCACGTGACCAATGGTAGTATATTGCCGATCATTTATCTCATGACCAAATTTATGACTAAACTATTTTAGTCATTTATTTGCTCATTGTTTTGGTCATATATTTAGTCATTTATTTGGTCATTTGGTAGTTTATTTGGTCATCTATTTGGTCATTTATTTAGTCATTTATTTAGTCATTTATTTGGTCGTTTATTTGGTCATTTATTTGATCATTTATTTGGTAGTTTATTTGATCATTTATTTGATCATTTATTTAGTCATATATTTAGTCATTAATTTAATCATATATTTAGTCATATTAGGGCACGATGGAATCGAACCATCATCCTCCTACTTGTAAAGTAGGTGCTCTTCCATTGAGCTAGTACCCTTTAAAGAATAATCATACCATGTATACTAGTACTTTCCACTAAACATGATTTCAAGTTTTTCCATCTATAGTTCAAGGGTAGCAAAGCTTAAGGGGAGGATGACTAGTGATACTTTAAACTCAATGGTGAAGTTATTCAATGTGCAATATATAAGGACAAGTAAAAGATAGAGAAGAAGGGAAAATGGCCACTGTTATAGTAATGATTAAATAGCGAGTCAATGCCTTGAAAAAAAAAATAGGTTCAGGATAGTGATATATAGTTTGTGATATTAAAAGATGCCTAGAAGTAGTGTTGTGAGATGATGACAAAACCATGGAGATAACAACAAGAGACGCAATGCGTCAAAGTTCCTACCAATAGTTAAAGGAAAAGGAAAGTAGAGATATATAGGTGGAAAGGGAAATAAAGAATAAGAGGTGATATGGAGAGAGAATTAAAAGGGGTATAAAGATATGTAATTATATAGAGAGAGGGGGAGACGATTGAATGAGAATGAGAGAAATAAATAGAAGATAAATATAGAAAGTAATTTATAGAGACCATACATATATAATGATATAGTTAGAATCAATTGTGGGAATCTCTTTAATTTTTTATGTTAATGCACTAATAATGTGTTGTTAAAACTCTACTATGATCTTTACGATCTTGGGCTATTTTTTTTTAAAGAACAACACTCTTGTTTTATTGCTTTTTAATATAAAAAACAAAGATATTGTGCCCATCTAATTAAAAAAAATCTAAATCATTTATTTAGCAAATGTGCATATTTAGCTAGAGATTATAGGAATGTACATGTGAACCCAATAAATGGTAAGAAGTAATTGTGGATCTATATGTTCTTGATTCTTTTACTTTTTGCATAAACATCTAGTAGGTAATTTGCATCCACTATATTTAGCAAGAGAAATGTTATATACTGTGTGTACCCTATTGCAATGTCTTTGATTGATGATGTCCTATGACTGGTCCCTCTAGATGTCCACCCTTCTTTAATTTTTTAAATTATTTTTAAACTAATTTAAAATTTAAAAAGACAGTTTTGATATATCAGACCATGTCTAAAAAAAATATAAAATTCAACCATCTCAATAGCTCCCTTCAACTATAACATTTTATCTTAGTAAATAACAAAAATTCTTTTAATTTTGTTTAGAAGAGTACATGAAAGTTTGAAGTTAAAATATTTACCAACCATAAAGCACCTAAGTAGAATAATGACTAAATAGACTGATGAAAAGTTTTCCATGGCTATTAAAGAGAAATTCTAGAATCATTATACAAATTAAACTATACATTTCTTGGACAGTAGAAATGACAAAAAAAATTAAAATAAAAACCTTCAAACATATTAGTAACTTGTGGAGTTCTCTTGTGAGGGCATGTTGTATTCACATTCTCTTTTTGCTTGAGTCCTCTTACCAATTGGAGGGTCTATAAATTTGTAGGTTAATCACGTTTGTACCTCTATGATTTTCCACTTTTGATGAGTCTCTAATTATATCAAACTAGAATGGAGGAGAAGCACTTCATGACAGCACTCCACGGCACCACGCTCACTTCCACCTCCAGTTAAGAATAGATTCCCATGGATTACATCATTTAGTAGTAAGTTCAATTCCAATATGTTACAGAGTGATATAAAATAATCTCTATGTATTTTCTTGTTTAGAACATTGGATGTCTAGTTTGAAAATAAATTGCCACAATGAAAGTTTCTCTTTAAAGCATAGGTGTGGATAGTAGCTTTGCAAGGTTGCTCTATTTTGGGATCTGGATGTTTAAAAATAACCTTGGAGGAAATTTGAGAGATTTCAAAAACAAATTTTATCAAAGTAGCAACGAGTGGAAGCCCAAATTCCTTCCTCTACAATTTGAGTAGAATCAAGGGTGTTGTCATTAGAGGAGGTATCCTAACATTTTGTGGTGTGAATACAAACAAAATATTGTATCAAGCAATACTTGCAACTTAAGAGAAGATCTGATACATTGAATCTACAGATGATATGCTCTAAAGAATGGAGAAATATGGGGGCATATTTTCCTTGAGTTGGATGGTAGCTAAGCTGCAAAAATTATGTATAATGTAGACTCTAGAATGAACAGGGCAAGGAACTAGTATAACAATACATACAATCCAAAGAAAATAGCTTCTTAAACTGAAACACCTAAAATGAAACATAATTTTAAGCTTTCACCATACCTTGACTTTGGGATTCTTGGATTTGAGGTATCTTCCCACATTGGAGACTGTTCCTCGACTCCCAATTCCCACCACAAAGATATCTACTTGGCCAAGGGTGTCCTCTTAGATCTTTGGACCTGCTGTCTCAAAGTGGGTCTATAATCACACAAAATTCAACCCATAATTATTAGGCTACTATTGTGGGAGGCAAGTTTAAGAGTTTTCAAATTAATGATATTTCTACATTAGATATCATATAATGATAATAAGATACAATTGGATTTTGATTATGTTCGTTTCTTGTTGTAAATATTTTGGATTAAATTCTATGATTTTGTTTGGTCTGCTACAGTCTTTCATTTTTCTCTAGCTTTCTATCTTTACGATGGATCATAAAGTTTGATTCTAAACATTGGTAACAAAATAACAGACATAAGTTCTATTTCGTCTGCTCTTTCATTTTCTTTTTCTAGCTATCTGTTGTGATAATGGATAATAGAGTTTGATTCGACACATCGACAATAGAAAATATAGTGAAATCCAAAAGCATTTCTTGTTATAACCATAACTTTCAAAAGGATTTTCCCCAAATTCGTCACTATGGACTGCAAATAAAGAAATTTCCAATAAATATTAATGAGACTGTAGATAAAGGGACTTTCAAACTTTCAAGCCAGCAGGCAGTTAAAAGCAAATATAATATTGCCAGACCAACCTGAACATTTGGAGAACTCTCGAACTGTTGACGGCGGTACCACGAAAGAGAGCCCTTCCAAATCCCTATATTTCCAAAAGTTGGCTCTACAGTATTGTCCGACACCAAGTAACCAGATCTACCACATAATAGCAGATATGTTAATAGTTACATCAGCAATGGTAGCCACATGAGTAACAGTCCTAAAAAAGAAAGCATTTTGAAACCCCTTCTTTTCCCTCCAGAAATTTCATACCCTACACATCAGTGTAGATATTATCAGCTCTATTAGCATTATGAACAAAAGTATCAATAGATTCTAAATTCAATCTGAACTCTCAAGGCTTTTTGGGTTTAAAAAATTCTAAACCCCAAGGACAAAGCCGAGTTGAAGATTAGAGTAAGGAAATAGAGGGAAAGAATCCACCAAATCATTAAGCTTACTATGATAGATTTAAATATCATTGGATTAAAAATAGTGATCCATCCAAACTATGGTACAAGTTAAAGAATTTGTTTGGTAATAGCAACACTTCTCAAACCAAACATTGAAACTTTCATGTGTGTTATTTCTCTATTGATAAGCCCAATTTTAGGACTCCATGTAAAAATTAAAAAAATGCCTACTACTTATCGAGCACATGCATTTAGATCAACTGAGAAATCACAAGCTGGGAATCAAGGCTCTGGTTAGGATTATTCTTCAATGAAGCCAAATAATGATGATCAAGATTGCAAAAATCATATTTGAGATCTAAAGGAGCATTTTAAAAGAAGTGATGTCTCCATTAACAAAGAAAGTTTCAAAGAAGTTCCATACATACCAGATATGATTCTTAACCTTCTACTTGTCTACCACATCACTTTTTCCAATAATAAGGTTGAACTCTAGCGAAATAAGTGGGCATGAAAGACATAGATAACAAATAAGAGACCTTTTATTTAAGGTATTATAATGAGATGGGTTGAATGTGATTTTCCTGACATCCTTGATCCATTACTCAAGATACAATACTTTGTGGCTATGGTAAAAAAGGTGTTAAGATATAAGTCCCCTTTTACATCATGTCATGTAGCGTACATTCTAAGCACTTAAAATAACTATTATAATGTGAGAAGCTCATTTGCTAAGAAACAAACAACAAACCAGTTTCCTCAAATGATCTTGAAGGTATTAGAACTGCTGCAATTCATAACAATTTTATTCAATAAACTATGTTGGGTGGTCTCCCTGATAATTTTTCATAATAAATGGAATTCTAAATTGACTACAACCATTCTATCCAAGCAAGACATGCGTATTTGAAAAATTACCAGAGTATAAATAAATTTTGCCAGCCTTGGATATGTTGGGGAAGACTCCAAAAATCTTCTAGATGACTAATAGAAAGTACTTTGAACCACATCATCCGATCAAAAAAGGAAATCATAGTGGGGAAGTTAATATCCAAGTCTAGGAAGTGGGCCACAGACTCCAAAAAAATCAAGATAGCTGGGGCCATCTACTAGAAAGAGCAGTGCTTGTAGGAAAAAAAATATGAAACCCTACAAGAGTAGAAAATTAATTAAAATGAGACAAATGTGATGGTTTGAATGCCAATTTTTAAACTTTGCTGAGTTTAAAATATGGGCCAACACCACCCAGTCTAAAATAATTCTATAAACTCTCAACAACACCCTCCAATTTTTTTTTGGGAAGCCTCCTTCTATGAGATCTCAATCTAAGAGCTCACTGCTCGTATTCTTCCATGTTTGTTGGGAGCATAACTACCCTTAACCTCCATATTTTGGGGATAGAAAATAAGGGGCTGAATCTAATCCAATTGATATATAATTATTTTCTTAATTTGAAAAAGAAGTGCTTAAATAGTAGACATATGATTTCCAGAGTCCATGATGTTATAGTGCATAGATTCTAGTATTAACTGTATGAGCTTATTTCTTCAACATTTCCAATTGAGTTCTATTATTCATCATCTTGGAAGAAGAGAACAAAACAACACTAAAGAAAAAAAAAGATAAATGCTTAAATAGTTAAAAGTTTTTACCTACATAGTCTTCGAGAATGCCAAGTGCCTCTGGCATGTCAAAAAATTTAATAAGCTCACAAGGTTTTGCTGCATCCCATGTTTCCAATTATGCAAGTTGCTCATAATGTTGTCAAATTAGATCGCCATGTTCAATGTGTGGCCCCTTCCCTAGAATCACAAAATATTTATTGCATTATGATTTGGTAACATTTAACTACACAAACTTGCATGATATACACAATATTTAATGGAATGACAAACTAAAATATGAACTGAGAGGCTAGTTCGAATGAGTTAAAATTATAAATTATATCAAGATCTACAAAAACTAGAACTTACCTGCAGTAAAACATGAGATCATGGAAGAAGACAGGTGATTGGTCTCTCTACATCCTAGAAGTATGAATAAATTCACAAATGGTGCATATAAAACAAATCCAGGGATAGATGATTAAAACAAAATTCACTTTTTACCTGAGAATCTTACCATGACAAACCAACCAAATAAAGACCTTGAATATAGGCAAAGTTGTAGAGGACTAGATACTCATCCATGGAAAAGAATCAAGGATGCCATCAACGGAGTTAACCAATTTCTCACACCCAATCTTAACTATGTGAGTTTTATTTCCCACATGGTTTCATCCCGAAGTATCATCAATAAAATCCAAGTTTCCTCCTCAACCCAATAGTCTTTAAGTTGAGAGAAAAATGCTAAGATAAGCTTGAATAACTTAGCAAGCCTAAATATAAGAAAATGAAGTCTCCATGAATCACCAATCATCCCAAAAATCAGTATTTCTCCCTTTGTAAATATTCCAAAAACCATATCTATAAATAAGGCATTTTGCCATCTTCATACTTTCCTAGATAACCAGATCTGTAGGGAGATTACTGTGGGATAAGATTCAACTAGAGTCAAAACCAAATAAATACTTCTCTTAGAAATTAGACCAAATTGAGAGCTTGTTTATTACAAATCCCCTCAACAATTATGCCATTAATGCCTTATTACAGAGATAGAGAAAAAGACACAGCTAAGGTGTACTGGTCTACATTTACAGCTATGTCTTGAGGAACTTAATATAGATTCATTTAAACTTAATGAAAAGGAACACAAACTTAAAGTACCTATGAACTTGTATAAGGGAATCTTCATCTCTAATCATGGGGAACATGACTATTCAACCTTCAAAAAAAGATTCAAAGGAATCTCGAATGGTTGACATTTTATGCCTTCCATAATAAGGTTCCAAGAAATGACATGTAAACCAGATATTTGAAACCACTGTCATGCCACACAAATAAATATAGTACTAAAATTACATGAGACAGCATCAAAAAATTCCAAATCACTGCCTTTGAACTTGTGAAAAAACAAAAACAAAGACCAGTGACCCATTAATATGTTTGACTTAGTTTAAATTAAGAGTACTATGGGCAGTAATTCCTTAAAAAGCCTTCAGCTAAAAATAAATTAAGAATTGAGACAGTAATTAGGGATGGAAGGTCGCATTCTTTCAAAGGGGATTAATGGTGAAAGGTTGTGACTACCTGTCCCAAAAATTAAATGTATAACACTCCATGATCAGAATGATCTAAATGACATCCAAATTGCAGATGATCTTGAAGAAGAAAATATGTTTAACCTGGTTAAGAAACCTGATTTCTTTTGCCTTGCCTCTGGGGCCAAGGTGCCCAATGCAAAGTCCATTATGCTAGGGTGGATGGATACACCTCCACCATGGTTCAATAAGATTGACTTTCAATGGGTTGATGCTAATATGCTTGTAAGATACCTTGGGATCCCATTTGCTATCAGCCCAAACCTGAAAAAGATGTGGTTATGCATTAAGAATAAAATTTACAAAAAACTTGCTGGATGGAACAAGCAATACCTCTCTCTTGGGGGCAGATTGCAAATATGTGAAAAAATTGTCTGTGTACAGTTTATACTATGCTTCAGTCTGGCTCTTTAATAGTTATCAGGTAAATGATATTCAGAAGAAAATTAGATCTTTCATGTGCTGTGATGGCAAAGGTAGGAGAAAGAAACATTCTGTCAAGTGGGAGTTGTGTAGTGGACAAGGGGCACGGAGGGCTAAAGCTTGAAGACTTGAGGTTGCATGGCATTGCCCTCTCTGTTAAATGGATTAGGAAGGCTCTCCAGGGAGATGAGCCCCGAAAATTTTTGGTAAGGAATAATATCTTGTTGGCTCTGCCCAAGCATACCATGAAATGGAAAGATCTACCACTTAGTAACCTCCTCATTAGCAAGTATAGTATCTCCACTGCAGGTTCTGTAGTTTTTAATAGCCGATGGAAGGCTTGGGAATTGGTGAAACATAAGGTTATAAATTGTCATTTATTGCAAAACAATAATAAGACTATCCAGGGACATAGGTCCATTTGATGGAACTTTGAGCATAAAAATAAGCCCCTCGCTCTTCTTCAGGGGTGTTCAGCCAAGAGCTGGAACCAGAAAGGTATTCAATGCTTCAATAATATTATTCATAATGGTCAGTTTATTAATTAGGCATCCCTCAGCCAGAAGCATGATCTGCCTCAGTCTAATTGGAGACCATTGTCCATTGTGGGGGAAGCCTGCAAGGGTTTCCAAATGCCTATCAACTGCATTAATGATACTAATCAACATAAGGAGTTCAAATGGAATGATGCTTTTTTATTAATATGCAATATTAAAGCTAAATTTATTTATAAAGCACTTGCTAATAACACTAATATCTCTGATTACTTGAATACTAAATGGAATGTTAAGTTAGATGCTAAAAACTGGCAGAAATGTTTCAAAATGATCTGGTCCAATATTCTAGAGCCTAAAAAGGCATGTTTCAGATGGGCTTTAACCTTATAGCGCTAACCTTATAACCTAAAAAGTACTGACATTGATGTATGCTCCATTTACAGAAAACCAGAAACTATCAGGCATATATTTTTTGACTGCTTATTTGCAAAAGAGATTTGACATCTGTTCTGTGCAAAACTGAATATCTGAGACATTAATAATGAAACTAACTGGTATGAAATTCTTACTGGTTCTATTTACAATATTGATAAAATGTATAATAGTTTTTGGTTATCACTGACTGAGACTCTGTCGTTTCAATGGAGAACAAGGAATGATGAGAAGTTTAGAGGGAAGCAAAGGGCACTTACTGAGTCACTTAAAAGACTCACCCTTTTCACTACTGATGTGCAGGTAACTGTGCCAATGAAGATGTCAAATGCTAAATTTATGAAGCTCCTTGGAGATGGAACGGTCAGAGTAAACAAAGAGGAAGTCAGGTATGGCCATACATGGTCATATAATCAGTTTGAAAATCCCACTTTTCTTAACAAAATGATTGAATTCTAGAACAAATACAACAAGAGACCAGAGATCAACGAAGAGGAAGACACCGCCACAAATAGTCAAATGCATGTTCACCCCTACAAATGTCTAAAACACCACCACAAATAGTCATTCATGCATTTGAATTTATGAAGTGCCAATTAATTATTATTTGCACAACAGAAAAACTCATTCTAATGTAAACATCAAGTGGAATTCAAAGAATTTTGGTATTTGAAATTCAAAGCATTTTTGGCAATTGGTTGTCCAGTTTATCTGTATGCGAAACTCAAGGAAGTTGATTTTATTGCTTCACCACAAGTGAAGTGGGGTGGGCAATCACCTATGGCGGTATTCGTCCATCTCTACAATGGTTGCAGTCATCTCACTACAGTTATTTCAGTCATCTCACTGCAGTTGCTGCAGTCTTTCAACAAGTGTCAAGGCAGTGTGCAAATGTGTGGAATCTAGCAAAGTGAAGTAGGGTTTTGCAATTGTTAATTGTCAAGACCAAATCTTGTATCTCTCCCTGCAATTCTAAAGGCAAGCCTGATACCCACAACATGACTTCTCTGGTCAAGAAGTTTATGGACACCAAAGCCAAGCCTCTGCCTCATAGTGCCAACTGTGTTGTTATTCCTGCGGATTTCATTGCACAGGATCTAAAGAAAGCCTCGGTCAAGGCCAATAAATTCAAGAGCTTACAGGAAAAATTGTTGCATAAAGTGTCAGGGAAGTCTGCCGGGAGCCATTCTCAGAAGTAAATGTTGACTGACTCTAAGGTCACTCGTCCTCTATCTGTGGTGCTTAAGAGTGAGCAGGAACTTTTGCAGCAGAATAGAGAGTACCAAATTGAGATAGAGGAGCTGCAGTCTGTGCTTGCAAGCAACAATGCAGAGGTGGAGGGGTTACGAAGCTTGGGAATCATGCTGAAGGAGTTGTGTTCAAAGCAACAAAATGAAATTAAAGCACTTAAAAGCTCATTTCCATCATGTAAGAAGGACTCTTCTCAACTGCATGACCTTCTAGAGAAACAGGGAACAGAGCTAAAGCAAGCTCGCCTTGTTATTCCCAGCCGTCAAGAGCAGGTGACCTCTCTTACAGAACAGCTCAAATCCCTTGCAGAAGGCCTTGCTGAGGTGAAAGCTGACAAAGATGCAATGAAGACATATTTTGATGGACATGTTGCCACCCCTAAAACTCCAGTATCTCATCAGGAAGCTGAGAATTTCAACGAAATTTGCACCAGTGAACCCACAACTCCAGTAAGCCAAGAAGATATGATGCTAAAGGATATGAATCCATGTCTAACCCCATACTATGCAATAGCCCAAGAGGCAAAATAAACACTTGGTTGTCCAGTTGTCCACCAACGGCATATATTTAACCATAGAAAGGCACGCTAGACATGTATGCAAAACATGTAAACATATACAAGGCATGCTAAGTGTTTGACACAATGCCTCAGACGCCTGGTTTGATGGACCGAAATTCCTTCCATACATTTTATCGAACATTTAAATAACTTGAAATGAATAAAATCTTCAGAGCATTTACAAAGTTATAAAATCAAAATCAAAGTACAGGAACCTCGGGCCTCAAGATCTAATATGTCAACACAAACCCTCAATAAGAAAATAGATATATATATATATATATATATATATTTCAAAACAAAATCAGAGCACTTAAAAAGTTTTCATACCAAAACAAAGTACGGAATCCTAATGAATATTAGGGCCACTTGAAATATCAAGCCCCCAGCTCCAGTATGTCGACAAAAACTATCATTAAGAAAATGCAGATCTTTTTTCAAAACTGGGAAGATGAAATTAAAAAAACCACAGGCAAAGCCACCCACCCTCGATTGATTTTTGTAGAGCAAAGATTTCTATTGTAGAACAGTGCGTGCATGGAAGAGAGATTACCTTTTGCACGACCCATCCTACCTCTGTTCTTTTCCTCTCAATCCACCTCTCTCCAATATTCGTAAAACCTGCGAACCCAAATAAAAATTATCAAAAACATGTCAAATATTCACTTCCCCCATCCCTCTACGTTTGCCGCCAATTGAAAATAAAAGTAATTTTGAAAATAAAATAATAATTATAATTTATTTTTATATGATGTACAATATTAAGATTTTATAATGGTAAATTAATTTCTTTTAATATTTATTCTTCTAAAAGATTTTGTATTTTATTTTTATGGAATAGTCTTTGCCTCTTAATCAAAGAGATTTCAACCTATAAAAATCATTATAAAAAAGTTTTATATTTGAAAAATAATTTCAAATAAATAATTATTATGAAGTTTAGATAAACAAATTCAACATCAAATTAAACATTATTTCTAAAAAAACAAATCTATTTAATAAAATAATATAATTATATTTCTTTTGTTTTTCCTTTTCACATTAATTATTCTTTATTTTTTTATTTTTTTAAATGTACTAATATAATTTAGTTTAGTTAGTGAGCGTCTATTTTAGTTGTAAGATATAATTTACTATTGAAAACATGTTGTAAAAGTTTTCTTATAATTTAATCTATATTTTTTAGAAATAAAATAAGTTAAAACACTATCTAAGAGAAAGTGTGTGTATATCATTTTTCTTTTTGCTACATTATAATAGTTGGAATAGTTAGTTTTATTAATTAATTTAATTTTTGGTTTCTATTATTCATTATATTAGGTTATTTTAATCATATTGTATTTCTTTCTAGTTTTTATTTCATAATTCTATATATGAAAGATTAATAAATAAATTTATTGAATATTTCAAATATTTAATAATCACATAAAAATAAATCAAATAGATAAAAAGTCTAAATACAATTAAAAATTTATTTTCAAAAGAAAACCATAATACTCTAATAGATTTACATAAATTAGCACACATCCAGCACTCATTATTTTACAATGAATGAAACTATATATACATTTATAATAAGTTGAACATGATATTTATTTCTTAATATATTTTTTCACAAAAAGGGCTCATATGGCTAAAACAAAATTGCCCAATCAAGAGAAAATAAATTTTTAAAATTTGTTATGTTAAAAAAATTGCATAGCAAATTATGAAATTATTAATAAAGTTGAAAAAAATTGTTGCCTATAGTTCCAAAAGCCTATGAAGTGCATGTTAATCATACAAATCATTTTTAGATTTATTGTTTATATTTTTGTATTAAAATAGTTAAATAAGATGTTTTTCAAATTAGCAATTCATCACATCTTAAAAATGGGGAATAAAGAATTGAAAATTAAAGAATTGAAAATGTAAACTATAACAAATTTTTTCAAATTTATAAAATTTAGAGTGTGAAGCTTTGAATTAAATGATATTTAAATAATTAATTATTTTAAACTATGATCAAATTTAACAAACACAATAAAATCATACAGAAATTAAACAATTATTGCTCAAATTAAAATTAAAATGTTAGATAGGATTAAAGTAAAATGAAATAACTTTCAAATTAATAAATAAATTGCAAGTTAAATAAAAAAACTATTAAATATAAATAGTAAACATGGTAAATTTTAATTGGTTCACTCATGTAATAAGACTTCGACAGATGATTAAAAATTAATTTTTAGATATTATAAAGTTAAACAATTTGCATCTATACTTTACAAATGAAAAACTTATAATGAAATATAAAATTTAAGTGTTAAACACAAATTATTATTTTTGTCTCAAAGAAATGTCTTAAATTACCCTCTTGTGTAGTAGTGATTGAGCGCATTTGATAAATGTATTTGAATAAATAACACATGAATAACCATGCTTGGGACATTTTGACCATGAATAATCTTTTGGCTGGCTTGACCTTGTCTAAAAATTAAACATATGTATCAACAATATTTGAATAATGGCATAACTACTAAAGTTCACCTTGGGATACAAACAAAATAATGAAACATCTAAAAATTATAGAGCACATAGAATAGTTAATGTGAAATGCAACAATAAGTCTATTGGTGAACAGAATATTAGAGCACACATAATAATGTTTGCATAATAAGTCTATTGGCGAACACACATTGTTGCTGAAATGCAACTTCTAAGAATATAAGTATATGATATTATCAAATGTTAATGTGTAAAGGAGTATTAATCATTCATTTAGTCATTTTTATTATTAGGGTGACTAATTATTTAGTCATTTTACCCAATGACCAAATTGGTCATTTATTTAGTCATTTATATTTGTGAATTGCAAAAAATAGGTAGAACATGATTAGTTTTAGTCATGTGACTAACATTTTTAGTCACGTGACTAAAAGTTTTAGTCACCTGGTCATTTATTGCCCAAATTTTACTAGTGCTTAAGCATTCTTGCTTAGCATTTTCCTCATGGTCACAATCCCACAAGTAATCACACTAAGCGAAGACAAGTACTACATCTACCAAGGTTTTGTGTCCTTGATAGCCTTGAGTTTATAGTGGGTTGGAATAGCTGGGTATTAGCTTGTCCCCACTTGGGTCGTTCCTCTTGATTGCTCAAGAGCAAGCCCGCTAAAAGATCCTAAACTAAACAAGAAGTGGATCAACTTTTGAGGGTCAGGATTTCTGGTTCACCACAAGGGTGAAGAGCATACTCTCCCATCTCAAAAATCTCTCCCAAACACACCAAGCAAAGTTCAATTAGCCCTCTTGCTTTTGAAATCTAAAGATGGGTCAAGATTTCTAGTTCACGACAAGGGTGAAGAGCATACTCTCCTACCACCAAAAGACTCTAATAACAAGATATTAAGTGCCTAATAAAAAATGAACTAGTATATGCCGCACTTAAAAATGAATGCAAAGAACAACCACTTGATTGTTTTTATGCTTTGGGCAGCCCTGCAAGAAAGATTAGTAGCCCTTGTGCATTTGAAGCTTTGACATGCATTATTTTTTAGCAAATAATGCAAGCAACTAGGGCACACCTACAAACACAACTTGTTAGGCCCACAAAAGTTAGTACAGCAAAAACCAAGTATAATCTGAAAATGAATCTCTATCCTAACATAACAAGTCAAAACCAGCAAGCAAACAAATCCAAATCTTGCAAAGAAAGCACCAAAATCGGTCACTGCCAAGCCTGGGCGACAGTTTTGTCAGAAAAAGTTTTGCATGATACTTCGCAGTATAGGAGTGTGATACTTTTGTTCTGTACGATAGTTCGCACTATATCCAGATGACAGAGTTCTGTATGACTGCACGACAGAGTCTTGTATGATCGCGCGATACTTTTACTAGAAAAGTATCGCACAAGTATGTAAAGAACTATCGTACGATACTAGAAGACTGTTGTATGATACTCTGCCATAAAAACAAAAAAAATAGCCAAAACAGCAAGCTAACAGTGACGAAAAAAAGTGCAAAAATGCAAAGAAAAAAAGGCAAAACAGAAGTGTTTTGCTCCACGGTGGGCGCAAAAAATGTACACTCAAAATGTGCACTTCTCTAAGTCTTTAGTTCCAAGAGAATCCATGAATTGGAAGCCTTGAGAAAGTGACCTAGAGCTCCCTAGGCATGGAGTGCAAGGGTGTTTAGAGGGCTCTCAGCTAGAGCAATTAAGCATATAACCTTGCTTGTAAACCATGCAATGGGAGATTCAAAGAGACAAGGGCAAGAATGCCAATATCTTCAAGAATCTTGATGAAAATGCAATGCAAACTATGCTAGAATGAGAATGCAAGAATGCAACTATGTTATGAAAATGAGAGTATTACAAGCCTTTACTAATTAAGCTATGTGAACTAAGCTAGAACTTGAAAGGAAACTAAGTTAAGAATGCAATGAAAGAAACTAAGCTATAATGCACAAATGAAGACTAGAATGAGACTAGAATGCAACAAGCTCTCCAAAGCTCCAAAGTCACCAAGAAAACCTGTAGCACAACATTAGCATCAAGAGTGGGGATCCTTTGAATGAGAAAAGAGTTCTCCTTTTAAAGATAAATGGACCATGGAGATTAAGAGGCAAAAGATTTGATCAAGGGTGGAGTTTGAAAGTGGGATCAATCCTTGTGCACAAATCTCCTCCAATGAGAAAGAAGTGTTGACTTTTGTGCCCCATGTGAGACAAAAAGACATTTTCTTCTTTTTATAAAATAAGAATAATGCTTTATTTGTGCAACTTAGGATAAGAGGTAAATGGGTGCTTTTTATTTAATAAAAGGGGAGGGTATTCCTTTTAATTAAATAAAGACTTAGGATAAAATGGTTAATCCATAGAATATAATCACATAAATGATAGAATTAGGATTTGATCAAGAAAATTGATTTGGATTGAAAATATTGCAAAGCATTGATTCAAGAAATTGATAAATTGAAGAATGGGGCCCAAAGTCTAGGCGACTATTTTAGGGTGCATACAACCATTCTTTGCTAGTGATTTATTTTTTTGTATCCATCTGCTGTGCACTCTTTTTTTGCTATCTTTCGTTGGGTTGTATGTCCTTGTTCTTTTATTGTTCTTTGTTGTCTTTGCGTGATCAGTAATGCTTATCTTCTGATATTTTTGTACAAGGTTTCAAACCTTTCAAATCCTCTTTTTACTTAATTAGAACATTGAACTAAAGTTTACATATTTGAACTTAGATCGTCATTACAAGAATATAATTGAATAATTGTTTCAAGACTGTCCCTAACTTCTTATATGATGAATTTTGACTTTGATTTTAGTTATACATATTTTATAAAGAAATGGATCGAATCTTTATATAAATCTTTAAATAAATAAGTAGAGCGATAATCTAACAATATCTTTGAATAAAGGGTTGAGAAAATAATTGTTTAAAATAAATCTTGAACTCTTAAAAACTCTAAAATATTTTGGATTAATCAGTCACACTTTATGATTTATAAACAAAGTAGCTAAGTTGTGCACTACTTCCTCATCCACCTCCTCGTCCAGAGCCACCAAGATCTCTTTGGTGGATGTTGGCAAAGATTTTCCCACTAATATACATGTTTGTTATTGAAACCCTAACTATTTCTTAATGGTTCATGTTGGGGCCTGTGTCTGAGCCCTCATGGACCTAGACTTTTTTACTACATTTTGGGTAGTATAAGTCCCAACAGTGTGTGGGTCTCTACTAATATCGCCTACCTTTTGCAGACTATTAGACGTCGCCATTGTTGTAGAATGGGGCCCCAAAAGAAAAAGGCTCTCCAAACCCTACCCTTTCCCTTTGATCCACGCCCCTGTAATCTTTTGGGGAAGTTCCTTATGTGGGAAAGTATGATAGGAGGAGGCTCCCATCTCAAATGAGCCTCCCGTCATTTCTGATGCACCAATAAATCAAAACCATTTTCCTTCAAACCCCCCATAATTCCCCCAGCTTCAGTGTTGGACTTGGGCGAGCAATAGTGATTGATTTGGGTGAAACCTTACCCTTCACAACATCATTTTTCATGAACCCCAAAAGTGGAGCAATGGGTGGAATCATTTGATCAGGAAAAAGGGCAGGAGCAGGTCCAGTCATAGGTCCAATAGCGCAAGCCATTTTTTGTTCCTTGACTCTCATGTGTTAAGCACAATAATTCATTAGTCATGATAGAAAACATTCATTATTTCACATAATAAGACACATTAGCAAAATCAAAACATAGTACATCATCTAGAATATACATGACATCATTCATGAAATAGACATGTAATAACCATACTTAATCAATCAACACAATCAATTATCCATCCACTATATATCTCTTGCATTAATTGATCTCTAAGAATTATGAATAATTTAGGGCAAGATAATAGAAAATTAACAATTGATTGTAACATAAATGCATAACATAGCGAGGAATACATATGAAGCCAAACTAGCAACCATTACCAATAAAGAATGCATGAAGGAAACATATATTGAAAAACTCCAATGACTAGGAAGCAAGCACTTCTACAAATAAAGAACATGGGTTGGTAACCTCAACCCTCTATCATCATGCTAAGGCACATAGGTTAGAAGTCTCAAGACTAACTTGCCACAACAAGCACACCACAACAACCATGTGCAACAACATTAAATAGAGATCCCAATACTGGAACATGGGGCTCTGATACAATCAAAGAGTTCAACACCACATGAGATCATGATTAAAATAAAAATAAAAAGAATTTGCATAAGATTAGAAATCAAGTAGAAAGTAAAAATGTTGATAGTCCAAGTAAGGACTAGCTCACATCACTTTAGATGTAAGAGTAAGAGTGATAGGTACACATGAAAATGGAAATATGTCAATTTTGTAACAAGATGGTGGTGGATACCAACAACACTATACCACAAAATATTGAACCCATAAAAAAATCATATTGTCTATAAAGACAATGTAACAATTTTATTTGAAAAAAAAGGACTACAAAAAACAAGAATTTTTATATCAAAATCTTAAATAAAATTAATAATAATATTAAAAAAAAACCAACTACAAAGAAAGAACTTTGTTTAAGAGCAATTAAAGAGCCCCACATCTAATAAATATATTAACATCAATCATTTTTATTATGACTATTGATCCCGTATTGTCAATATGAAAATTGACAAAATAATAAATTCTCCATATACAAGTCATGTGCACTATACAAACAATGTTTATCTAACCGACAAAATGAATTATTTTTACTATGTAATAATTAAAATAAAATTACAATTGAAATTTTTAAATAATTAATAAACAACAAATAAACAACCACACTATACATAATTGGAATTCCATACTTGAATTTGTCCCTATGTTAAAAGACTCTAAAAGTCTCAATCTAAAATAAATTATTCATCTAAGTACACAAATCACCTCCAAAGACCCAATATTGTTCAAAAGACATTGCACCATCTTAAAAATCAATCCTAAAAAGGGTAATATAAATATCTAAATGTGATTTTGTCCAAAAGAGATTACTATGAATGATTGCAATGCTTTGGAATTGTTGAAGAAAAAAAAGCTTAGATTGCCTTTGGAGAAATGCAAAACAAAGTTTTTAATCATTTTATGGAGTTTATGAAAGCGTTCAAAAGGATGAAACAAAATATATATTTTATACAATAAGTGGGGTAGATGGATATTCAATCATGATAAGCCTTTTACTTCAACTCTCGTCTAAAAAGAAAATATGGAAAAAGTCTTCTCACAAAAGTAGGATAAACTTTAGGGAAAGGGAGTCATCCAAATGAAAATTCTAGTAGGACAAAGTGTATAGCAAGCCAAACTTAATAATTTTAATAGTGTAAAAAATAAATTGTGGTGATTTCCCATGAATTAATGGAAGTTTAGTTTTGGATTCATATTTCATATAATTATCTATTTGAAATCAATATTCTTAATTGTAGATCTGTCAGTTCAATGAAATCATATTTAGAATTAATTAATTTTTAAGATATTAATCTAATTATAAGAATAATGAATTAAAGTTTACATATTTGAACTTAGATCATCATTATAAGAATATAATTGATAATTGTTTCAAGACCGTCCCTAACTTTTTATATAATGAATTATGACTTTGATGTTAGTTATATTTATTTTATAAAGAAATAGATTGAATCTTTATATAAATCTTTATATAAACAAGTGTCACATAGTGGCTAGTATTGCCTTTAGTTGTAGTTTTAATTGTATTAGCATACATTTTTTTTTAAAATAAACTAAATAATTATTTAAATTTATTTAATATATTATTAGATTAGGTTAAATATTTAGTTAATAGTTATGTTAAAGTTTAATTAGAAATATAATTAATTCAAACTTTAATTTATATGTAAATCATTTTTTTGACGTTTTTAGTTTGTCATAATTGTAATTTAAATATTAAATGCCTTTCTTTATAAAGAGATAATGTAATTGACTTAATTTTATATATTTGATATTAAAATATAAAAATAAAAAATAATAATATATAATTTGATATTAACTATTATTAAATTATTATTTTAATAATAATAATTTATAATAAGAAAATTAATATAATTATAATATAAAAATTATAATTAATTTATAAAAAATTAATTAAAATAAACTACAATACAATATAACACCTCAAATCTATTAACCAATCATAATGAGAAAAATATTTTTTAGAATTTAAAAACTTAAATAACATGCATGTAAACTTTAGAATAATAAAATAAATTTAAAAAATAAAAAACAACTTACTTATCATTGGTTCATATAATTGTTTTTAATAACTAGTTAACTAGTAGAATCCAAAATTCATTAATTTTATATATTTGATATTAAAATATAAAAATTAAAAATAATAAAATATAATTTGATATTAACTATTATTTTAATAATAAAAATTTATAATAAGAAAATTAATATAATTATAATATAAAAATTATAATTAATTTATAAAAAATAAATTAAAATAAACTACAATACAATATAAAATACTCTTCTATTCTTTTATATTTTAAAAATACATGGATCACATCTTCATGTTAAAAAGTGGAGAAAGAAACAATCATTCCTAAAAATTCGTGTATAACACCTCGTATCTATTAACCAATCATAATGAGAAATAATATTTTTTAGAATTTAAAAACTTAAATAACATGCATGTAAACTTTAGAATAATAAAATGAATTTTAAAAATAAAAAACAACTTACTTATCATTGGTTCATAAAATTATTTTTAATAACTAGCTAATTAGTAGAATCCAAAATTCATTACAATAGTATTGTGCCTTACGATAAGTACTAATAAGTAGAGTGATAGTCAAACGCTATCTTTCAATAAAGAGTTGAGAATATATAATTGTTTAAAATAAATCTTGAACACTTAAAACTCTAAAATATTTTAGATTAATCAGTCACATTTTATGAATTATAAACAAAATGTAAATAACTAAAAATAAAAATGTAATATTGTTTCAAAGCTTCTATTTAGCATAGTTTTAGAGTAAAGTGAATTAATTGTTGTGCTTGCTAAAGCTAGACAAGTATTGGGGCATAGAATTTTTTAATCTTAAAAAATGGGTTGACATACATAGCTCTATTCCTATGCTTACAATCGTTGAACATGGACATGGAATGCTACAACAATTCCATATTAATTTTATTTTTTCTATTGCATATAAGATATAAACTGTTTAGTACAAAAAGTAACGAATCAGAGTTCTTAAAGTATTACAAAATTTCTCAATACTACTAAGTAAAACATTCGATTACATTTAGAGACTTAATAAAGTAGATATGCAAAAGACAAAGCAACTACTAGATCAAGAGGGACTGTCTCCCTCTTCTTCCTCTTCATCATTAGTGTTTGGGGAGACATAATTGTATCCCATGACTCTGTAATCTCTATCCCCTGTGTTCCTCATTTCTCTATGTAGTTTTTCATGTCTCAGCTGCTAGATAAACTCCTTAAGGGTGTACTCGAATTCATCCTTCTCTTTCATTGTAGTATAGCCATATGCTACCTCTGATTTCTCTATGGTAGCCTTCCCATCTCTTAGCACCTGCAAGAACTTGCTCTCCTTCACCTTCAAGATCACCATGACCTACATGGAAATATCAGAATAGATGAGTCTCTTGTGAGACTCAGTAAGGTTCTTGTTCTTACCTGCAAGTACATCATTATTCCAAGCCTTCCAAATGAACCATAAAACAACAGAGGAAAGAAAAGACCAGAATGAGTTACAGAATTTGCTATAGTTGATAGTACCAGAGACAACATTCAATGCATTAAAATGGGTCTTGTATGACAGTCCAAAGATATTCCAGATTTTAGAAGCAAATAGACACTCAAAGAAAACATGGGTGACAAATTCAGGTTGTCTACACACAAAGAAAATATTTGGTTCTCCCCTCGGTTTCTTAAATGGTAGCTTGTGCATGAATAGTTTCCACAGAAAGTAAGAGATCTTTGGTTCAATAGGTCTGGCCCACAAGATATTGAAGTATTTCATCCATTCCGAGTCCTGAATTTCCAGGCCCCACTTACGGTTAACATGAGTAAAGATGTCACCTTTATTGGTCAGCAATTGGTAAAAATATTTGGATTTGCCAAGGTGGAGAGGGGTATTGTCAGGCCAACATAATTGGAAATTACAGCAGGACTCAGTGCAATAGCCTTTAATGGGACCTAGGGAGTTAAGGGCTTCTTTGAGGACAGAGTATGTTCTCCAATGGGACCGGGGTAAGTTGAAATGTGATTCCATCCACTCCCAAATAGAAGCTTACCCTGCTGGAGGATATCACCAAACATTGCAATACCAAGCCTTGCCCATTTCTTCGTTGAACAGCCTTGTAGAAGAGCAAGTTTTTATCTCCATGGCTCAAGTTCCACCAAATAGATTTGATCCTACAAATATTCCCATTGTTCTCCATAGGCTCCTTGTAGATCAAGAACCCCTTAACATACTTCCAAGCCTTCCAAATACTCTTGAATACATTAGATCTTTGAACAACTATATTGGCATCTATAGTGAGAGAATCAGAAAAACATAGGTTCTGCCATCCTTTAGGCTTGCTATAGTGTGCCATTTGTAGATTATTTCTAACCAGAACTTTCCATGGCTCTTCCCCCTCCCCTGTCTTTTCTATCCACTTGAAAGGCAAGGCAATGCCTTGAGATTTGAGGTCCTTTAGGCCTAGACCTCCCCAAGATCTTCCCCTTGAGCACCATTCCTAGTGTAAGAATTTGCAAATAGCAAAGATTGAACCAAGGATCTAGGGGTTGAAGAAAAGCACAAGAGAGAAAATATGAATGCAATGATGGATTGAATAGATCCAATGAATTCACCTTGAATGATTTGATTGATGAATGAATTAAAAGGATTACATAATAGGCCTCCTTATATAGGAAAGGTGATATGAGAGAATGATAAGGAGCTAATAAGCTATCACCTATGCTAGGTGTAATCACATGTCCACCAAATGTGGATCATCCTCCATTATGCAATAAATTATGTGCAATGGGATTAGGATGATAATGTGATAAGAGCACTAAAGGTGGATCTAGCACCAAAAGTGGAATTCCTCCTACACCATGTGCTTAATGAGGTGCACACTCCTAGGTGTCTCAATCACTAACTCCTATGTAATGCATTAACCTAAGTAAGATTAAGTAAAGTGTAATTAGGAATATTTAATTACACCAACACCCCCCCTTAAGTGCAACTTAGGGAAATGCACTTAAACTCACAATGCAAGATGGGTCTCGGCTACTAGGCCATGTTAGGTACCCATGTACAAAATACATGAAATGCATAACTCTCATAAAGTGGAGAAAGAGAGAAAACCTCATGGGAAAAACCCTCCCCCAAAAAGAGAGAAGAAAACAAGATGCATGGATGGATGGAGTACTCAAGACCCCCCAAGCACTACATACATCATGTATATACAAAGAAGTATCCCCCCATAAGAAGGATAGTTGGAGACATGATATCCCCCCCATAATGTAGAAGCTCCCATGTTGATGAAGAGTACCTACAAAAAATAGATCAACCAATGCTTAAAAGAAACATGTCTCCCCTTGGGAAGAAATAGAGACATCAAATGATGAAGAAGCCAATCCATGTGCAAATGGAATGAGGAAGAAGATGTAGGTCTCCATGCATGAATCTCTGAAGACTGATTAGGAATCTCCAAGCTCAAAGAATCTATCACTTCATGTGACAAATCAAGTGAAGAAGGAGAAGAATCAAGTACACCAATCTCCAAAGAAGGTGAAGAAGTATCCCCAACTATGATGAAATTGTCATCAAGGGAAAGAGAAACCCCCTCATGTATGTCTTCCAAATCTGCATCATGAGAATCAACAAATGCTGAAGACGCATCCAAGTAGTCATCACACTCTGTAAGATCTAAAACACTATGATCATCTTGCTGAATAGTAGAGTCCATGTCTGAAGAAGCAGGAGGTGGAGGAGTAGGAAGATCAACACTTGTCTCAACAACACAATGATTCAAGTGCCCAAATTTCTCCTCATAATTATCCCTTGGAAAAGGGATGGGTACATCATGTATATCATCATCATTATCAACAAAATTTGAAAAAGAATACAAGCGTGATGTATGATCAACAATTCCCATAGCTATGACATCTCTAGTCTCCATGTCCCTAATGTAGACATAATCAGGAGTGAACTCAACAATTTTACCTTGTGCCCCATGTGTAATTTGGTAAATAGAAAGGAGATTAGTGGTCAAGGATGGTAGACAAAGAACATCATTAAATGTCCCCTCTCCCATAGGAATAGAACCTTTCCCACAAACTCTCATGAATGTGTTGTTACCCATCAAAATATTAGGAGAATTACAAGTCTCAATAGAAGAAAGCATATCCATAGAAGATGCCATATGATGTGATGCACCTGAATCAAGAAGCCATTTACCTTGCTCAGGATGTGTGGAAGCCATGAGTGCTTGTCCTTTACCTTTATCTTTGGATGATGATGGAGATGTAGAAGCTGTCAAATGTGTAGAATAAGGAGCAGACACTGATGAGGGAAACTTAATGTTGTGTTTCTAAATAATGTGAGTTAGCTCATCAATCTTCTTTTGAAAACACTTATGCTCATCATGTCCTAGCTTTTTACAATATGCACATTTATCTCTCTTTCTTCTAGATGATTCCTCTCTTGAAGAGGACTTGGATTCAGTAGGATTGTGTGAAGGAGATTCATTACCTTTGTCATGAGGCTTAGGATCCTTATTGTGTTTCTTTCCTTTTCCATTAGAAGCCTTTGAAGTAGACTCACTTGCAATCAATGCTTGATGTGTGGAAGGCTTCAATTGACCCATGTGTGCCAACTTTACTTGTTCCCTTGTGAGCTGAGCTGCAAATTCATTGAGATAGGGAAATTTGTATGCACTACCAAGAGCATCCATAGTAGCATAGAATGTAGAAACAAAGATAGAATAATCAAGACCTAGCTTGGAAAGAATAGAAAAGATCAATTGTTCATCCCCTTTAACAATGCCACATGTAGAAAGCTCCAATCTAATAGAATTGAACTTAGAGAAAAAGTCTTGAATATTGTCAAAATCACTAGGATTGAGACCTATTAGCTCATTCTCTAATCTAAATTTTCTCATTCTATCAGGTTTACCAAAGAGTCCTTCCAATGTGACCCAAGCATCATGAGGATGTGTGCAAGATGCAATATGAAAGTGCAAGTCACGAGAGATGGATGATCTAAGAGAGCCAAGTGCTTTATCCCTTCTATCAAATCATTTTTGCCTTTTTGCAACACCTGTTTGAGGTTCTTGATCCTGCCCAAGAGTCATTCTAAGCAATCCAATACTCAACAAATGATTACTTAAAGATACTTTCCATTCATGGTAGTTATATGTAGTGAGGATTTTAACCTTTGAATTATATATATTGCAACCAAATAATGACTGATAACTACTAATAACTCCTTCAAATGATTGATGCAAATCAGAAAACTAAAATCCAAGGATTAACCAAGTGCAATTATAGCCCCAAAATGACTTATTTCTGAAAGAAATATGTCTACCCAAAATCACTGAAATTTGATTATAGATCTAGAAAGTAGATGAAAAATTATGCACTTTCAAAAAAATATTCACCTCAAAATGTTACCGTATGTGCCCAAATGAAGCCTTGGAAGTTGCAGAAATTAGGAACAAATAGGAACAGTCAACAAAATCTACAATTTTTGACAAATTAAGCCATCAAAATGTAAAATCAACACCACCACTAGAAAGTTCAGGAAATTCTACCCAATTTCAAAAAAAATTGCACCCGATTTGGAGCCCGGATGACCAAGTTATGGCCTCCAAAAGTTGGACTGTCAAATAAAAAATGCATATGGTAAAGGTAGAGTAATTTCCAAACTCTGCTTACATCAGCAATCTGCAAGGTTAAATTTGACGGTCATATGGCCATAAAAAAAAACCTAATTTGCCCTGGTTTGACAGCTGGACAGCCATCAATTTTAGGACCATAAAAATGTGATGTCAGCAAAATTTTTGGCCTTGGTTGAGGTGGCAGATGACATGTCACTCCATACAGGTTCATACGATGATGTGGTTGGTACAGTGGCCTTGGAGGGTGACATGGTCTTGGTGCCACTTGGCACGCTACAAATGGTTGAGGGTGGCCTGAGGTGGTAGTCTGCGGAGATTTGATGTGGCCCACTCGGGACGTCTACGTGTCGTTCTTCGAGCTATCACGGGGTGGTCTATGGGCTGCCGTGTTGGCGGTCTACAGTGTGCCATGTGGCAGCTGGGTGGAGGTGTTCTGCACTGACTGGGTGCCGACCGGTGAGTGGCGTAGAGGAAAGGTGGCCGCTGGAGGCTTCTCGGCGGTGGCGCTATCCGGAGGGAGCGACATCTTGGTGGTGGTCTATAGACGGAGCGTTGACAAGGCACCGAATGGAGCAGTGCTCGGTGGTGAGTGGCATGGCCTGCAGAGAGGAGGAGCATGGCGGTTGAGATCTAGCAGCTGGGAGGAGATTTGGCCACCGGGTTGAGGAGCGGCAGTTCTGCTGCTTGGGAGGTCGGGGCTAAGAAATATAGTCCCACATTTGCTATGGAAGTGAAATGTGGGGTTTTAAATATGAAAGTGCCCACTTATATAACAAAAGAACCGAGTTGGTCTTGGGTTCCCTGCTGGTTTCGACCTCATGTACGGGCTGGTTGTGATGATGTCACTACTTTGGGCTCGGTGCGTATGTCATGATGATGCCATTGTGGCCAATACCTTGTACTCAAGGAATAAACTCAGAGAGGGCAGATCAGGCCATACGGTCCAATTTGCAAAAAAAAATTGCCTCAGATTTTGACTTTCATCGGATATGGAAAAGTTTATAGTCAATTTTAACCGGAACAGCCTTCCAGATGTAATGGTGAGGTCAGATCTGCTCCAAGATGCCTCTATCACATGTGGGTTCTCAGATCTAAGATTTGGACCTTTAAAGCTTGAATCAAGATCTCTTCAAATCAGCTAATCTAAACACTCCAATGGCTCTCATACCATGTAAGAATTTGCAAATAGCAAAGATTGAACCAAGGATCTAGAGGTTGAAGAAAAGCACAAGAGAGAAAATATGAATGCAATGATGGATTGAATAGATCCAATGAATTCACCTTGAATGATTTGATTAATGAATGAATTAAAATGATTACATAATAGGCCTCCTTATATAGGAAAGGTGATATGAGAGAATGATAAGGAGTTGATAAGCTATCACCTATGCTAGGTGTAATCACATGTCCACCAAATGAGGATGATAATGTGATAAGAGCACTAAAGGTGGATCTAGCACCAAAAGTGGAATTCCTCCTACACCATGTGCTTAATGAGGTGCACACTCCTAGGTGTATCAATCACTAACTACCATGCAATGCATTAACCTAAGTAAGATTAAGTAAAGTGTAATTAGGAATATTTAATTACACCAACACCTAGGAAACAACATGATACCTTTTATTCCCTCTACCATTCGACCATAAGAAATCTTTGATTACCTTTTGGATAGAGCTGAACTATAGCTAATTAAAGAGCCACATGGAGGAGAAGTAGATAGGATAGGAAGAGAGGATCTTCTGGCATACCTGAAATCTACCAAGGAAGGATAGAAGGTTACTATCCCATTTAGTTAGTTTTCTATTAATCCTTTCAAAGATCCATTCCCACATCTAAATTGATATTAGGAGAGACAGAGAAAGGGATGCCCAAGTATCTGACTATATGATATGGACCACCCCAAGAAAATTCAAATTTGCCCCACCATTTAGGTGGATTTAGATCCCATCCCAACAATATAGACTTGGATAAAGAGATCTTACTGCCGGAGGCTTGGCAAAAAATGTCAAGTTTGTTCATCAGGAGTCTCATATTAGCCTCTTCAAGGAGAAGGAGGATGGAGGTGTCATCAGCAAACTATATATTGGATACCTCCTGATTATTGGGGAGAAGGACACCTTTCACTTTAGGGGAGAGGGAATTATCTCTAAGGAGGTAGTGCAAAGAGTCTCCTGCAATAACAAATAGGTAGGGGGCCAGAGGGTAGCCTTGTTTGATAGACCTAGAGAGACTGAAGAATTCTGACCTGACACCATTGATTTCAACTACAGCCATTGCACCATATAGGAGTGTTGATACCATTTTGTAGAAGCAGGGGGGAAAACCAAGAGCTTCCAACATCATCATGATGAACCTCCACTCAATCCTATCATATGCCTTCTCATAATCTATAAGAAGCATGGCACAGTTTTGACTTGTAACTTTTGCCCAGTTCATAGCCTCCCAATAGGTGATAAGATTCTCAAGGATATATCTCCCTTTGACAAATCCTGTTTGAGTGCTTAATCACTTAAGGTAGAAGTTTCTCAATTCTTATTGCAAGAACCTTGGCTAAGATCTTGTAGACAACATTTAATAAAGTAATGGGTCTCCAATTTTTTATTAGTGGCCTATCCCCCTCTTTATGAATGAATTTAATGAGGCTAGCATTTAACTTAGGTCCTAGAGTACCTGCTTCAATAGCTTCCTCATAGACATGCAGAAGATTAGGTACAATCCAATTTATGTTGGATTTGTAAAATTCAATTGGTAGCCCATTTGGTCCCGGAGCCTTATCATTATCCATTCTATTGATGGCTACTCTGATTTCCTCCTCTGATAAATCCATATCCAACAACTTAGCCTCCTCCTCACTTACCTTCTTAGGGATGAGGGTTCTAATCTTGTCTCTAGCATCCTCCATGGAGGGGTCAGAATCTATAGAGGTAAAGAGTGCCTGGTAGAAGAAGGAGAAGGCCTTGAGGATCTCCTGCTGAGAAGATACCATGGAGTCCTGGACTCAAATACTAGTAATTTTATCTCTTGCTTCTTTCTTCTTAAGAGTTTGAAAAAAGAATTTGGAGCCTCTATCTCCCAGATTAATCCAATTGATCCTGGCTCTGATTTTGGCTCCCCTAGAATTAACCAATTGGATTCTTTTGAGAGAATCTCTCCAAGAAATAACATTCTCTAGGAGATCTTCAGAGGAAGGATTGTCTTGGATCTAAGATTTTGCCTCTTGCAGAGACTCCACCAGTCTATATTCCAACATTCTAGAATCTTTAGCCTTTTTAATACCTACAATTCTGAGCAATCCCTGCCAAGATTTAGTGGTTTGATTCCATCTATCAATATCAAAGTCATGTTGTGCAATCTTCTCATTGTACCAAGCAATGATCTTGACCGCTGCCTAGACATCCTCATCCCTTAGAAGGGAAGTGTTTAGGGCAAAGCCTTTCTTAGGAGGGGTATCAAAAGTTTGTTCCCCAATGAGGTGAATGGAAGAGAAAATGGGATGGTGGTTTGAAAGGGTGAAGGGTATTACTTTATTACTTTCATACAATTGTTGTCAGGATAGGGTTGACAGCTAAACCATAGTTTATTAAGGTAGCACCTATCCAATCTGGAATAAATTCTCCTCTCTCCTCGTTGAAAATTAGACCATGTGTACTAGATTCCTTTTGAATCATTCTTTTTCCTTGCTAAAGGGTCAAATAGGTTAAGTTTGTTGACCATTCTACACCAGAAGAGGGGCTCATTGCCTTTCCACTCAAATTTGAGACCTACCAATTTATCTTGGGCCCTCTCCACCATGTTGAAGTCTCTTGCTACAATCCAAGGGATGGGCTCTAGATCAGCAAGCCACTTCCATAACTCAATCTTGCTACTGTGATCATTTGGGGCATAAATTGAACATATTCTAAATTCAAAATTCTTGACCTTCAACCTAACCCAAACTACTCTGTTACAAGGATATATGTCGCATAAAAGAACCGCATTCTTCCAAGAAGGGCTAATCAGGATAGAAGTTCCACCCTTACCTCTTGGGTGTTTAGTTGAGAATGCAGTTGCATCTCTCCAGATGCATTTAAGAGCAATATCCATCTCAAATCCTACTGCTTTAACCTCTTGAAGAAATAAAAGGTCTAAATCTCTGTGAGAGTTAAGGAGTCCCTTGACAACATATTTTCTGTCAGAGGCTTCCAACCCTCTAACATTCCATGAAGCATAGTTTAGCATCATAGAAAATACTTATCAGTTGGTATCCATGGGTTTCCTAAATCCTTCAAAGCATTTAGGTATGTCAACTCTGGGGGTTTTAGTAGGCTTGGGATTCCCACTGATTAAAGGTGGTCTTCCTCTTTTCTTTTTCTTGACTAAGCCCAAAAAAGAAGATCCTGCCTTCATACACTGCTCCTCTCCTTTACTAATTTTGGAGGGATCAGCAGCAAAAACAAATGCCTTAGCTGGACATCCTTTCACACTGGCACATTCTGAGATGGAAATCTCTCCTTCTTCAAGCTCATCAACATGCCTCATAACCTCTCCCAACTCTATTCCCCCTACAGGGAGGGTGGACTCCCCCTCACTCCTCTTCTCAGCAAACACATAATTCCATTTATTCGGCAGTGGTGGAAGGGGGGGTGGCTGGAATAACAACAACTAAGAATGCATTCAGTCTATCTTCTTGGGTAGGAGGAGGAGAATTCCCTCCCACTCCACCACCTAGAGAGGGGGCAATGGATAAATTTATAGACGAGGAGTGAACAAGAGAAAAATCAGACCTATCCAACCTACTTGAAGGGGGAGTAGAGGGGGGAGAGGAGTTACTTAGAGGCCTCTGAGCATGAGGAAGATTATAAGTTTTCCACTTGGGCTGAGGCATAGTTTTATTCTTTAGGGCTCTAACCCTAATCTTATCAACAACCAATTGCTGGGCATTCTTAGTTCTATGAGTTTTCCTCAGTTTAGTTCCATTAAGACCAAAGTCAAGTGATTCATCACTAGTAACAACTTCAAGGGGCTTAGCGAAGGCCAGATTAGTTTTAGGGTTATCTGGGATAGAGCCAAATTTACCTTTGAGGCTGTCCAAGGTAGCAGAAAGAGTGGCTAAGTCTTGGTTCCAAACTGGTGGGGGGGAGATCTGCACAATAGGGGGATGTTCAGGAGCAGAAATAGACTTGGAGGAAGATGAAGGATTCTCAGGGCCTGCCTTGTTATTAGGGTTAGGAGGAGGGTTAACTTTTTTTTTCAGTGCATTTCTCTTTAGAATGATAGGGCATTCATTCTTTCTGTGACCTTCCTTTCTACAAATGAAGCAGCCACCTAATCCACCCAGAAAAATTATCGGGCAACAAATAGGTGCGAGGTCAATATCAAATTGTAGGGTCTCAGGGAGGTCAACTCTAGGTTTGACAAAGAGAAGGACATGAATATCTGTGTTTGGGATGAGAGTATTCGACTGATCAATTCTAAGAAATTTTCCTATCGGCTCAAGTGCAAGTGGAATGAGTGTCAACAAATACGGAGGGAGGTTGCCAATAATAATCCACCTTGGGTTGGAAAGAGCAAGGACTTCATCTTGGGAGGCTTCGAGAGACCAGGGAATTTCCCTAAATTCACAGGGGCCAACTCTCCAAAACTATTTTTCAACAATGGATTTCTTTCCTTTAGAGTCACAGAAAAAAAAAAAAAAAAAAAACCCTTTTGGAGCATACGACAGTAAGAAAAATGAAATCCTAATTTCTAACCCCATGTTTTATGATAGGACATGAAAGAGTAGGATACTACAAGTGACATCCAAATTGGAGAGACTTCATCCCAAAAGATGTCTTCATAATAAGAAGAGAAGACTCTAGAGAAAGGAACTCTAGTGATTTTAAATCCAGAGTAGGATTAACAAAAAGAAACTCTTGTAAAGGATAAGAAATTAGAAAAATAAACAAAAGCCTTATAAGGATCACACCATCCTCCCTTAACCCCTACATGGTTGAAATTAGATCTAGGAAAGAAGAAGCAAGTGATGGTTAAGACAATAAGATTGCAACACATTGTCATAGAAGTAGAAAACCCAAACCCCAAAAGAAGGTCAAAACATTATAATTCCACTAGGACCAATGAGTTTGGAGAGAAGGTGCCAAAGATAGAAGATTACATGGTAGATAAAGATGATAGATAACTTCTACCCACTAACTATGCTAGTTGGAACATGTCAACCTACAAAAATGGACTAGAATGGAGGAGATTGCATCATTTGAGATAGATACTAGAACAATTTTATCAAGGATTCATAGGGATAAATAGACCAAAGAAGTCATACAAACCACATAGAACAAATAAAATCTTTTTTAAAGGTTTGATCACACTTTGGCACAACATGTTGCAATCTCATATGCACCAAGGTTGGATGAAAAAGAAGAGATTGGTACTTTTATGCTATGAAAGAGAAACCAATTTCATAGGAACTTGGGCCACTAAGTGTTTGGATTAAATAAAGAAAATATTGATCGATGGATATAGGGCCTATGAAGATTTAAATGATTTGGAAGCCTAAATAAAAACATGTGAAGATAAAGAGTTGATAAAGGATCAAAAATAAAGTGAGTAGCTATAATTATTAGAGGAGATGGAAAGGATGGACCCTAAAGAGCTAGAAAGCTTAAAAATATTTGAGGATGAAGATGCTAATTTTGTGGATAAGTGCATTTTTTTTTAATCTTTCTAACATGACTTAACCATTGAGTACAGAGTAGTTTTCTTAAACGAGCACTATGGGTTGTTTGCTTGCTACTCAAAATTTAATAAATGTATCACAATGATAAGCCCTAACCTCTTCCTAGTTAAAAATACATGTTAGATTCCACAGATAGAGCCCAAGCAACATTGGGGAACAAATTAATTAAATAACTTATTGTGACTCAAGGTATCAATGAGCGTATGTTGGATGGACATGTGATTTAATGAAAACTAAGAATGCAATAATATAAAACATACAAGAGATTAAAAAGGTAATGAAAAAACTCATTTACAAGATTTTAAGAGGATCAAATTTAGATTTGAATGGGATGGAGTGCTAGATAGGTACGCATTAGAATAGTATTTTTCCAACTTCAAACAATATATGTGGTAAAATAAAGTGAAGTAGTCTAGAGCTTGAATTCTGAAAAGAAATTATATTATTTATTCTTTTTTATTATATATTCTTTAAACGTTCATTGGGAGGAACAAATTCTACGTGTCGGTCTCTTCAATGAACTAGGAGTTCATTTCACAAGTTGGGTGATGATTTTTTAATAATTTGGAGATAAAATATGATCTATTTGAAGTGGAAAATTACATGATGATAGAAATCCAAGTTTATATGTAGTTTATGTGAAATTTATGTCTTTCTATTATTTTCTCTATAAAATCTAAACTTTGGACGATTTGAAACAGTCTAAATTTCAAAGGCACAACTTAGATTCATAATTAATTGCTTTATATTATTTATCATTTTGAGTTTTCTACATTCTACATTAGTTGGAAGTGATTTTATAGCTTGTGGAATTGTAACCACCAATGAAGTTAGTTGAGATTTTGTAAACTAGAATTTGAAGATTAAATAAGATACAAAATTACAAGTTCCATAATTCCATCATTGTTTTGTGCATGTGATTTGTATTTTATACTTTATATAATTTCATTAATTATTTTTGAAGAGATAAATTATGTTGTCATATGGTATCTTTGAAGGCATTGGAAAATTGGAAGGGTTCAAATCTAGGCTCAAGTATCTATTTTATCCAAGTCACATTGGAATACAAGGCCACCAAGAAATAAATAGGCTGACCAACCCTTTTTCCCAAGGAAAACTAACTCAATATCTATGCTTCTAGTGGCCCTATCCCTTTTTTGCTTACGAATGAGAGATTAGGAATGTAAAAATATAGATTTAATTCTAAAAATTAACTAGAACAACAAGTTACGAAACTCAAAAACCCTATAAAAGGTAAATTGGAAATGATATTTGTGCACCTGTAAGTTGTCTTTGAAGTTATTGAAGTAGAACAAAGATAATAGGCAAACAAAGACTTTGTACCCCACTCTGTTTCTAGATCAGGTTCATACACTATTGTATTAGACTGTGACTAGAATTTGAGAAAATTATGAGAGGTATAAGGAAATTGAGAGGGTCAGGGGCTACTAGGACTTTCTCCTCACCCTATAATTTTGTGTAAAATTATAGATTTGAGACTGTCTAGATCTTGAGAATCTATTTTTATTTTTTAAATCGAGCTTCAAACCTATATCGACATCTACAATGATAAAAATGGTTTGTATATGTGTGTGTGTGTCTATATATGCATTTTCCTTAGTCAACCCCTATTTTTGTACATTCTACTTCCACAAATAATCGATGTTCAAAAATAGAAACTTTGTGTGCTCTTGAATCTTAAGAGTAACTAATATTTCTATGAGCTAAAATGCATAAAAATAAACTAGAGATCTACTCAAGTGTGTTAGAGAAAAATCTATATGATAGTGAAATTAAATGTGCTTAAGAAAATGTATTTTGTAATAATTTAATTCAAATATGAATCTTACATATGTAGATATGAGACTAACATGAAATCATACCCAACCAAAAGGGAGGAGTACAATCCAATCATCAATCGGTAATCTCCTTGTCATCCTTAAAAATACCTTCAAATATTCATGTTGATGTAGATGTAGATGCTTTAATTCTTGATTGTCAATGTTGATTATGAGAAAATAACTTGAATCTTGACAATTGTAGAGATCTTCACTTCATTGGATGTCTTCCAATTATAGAGCCAAGTCTTTAAATTTTTAGTTCATTCCTTCTTTTTTGTAAATAATGTGAGATGACTTTTCTTTTATATTCTTATCAAGAAATTTTGAGGTGTAAAACTTGACAAAAATTAACTGAGATTTAAGGATCCCACTAAAAACCCAAGACCGCTAAACCCTTAACAGTTGTGCCCAAGTTAAGTAGTATGGGGTGAGTCCCTAGGTATATATGGGATGAGTTTGACTTTCCCTATAACAATAATTTTAGGCTTAAATTTCAGTCGGAGTTAAATTAGGATATGGAGATTCTAATCAAGGTTTAAAATCAATATAAATACAAAAATACTACTCATAATGAATTAGGGGCTATGTATGCAAATGGTGATTGAAAGGAGAAAATAATTTAAGGTTAAAACCTATAATTAAGGGGCCCTCATAGAAATTTGATCAAGAGAGCATTCATAATTTAAATTTCTTATTAATTAAAAAGCATAATTGATGAAATAATTAAAGGGATACACACACAATCAAGGGGTCCTCATAGAGATTTGATGTCATTGAATTAATAAAGGAGTCATAATTTAAATTTATTAATTAATTAAATATAAATGAAATCCTATAATACATTCTAAAATGAAACATACTAAAATGAGTACTAAGCAAGCATGGAAGTGGATGACTTTAACAAGTATTTACAATGCGTGTCACTACATTTAGCCCCCACTTTAGTGGTAATATGACACTACATGCATATGCAAGCTAAAGTAAAAAATTGTAAATTATGAAAAAGAATATTCCAAAGGGCATCAAGTGAAGCCCCCTACCTAGTAATACCTAGAATACAACATTAGGAGCCACATTTTTCAAAACTACTTTGTCATCTGAAATCATAAATCACCTAGGTCTTACTAACAATAATGAAATTTGAAGATAGTTATATGCCCCATGTTTCCACTTGCTTATTAGGATGGAGAAACAAGGTATCATGTTACCACATCAAACTATGAAAGGACATTTAATGAAAAATTATATTAAAGAGGTTCAAATAGAGTTTAAAATAAATATTTGAGCATCGTGTCCCAATTTTTGCACCTTCCTTAGTGTCAGTGTTTCTAGCAGGATTGGCCTATTATCCAAGTTCCCATAGACCAGTGTATTTCATAGGGAGCCTACCCAGGGGTTATAGATTCATATAGGACATCTTCTAACTGAATTTAGGGAGTTTATCTAACATCACCAAGGGTCAAATATAATATTCTAAATTTTAGGATGGTCTCCCATTTTACAGGAGGATAATTTTATGGAGGAGACTGGCAAAAGGTTATGTGAGTCATTTTGGTTAGTTTGGGATAGTGATGCAGTGCTAAGGTGGGAGAATCCCCAAATAATATTCCTAGCCTCATAGCTAAGAATAACACAGGAAGAAACAACTCAAAATCTAAAGAGAGAATGCACGATCCAATATATTTATCTAGAGATAAAAAAAAACATACATATCAGGTTGGTAGGCCTTCCTGATTATAGCCATATACAATGAAATGAAACTCAATCCTAATTCTGATCTAGCCAAATCTCAGATCTAGGTTTCATGAACCAACTACCACTACCTCACTCAAGATACATCCAATTATTACATATAGGCAACACCTCTATGGGTAATCCAGGAGAGAATTACATTCCCCAAGAAGGAAATGTGTACAAACAAATAGGTCTGGCCAAAATGAATCAAAGATCCAAGAAAGGAAACAACAAGATCCATGATCATAGGAAATGATTCATAGGAGATCCACCAACCACATGCTACAATTGCAATGGTCATAATCCAAAGATTAATGACCACACATCAAATTTCCAAATAGGTCCAAGCAAACAACGAACATGTTACCCACAGACAGAAAATGGATCAAATCTCGAACAACCACAAACAACAGGAGGTGCGATCATAGGAAACTCATCCCAGATAGGTCTAGAATAATACTTTATGATCGCACATGCTACCTCGAATAAATGATGATCAGCCAACATAATCTCTCCAACTGGTAAAGAAGAACAAAAATAACAAAGAATTATTTTTGGTTGATGCAAGATTGCCATGAACCCAAGATGCTCTTGCATCAAGAAGTCTCCTATATTTTAGGTGGGATACTAGGGATTAATTGGGAGTTGACCAGTACACATTAGGAGACCTCTTAGATCATCCTAGAAATTTTTGGCGTAGTTCCTATTTTTTAGGAGGATCTCCTAAATTTTAGGAGACTATCAGTTAGCTCGCAATTGTTAGACAACATTAGTGCACATGTGTTATTAGACAAAATTCAAATTGGGGCGTATATGAGAAGGTTATGAATTTTTAATATTATTTAGAACAACAAAGAGGGGGGTGAATCAATTGTTCTCAAGTCCAGATGTACCAATTGAACTTTTAAACACTTCAACAATCTCAGATCTAATCATCAACACAACCCGGTCTCTAAAGTATATATACCAGAAACATATAACATGCAGTCTACTGTCCAGAAGTAATTAAATTATAGAATATAGAAACATTCACATCAAAAAATTCACACAAGTATAACACCAGGATTTATAGTGGAAACCCAACTTGGGAAAAACCACTTTGTAACATGTTACTAATATTTTCACTCTTTTGAAGTGAGCTTTGTGAAAAGCCAATCTTGTTAAAGGTTTACAAACACATTGCTAGGTGTGACCCCGTTAAAGGATTTAAACAATCTGTCAAAAGTAGCTTGGTTAAAGGATTTAAGTACATTCCATTAGAATGCCACCTTGATTAAAGGATTTAAACAATGACTGTTAGGTCAACCTTGATTAAATGATTTAGATTGATACAATGATTAGAAAGTAGCAGTAGTTTCTGATCTAAAAAACATACAACTCACTTTGTAAATATTAGATCCAATTTGCACATATATACTTATTTACTGACTAAGTTCCATTTCCATCTCCATCACTAATCTACTCATAATTTTCTTCAAGCAATCACAAATCTGATCAAATCCTTAACAACTTCACCTTCAACCTTCTTCTTAGACTTGTCAGTCAATAACATCAACAACTTCGACATAATTTGTAACCTCACAATTAGGTTTTCCTTTATACCTCTTCAATTAGGTAGATCCATCTTTTGCCATTTAATCTCCTTCGTAGATCTTAGGTTGAGGTTAGATTCATCGAATCCTTCTAACATTTAAGTTCTTCATCTTTCCTTCTAAATACATCTTCAAACTTCTCATTGAATCCATAAAAAAATGATTTACCATGCATTAAATTATCCATACAATCAATTAATAAAGTCAACATGATTTACATAAGCCAAGAATTCAACTATGTCAACTGGGAATCTGAATTCTTTCTCCAAATGTAAATTATTGACACTCGGTCAATACTGTGTTCATCTCCTCAGTCATCACTGCGTAGCTCAATCATCTCTACAAACTGTCTTCCTCAGCTAACATTGTCTTGGTCGGTAATTTCCTATCACTCGGCATAAAATTATGTTTGGTCAACACTAAATTTACTTGGCATATATTGGCACTCGGTTGATACTAACTGTTAGGAATGGGAACATTGAGAGGGGGGGTGAATCAATGTTCATTATATTTAATCTTTTTCTTTACTCTTGGAACTTAACTTGAATGCTTAAGTACTGAAATGAACATCAACATAAGCAAGATACATAAACAAAACACATAAAACCAATATGGTTATGAGGAAACCCAAATAGGTAAAAACTCCAATGGGAATTGACACCCACTAAGAAGTGCACTAGTGTCTTATGATCATTGTTAGAAGATCTGCAACCCTGTTAGGAGTTGTTCTTTACAATGATTTTAGTACAGTGACCTTGTCAAGGGTCAGACCCTGTTAGGATTCTTTTACAATAACCCTGTTAGGGGTGGGGACACACTTTCCTAGAGCTCAGTACTCAAGTGGTGAAGGCTACAACCTTCTGATCTCAGATACATACTATATATGCTAGATGAACTAGTATTGTGACACTGCTTGGCTGATCAGTTCCTTTGATGCACTAATGCTTTGACCTCTTGCAAAGCTCTAATAAATTCTTACTACTCTTCACACACTTCTTCTCTACTTATCTTATCTCTATTTCAACATCCATACTTTATTACAAAGGCGCATCTAATATTTATATGCGCTACCAAAACAATTAACTAGGTCAGCCTATAACCGATTACATACAACGCTTCCAAGTGAATTGGCTCAAGTGTGTTTACAAAAAAACATAATTACATGTCTAAAACTTAATTACAATAGGTGCATATCCTTTACAAAACAATAATATCATCACGAATCAAATTACCAACAGTGGGCTGCATACTCTGTTTTGTTTTGGCATTCACTGTCTGTGCTACTTCAACTATCTGTATCTTCACCATACTGTATCTTCTGATCATGTGCTCTTAGAAAAAACATGAATACACTCTTACCAAATAATATTCTAGGGTGCATACCATAATTCTATCATATGCACATGCTTTGATGCTCTGATCTTCTGGTGCTCTGTTAACTGTCCAGTCTTCTATACTTAACCAAATTCTGATCTTTTGATGATGTGTGCTGACTCCAAAACACTATATGACTTTGTTGCCATAATGAAAACACTATATCTAGTCATATAAAATAGTGTATTCAACTTACCAACAATCTCCCCCTTTGTCATTAATGACAACAAAGGAATATGGCAAAGTTACTAACTGTACCCTTATACAAAAACTCTTTAACATACTCTAACTTATATCTCCCTTATACTCTTTACTATGCATCTTCTTTACATATATATAAGACTCCATATTATATACAATACTCCCCCTTTGACAATAATGACAAAGGTTCTCCAAAAATGTATCTACAAGTACTTACAATGTTAGGACATCCAGATATGCTATCTACAAATTTTGGATCTCTTGTTTCCAGAATGCTATCAGTGTATTGACAATCTGTAGATGGGCGCATAATGCATATTGTAGCTTCTCCATCTTCTCCAAGTTTGTACTAGACTTTGATCATATGTCACCATAGTGGCATCGATCTCCTTGATGTTTTGATTTAGAATATCTAGAGAGGGCGCAAGAGCATTCCTAAGTTGTGTCTGCCTTGCCCTTATCTTAGACATCTCTTTCTCTACCTTTTCTATCTTGTCTATCTACCCTTGGTATACATTGTTGCACATTTTCACATCAGTGGAGGGGTCTTCTACTAATTTCCTTACTTTTTCAATCATTGCTTCTTCTTCTTGTATTTTCTTGTAGTGATCAGTAGTCAACTTATCTTGATTCATACAATCTGCAATGATCTTCCTTCCCTTTGCAGACAACTCCCTCAAAGATGCTTGAGTAACCCTTAATGAACTTAGGTCAAGTGCAAAGTTACTAACCAGTTCACTCAATCTCTTTTTCATGTATTTCTCTTCTGCTACTTGAGATGCAGATTCTTCCAAGCTAGAGAAGTTGGTCTTGAAGTTTGTCAATATTGTACTGATATCATCAACTGAATGGAACTTAGACACTTTCTTGTCTAAAGGTAATAGGCTGTTAAAATTTTTGACTGATTCAAAAAACAAAGGGTTCCTCATTACCTATTTCTCTTTTTCTTTTTCCATAGTTAAGACATTGATCTTTATCAAGTCTTCTTCTCCCCAAGAGTCCAAACTAGTGGTGTTTAGTGTCAAACTTGACAACAATGATGCTGAGGGTAATGGGGTGATAGGAGTTCTATCCAACACTTCTTGCTTTACTCTGATTGGCATCTCAATAGATGGCTCATCTGTTGGTTCATTTTCTTTTACCTTTTCTTCCTCTTTTTCTATCTCCTTTTCTTCTTCTTCACCTGTTAGATCTTCTATTAGTACTTATTTGTGTAGCTTAGGTGAATTATCATTGCATATAGTTTCGACCTCTTGTGTACTCACAAAGGCTTCCTCAAACTTGTCTAATTCATTATCTGTAGCCACCATTGCAATCTCTACATTATTTATAATGATAGTATCATCTTTTTGTGTCTCTGTCATGGGTGCAAACTTTACTACCTCTATAGGTACTACCACTGTAGGCACTAAATCCTGAGGACCTGTAGCTTGTACATTTGTGGTCTCTGCCACCTTTTCTTCCTGGGACGGTACTTGTGTTGTGGGTGTAGTAGGTGGATACAGATGTCTATTCAGGAAAACTTTCTCAAAAGATTTCTCTGTCTCTTTGGTTGTCAACTCAAATTTCTTGTCCATTATGTGTAGTGTTCTTAGCTTTGTTCTTAGATGTGGCTTCACCAGATCTAACAAAAGTGTTTTCTCTTCTAAGGAACACACCGGTAGGCTTTCATCTAGAATCTTTTCCCTTATTCTAAGATCTTCTTCAATAGTTTGTTTCTTCAAGGATTCCATGATATTCCAAACACTATCAAGGATGACTGTCTTAAGCTCCAAGACTATCTTATTGAACTTAATCATATGTTTTATGATCACGCCATGAATCTATGATTTGTTAATTTCACTGTACTTCTCATAAAACTTCCCTGTCTGATCCAATCTGCCTTCATCAACAATCCTTGTTCTTAAAACTTGAAGATTAGGTCTAAAAACTACCTTTGGAGGAGCTTGAGCATTTTTCTTACTTCTGGTTGCCCATGAGGATGGGTGACTAGTGCTAGTTTCCTTCTTCCTCTTGGCCATTTCCTTATACTCATGAGGGGATGATAGATCAATTGTCACTTTGGGCGCATGAGAGGTAACATCTATTTTACCCTGTTTATCCTTTGGATCTTCAGTTTTCTCAATCTTAACTTTCTTCTGTTTAGGATCATCAATTTTTTCTTCCATTGTGGATGCACTCTCAATCTCCAATGCTATCTTTTCTTCCCTTGCTTTGTCTAGGTATGTCTAAGTTACTCCATGAATTTTGAGTATCTCAAAAGTAATCTTTGATGCTTTCCTTTTTGTTGTTGCACTGTTAAGAACTGCATCAACTTATCTTGTCTTCTCTTCATAAGTCCCCCACCTAGGTTCATTAGGGTCCTTAGGCACTGATAGTAGCACTTGTGCATAGGCTTCCAAGATTGGTTCCTCAACTTCATACCCTAGTGGATGGATCCACTTTGTTCTTGGCTCAACTACTTCCATACAAGTTGTATCAGTTTCTACCATAAAGCAAATGCTATCCTTATATTTCTCAACAATACTCTCTAGTATCCTATACCTCATCTACATTTTGACCTTGAATGTCTTCAATTCTAGCATTATTTAATCCTTCAATGTGCTCTTAGTAGATGCCTTGAGAGATATTTGAGGCATTGTAGGCATACTCTTGTCTAAGTACAAATTTGAGACCTTTCCAACTATATTGAAGTACATGTAGATGATTAAAGAACCAAACCTAAATATTTTGGTCTTATCATGTTTGATGGCTTTAATATTGTCTATCAATTATGCATGCAAGATCTCACACAGATTGAACTCACCATTTTCTCTGACAATTTTGATTGTTACTAGAATAGTGGCCGTAGACACACTATTCATCCTGTTGGTGTGCTGAAATTGATAACCTAATATCATGGACATAAATTTGATGTCTTTCTCCTCTATAGGCTCAATTTTCATTCTTTTCCTATCATTTCTTGACTTACATTCTTGTTCTACTAGTTTTCTCACATCCTTGCCTGCTGGAAGAACAATGCCTTTCTTAGAGAGGCCTGTCATCTCATGAATGAGATCTCATGTGATTCTTACTGGGACTTCACCCATCCAAAATAGGTCATCATGAATTCTTCTTAATAGGATCTTGATCCACTCTGATTCATAGAATTCATATGCCATAGCATACTCAACAATGGGATGGTCTTCTAGATGTGTGAACTCATCTAGGAAGGTTTTGTCTAGTTTTAACATAGTTTCAATGTGTGCTCTTATCTTGTCAAGTCATACTAGTTCCTTCTTACAGTAAATGTATGCACAGATGTCTTCAACATGCATTACACCCATAGGGATTCTAGAGAATGCTCCTTCTAAATCATCTAGGGTAGATTTAAAGGGATGCCTTTTGAAAACATATCTTTTCCTCTCTGCAACATCAAACACAATAGGTGTAGCCATAACTTGTTTATTGCTTCAAATAGGTTTCCAAGAACTTATGAATCATCGCAATGGATTAGGGCTTCACAATCGATCAATCACACTCTTTCACTGGTGAATCAATCTTCAATACTTCACAATCAACTGCTAGGGCTTCTATGGTCTCCAATCACTCTAACTCAAATTCAATGAGTGATGTGCAAGTCTCTATGTACTTTAAAGTGCAAATTCCACCATTAATGTTTTCTGCGTAAACCAGAATTTGACTAAGGATTTCCAACTTTCATTCTACAATAGATCAGGTAGTGCGCTCTTGCACATACCATCATATAATCTCAAAAAGTTTAAATCCAAAGGTGCATACTCTGAGGGTGAGTATACCAGCCACATAGGGGTCTAGAGCTAAATTAGCTCCCCCTATGACCTTGAGGGCCATTCATCTAGATGTAGAGGGTGCATCCACTATGGATGCATCTAATACATACTCATCGACCTTATCCTTCTTTTCCTTTAATCAAATCAAGTTTGCATCTTCTGCAACTTTCACAAACTTAACTTCTCCTTCGGTATCTAATATTGATTCTTCTGGCTTTTTAGGGCTTTCCTAACTTTGCGTTCTTGATCTACAAAACTTTGAGATGTGTCCAGCCTTGTTACATGAGTGACAAATAACTAGAGGCCTTAAATTCCTCAGCGCATTGATATGGGTTACTATTTTACACTGTTTAGCTGAGTGACCATTATAATTACATATCTGACATGTAATACTCTGAGGACTTCTTGCATTTGTTTGATTCTAATTTCTCTGATTATTCTGAGTCTTATTCTTCTGACTTATTTTACAATTCATAGCTCTATGACCAAATTTATTGCATGAATAAAAATAACCATTGAAAGGTCTTACCTCTTTACAATTCCTTTCTATGTGTCCATGCTTGTTACATGCGTAACAAGCTCGGTCTACTATCTTGTGCTCATCTTTAGATGGTTCAGTATTGTATTTAGTCTAATTTTTAGTCTTCTTGGCATATGTGGTGTCTTCTGGTGCTTTCATTCTTGCTCGCTTGTTGGCAATCTAATTTTGTGCTTCATTGAATCCAATGCCTCTAGTATCTCCTTTAAGTTTCTTAGATTCAATCAGATCCTTACTTGTGTGTAATTTATCAATGTGATTCTTTACCTCTTTCAATTTAGATTCCAACTTTTCTTTGTTGTTTCTTAACTCCAAGATTTCCATGTTTGCTTGCCTCAATTCTTCATTTAGTTGAAGGTTCTCCTTGATCTATTCATCATAAACTTCTTGATTGTTAGTTAGCTTTTCATCCAGCTCTTCAATTTGATCTTTTAGAGATGTGTTCTCTTCATTTGGATTTTTGATCATCTTCCCTAAATCACTATTTGAACAATCTTTCAAATCTTTTCTTAGTCTTTTGATGACTGCTTGAGAATCACTGACTTTTACTTTTAGTTCTTCAATTTCTTTTCAGAATTGTCAAGGTCTTCAAGAGCGGCTTCAAGATTCTTTTTTAGATGTTTCATTTCTCCCTTATCCATGATCACCTCAAGTGGTTAAAATTATTTTTTGAGGACCGGAGCTTTGATACCAATTGTTAGGAATGGGAACACTGAGAGGGGGGGTGGGGTGAATTAGTGTTCACTATATTTAATCTTTTTCTTTACTCTTGAAACTTAACTTGAATGCTTAAGTACTGAAATGAACATCAACATAAACAAGATACATAAACACAACACATAACACAAATATGGTTACGGGGAAACCCAAATAGGTAAAAACCCTGATGGGAATTGACACCCACTAAGAACTGCACTAGTGTCTTATGATCCTTGTTAGAAGATCTGCAACCCTGTTAGGAGTTGTTCTTTATAATGCTTTTAGTATAGTGACCTTGTCAAGGGTTAGACCCTGTTAGGAGTCTTTTACAATAACCCTATTAGGTGTGGGGACACATTTTCCTAGAGCTCACTACTCAAGTGGTGAAGGCTACAACCTTCTGATCTCAAATACACAATATATATGTTGGATGAACTAGTACTGTGACATTGCTTGTCTAATCAATTCCTTTGATGCGCCGATGCTTTGACCTCTTGCAAAGCTCTAATACATTCTTATTGCTCTTTTCACACTTCTTCTCTACTTATCTTATCTCTATTTCAACATCCATACTTTATTACAAAGGTGCATCTAATATTTATATGCACTACCAAAATAATTAACTAGGTTAGCCTATAACCAATTACATACAATGCTCCCAAGTGAATTGGCTCAAGTGTGTTTACAAAAAAACATAAATACATGTCTAAAACTTAATTACAATAGGTGCATAGCCTTTACAAAATAATAATATCATCGCTAATCAAATTACCAATAGTCGGTTGCATACTCTATTTTGTTCTGGCATTCACTAACTATGCTACTTCAACTATCTGTATCTTCTCCATACTGTATCTTTTGATCATGTACTCTTAGACCAAGCATGAATACACTCTTACCAACTTATCTTCTAGGGTGCATACCATAATTCTATCGTACATGCGTGCGCTGATGCTCTGATCTACTGGTGCTCTATTAACTATCCAGTCTTCTATAGTTAACCAAATTCTGATCTTCTGATAATGTGTGCTGACTCCAAAATACTATATGACTTTGTTTCCATAATGACAACACTATATCTAGTCATATACAATAGTGTAGTCAACTTTCCAACACTAACATCTCTCAGCTTAAACTAGATTTCTTGACTTTTTCTCAGTTAAGCCTACTTCTTCAGTCTTTCTTCTTACTTAGATAAACAATACATTATCTTATCAATGTGCCAAATAATCAAGTACCCATTGAAGTATCAAATAACTCAACCTTTCCTTAGGTTCTCTTTTTATCTCCCTTGCCCTAATCCTTTTTCATCAATCAATAGATATAGTACTTTCTTAGATAGAAACTATCTTACCAGTTAAGGTTTGACATTAATGACAATACACCAATTGTTTCAATTGCATTTTCCAACAATCTCCCTCTTTGGCATTGATGGAAACACCACATGAATAACACATTATTTTGATGCAAGAGGGGAAGTAGGGGCCAAAAAATGGAACACCCTAACCAGATCCACCTTGTGAAACAACACGCGGAAGCAAAAACACAACAAAGTGAGAGAGAGAGAATGCATATCACTTTCTTATATTATCTTCAAATTGGTTCATACATGCCAGGATGTAAGGCCTTCCCAGTTTAGGCCAGATATTACAATCAAGTACAAAATTCCTCAAACATGTGAGGATCTACCAACAATCTCTACTTTTCTATCTCCTATCTTCTATCCCCCAATTATTTTTTTCCAAAACTCTAACCAAACTACTACATTTATACAAGAGACTACTGAAACAATTCGCCCTTTAGATCCATAATCAATGGAAGGGATGACTAGATCTAGGTCCACATGCTTCCTAATGATGGATACCAGCATTAAATCTATGACCATAATTAATTGCACAAGTCGACCTCAACAGAAACTCAAAATAAACCACTTGGTGAAAAAGGAAAACCGAGTGCCATACAAGCATCTCCGAGCACCAAGGAATTAACTAAGCACTAGAGATATGATCAACCAACTTGGTCAACAAAGGAAACTAAGAAACACCGAACCAACTCAGTTAAAGAAGGAACCGAGCAACACAGACAAAACTTCAAATATGTTTTTGGTGACACAGGATTGTCAAGGACCTAAGATGCTTGTGCATCAGACACTTGGGGTTGTTTGAGAATGATTCTCTGAATCATGAAATAGGTACGATCTGAGCTGCATCCAACTCAGATTGTGAAATCCATGAACTGTCTTTAATCAGTCTGTTCTTCCACTTTACTAGATATTACATATACTATTTTTCTCTTATACTTCTACCAATTCTTTGCTCCAAGATCTACTCAAATTCTTCATTCTTCTTCTTAGGATAATCCATCGGTACTGTCATGTCTTCATCAGATTCATGATACTCATACAAATCAGCAATATTGAAAATAGGTGAAATATCCATGTCATCATGTAACTCAATCTCATATGCATTTTGACTGTCAAATTTCTTCAAAATCTTGCAAGGTCCAAACTTCTTCATCTTCATCATCCCATACGTTCCAATAGGAAATCTACCTTTCTTCAAATGAACCATCACTTCATCACCAACATCAAAAGTCTTATGTCCTCTTGATCTATTAGCTCTATCATTATATTTATGATTACACTTTTCCAGCTTATGTTTCACATCTTCATGCAATGTCTTCATGTACTCAGCAAATTTTACTCCTTCAACACTTCTTTTTCTTTCATCAACAATGTCTCTCAAATCAAATATACCTCTCGGTTATATGCCATTTACAATCTCAAAAAGGTGTTTTTCCAATACTCCTATTCACTAAATTATTGTATACAAACTCTACTTGTGCCAACATAGAATCCCAATTACTCGGTGTGTCTCCAACTAAACATCTCAAAAGATTACCCAAGCTTCTATTCACAACTTCTTTCTGTCCATCAGTTTGTGGGTGAAATGTAGAACTATATTTCAACTCAGTGTCAAATTTTCTCCAAAGGGTCTTCGAAAAGTATCCAAAAAATTTGCTATCTCGGTCAGAGATAATAATCCTCAGTAATCTACTACATGTACTGCATCTGATGTCTTTCTACACGGTATAAAATGTGCCATTTTAGAAAATCTATCCACAACAACAAATATAGAATCATTACCTCTTACTATTTTCGGTAAGCCAAGAACAAAATCCATATTGATGTCAATCCAAGGTTTCTTAGGGACAAAAATAGGTGTATACAATCTAGTATTCTAACTTACTCCTTTTGCAACTTGACAAACTCCACAATGTTTCACAAATTTCTGAATATCTTTATACAACTATGGCCAAAAGTATTTCTCCTTAAGAAAGTTCAGTGTCTTATCAATTCCAAAATGTCCAGCCAAACCACTACTATGTTTCTCCTTTATCAAATTAGTCCTCATTGTTCCTCTTGGTATACACAATTGAATACCTTTAAACAACATACCTTCTTGAATGAAATATTCTTCCCATTTAGTACTTGGTTGATCTTGAATAGGTGCTCTGCACTTTCTCCATGGCTCAGAAAAATTAGGATCAACTTCATAAGAATCTCTCATGTCATCAAAGCCAAGAACTTGAATTTTCATCTTGATCATCAAAGATCTCCTTCTACTCAATGCATCAACAACTCAGTTAGTGACTCCACTCTTATGCTTTATCACAAATGTATAACTCTGCAAATACTCAACCTATTTCATATATCTTTGATTCAACTTATTCTGACTTCCCAAATACTGTAAAGCCTTATGATCAGTATACAACAAAAATTCACTTGGTATTAAATAATGTCTCCATTTCTTTAGGGCTTGAACAATAGCATAGAATTCTTGATCATACACAGAATATTTTCTCCTTGCATCATTCAACTTTTCACTAAAGAAAGTAACAGGTTTACCTTCTTGACTCAACACAGCTCCAGTTGCACTTCCACTTACATCACATTCCACTTGAAATACCTTATTTAAATTAGGTAATGCCAAAATAGGAAATTCAACAACCTTCTACTTCAGAGTCTCAAAACTTTTATCAAATCCATGTGTCCACTTGAATTCTCTTTTATCTCCTCTCATAGTCTCAGTCATAGCATTACAAATTGAATTGAAATTCCTAATGAACTTTCGGTAAAAACTTGCCAAACCATGAAATGATCTTACCTCACTAGCATTCTCAAGTGTAGGCCAATTCAAAATAGCTTCAACCTTTTCAAGATCCATTTTCAAACCATCAGATGAAATCACAAATCCCAAATACATAATCTCCTCTTTCATGAATGAACACTTTTTCAGATTTATCAGCAACTTTTCTTCTTTCAATCTCTGCAAAAATTTTCTAACATGCAACAAATGTTATTCTCTGGTCTTACTAAATATCATAATATCATCAAGATATACAATCACAAACTTACCCAAGAATTTCTTCAAAACTTCATTCATCAACCTCATAAATGTACTCAGTGCATTGGTTAAACCAAAAGGCATAACCAACCACTCATAAAAACTTTCTTTTGTCTTGAAAGTAGTCTTCCATTCATCACCTTCTTTGATTCTAATTTGATGATACCCACTTTTCAAATCAATTTTGGTAAAATACTTTTCTCCAATCAAACTGTCCATTATGTCATCCATTCTCGATATAAAAAACCTATATTTCACTGTTATCTTGTTGATTTCTCTGGAATTAGTACACATTCTCCATTCTCCATTCTTCTTTTGTGCCAATACAATAGGTACTACACAAGGGCTCAAACTTTCTCTGATCAAACCTATCCCCAAAAATTCTTGAATCTGTCAGTTCAATTCTTGATTCTCGATAGGTGTCAACCAATGAGGTTCCTTATTCAGTAAACTAGCTCCAGGGATGAGATCCATACAATGATCAATGCTTCTCTTTGATGGAAAACCATCAATTACATTATCAAAAATGATTTCATTATACTCAGTGAGTAACTTATCAATCTCCTTAAGGACATTATCCTCTATTTTTTTACTCGGCTTGTTAGGAATCAAAACAAAACATACATCATTCTTCTTCAAATCTTTAACAAACTTTCTTCCTTCCATCAAGCAAACTTTCACAGATGTGTAAACATTACTAACAGGTTCTTCCATCAAAGGTAACAAGATTTGTCTTCTTCCATCGACCCAAATAGTATATTTATGAAATCTCCCATCATATATAACATGTCTATCATATTTCCAAGGTCTACCCAACAAAATATGACAAGAATCCATAGGCATGATATCACATAACACCTTATCATATACTTTCCAATTTTCAAATTCACATAATATTGTTCACTTACCAAGAGTATATTCTCATCTTTGATCCATGAAATCTGATAGGGCTTCAGATGTTCCAACCTTTTCAACTGCAAGTTTGTGACCATTTCCTCAATGCCAAATTCTCCAAGCTACCATTGTCAATGATTACCTTCCAAACTTTATCAGAAACTCTACATCTAGTCTTGAACAAACTTTTCCTCACTGTATCTTCCTTTTTACCTTCATTCCAAAGTGCTCTTCTTACCATCAAGTTATTTTCCTTCTCAGGTTCATTTGGTGACTCTTCTTGTACCAAAGCATTCCAACTATTACCGACCTTCTTACTTGCATGTGTACACTCAAATGATCTATGCCCTTCTTCTCCACAATTGTATCAAGTTCCTCGGAAACCACCTCTATTATAACTACCTCGGTAGTTACTGCCTCTACCTTTAGATGAACTTTCACCTTTCCACTCGGTCTTTCCTTTATCCAGATTTGTCTTTTCAAGTTCAGATCTACTATTTTCACCATAATATCTACCTCTTCCTTTAGGGAATCTACCACCTTTACCTCTTTGTCTTTGCTCATGTCTCTTATTCAATTTCTCATCAGCTTTCAAAGAAAATTGATAAGCCTCTTCAATGTTCTCCAACTTGACCAAACTGATTTCTTCTTGGATGGAAACTCTCAAACCATTCAGGTATCTAGCAATTATTTCCACATCATCTTCATCATGTCTAGATCTGATATCTAATCTATAGAATTCCCTAGTATATTCTTTTACCGAGCTATCTTTCTATCTCAAACTTTGCATTCGCCTAACTAGGTTGATCTGATAATCACAAGGTAAGAACTTTCCTTTCAATTTATTCACCATTTTATTCCATACCTTAATTTTTTCTTTGTCTTTCCTCTTTCTATCCAACTGCAGATGTTCCCACCATAAGGATGCATGACTTTTCAACTTTGTGCTTGCAATTTTCACCTTCTTTTCCTCAAGTATGTTCTCAAATTCAAAATACTTTTCCGTCTCAGTGATCCAGTCCACCAATTCATTAGAATCCAATTTCTCACTATACTTAGGAGGATTGAAGTGTGGTGTGGACTTTAGACTTGTCAAAGCCTTCAAGAATCTTTCCTCACCCTGATCCATCATAGGTGAAGGTTCTACATCACCTTGTTCTACCTCAATTTCATCATCACTAACATCTTCAAGATGCCTTCCTCTTCTCTAGGTTGTTTCAATAGCTTATAATCTAGCATCAATTTGTCTCAACATGTCTACCAATCCTAGATCCGCATCTCACCTCCCACAAACCATCTTGAAAACCCTCTACAATTGTAGGTCAGATTGCAATCTGCTACCCCACAAAAATTCAACTAGGGATTCACAAGGAGCCTTCAAATCTAGATTTGCAAACCTAGATCCAGATCTAACCTCACTCTGATACCACCTGATGCTAGAGGTGAAGTAGGGGCCAACAAATGGAACACCCTAACCAAATCCATCTTGCAAAACAACACATGGAAGCAACAACACAACATAGTGAGAGAGAGAATGTAGATCACTTTCTTATATTATCTTCAAATTGGTTCATACATGCTGGGTTGTAAGGCCTTCCTAGTTTAGGCCAGATATTACAATCAAGTACAGAAGTCCTCAAACATGTGAGGATCTACCAAAAATATCTACTTTTCTATCTCCTATCTTCTATCCCCCCAAAAAAACTTTTCCAAAACTCTAACCAAACAACTACATTTATACAAGAGGCTACTAAAACAAGTCAGCCTTTAGATCCATAATCAATGGAAGGGACAACCATATCTAGGTCCACATGCTTCCCAATGATGGATACCAGCATTAAATCTATGACCGTAATTAATTACACAAGTCAACCTCAACAGAAACTCAAAATAAACCACTCAGCAAATAAGGAAAACCAAGCACCAAACAAGCATCGCCGAGTGCGAGGGAATTAATCAAGTGCCAGAGATATGATTGACCAAATCGATCAACAAAGGAAACCGATCAACACCAAACCAACTCGGTCAAAGAAGGAACTGAGAAACACAGAAAAAACTTCAAATATGTTTTTGGTGACACAAGATTGCCAAGGACCCAAGATGCTCCTGCATCAGATTTACCAACCAATCCAAAAATGTCAGTGCATCAAAAAGATTTATAGTATCCTTAGCTTCATTCTGATTCAAAAAAACTTAGCCTTTCTTGACCATTCACACAGTTACTCCCTCTGAATCTTTTATGTATCTCTCTCCCTCTAATTCTCTGAATCTTTGAATCTTGGAACATGCCTTAGTGTTCTCTATATCTTTGTTTTCATCTGAATCTCTCCCTCTTTGAAAATAATGCCAAAGTGGTATCTAGCACTTACATCTTTCATATGTAAATGTCATCTTATCATTTCAATATCAGTATTTCTCCCTCTATCATCTTGCTTATGACTGATTATCATCTTTTTTGTACTTTTCACAACTCTAGGAAGCTCCTAAAGTGTGACCTTTCCTACATCAATTTGTCATCTATTCTTTGTAGCACATTTGATGTAGTGCTCCTAGTTGACTAGGCAGCCTCAGTTAGGGGAAGAACCCCTAATTTACCTACAAGATATTCATGAGCATCCTTAGGTAAAGATTTTGTGAATATGTCTGCTAGTTGTTCCTTTGTATTCACATATTCCATTCTCACTTCTTTATCTTTTACCAATTCCCTCAAGTAATGATACTTGATAGTAATATGTTTAGTCTTTGTGTGCATCATTGGATTCTTTGATATGTTGATAGAACTTGTGTTATCATAGAAAATAACATCCGGCTCAGTGATTTCCACTTTCATTCCTTTCAACAATTGCTTGATCCATACCAGATTTGAACAATTCACTGTAGCTGCTACATACTCAACTTATGTTGTAGATTGGGAAATACAGTTTTGTTTCTTGCTTGCCCAGGAGACTAATCTCTTTCCTAGGAAGAATGATCCACCACTTGTACTTTTCCTATCATCAATATTTCCTACCCAATCTACATCAATGTAGACTCTCATTTCAAATTTTTCATTCTTCTTGTAGTACAATCCATAATCTTCTGTCCCTTTTAGATATCTCAGTATTCTCTTCACAACTATACCATTTTGTGGAGGTGTTCTAGGTGTAGACATTTGTCTCTTAATTACTCTATCATTTTAGAATAGATTGAGCTCATTTGATATAAACTCTCCACCTCGGTCAGATCTCAGACATTTCAGGCATTTACCTGTTTCTTTTTCAACTTTTTCCAAGTACCACTTAAACAACTAAAATGCATCATATTTTTCTTTCAAAAACATTATAGTCATCATCCTAGTGTAGTTATCAAAAAACAAAATAAATTATTTAGCATGCCACAATAACTATGTACACCCATAGGTCCATAAAGGTCAATATGAACCAAATCCAAAATATTTTCAGAAGTAAATGTCTTTCTCTTGAAACTAGACTTTGTCATTTTACCCAACTGACACTGTTTACACATCACATTATCAGGTTTCTTCAATCTTGACAAACCTCTAACTTTCTTCTTTTTACTAATATTTACCAAATTGTCATATTTTACATGACATAGCCTCTTATGCCATAACCATACATCATCAAATTGTGCAAACAAACATGTCTCTTTAGATAGATCTAGATAGAACAAGTTACATCTAGTCTGTTCTCCACTTCCAATTAGTTCACCAGCAACATCAAATATTTTAGCCTTTCTGTGATGACACTCCACTCGGTAACCAGTACTGTTAAGCTGTGTAACACTCAACAAATTGTAGTTAAGACCTTCAACCCAATAGGCATTTTCACATGTGATGTTATCAATTAGCTTAATTGATCCTTTACCTCTCACAGGACATGGTGCATCATTACCAAACTTAACACTTCTATGTTTGTAACGATCTAGGGTTTCAAATTTACTTTTATCACCAATCATGTGATGTGAGAAACCACTATGAATAATCCATTTATCACCTTTACTCACATAAGAAATAAGTGCAGTTTTCTCATCTTCATCAGAATCATCTTTCATAGCAACATAAACTACTTCAATATAAAAATCATCATTGTCATTGTCATTTTCCTCTTTAGCAATATAACAATATTTCTTACCTTTGTCCTTGTAGTCTCTATACCTTTGGTGATCTCGGTTATCTCTCTTATCCTTATACTTGCTTTCTCTTTCCTCATCCTTGTCATTCTTGTTAGGACATCTTGCTGAAATATGGCCAACTTTGTTACATGAAAAATAGATTATAGGAAGTTTACCTTTATATTTGTCTTTTCCTCTTTTTAATCTTCTAGCCATGAGTGCCTCAAGATCATCTAGTTCCTCATCAGAAGTGTCACTGTCACTTTCATTATCACTTTTACTTTTCACACATTTTTCTTTTTGTCTCTTAGATTTATGCAAAACCATTTGTGACTTGAATGCAGATTCAACATTAGGAGCAGTGTAGTTATCATAGTTAGATAGCTCAAAAGTAGTAAGCTTACCAACAAGACTTTCCAAAGTTAGAACATTACCAGGGTTACATCTTGATTCTTGAATTGCAGAAATTATGATAGCATAGATAGGAAGAAAAGTTCTCAATACCTTACCAATAACAGTCTCATCATAAATGATTCCATTAGATCCTCTAATAGCATTCACTATCTCCTTAATTCTACCATAGTACTGAGCAATATTTTCACCTTCTTGAATTTTCATTTCATCAAACTTACCTCTCAAGCTTTCAAATTTTTCTCTCAGTACATTTGTATCACCACCATAGATGGTTGCAAGAGTACCCCACATTTGCTTTGCGGTAGTGCAATCTTTGATATCTTCAAATTTAGGATAGCTTAAGGCCAATGCAATCTCCAAAATTTCTTGATTGTGTTCATGTTTTTCTTTCATCTCCTTGGTAGTCAAAGGTGCAATAGGTATAACATAGTCATGTTCAACATAGTTTTTCACTGAATCACCAATACTAGCTAGATGTAGTTTCATCAAACTCTGCCATGTAGGGAAGTTCTCCTTGTTCAACTTCGATACCTCCTTTTTATACGTCTTGATCATTAGCTTCAAGTACCTTTAAAAAATTTCTCTATAAGCACCAACAACTTTGATACCAACTGTTAATATTATTTAGAATAATAGAGAGGGGGGTGAATCAGTTATTCTCAGGTCTAGAGGTACCAATTGAACTTTTAAATACTTCAAAAATCTCAGATCTAATCACCAACACAACTTGGTCTCTAAAGTATATATACCAAAAAAATATAACATGCAGCCCACTGTTCAAAAGTAATTAACTCATAGAATATAGAAATATTTACATCAAAACATTCACACAAGTATAACACCAGGATTTATAGTGGAAACCCAACTTGAGAAAAACCACTTTGTAATATGTTACTGATATTTTCACTCTTCTGAACGGAGATCTATGAAAAGCCAACCTTGTTAAAGGTTTACAAACACACTGTTAGGTGTGACCTTGTTAAAGGATTTAAACACTTTGTCAAAAGTGACATGGTTAAAGGATTTAAGTACATACCATTAGAATTCCACCTTGAGTAAAGGATTTAAACAATGACTGTTAGGTCAACCTTAATTATAGGATTTAGACTGATACAATGATTAGAAAGTAGCAGTAGTTTCTGATTTGAAAAATATACAACTCACTTTGCAAATATCAGATCCAAACTACACATATATGTCAATTTACTAACTGAGTTCCATTTCCATCTCCATCACCAATCTGCTCAGAATTCACTTCAAAAAATCACAACTCTGATCAACTCCTTCACAACTTCACCTTTAGCCTTCTTCTTAGACTTGTCAGTCAATAACATCAACAACTTCAACATACTCTGTAACCTCACAATTAGTTTTTCCTTTATATCTCTTCAATTAAGTAGATCCATCTTTTGCCGCTTAATCTTCTCCATAGATCTTAGGTTTAGGTCAGATTCATCGAATCCTTCCAACATTTAAGTTCTTCATCCTTCCTTCTAGATACATCTTCAAACTTCTCATTGAATCCATAATAAAATGATTTACCATGCATTAAATTCTCCATACAATCAATTAATAAAGTCAACACAATTTACATAACCCAAGAATTCAACTATGTTAGCTGGGAATTTGAATTCTTTCTCCAAATGTAAATTACTGAAACTCGGTCAATACTATGTTCATCTCCTTGATCATCACTGTGTAACTCGGTCATCTCTATAAACTGTCTTCCTTGGCTAACACTGTCTTGCTCGGTAATTTCCTATCACTCAGCATAAACTGATGTTCGGTCAACACTAAATTTACTCAGCATATATTGGCACTCAGTTGACACTAACATCACTCAACTTAAACTAGATTTCTTCACTTTTTATCAGTTAAGCCTACTTATTCAGTCTTTCTTCTTACTTAGATAAACAATACATTATCTTTTCAATGTGTCAAATAATCAAGTACCCATTGAAGTATCAAATGACTCAACCTTTACTTAGGTTCTCTTATTATCTCCCTTGCCCTAATCCTTTTCATCAATCAATACATATAGTACTTTCTTAGATAGCAACTGTCTTACCAGTTAAGGTTTGACATCAATGACAATACAACAATTGTTTCAATTGTAGTTTCCAACAATGAATGACTTACAAAAATAATTATATTATTTCCTAAGTTAAATTTCAATAACTTAATTATAAAGTGATTTATTATACTCATAAATTATAGTAATAAGTTATAATAAAAAAGGGATCATGGGAACTTTCTCCTAGGAAATAAAATTGAAGGCTATAATTTAAAATGTGTTTTTTTTTCTCATGGAGAAATAACCCTCAATGGCCAAATATTTGAGGGAATGACTTATTTTAATAAATTTTAATGTAATTTACATAAAACCCTAGAAGAAGTTCAATTTCTTTTGGAGGGAAAAGGGAAAAAGAATAAAAAGAAGTTGAAGAGCCATTTTTCATCATCCAGGTTTATTTTTCTATATAGAAATTTGGTGGAGGAGCTTTATGAGGGTTTCTACAACTGTAGATGCTTAAAATCATCCCATAATGTTATAATTATTTAATTATTTCAATTATATTCCTCTTGCTTATTTAATTAAATTTGGCTCATTATTCTATAGTATTTAAATTTAAAATTTAAATACCCCTCTTGCAAGTGCATTAAATTTTATTTAATACCCTTTCCCCTCATAAACCCTTGTTAAATAAATTCTAATTTATTTAAATCCCTTCACATTCTATTATTCTTCTAAACCATGATTAATTTAATTTTTAATTAAATTAATCCTAAATCTGAACCTAGATCCCACCCTACACACATCACTCTCAACAAATATACCTACTTCTTAATTAACTAAGGTTAATTAAGATAATTTTTGGATTCCTACACCCATTATCCTTAATTATTTTCTCACACAAGTGTGAGAAAATTTCCAAAAATTGTCTTTTCAAAATATTCTGAAAAAGCCCCAACAAGGTTTCTTACAACCTTGATGACACCTGTTACACATTCTAAAAATATGAACATGAAATTTTTCTCTTACACCTTCTTACACATGTGTATTTGAAGTACACATTGACCCATCACATCTCAAGTTGCTCACACATGTGTGAGAAAACTTGGACTCTTGCATGACTTATGTGTCCTTCATGTGGCACCTATGTGGATGCCACATGTGATCCACCTCACCCTAGCCCTCTAAAATCCTATAAATAGGAGCCTTGCCAAGAGTAATCTATCCATCATTTTCATTAGAGTTATCATGCTAGTATGATTTTTAGAGTTTTTTTGCATTTATAAGTGTTTATCTAACATGTTTGGTAGTTTCTTGCATTAATGGTAAAATAGTTACATGTTAGATCGCATTTACTTTTCTCACTCACATTGAATGCTTGATGCTAGTTCTTCATAACTAGTCATTGAGCTCATTTAATGCCATTTTCATGGTAGTTGGTAGTTTTATTCTTGCATTTATCATTTGTAAATCATAGTGGGATTTAGATATTATGATGGGAGAGCACACCCACATATATCTGTAAGAGCTAAAATCAAGCAAATCTTGGGTGCATTTTCTTATTTCTCATCGGAGGTTGTGGAGAAAGCTTCTTAGTTGGTTCTTGCAAGTTTTATTAAATGTTAGGTTTATATTTGAATAACATGTTTATTGCTAATGTTTGAATATTTTAGCTTGCTCCCAATAGGAAATATTTTATTACAAACATTTTGGCACGCCCGATGGGACCCACGTCCCTATCTAAAACTCATTTTTCTTCCATTTTTATAGCTCTCAGAAATTGTCACACATTGGCGTCTTTGCCCTGGAACAGTCATCTACACAGTTTGGTGTCTACACCTGCGGACTGTCGTCTCCACCTAGTCTCAAATTTTTAACATTTAAAAGTGTTTTTCAGAATATTTTAAATTTTTAACTCTCGGGTTTTTGTTAGAGCACTGTTTTTACATAATTAAATGCTGGAAAATTATTTCCAAATTCATTTTTAAATCTTACAAATCTGACTTTCTTTATTATTTTCCTCTATGCATGTTCTCTATCGTCTATGCAGTTTGGCATCTATGACTATACTCTATCATTTGTGCCCCTCAAAATTTGTTTCGCCAACTGTCATGCATAACTTTTTTAGTTTTTTGTCTGCGATTGTACACTGTCATCTATGATTTTGACTATCGTCTATGACTTGGCATTGGCATCTGCAATTTTTTTACTAATTTATTTGGTTTTTGTAGCACACCGAATTTGAAGATTGAAAATTCCAAATTACTAATATTATGGGTTGCAGGACATTGACAGAAGATTCATACAAACACCAAACTACTCACATTTTTGTTTTACAAGTTGCCTAGGAGATATAAATAAACATTGTGTCTTTATTAATTCTTTTTCTTAGGCATTTAACAAAAGTTCACTTGTAGTATTTTTCCAAGTGGTAGGGGATTATATTCTCATCTCTTTGAGACAATCAGAAACCTAGACCCATTTGGCATTATACTTTAATAGGTAGTTTGGAAAAGAAAAAAGTTTGTTTGGTGTGTTTGGGAGAAAACCCTATGGGATAGGAGATTGTTCTCTTTTCCCCTTGACAGAAAATTAGAAATCCAAACTCCTATGGCCTATCCATATATTTTCATTTCATCCTTTAGATGGGCCTGTCGGTGAGGTAAAAAGCTCCCGAGAATGACCCATGTGAGAACGAGGTGTTAGCACACCACTCCAACTCATGTTAATGAAATTTTCTTTTTGGGGTTAAAGCCTCGAAAGCTGGATGAAATTTGAGCTTTACACGACTCTTACCTAACATTTAGTAGGGCCTCATAGTCTAAATCACATTTACATGACTACTTGTGTCAAGGTGCTTTGTGGGGCTATATGTCCTAGTTGCGCTTGCGCAGACACAAAGGGTGTGTTCGAACGGAGATCCTTACTAGAAGTTGTAAAGTAGTGGCCACCCAGTTCACCTCCAAAAGGTTGATAATATGTGTATGAGGAGAATAGTAATCTCCTGAAGACACTCACCATATCGAGCCCCCTTCAATGTTAACACTTTGATAATACATCATCATGACTAGAGCCATTACGTGCTTAGTGATGGCCGTATTCTGAGGATTTGTTGGGTGTATTCCTAAGTTAGTGATAAATTTCTTTCAATCTCATCCAATATCCTTCTAGGGATAAAAAAGTATTCTTGTTACTTTCATTACAAAATAAACCCATACACTTGAATCCTACAAGGTTTCTTTGTCCCTTGCAGGACTATTTTTGACAAACGTGCTTGTCATCCAAAAGTTTGATGTATGTTTGAGGATCAATTATTTCCACTTAAAAAATTGACAAAAAATCAAATCAAATGTCTGACTGATCAAATTCTATGAAAAATACTCTAAATTCTAGATTGTTGTCTCCAACTTGGTATTGTCGTCTTCGCAAATTATCATCTCCGACTTGGTATTGTCATTTCCGTAGATTATCATTTGCGTCTAAGAAAATTTTTCTCCACCTAAAAATAGTGTGCAATCTGATTTGGCCAAAACATATGAAAATTTATTCCTCAAAAGCCCTTGAAATCATTTGATGTGAAATATTGATTTACCATGTCAAAATTGATATTTTCTCAAGACATGACTAATTCATGAAAACACAAGAAAGCAAAACTCCCTATCTCACGAGTTCATAGAGAAAAGAAAACTTTTGATTAGAAGACTAAAACCAATCAATCTTATTTAAAATCCATTCAAAGCATTCTAGAGGCTATTGAGAAATCTGATAAAATCACCTACAACAATCGGGTTGCTAATTTCATTGCCAAGAACAAAGTAAACATGGCCTTTGTCACATTGGAATCTTATGATTAAGTACCATCAACCTTCATTCTTCTTCAATTCATTCATCCCTTTCTCATCTTTAAACATCTCTTCCTTCATCCACCTTTTGAAACATTAGGAGTATCAATCAAAATCTTGGACTTTAAATCAAAATCAAATTAATCTGTCTTTCATACCTTCATCAAGAAATAGGGTGAAAGAATCATTATTATAGTGTCTCATAGACCTTAAATCAAATAAAACATTAATTATTGGCTACTTTGGGAACTGATTCTTTCTCTAGTATCCCTAATCCAATCCTATTTTGTTTGGGGATCATTAGTCTATCACCCAAATAAAAGAAGGCTTTAAATAAAAACTAATCCTATGTTTATATAATCATAAGGTCTTGTTTCACCTAGGTTTGTTCCAAACCTTTAAATCAAACCAATCCTTGAGGCTTAGTTCCTCTTTAATCCAACCTAATCAATCAATCTACTCCTCAATCAAATCAATTAATCCAATTCAATCAATCTAATCAATCATCAAGGCTTAGTCTTCGCAATTCAATCCAAACTTAGTCCAAGTTTCTCCTAGTTCACCAAATCCTTTCTTCTCTTCATCATCCCTCATCAATCATTCATCTTTTTTCGATCCAACCCTTCTAAGGTCACCCATGCATTGTACTTACCTGATCACAAGCAAAGTTAAGACAATAATTTCTAGCCATGGATTATGATCAGGAGATCGTCTACTAGGAATACTTTAATGATGAAGAAGAACCACACATGGAATCTAAAACAATCATACCCAAAAGTGTTAGTGCCAATGCACAAGCTAAAGAGTTCTTTGATGATCCTAAAAACTTAATCTTAGTGGAAGATTTAATCCAAGCCAACAGTTCTAATATATTCATGAATCTTATTCAAAGGAGTGTTACACTCCTTGACAATTTCAATGAAACTTTTCTTGAGAATAACTTGATTTGAACCAACAAAGGCAAGGCAGTGCCCGTCATGCCATCAACATTTGATAATACAAATCAACCTCCCCATGATACACTTGAATAAATTTGACAACCTTTAAACAATCCTAACTCAAACAATGTGGTGAGTAATGATGGCTTAAAGGCAGGTTGCAGACCTAAGCAACAACTAGGGTCCTTAGAATGATGCTCAGCTTCCATTTTCTCAAAGCCTAGTGGGGTCCTAAAAAATCAAAATTCTACACATATGAACAACATAAATCAAAGACATGACACCAATCCTCCCCCTCTCAGAGGACATAATGCATAATCAGGAGGAAGAATACATCAAGCTCACATAATCGGTAATAATAATCCTCCTAAACTAGTCCAAAAAATTGATGAGCTCAAAGGTATGATGATGGCTATGCAAAAAGGTGAAAAGAAGGAATTTTCTTTCACAAAGATATGTATTTATCCCTTTGACAAATCAATCACTCTTCAACCATTCCACGCCAATTTTGAAATTCCAAAATTTGATAAATACAAAGGAGACTCATGCCCTATGCAACATGTCAAAGAATTTTATGAAGTGGCTAAAGAGGTCTCCCATAATGATAATTTTCTTCTAAGACTCTTCACTAGAAGTCTTGGCGGACCAGCCTTAGAGTGGCTATTGAGTCTCCCTCCTGGTTCCATATCTACCTTCCATGATTTCACTAAAAAATTTGTTACACAATACTCTTATAACATTGAACATCAAGCATCACTCAGTGACTTATGTAACATGAAACAAAGAAATGGAGAAACCTTTGCCAACTTTCTCCAAAGATGGCGACATCTTTCCAATCGCATGCCTTGGAAAATCCCAGATTCATATCTAGTCAATATCTTTATGAAGAATCTGGTTATAGAAATGTCATTCCAGATGAAGATGGATGCCCCAAATTCCTTTGAGGCACTCATTAAAAAGGGGAATTCAATTGAAGATGGATTTTTTATGAAAGGAGAAATCAAGCATTATACCCCTAATTCATCTAATAACACTAATGATAAACCCAATTTTGTTCCAAGAACAAAGGTGTTGTTAATGATGGAGTGATAGATGTTAAACACGTTCAAAATGTTCAAGCATCTAACAACAATAAATAAGGCAATCGCAACAACAATGACTAAAACAATCACAATTAGAATGGAAATCAGAACAATCAAAGAAATCAAATTAATTCGAACAAGGAGCTAGTTATCGTGGCTCTTTATTTTCATGTTATAATGGAAACAACAACAATTGACAATAACAAATGGCGATAATTTACACAGATGGTAGATTAGCTTGATGTTATCTTCTAACGTCTAGTCGATCGAGGGATGATGGTTTACCTTAACACCAAGCCTTTTAATGAAAATCAACCGAAACCAAAATGGTATAAGGACAATGAATACTATGATTATCATCACATTAAAGGGCATGAGATCAAAAAATGCATGAAATTTCATCATTTTTTGCAAGACTTGATTGATGATGGTAAAATCAAGGTAGAAGGACAAAATGTATCTACCTCTAATGCCCAACTAAAAATGTATTCTAAGCCTTTTCTAGAATACAATCAAAATAATACATCCACATCTAAGTACTTTTCTTACAATTACTCTACAAACAAAATATCAGGAGATGAATGCACTTATGGAAGACTAGATGAAAATGATGTATGTGGCTTTGAATCACTATATGTCCATATTGAACAATCTAAAACTCATGTAACTACATTGACTTTAAAAAGGATAGATTGCAATGCCACCACTCACCACCCTCGCGTAACTATACAAGATATTGCCAATCCACCTATTATAGATCCATCCATTGCACATCTATCTCGACATGACTTGCATCACATTATGAACTACTTTTTCAATTGAAGAAGACCCTTGCATGGATATCCATACTAGAGCTTCTACACACATCCCCCATTCACAAAGAGGTCCTTGAGAATGCCCTAACTGAATCTCGCATCCCAAAAAATATCAATGCTTCTCAATACCAAGCAATGATTGACAATTTGGTTTCCCAACAACACCTGGTATTCACTAAAAAATATTTTCAAGGTCCTGATCCCATCATAATTAACCCCTACAAAGCCAAGTCACCATCCATAACACCTAGATTAAAAGAGTCCTTAGAGACAATGGATCTGGTCTGAACCTGTGTACATTAAGCATGATCCCTAATATTGGTCTTTTTGAAGACCTCATTGATATAAATAAAAGAATAACAATAAAAGCATATAATTACATAGAAAGGTTGAGTAAATGTCTCATTGCACTCCCCTTACAAGTGGTCCCAACCCTTATTGAAACTATCTATCAAGTGCTTGATTTAGATCTACCCTACAATATCCTTTTGAATAGGCCGTGGATACACGCTATCTCAGGTGTCCCATCCACATTTCACCATTGTTTTAAGTTCTCACACCACAAAGCTAAAATAACCATTCAAGGAGATCATGAACCCTTTCAATATTGTAAGAGGGTAGAAGGAAAATAATTAAACTATTTCCCATTAAATGAATATGTTTGTCCAATTTCACAAGAGATTCCCATCCAGCACACTTCTTCTGAAGAAAAATTATCTAAACAAGCTAAGGGAAAAGAAAGGTTACTCAGGAGAAGAATACTGAGCCTAAAAAGAATGTTAGGTTCACAAATCAAGGTGGAGGGGAATAAAAATGTGAAAATTCCATGTGTATTGGTCAGCTCCCCCTCTCCCCCAAGTCTTATGGAAAACCTTCACAACTCTTCCCTAAGGAAAGTAAAGAAACCATGAAGTGAAAATAGACTACATTTGAACATTGGGGATCTCTTTCAAATGAGCATACGGAGCATAATGTTCTTTCATGACTGTTTGATGATGAAGAAGATAAACTTGCAGACATTCCCAAAGGGAAGTATATAAACGCCACACCCATTTTTGAAAGTATGGGATATCATGGCATTGTCCTAGGAGAAAATGAAATTGGAAGAAAAGCTCTCATTAAAGAAACTGGATACCCCTGAGGAAGAGGACTGGGTTCCATAAAAATTGAGAAAACCTTTTCCAATGACTATTGTTTGATTGAATCTGATTCAGAGATTAAGAGTTCTTTGAAGTCCCTTTCCAGTATATTGAAGATGATCTTGATACTTGTGTCCTCCATATCACCCAATCCAACCTTTCCTTGCTTGAACTTCCCCTTACCAATCCTAAACTAATCAATTGGGACCAACAAGATTCACCACCTACCTTAGACATATGTGATACCCTCGAGGAAGAGGACTGGGTTCCATAGAAACTGAGAAAACCTTCACCAATGACTATTATCTGATTGAATATGATTCATAAATTAAGGAATATTTCTTCAAAGTCCCTTTCCAATACATTGAAGACGATCTTGATACCCGTGTCTTCCATATCACCCAATCCAACCTTTCCTCACTTGAACTTCACCTTACCAATCCTGAACTAATCGATTGGGACCAACAAGATTCACCACCTAACTTAGACATATGTGATACAACTGAGGCAGTTTTGGCACTTTTTGGACTAAGAAATCTCCAAGAAAATGAACATAAAATTCACTACAGTGAAAAATCCTACTTTAGTAGCCAAGTCAACTCCCTTAGTCGCAAAAGTGAGGAAAAAGAAAATGATAAAACATCCTTAGGTGAAAATCTTTTTGAGGCACCATCTCTAGATGATGGAAAAGATAAAATAAAGGATGTTCCCTCTAGTGAAAATCTTTAGGAGGTGCTAGAGGAAGGGGAAGTTGACTTTCCTTTCATGTCATTACCATCAGAAAAATATTCTATCCTCATAAAAGAAACAATTGCAATTAATCTTGGTACAGAAGAAAATCCAAAGATCACCTACATTGTAGCCTCTCTAGATGAGATAGAAAAAGAATTCATGATTACATTCCTAAAGAAATCTCATACCAATTTTGCATGGATGCATAAAGATATTCCTAGGCTTTATACTAACCTAGTTGTACGCCATCTTACTGTGGATCCAAAAAAAAACCTTTCAAATAAAAATTACGCAAGATGTATCCCCAAGTGGCACTCCTAGTTAAAGTTGAATTGCAAAAAATGCTCGAAGCAGAATTCATCAGACCCATTGATTATCCTAAATGGGTCTCCAATATTGTACCAATAGGTAAACCTTATGGAGGTATTCAATTTTGTACTAATTTTAGATATCTTAATCTTGCTTGTCCTAAGGATGATTTTCCACTTCCCAACATTGACATCATAGTGGATTTGATTATTGGGCACGAGATGTTGTCCTTCATGGATGACTTTTTTGGATAGAACCAGATTCACATTGTCATAGAGGACCAACAAAAAACTGAATTCACTACACCTTGGGGTACATTCTATTACCAGGTCATTCCCTTTGGTCTCAAAAATGAAGGTACCACCTACCAGAGAGCCATGACGACCATCTTTCATAACCTCCTTCATGTGATGACGAAAGATTATGTGGATGATATCTTAGGAAAATCCAAGACATGAGAATCACACATTTCTATTCTCACCACAATCTTTGATAGATTGGAGAAGTATAACATTTGATTGAATCCCAAGAAGTGTGTCTTTGGTGTATAATCAGGCAAGCTCTTAGGCTACATTGTCTTTCACAAAGGAATAGAAGTGGATCCTAAGAAGGTGAAATCCATTTTGGAGATGCCACCTCCCAAAACTTTGAAATAATTACAGAGCCTACAAGGGAGACTTCAATCCATTTGGAGATTTGTGTCACAACTAGCAGACAAGGTGCATCCTTTCTCTCACTTGCTAAGAAATGATATCAAATTCATTTGGGGTTGCTTGTGTCAAAAGGATTTTGAAAAACTCAAGATATATCTAGCTAATCCACTAGTGTTCGTCCCACCTATTCCAAGAAGAGATTTGATCCTCTACATCTCAGCAACTACTGTAGCACTGGGTTCTCTCCTAGCACAACTAGATGATAATGGAAAAGAGAGCACCATATACTATCTTAGCAAGACTTTAGTGGGTTATGAGATCAACTATACATCTATTGAGAGAGATTTTATGGTTGTAGTCTATTTTATGTAGAAGCTACATCATTACATGCTTTTTCATAAGGTGTAATTAATAACAAAGATCGACCCACTTAAGTATTTTTTATCTAAAGATGGTTTGACAGTTCACATGATGCTCTGACAGTTCATATGATGAAATGGGTCATGATCCTTAGTAAATTTGATATCATGTATACAGAACACAAAGCCATCAAAGGACAATAAATAGTAGATCAAATTGTAGAGGCTCCTATTCTTGGAGACCATCCTATTATCATAGACTTTCCTAATGAAACTATCATGACTATCACAAACAACATTGTCAAATATGAGGCCTTGGTCACAGGCCTTTGGCAAGCTGTAAAATGGAGGACTACAAGTTTTCTTTTTTTGGTGACTCTCAGTTGGTTATCAAACAAGTAAATGATGAGTTTTAGATAAAAGATGAGAAGTGTTTTCCTTACCATCGCATGGTAGAAGATCTTAAACACCATTTTATAGATATTATTTTTCAGCAGATCCCAAGAGCAAACAATAAAGAAATTGATGCCAGGGCTACTATTACTTCCTTGATATCCATGCCAAAGACAAGCGCACGATGTGAATTTCTTGTCAAGAATCTTATGGTCCCTGCCTATGACTAGCTGGATTTTGAGATGGTGTGTAAAATTGTTGGTCCTGAATCACCTTGGAATCAGGAAATCCTTGCCTATCTTCATGAAAAAACCATTCCCCTCACCCTTATGCCTAATCAACAAAAAACTTTCATCTGCCGCACTTCCTGTTACACAATTCTTGGAGACACCTTGTTTTGCAAGAACTTTGATGGAACTCTTCTTCGATGTCTAAATTCAAAGGAAGCACACATAGCCTTGGAAGAGGTGCATCAAGGCATCTATGGAGCCCATTCTAGTGGCCTCACTTTAGCAAAGAAGTTACTTCATACTATGTACTACTAGCCGAAAATGGAGCAGGATGCCTATCATTATGTGAAGAAGTGTGTTCCTTGTCAACAGCATGGAAATTTGATACATGTGCCCGCTCAATCCCTCCATCCCACCATTACACCTTGGCCTTTTTCCCGCTAGGGTTTTGATCTTGTGCGCCAGATATTCCCAAACTCTATCGGTGGCCACAAGTATATCCTAGCCACCACCAAATACTTTACCAAATGGGTGGAAGTCATCCCCCTCACCTACACAACTGGTAAGAAAATTGCCAAATTTATCCTGAATTATATTATCTATCGCTATGGCATCATGAAATATCTCCATACCGATAACGAAACACCCTTCAAAAATTAGGATGTCTCTAACCTTTGTAAGAAATTTGACATTGCCCAGCACTTCTCATCCAAGTATTTCCCACAGGGCAACAGTCAAGCTGAGGCTACAAATAAAACTATCCTAAAAATCCTCAAGAAGACTGTCAATGATGCTAGATGTGATTGGCACCTACAACTCAATTTTTCCCTTTGGACCTACTACACCTCCATCCCTACTCCCACTAGCCCCACTCCATTCACCTTTGTCTACGGTTCTGAGGCTATCTTATCCATTGAAATTGATCTCCCTTCCCTCATGATTTCTCTCAAGAACCTAATGTCTAAAGAATAATATAGGGTTTCCCTCTTGCAAGAGCTACAACTCCTTGATGAGAGATGTCTCAATGCCTTTAACCACCTTTGTGTGTATCAAAATCATCGGCGCTTACAATTCCACAAGAAGATCAAACCTCGTGAGTTTGACATTGGTGACTTGGTCCTACAACATAACATAAAGAATCTTCAGAGCTGAGAAAAGAAAGGGAAGTTTGAACCCAATTGGTTGGGTCCCTTTGTTATTAATACTAAATTTAGTTCTGGGGCATATCATATTTCCACACCTGAGGGAGATCCTCTCCCTAATCCTGTTAATATTGTACATCTAAATTGGTTTTATGCATAGTTTAGCATTCAGTTCCTGTACAGTGTTCATTCAACAAAAATCCCTAAAAATTAGAAAAAGTCCTGAAGGAATCCTAAAATATCAAAAAAGATCCTGAAAAAACTCATAAAAATCCGAAAAGGAGAAAATCCTAAACAACAGAAATTTTTCCTAAAAAAAATCATTGTTTGGTGAAAAATTGGTAAACATGCACCTTGCAAAAAAAATAAAAATAATTCGTCCAACAAGTGAAAACTTGGCAAACAAGAAATTTGGGCAAGTATCATGGTAAAAACCTATTTCAAGTACAATGGTAGCAAATTTGGATCCATTGTCTTCCCTCACCCACTGTATATATTCATCCACATCTTCATCCTAATTTCCAGTTATCACTTCCTACATTTCCATAAATATCCAAGTGCAATTCCCAGTAAGTTGAGCTTAACCCCATCACACTAATCTTTTTCCAGACACAGTGATCGCAAGCAAGTACTTCTAAAAAATCAACATTGAAATCAAATCTCTAAGTTTTTCCTTTCACATCTATTGCCAACAAATATACATCTCAGTCAATCAATCTTTTCCCTGTAGGATGCGTCCTTCCTTAGTCGGCTCAAATTAAACTCATCCAATCCTCTCATGTTCATGGTAGGAACTATGGACCGAATGACCATTTGGTTAGGAGATCTTCTTTGTTGATTTTATTTTTTTGTGTCAACGGATCCCACTCATGATTGCCTAGGTCTTTCATATCTTAGTATATTGTGAATGGTGAACATTGATGCATGCATTGATTGTAGTGTGATCTATTTGTTGATACTTTATGCATGTTCTTATTGGTTTTTTAGTCATGATTATGCATACCTTATAGGGGGGTAACGAGTTAGCACACTCATTTCCCTTCCAACAAACATCAGTATTCCCAGAGCTCTCCAATAAGTATATGTCATAGGTTTCATCATGATTAGGCAACCTACACTTACATTCCTAAAGTTATCTAGTCTGTTTGAGAGTCTAGTCTACACAAAGGAACAATGAAATCTGTTCTTTTATAACACACGATGCATACCTCATGTTGCAATATCAAACTAGGATGCTCTCACCAACAAAAATAAAATATAAATCTCACGAAAAGTCATATAGTTAGGATGCATGTTTTTTGGTCACATTTTCATATTACTCTTGGCATGGTTTATATTTATTCCCCCTTCCCACAGCTCACTGATTGCTCCTATCAGTTATATTTGACACACTTGCTTGCATTTTAGTTAGTTCATTTCTTTGCATTAATCATTAATCATTATTACATTCATTCATTAATCATTAATCATTATTACGTTCCTTCATTAGTCATTAGTTTATTTCTTTGCATTAATTCACCATTAATCATTAGCTTATTTTGTTGCATTAATCATTATCATTATTCATTAGTCATTACTCATTATTCCACTTAATCATTATTACATTACTCATTAAGTTATCCATTAACCATTATTATATATTTTTACATTTTATTTACTCATTATCTCAATTATTACATCATATTTACATACATATATACATCCATCTAATCATATAATCCATTAGATTTATAAACCTGCATCATAAACATATCAACATATATCTCAAATCTTGTATCACATGTGTTAGTCCACAATATCATCAAAACCACATATGCATAGAAGAATAAAATCAGATAACATCACATAGAACCATCATAGTCATGCATATATATAAAAGAATCAAGTGTCTAAGTCCATCAAATACATCAATGCATATACATGTATATGTCAAGTTTCATTGTACATATATCACGCAAAATTTGTACAAGTGTCAAAATTAGCTAGTAAGGATCATGATGTTGGTTGTGTAGAAGGACCAACTCCTCCTATACCATCACCCCCTTTGTCTCATGGGGGTCTCATCCATACTAAGGCCTATGATCCTACTACCCCTATCATATGAGATCATGTCCTCTCACTGTATACTACGTCCCTTAGGAATGAGCTTATAATATAGATGACAATAATACTCCATCTCCTTGGTGGCTACCATCTCTTGCTTGTGAGTAGAAAAAGTCTCTTGCACCACCTACATAACCCCTAGCCCTATCACCACCTATATTGTAATCTCTCACTGGCCCCTATACTCCTCGGTGTGGTGATGGTATAGGTCCCTCTCTTGGGTCACCGCCTATAACTTTACTCTCAAATTCTCTATTAGTTAATCCTGTCCCCCGACCTCCTCCATCCGAGTCACAATAATTGTGAACTCACCACTATCTATCCAAGCATGTAACCTATCAAGATCACTTTGAGTGTTATCTTCTTATGCTCGCTCTCCTACCAGTAACCCCTATATCCTAGCTACTGCAACCTATAGACTATGCTCTGATGCCTGGGTTGTAGCTAGTAAACCATATAATCTAGCTACCTCAGCCTGAAGACTCAGGTCTAATGCTTATGTTGTAGCTAGTAGCCCCTATACCCTACCTACCTCTATCTATAAACTATCATGCTCTAAAACTACAATGTCATTTACCTACTCGACGATATGACTAGGTCTTGGTCCCTATCCTTGTGTTGGAGCTGGAGGAGGACCCTATACCTATCCCTGTCCATGTGCCTAATCCTATATCTATGGTAACACTAGAGGGGTTATGTCTGCTAGTCCCTATACCAAACCTTGATGATGTGGCACTGCCACCCTCCATTGACCCTTGCCTCCTCCTCCTCCTCTAGCCCCATCCCCATATCCTCCACCATCTTTTTCCTCATCTCTATCTACCCCTGTTCCATCCCCTCCCCTGACAACTTGCTCATTTGTCAGCACTACAATTGTTACTGTCAATCATATGGGCTGATGTACCACCCACCACTATGCATAGGAAAACATAACTCTTGCATCTTGCACTTGATCATGTCCCTGTTGTCAGGGTACTACTGCCATACCTACCTAGGATTCTCTAGCACCTCATAAATCCACTCCCACTCCCACTCCCCATAAAGTCCCCACCTCTCGTGTTACTAGTGGATGAGGAAATGAGTCTACTACCTAGTCTTGTACTCGGCTGAACTATCATGCTACCCATGATGACATGTATCAAGCGATCATATAAGGTTTCTGGCCTATCAGCCAACAATCTATCTATGTAAACTCCAAATACAGGAAGTCCTCCCACCCATCCTCTATGTAATCTTGATGTTGTACCACCTAGTGGCTCCACACCTCACACCCTACATATGGTGTCTAGTCGAAGCTCTGCATCTCATCTAACAGTCACCATCAATGCCCAATTGAATCAACTAACTCATAGAGAATCAGTGGTCGATATCTACATATATACGAATTGTATCTTGCCTAAGTCTCTTGCAATCTGATCGATCAAGCTACTGTAATATGCTCCTAGGCCCACACTAGTAATAAGGTCACTCCCGCCCCTAGTGTCCTACCTCTCCGATAGGCACACATATGTAAATCATAGTACAATTGCCCAAGGATGGTATACCTCTAGGAGTACCTCTCTCCCTCATCCTCCAACATGGCACTCAATAATCATGACCATCCCAAAGGAAACCCATGCCCTACCAAATCTGGGACCAACCTCCCCCCAATCAACCCAGTAAAGTACAATGCTACTCACCTCAACCATGGTTGGGCTTCCATCATTTGTCTCCATGACAAACACTATCTAGATGTCAGTAACTTCTAATAGGATTGGATGAATTCAGCCTTTTCATAGGGCTCTATGTCCTCATGTATGTACTCTGGAATGAGTCCTCAAATCGAGACTTGATATATCCTCCAGACATCAAATAAAGTGATTGTCACCTCTCTAGTAGGAAAATGGAAGCTCGAGGTTGGACTATGACACCTCTCTACCAGTGCGGTCAATAGCATTGTATGTGCTCTTAATCGAGGCCATAGGTGTTCATGCTCCAAGCCACACAAAGTGACCTTTCCTAACTCTTTCGGTTCCAGCTCCCCCACTAGGCCCATCATGTCTGGCCATCTCTCCCTCATTCAAAATACTATCTCCACCACCTGCAATCATTAGATTAATACTCGCTAGTCCTTGCTATCCAGCCCTGGGCATCCTATACCCTCTCTATGTCCTCTATTTTTCTTCTCCTTTCCCCTCTTCCTTTTTTGGGTTGCTAGGCAGAAACACCACTTTACCCACACAGACGTCAATCCATGCGGATGCCAATCCACATAGATGCTAGTTCACACAGATGCCAATTCAAACAAATGAAAATTCATACGAACGCCCCTCCTAGATGAGTCAACCTTGCGGTCAACCCTCTTAGCGTAGATGACACTTTAATTATCATCCATGCCTAGCCCCTTGTCATCTACGCAGATGATGATCTACTGATCATCGTCTCTGCCCTGACAACATTTTTGTCCTATTAATGACCCCCCCATGTACCATAAATGCACTCAAATATTAATGACAATGCTTTTTTCAACTACTCACTGGTGGTCCTACATCTGCGACCCTCTGGTATTTTTGAACTCGATCTCCTAGCTGCATACGGTCTCTTGGATTAGCCATTTCTCTCTCTCTCTCTCTCTCTCTCTTCACTCTGTCTTTTTGCTTCTAAAAGGTGAAAATGACTTCTCTTAGGGCCCTCGTGGCCTATTTATAGGCCCCTTGGGCTATTTTCTTCTTGGCCCCTATTTTTTCCTCAATCTTTCCCATGTCCCTCATAGGCCATGCAATTGTTCTTTTTCTCTCCTCTTCTCCCTCCTTTCGAGAAAATTACCCAAAATTATGTATTTTGTCTTATTTTCTTGAGGGGGAACACCTTCGCTATCTCAACCCTGGGACCTTATATTCTCTTCAGGGCATCCTATATTTTTATTTTCTTTGACGTAATGTCATTCTTGACATCACATAAAAGAGGGGCAAAATGTAGATGCTTAAAATCATCCCATAACATTATAATTATTTAATTATTTTAGTTATATTCCTCTTGCTTATTTAATTAAATTTATTTAATTAAATTTGGCTCATTATTCTATAGTATTTAAATTTAAAATTTAAATACCCCTCTTGCAAGTGTATTAAATTTTATTTAATACCCTTTCCCCACTTAAACCCTTGTTAAATAAATTCTAATTTATTTAAATCCTTTCACATTCTATTATTCTTCTAAACCATGATTAGTTTAATTTTTAATTAAATTAATCCTAAATCTAAACCTAGATCCTACCCTGCACACATCACTCTAAACAAATAGACCTACTTCTTAATTAACTAAGGTTAATTAAGCTAATTTTTGGATCCCTACACTCCTTAATTATTTGCTCACACATGTCTGAGAAAATTTCCAAAAATTGTCTTTTCAAAATAATCTAAAAAAGCCCCAACAAGGTTTCTTACAACCTTGATGACACCTTTTACACATTCTAAAAACATGAAAATGGATTTTTTCTCTTACACCTTCTTACACATGTGTACTTGAGTACACATTGACCCATCACATCTCAATTTGCTCACACATGTGTAAGAAAACTTGGACTCTTGAATGGATTATGTGTCCTTCATGTGGCACTTATGTGGATGCCACATGTGATCCACCTCACCCCAACCCTCCAAAATCCTATAAATAGGAGCCTTGCCAAGAGTAATTCATCCATCATTTGCATTAGAGTTATCATGCTAGTATGATTTTTAGAGTTTTTTTTTCATTTAGTGTTTATCTAACATGTTTGGTAGTTGTTTGCATTAATGGTTGAATAGTTACATGCTAGATCACATTTACTTTTCTCACTCACATTGAATGCTTGAGGCTAGTTCTTAATAACTAGTCCTTGTGCTCATTCAATGTCATTTTCATGGTAGTTGATAGTTTTATTCTTGTATTTATCATTTGCAAATCATATTTGAATTTAGATATTGTGTTGGGAGAGCACACCCACATATATCTCTAAGAGCTAAAATCAAGCAAATATTGGGTGCATTTGCTTATTTCTCATCAAAGGTTGTGGAGAAATAGTCTTAGTTGGTTCTTGAAAGTTTTATTAAATGTTAGGTTTATATTTGAATAAAAAATTTATTTCTAATGTTTGAATATTTTATCTTGCTCCCAACAGGAAATATTTCATCACATACAACAACAATAGGTCTTCTAAAAACAAAAATGTCTAGAGGGAAGTTGGAGTTAGCTGTACCGCTTGCACTTTAGGTTGACAAGAAATAGTGTAGATCAACATTGGATTTAGTTTGGTATCAAACTGAGTGGAGAAAATTACTATATCAAATTGGTCTCAAGAAAGACTTATATATATGAATGCAAATATGAATATTTTTTGCATCAAAATTTAGCAGATTACTAATTTTTAGCTAGCTGCACATCTACTAGAGAGATGGTGAATCATTTTTTGAGTGTCTTCCCTAGCCATACCCCCTAAGGAAGAAATAAAACATTAGGTCTTTAGATCAATAGGGTTTATGACAACAAAATCACTTCTCCAAAGTCTCTAAGTAAGCCATACGGCTACAACTAGGGCACAAATCATTACCAGTTGGACATGGAGCTTGGACAATAATAAACATCTCTAAAAATTATATGCATTCACCCATTGTCAACAATAACTTGAATTAGCTAAGTGAGGGTCAGCATTAGAATCATTTCACAAATAATTAACTACTATTATGACATGTCAAATTGTACAAACCCTAGCTTAAGTATTTAGATCTTTGTTGTGGCAAATGAAATCAAAATTTAGAATTGAATAAACAGCATTGCTTCTTAATTTGTGTTGATGTTTAAAACTTATTTCTTTCTAGTTTGTTAGTTTTAAAGCATTGAAATCATTTACCAAAGAACCAAAAAAATAAAAAGCCTTTAAAAAAATTAAACAAAAATTAAAAAAATATAGAAAATGAAAACAAACTTCAAACTTACCAAAAATTCAATTTTAGAAAGTTGTATTATGGGGGTGGCTATTACATAAACTTTATTGGTAGTGGTGCTGGAATCAAGACTAGGATTAGGATAAGACTGTTACTTCAAAGTATTTTAGTGTAGTGGAGATTAATGTTGTCCCTCAATGTAGCTTGGAAGGCAAATGATCTAGGATTTGGTGCACTTTCAAAAGAGGGGCTAAATTGATCAAATGGGTACTATTTTAGATATGCAATAAATGTTTTGAGGTTTTATTCAAGTTTGATTCTTGGTATGTGGCCCCTCCTATCATGTCATTATTTTCACACATGGGATATTTGTGTAAGAATTTTCTTGAGGAAGGTTGGAGTAAGGTGGAAGATTACAAAACTTCTTAGATTTTGAGTCAGGCATAAGTGTTTAAATGGAAAGAACTGCATGAATGTTCTATAGAGATCTCTAATGTGGATTCCGAGGAGCTTGGTAGGATTCTAGCTAGTAGAGATTAGAACTTTCTAGAGGGGAGATATATTATTTCTTGGGATTTGAATCCAAGTGGTGAATTCTCTATTGCTTAAGGCTGTTACAAGTTGGATTGGCAAGATCATGGAAGAACTAGGATTTCTTGGTGGAAGAAAGAGTGGAGAAAGTTGTTTTGGCCCAAGTTTGACTTCTCCATGTGGTTGGTTGTTTATAATAAGTGCCTCTCCTATAAAAACATAAGAAAGAGAGGATTTTAGAGCCCTTTATGTTGTTGGAAACTACAATTGAAACAATTGTTATATTGTCATTGATGTCAAACCTTAACTGGTAAGATAGTTATCCTAAGGTCCAGATGTACCAATTGAACTTTCTAGCTCTTCAGCAATCTCAGATCTAATCATCTTTCAACTCGGTCTCTATAGCATATACCAATAACATAAAACGTGCAGTCCACTATCCTAAAGTAAATAACTTGCAGAATATAAAACTTTCAACATCGTCCACATCAAAATAACATTCACACAAGTATAACACTAGGATTTATAGTGGAAACCCAATTTTGGAAAAAACACTTGTAACATGCTATTGATTTTCACTCTTTTGAAGTGAGCTCTATGAAAATCCAACCCGATTAAAGGTTTACAATACATACTGTTAGGTGTGACTTGGTTAAAGGATTTAATCACCCTATAAAGAGTGGCCTTGTTAGAGGGCTTAGTAACATTCCATCAGAATGTCACCTTGATTAAAGGATTTATACAATGACTGTTAGGTAAACCTTGATTAAAGGATTTAGACTAATACAATGGTTAGAAAGTAACAATAGGTTCTGATCTAAAAATTGTAATACCCCAAAAATGGGCTATAAGTTCATTAATCTCCTACATCTTCAATTCGAATGAAATCGACATCAAAGTCCTAATCTAAGGCACATCTAAACATCATCGAATCATAATTGATTATCTTAAATTCTACATCGGGGAATATTCCTAGTAATATTCCTAATCATCATAATTATCTTTAATTTTATAATTATTTGGCAATAAATCACATTTATCCTAAATTTAATTAATTGAATATTTTGCATATTTAATTAATTAGATTTAATTTTGCCACTTAATTGTGTAATTAAATTTAATTCTATCTATTATTAATTGTATTATTTAATTTTGACAATAAATCTAATATCATATGAATAATTGATTAAATTCTTATTTAATTAATTAAAGAAAATTGTCATTATTTAATAATATTTTTTTTAATAAAAGTTTGATTAAATAATTGATTAACCCATAAATCAATTGTTTTATTTTTAAAAGCAGTTAAGTTAGAAATAAATCACTTTATTATTAAATTAATTCATAAATAAAACATGCACAATCATAAAAGCAGACAACTATCAATTATCAATTAAAGCTAAACTCTATTTTGAGTTAAAACTTAGCTTTTGCATGTTTTTGTGAATTAAATTATCTTTATTATAAAATAACTCAAAAATCAACCTGAGTTATTTGAGTGATTTATGGTTTTTTTCTCATGCACCTCCAAAGCCCTAGATTTCTATAAAAACAAGGCTCAACTCTTCATAATTAATCTCTCAATCATCTCGCAAATTGCAAACTTACTCTACAGGAATCATAGCATATCAGATTTGGAGAATTTGCACAATTGGAGCTTGAAAGAATCAACTTGCGAATTCAAAGCTTTGTGAGATCAATTTCAATTGCATAGTTTTTATATCTTAGCATAGAATTTCATAGTTTTCATATCATTGTTAGAATCTTCATTGTTAGATCAATTTCATCTAGCATAGATTCATATCGATTTTTATCATTCTTATTACATAGAAAATATCAAAAATATAGATTAATTGCATTCAATTTCATATCCATCGTTTGCATTCAAATCCTTCATTTAGGTGTCGTCTAGGTCATTGATCTTGATTACAATCTGAGAACATCAATCTCGCACCTACTAGAAGGCAGTAAATCGCTTGGTTAGAGTAGATTTCAATTTTGCACGATTTTGATTATCACTAACCTCTAATGTTTTACTGAGTGTTGTGTCTACAGATCAGGTACAATTTTCACACACACAAAAATATACAACTCACTTTGAAAACATAGATCCACTTCACACATATGTTGATTTACTGACTGATCTTCATTTCCATCTCCATCTCTAATCTGCTCAGTATTCACTTCAAGCAATCATAACTATGTTTAGCTCCTTCATAGCTTCACCTTCATATTTTTGCTTAGAATCATCAGTCAATAACATAAACCTCTTCTCTCTATTTGGTAGCCTCACAATTAGGTTAATCTTATACCTCCTTGATCAGGTAGATTAACCTTTTTCCACTTAACCTCTTCCGTGGATCTTAGGTTTAGGTCATATTCATCGAATCCTTCCATCATTATGTTCTCCTTCTTTTCTTTCTAGATACATCTTCAAACTTCTCTTTGAATCCATAATAAAATGATTTACCATGCATTCAATTCTTTATACCATTCATTAATAATGTAAAAAAAATTTACATATCCCAAGAATTCAACTATGTAGGCTGGGATTCTCAATTTTTTATCAAAATGTAAATTACTAACACTCGGTCAATATTGTGTATCTCGATCATTTCTAACATTTTATTCTTAGAAATTATCTGTTACTCGGCAATTACTAATATTTAGTCAACACTAGATTTTCTTGGCATATACTGGTGCTCGGTCAACACTAACATCACTTGACTTAAACTAGATTTCTTCACTTTTACTCGGTTAAGCCTATGTTTCTAGTCTTTCTTCTTTACTATGTAAACAACACATTAACTTTTTAATGTGCCAACTAATCAAGTACTCATTGAAGTATCACATAACTCAACGTTTCCTTAGGTTCTCTTGTTACCTCCTCTTTTCAAATCCTCTTCATCAATCAAAAGATATGGTACTCTCCTAGATAGAAACTATCTTACTAGTTAAGGTTTGACATCAATGGCAATATAATAATTGTTTCATTTTTAGTTTTCAACAATCTCCCTCTTTGGCATTGATGGCAACACCACATGAACATCATATGATTCACCAAAAAATCCAAAAATCTTTGTGCAATAGATATCCAATAATATCCTTAGCTTCATTCTAATTCACATCCAAGTACCATCTCCTTCTTGAATAAATTTATCTTTTCCTATTCATTGAATCTCTTTCAGAATCTCTCCCTCTTTGCTCAGGGTCATTTTCTTTTTTGTATTTCTTCCTCTGGTTCATTTAATTTCTCCCTCTTTGACAACAATGCCAAAGAAACTTGTATCTTTCACTTACATATTTACCATGTAGATGTCTTTATGTTAGTTTTTTATGTTTTATACTCCCTCTGTCATCTTTCTTATGACTTATTATCATCTTTTCTTTTACTTCTCACAACTCTAGGCAACTCCTAAAATGTTACCTCTTCTGCATCAATTTGTTATACAATCTGATATAGCACTTTTGATGTAGTGCTCCTATGTGCTTCTAGCTAGCCTCAATTAGGGGAATCACCCCTAATTTACCTCTAAGGTATTCATGAGCATCTTTAGGTAATGATTTTGTGAATATATCAAATAATTTTTCCTTTGTATTCATTATTCCAATCTTACTTCTTTGTCTTGAACCAACTCTCTCAAGTAATGATACTAGATAGCAATATGCTTAGTCTTAGTGTGCATAACATGATTCTTTGATATGTTAATAGCACTTGTCTTATCATAGAAAATAACAACCGGCTTAATGATTTCCTCCTTCATACCTTTTAACAATTGCTTGATCCTCACTAAATTTGAACAATTCATGTTGCTACTACATACTCATCTTTTGTTGTAGATTGGGAAATGCAATTTTATTTCTTGCTTGTCCAAGAGACCAATCTCTTTTCTATAAATAATGTGCCACCACTTGTACTTTTTTTATCATCAACATTTCAAGCCTAATTTGCATCAGTGTAAACTTTCAGTTCAAACTTATCATTCTTCTTAAAATACAATCCATAGTCCTCAATTCCTTTTAGATATCTTAGTATCCTTTTTACTGCCATCATATGACACTCTTTAGGATTTGTAAAAAATATTGCAACAATCCCGACTTCTAGGGAAATATCCAATCTACTATGGACAACATATTGTAGCTTTCCAATCATGGATCTATACAAGGTTTGATTCACTTCAGTTGTATCATCAGTTTTAGATAACTTTTTTCTGGTAGCCATAGGTGTACTTACTGGTCTAGAATCTTCCATACCAAAAGTTTTCAATATATCTTTAACATATTTAGATTGATTAAATAGATACCTTTCTTCATCTGATAGACTTGCAAACCAACAAAGAATTCATCTCATCAAACATAGACATTTCAAATTCAGTTTGCATCTTATTTGAAAAGTATTGACATAAGGCATCTTATCCTCCAAATATGATATCATCAACAAGTATTTCAGCTAACAAAGTCCCTTTACCTTTTTCAGTCTTCATATACAGATTTTTGTTGTCATGTGTCCTTACAAATCCAATCTTTATCAGATAGTTGTGCAGTTTCTCATACCATGCTCTAGGGGCTTGTTTCAATACATACAGTGCCTTGTGTAGCTTGCAAACTATATTCTTCTTGCTTGGGTCAAAAAATCCTTCTAATTTTTCAATGTATACTTCTTCTTCCAATATCCCATTAAGAAATGTAGATTTGAAATCCATTTGATATACTTTGAATCCTTTATAAACTGCATATGCAAGTAGAGTCCTTACTCCTTCCAATCTTGCAACAGGGGAAAATGTCTCCCCGTAGTCAATGCCTTCCTGAGAGGGGGGTGAATTAGTTATCATCAGTGAATTTGATATACTTTGAATCCTTTATGTGTGTTTAATACACTAATGGTGAGGAATTATCTTAACATGTCTTCTTCCAATGCCCTTTTTCTTAAGAGATTTGGTATTCTTGGTGGGGTTCATAGAATAAGTCTTTTTTTCAAGCTAATTGAGTTTTGGGGTTTTTTGGAAATTCCCCAAGCCAATACTCTATTTTTGCACATTGATTGGAACATTGGCCCTTTATTATTCTTTAAAAAATCTATTTGGAAAGGAATGTAATGATTTTTTAGGAAAAGAAAATGATGAATCATCTATCATTGATGTGAATTATTAGTGGATTGTAGGAAACCTTATCAGTAAAATGTAACTTGACTACTCTTATGGATCCAAGTGATTTTATTTTCATCTAGAGAATGGGTTTTGATGGTTTTGGTATGAGGCCCCTATCTTCTAGGGTGGGTCAGTAGGCTAAGACTAAGGTTCATCAAGAAAGTTGTTGGTCAACCTCTCCTTTGAATGTTTTTTTCAAGAGGTATCCTAGTCATGCAAGGATTAATCAAGTTGGTCAAGATAATTTTGGAGTTATCAAGTTCTTCTTTTCCTTGCATAAATTTAAACATACCAACAAATTCATCGAATCTCTTGCTATACTTTATGCTTAAGAGAGAAGTTGTGCTCTGGTTTGGAGAAAGATCATTTATGAGTTAAATTCACATATTATGATTAACATGTTGAATAGCGAGTGGGTAGAAGGAAGACACTAGAAATTGACCTTGGTGGTCAATTAGATTAGGAGAATCTATGGATATTTTGAGTCTATTTACTTCTATAACATTCATTGGGAATGGAATAAGGTATCATATTGTTTGGTTAATGGAGCTTCTAAAAATATGGGGTTGTGGAATGTCGGGGACTAGAGATACTTGTCCATGAAATACTCTTGGATTTTGAAATAAGATGATATGTAATAAATGAGAGATTATTTTAGGGTTTAAGGAGGGCCTTGTTTGGTTGGGTGGCTCTTGTTGATTGAGTTTCCTATTATTTTCTTTCTCTATCTTGTTGCTTTGTAAATTGATCTTTATTAATTAATAAATATTTGCCCCTCTTTTCCAAAAAGATAGATCACTTTTATTTCTAAATAGGCTAGTTAATTTAAAAATTAATCAATTAAATTTATCTCTTGGTGTTTTAAACTCAATTAATTAGTCACACCATAAACAATAGAGGCTTTAATTAATCCTTACTAATATTTCATCTCATTCTTTAAATCCACATCATCTTTAATCCTTGTCTATTTAAACCTAACCATAATATTTTCTTTTGCATATTAACATTTAAATAATGAGACAAACATCAGTCTGTTCTTTATAAATATATTTAAAATTCTCTAATAATAGCCCTTTTTTTAATTCAAACATAGTTAAGTACATCATAACTACTCATAATAAAAACATATAAAATTTAATAGTTACAAAATTCACTAACAACGAGACAAATATGTGTTCACTAAATATTACATAAAGGAACACTGATCAATATTTGTGTACATATAATACATACTTCAAATATTGTTGAGATATTTTATTATAGAAACTACATAAATCATCAATAATACATAAATCAAGGAAAATTTAGATTATATATCTCGAGAATAAGATCTTTGCTATTCTTTAATTGTAATGGGGAGAACCTTAGAATATCATCCAAGTGTTTTTCCTCCAACCATAACTGACAGTCCCTTAGACACCTTCCATCAAGAAGGAAGTGGCCCTACCTTTCACAAGGGTAACAAATTAAGAGAATTGTTGAAATCATCATCCCATTCGAAACTAATTTTTTATATAGATAAAAATAATCTATCATACATGACTCTAGATTCTCTCTAGCTAAGTATAATATATTTAATTGATTTTTAAACAAATAAACACCATGAAATGATAATACAAGTAGTGATTTTGCATTTCTTTGTTCAATGCTTTTAATAAACAATATACACATTATGTGATGGGGATGTGTGTCATTTGTTCACTCATTGTGTACCATTTGTTCACAAAATTATAATTTCACAATCAACCACACATGGTAGCTTAATAAATTGAGTATATGCATCTAAAATTCCTCCTCCTATCACAAATTTGATGAGATTATTAAAAGTTTTTACCAACTAAAATCACCTCAACAAGTGCGTGATAGAGTTTTGAGTGATAATATTACTATTGTGTACTATTAAGCATTTCTAGAATAAGATCATGTTAACAAAATTAATCATATTTTTTACTTTTTATAATTCTATAGAATTTATAATTTCATGTCATAATAATATAACATTTTTAAATTATGCATGAATATTAGTAATACTTACACATGTGATTATATGGTTTTCTAACAATGCATTCATTGTTCTTTAAAAAATATATGGATTTTGTAAGGTCCTTAATATTATATCTAAGGCTATGGCCATAATATCATTTATTCCTAAGTAGATATTATGTATTTCTTATTATAATAAGTTAAACATTAATGACATTCATAAGCTTAACAATAGTTTTAGTTAGTACCTTAAATACTCTTAATTAGGATGAAGAGGTATGTCACTACAAAGTTAAGATTATAAATAATGGTGGAGATCTATCTCCCTAATCACCACATCATCAAATAAAAAATTCATTCATCATAAAGTGATTATAGGAGGTCATCCCCTAAAATGGGTCTACTACATTACAAATTTTTATAATTATTTACAAAAAGAGCGACCATTTGGGCTTACATTTTTGTTTCCCCCATAACTCATAGATTGATATGAATTTGGACTTCAATTTTTTGGGTTTTGGGTAGACATTAGATAAGCTCTTAAGAGAAAATTCAAGATTTGAAGGTGAATTTTCTAAAATTTACTAATATTTTAGGTTTTTCATTAATTTTCTTTATAAGATGCAAATTTTTCCAAAATAGTTACATTTTAGAAAACTTATCAAATACTACCTGGGTTAAATGTTTATTATTTACTATTAGAAACAAAAAATTTCTTTAATTTAGTGGTCAAAGTTTAGTCATATTTTTAATTAGTTTGTTCTTATTGGAATGTTGACTATATTGGTGTATATGACTAAGATTTAGTGTTTTCATTATGGAAACAAAGTCATATAGAGTTTTGGTGTCAACGCAATAACATAGAGGATAAGAAATCGGCTAAGTATGAAGATCAGAGTAGTTAGTAAAGCACCTGATGAACATAGTGTTAGTGCACATGTGTATGATCAAGTTTTGACATGCGCCCTTGAAGATAAGCTTTTGAGTATGCAATCATGCTAAGTCTACGAACACATGATCAGATGAGTTAGTATGAAGAAGTTACACCGAGTTGAAGTGACACAGTCAGCGAGCGGCAAAGAAGAACAGAGCATGCAACCGACAAATAAGATTTTGATTAGTGATCATTATTTTATTTTGTAAAGTCTATGCACCTATAGTAAATGTTTTGTAAACATGATAATGTCAATGTATGTAAACATGCTTGATCCAATTCATTTGGAAGCATTGTATGTAATAGGTTATAGGCTAACCTAGTGAATAGTTTTGTTTGCACCTATAAATAAGACATGTGCCTTTGTATTTGAGCATGGCATAAGATATAGAGTTGATAGAAGAAGAGAAGAAGTATGCAAAGAGTATTTAGAATGATATAGATATTTACAAGAGGTTAAAGCATCAGCGCACAAAAGAAACTAATCAAACAAGCAGTTTCATAGCAATAGTTCACCATTGTAGATATAGTGTGTATCTGATATCCAGGAGGTTGTAGCCTTCTCTATTGAGAAGTGAGTTTTGGTAGTGAGCCAACCACCCCTAACAGAGTTTGTTACTAAAGACTCCTAACAGGGTCTGACCCTTGACAAGGTCATTGTACTTAAGCATTGTAATGACAGCTCCTAGGGCTAAGGAACATTAACAGGTTCATAATACACAAGTACAATTATTAATTGGTATTAATTCCGACCGGGGTTTTTCCTTTGGCCAAGGTTTCCCCATAATCATATATGGTGTTATGTGTTATGGTTGTTTACTTTACTTGCTTTAATATTCAATTCAACAATTAATTTATTGAGTTAAGTTTCAAGTATCAAAAATTAATATTATAGAAAATTGATTCACCCCACCCCCCTCTCAGTGTTCCCATTCCTAAAAATTGGTATTAGAGCTTTGGTCCTCTAAAGATAAGTTTAACCACTTGAGGAGATCATGGATATAGGAGAAGTGAAACATTTGAAGAATAATCTTGAAGCATCTCTTGAAGATCTTGATAGATATGAAAAAGAAATTGAAGAACTAAATTAAAGGTTAGTGGTTCTCAAGTATTCATCAAGAAACTGAGAAAAGATTTGAAAGATTGTTCTACAAGTGATTTAGGAAAAATGGTCAAAAAGATGAATGAGGAAAATACATCTCTGAAGGATCAGATTGAAGAGTTGGATGAAAAGCTATTTAACAATTAGGAAGCCTATGAAGAACATGTCAAAGAAAACAAGTAGTTGGATGAAGAACTGAGACAAGCAAACATGAAAATCTTGGAGTTAGAGAACATTAAGAAGCAGGTGGATTCTGAATTGACTGAAGCAAAGAATCATATTGACAAATTGAACACAAGTAAGGATCTAATAGAGTCACAGTTGTATGCACAAAATATTAAAGGAGATACCATTGGTATTGGATTCAATGAAGCACAAAATTAAATCAATGATATGCGAGAAAGAATGAAAGCACCAGAAGAATCTATAGAAGCTAAGAAGACTGGGAATCATACTGAAGCTAAAGCTGAACCATCTAAGGATGAACGTAAGCTAATAAACCAAACTTGTTATGCATTAACAAGCATGGACATATAGCAAGAGATTGCAAAGAGGTAAGACCTTTCAATGGTTACTGTTATTCATGCAATAAGTTTGGTCATAGAGCTATGAATTTTAGATCAAATCAAAGAAATCAAACTCAGCATAATTAGAGAAATTAACCACAGCAAAATGTAAGAAGTCCTCATAACATTACATGTCAGATATGCAATTATAATGGTCACACAACTAGACAATGCAGTATGGTAACTCACATCAATGTGTCGAGGAATATAAGGCCTCCAATTATTTTTCACTCTTTTAACAAGGTTGGACACATCTCAAAGTTCTGCAGATCAAAAGCACAAAGACAAGAAAGCCCTAATAAGTCTCAAAGATCAATATTAGATGAATCAGGAGAAGTCAAGTTTGTACAAGCTACAGAAGATGCGAGCAAGACTTGGATGGAAGTAAAGAAGGATAATGTTGATGACTATGTAGTGGATGCATCCATAATGGACGCATCATCTACTTTTGGATGAATGACCCTCATGGTCATAGGGGGAGCTATATTAGCTCTAGACCCCTACATGGCTGGTATACTCACCCTCGGAGTATGCACCTTTGGTTTTAGATGTTTGGAGATTGAAATTCACTGTTACATTTCATGTTATGGTGGAAAGCATTAATGGTAGAAAGTTTCTTTAATAGTCATCAGAGATCCACTATCCACACATTTTCATTCAAGATCGAGCCTTTGGAGAGCACAAGAGATCAAATCAGTTTGTGTTGAGAGATTGAAGTTGGTTTATCAATGAAGAAGTGTGAAAGTTGGTTACGGAACCCTATTTTGGATGTGATGGTTCATAAACCCTCTTGGAAACCTATTTAAGCGATTGATCAAGTAATTAATGGCTACTCTAGTTGTTTTTGATGTTACTGAAAGGAAGAGGTACATATTTAAGAAGCATCCTTTCAATTCAGTCCTAGATGACCTTGAAGGGGCATTTTCTAGAACTCCTATGGGAGTGATGCACGTAGAAGACATACATGCATACATTTACTGCAAGAAGGAACTGGTAGGATTGGATAGATTAAGGTTGCACTTAGATTCAATGATGAAACATGACATGACATTCACGGATGAGTTCACACACCTAGAAAACAACCCTATCATACAATATGTGACTACATATGAGTTCTATGAATCCGAATGGATTAAGATCTTACTAAGAAGAATTCATGATGACCTATTTTGGATAGGAGAAGTTCCAATTTGCATCACTTCAGATCTCATTTATTGGATGACATGATTATCTAAGATAGGCACCATTCTTCCTACTAGCAAGGATGTCAGGAAACTGGTGGAGCAGGCTTGTAAGTCTCAAAGTGATAAGCATGACATGACCATAGAGGCAATTGAGGAGAAGGATATCAAGCTCATGGCAATGATACTTGGTTACAAATTCTAGCATATAAATAGAGTTAATGGTGTGTTTGCGACCACTATTCTAGTAGCCATTAGAATTTTAAAGGAAAATGGAGAGTTCAACTTGTGTGAGATCCTGTGCGCATAGTTGATGGATAATATAAGGGCTATCAAACATGATAAGAGAAAAACATTCAGGTTTGGTTCACTGATCATATATATGTACTTCCATATTGTTGGAAAAGTATCAGATCTTTATCTAGACAGGAGCATTCCTACAATGCCATAGATTTCATTGAAGGCAACATTATAAAGCACCTTGAAAGATTTCATGGACTTGGAAATCAAGACATTCAGAATCAAGATGCAAAGAAGGTATAGGATACTTGAAAGTATAGTGGAAAAGTATAAGGATAGAATTTGTTTAATGGTGGAGACAGATATCACTTACATGGAAGTTGTAGAGCCTAGAAATAAGTGGATTCATCCACTTGGTTATGAAGTGGAGGAACATATTCTAGAAGCTTATGCACAAGTCCTACTATTAGCGCCTAAGGATCCCAAAGAAACAAGATGGGGTACTTATGAGGAGAAGACAAGACAAGTAGATTCAATCTTGTATAGTGTTGTGACCAAGAGAAAAGCATCAAAGATCACCTCTGACATACTAAAAATCCATGGTGTTACACAAGTAGACCTAGATAAAGCAAGGGAAGCCAACATTGCAATGCAACTTAAGAGCGCACCCTATTATGAAGTGAAAATAGAGAAGACTGAAGATCCCAAGGAGAAGAATAAAATGATAGAAGAAAACACTCCTGTGCCCTTATATACTCTTGATTTGGAGTCCACACCACCTCTTGAGCCTGACAAGATGCCTAAGAGGAAGAAGTAAACCAGCACAAGCCACCCATCCTCTAGAACAACAAGAAGCAAAGGCAGAAACACCCAAGAACCTCCAGAGGTAGGATTCAGACTGAATCTTGAAGTGTTGAGAACCAGGGTAGTTGATGAAGGAAGAATTGATCAGATAGAAAAATTCTATGATAAATATAGTGAGATAGATAAATCAGAGATCCATGGTATGATAATCAAGCATATGATTAAGTTCAAGAAAATAGTTCTAGAACTTAAGACAGTTATATTGGATAATATATGGAACATTTTAGACTTTTTGAAGAGACAAGCTATAGAAGAAGATCTCGGGATAAGAGAAAAGATATTGGATGAAAGCCTCCCAATTTTTTCATTTGAAGAGAAATCATTTTTGTTGGATTTGGTGAAGCCTCACCTAAGAACCAAGCTAAGAACTCTATAGATTATGAATAAGGACTATGAGTTGGTTTCGAAGGAAACCAAGAAGGGATTTGAGAAGGTGTTCTTGGATAGACACATGTATCCTCCTACTGCACCTGCAACTCAAGATCCCTTGAAGAAAGCTAAGGAGTCTGAGACACCTAATGCACCCGTGATAGGTCCATAGGATTTTACACCCACAATGACAACACCTAGTGAAGCAATGGATTATGCACCCATGTCTGAAAAAAAATATAACACTATCATAATTGATAATGTTGAAATAGCAATGACGACCACAGATAAAGACCTAGATAAGTTTGAGGAAGCTTTTGTGAGCACAAAAGAGGCTAAGATACTATGTGGTGATGACACACCTATGTAGCAAGAAGAAGTTCAAATTGAAGACTTGACTGGACATGAAGAAGAAAAGGAAGCTGAACCTACAGATGAGCCCTCTTTTGAAATTCTAGTGAAGGTAAAGAGTGAAGTTATGGACAGCACACTCCTTACCCCTAAGCCCTCAATGTCATTTTTGTCAAGTTTGACCCCTGACACAACAAGTCTAGATTCATGGGGAGAAGAAGACTTGATAAAAATAAGTGTGTTATCTTGGAGAAAGAAAAGGAGAAACAAGTAATGAGAAATCCATTATTTGTTAAATCAGTAAGCATACTAAATAGCCTATTGCTTGAGGAAAATAAAATAGTAAATGTTCATTCAATGGATGATGTAAGCAACATCCTTTCAAACTTCAAAGAAAATTTCTCAAGTCTTGAAGAGTCAGCATCTAAAGTTGCATAAGAGAAATATCTTAAGAAGAGGCTAAGTGAATTGATAGGTAACTTTTCACTTGACCTTAGTTCTCTAAAGGTTGGTCAAGATATGTTAAAGGAAATAGAAGCAAAAGGAAGGAAGATAATAGCTGATTGTATGGATAAAGACAAACTTACATCAGACCTCTCAAAGAAGATTCAGGAAGTTAAATCTATGATGGTAGCTATGAGAAAATCAGTGCTAGATCCCTCACAAGATGTAAACATGTGCAATAATGTCTATCAAGGACAGTTAGACAAGATTGAGAAGGCAGAAAAATAAATGGCTAAGATAAGGGGTAGGCAAACTCAGTTAAGGAATGCACTTGCGTCCTCCCTAGATGTGTTGAATTAGAATATCAAGGAGATAGATGCCACTATTGTGACATATGATCAAGGTCCTAGCATAGATCTAGAAAAGATGGAGAAGTTAACTTATGCATTATGCGCCCATCTCCAGACAGTAGATGCACTCAAGGTGTTTTGGCAGCAAGAGATCCAAAACCTTCAGATTGCATACCCGGATGTACTCTCAGTGTAAGTACTTGAAGATCCCATTTTTTAGCACCTTTGTCATTAATTTCAAAAGGCGAGTAGAGTAAATATGGAATAAGGATAGAGTAATATGGAGTAGTAGAAGGGAGATGTACAAAAAAAGATAAGAGTATATGTTAGAAAGTTTTTTGTGTAAGATATAGTTTAGTAACTTCACCATATTCCTTTGTTGCCATTAAAGAAAAAGGGGAGATTGTTGGCAAGTTGACTATACTGGTGTATATGACTAAGATTTAGTGTTTTCATTATGGCAACAAAGTCATATAGAGTTTTGGTGTCAGCGCAATAACTTAGAAGATATGAAATCGACTAATTATGAAGATCGAGTTTTGACATGCGCCCTTGAAGATAATATTTTGAGTATGAAATCACGCTAAGTCTAAGAATGCATGATCAAATGATTTAGTATGAAAAGTTACAACAAGTTGAAGTGACACAGTCAGTGAGTGGCAGAGAAAAATAGAGCATGCAACTGATAGACAAGATTTTGATTAGAGGTCATTATTTTATTTTGTAAAGGCTATGCATCTATTGTAAATGTGTTGTAAACATGATAATGTCAATGTATGTAAACACACTTGAGCCAATTCATTTGGGAGTGTTGTATGTAATAGGTTATAGGCTGACCTAGTGAATAGTTTTATTTGTGCCTATAAATAAGACATGCGGCTTCGTATTTGAGCATGGCATGAGATATAGAGTTGATAGAAGAAGAGAAGAAGTATGCAAATGAGTTAGTATGAAAAGTTACAACAAGTTGAAGTGACACAGTCAGTGAGTGGCAGAGTGGAACATAGCATGCAACCGGTAGACAAGATTTTGATTAGCGGTCATTATTTTATTTTGTAAAGGTTATGCGCCTATTGTAAATGTGTTGTAAACATGATAATGTCAATGTATGTAAACACACTTGAGCCAATTCATTTGGGAGCGTTGTATGTAATAGGTTATAGGCCGACCTAGTGAATAGTTTTGTTTGTGCCTATAAATAAGACATGCAGCTTTGTATTTGACCATGGCATGAGATATAGAGTTGATAGAAGAAGAGAAGAAGTATGCAAAGAGAAGTTAGAATGATATAGAGCTTTACAAGAGGTTAAAGCATGAGCACAAAAAAGGAGCTGATCAGACAAGAAGTGTCATAGCAGCAGTTCACCATTGTAGATATAGTGTGTAACTAATATCTAGGAGGTTGTAGCCTTCTCTATTGAGCAGTGAGCTCTGACAGTGAACCAACCACCCCTAACAGGGTTTGTTATTGAAGAATCCTAACAAGGTCTAACCCTTGACAAGGTCATTGTACTTAAGCATTGTAATGACAACTCCTAACAGGGCTAAGGAATATTAACAAGTTCATAATACACAAGTACAATTATTAGTGGGTTTTTATTCCCACCAGGGTTTTTCCTTTGGCCAAGGTTTCCCCGTAATAATATCTGGTGTTATGTGTTATGGTTGTTTACTTTACTTGCTTTAATATTCAGTTCAACAATTAAGTTATTGATTTAAGTTTCGAGTATCAAAAATTAATATTATAGAACACTGATTCACCCCCCCCCCCCCTCTCACTATTCCCATTCCTAACAGTTCTATAGGTTTCAACTTTTGGATCTAAAAAAATTATAAAGCTTATAAAAAAATTATTCATGGTTAGTTAAATGTGTAACTAAAAGATATAGGTTCACCAAAATATAATAATATAAATAGGATTCACTAGGGTGTTTAGACAAACTAGGAAACTTAGGTCTGTCTCCTTTTATTACATTGGAAGTAAGATGACTCACTAGGCTCAAGAAGGCTCAAACACTAAGTGGATGTAATGATCCTTTGCTATAAAATGTGAGGGTTGAATATGTAAATGTGAATTAGAAATGTAAATACAAGATCTAGGGATAGATAGGAGGAAAAGGTATTTTTCTACATGCATAGCATGATTAGAAACATAGATGCCAATTCAACAAACAAAAACAATAAGGGCATACTGTAACACACTTGTAGTTCGAATTGTAGGCTAGAATAGAGGAATTCCCTACACTTTTTGATGAATTTGGTTGTAGACTATAGTCAACTTCTTGGTCAATCTGTATCTCACACTGTATTGGTGCAACCTATTACTGAACCCAAAAGAGGGAGAAAATATTGTGTAGAAAGGGGTTTTCCTCAAAAAACCTTGGTTTAGGAATTAACCTTAAATAGAAATGAAATATATGTGAAAGGAAAGTGTATTGATATAAAGAAAATGCTAGATCTTAAAATACAATGCTTATACCTTCATAAACCTTCTTGTTGTCAAAATTCCTATGCAGATGTTTTGTAATTGACTTGGTTGTTGACTTGAATGATAAGGAGATCATGTATTCCTTCACAAATTCTTGGATTTGTAAATTACACCCTAATTTTCAATGCTTGGAATTCTTGATCACTTATTTGTTTGAATGGATGCTTGAGAGCATGAATTTATTGAGAGAATTATTGAGAGATGTCATGAATAGGATAATATGCTAAAATCATGGAGGTATCCTTTGTTAGATGCCTCTCACATCATTTTGAGATGAAAAAATCAAAGCAGGTTGATGTGGGTTTGGATCCTCACTAAAATAAGGTAATCATTGAAGCATTTAAATTTGGAACCCAAAATAGGGGAATGGGGTGACCAAGTCACCCTATTACCACATATGTGGTCTTAATTAAGGAGAAGATGGAAAAAGCATAGGCAACATTGAGTTGGGATAATAGAATCAAGGCCGGATCAAGCATAGCAAATATAGGAGACTAAAGACACTAAAAAGGGACTTAATTGAGCAAGAAGTTGTATAGGGATTCAACTTATAACACTAAATTGTGTAATTTACTATTAGACATAAAATAATCTCTTTAACTTAGTGGTCAAAGTTTAGTCAAATCATATATATTAAAACTTTTCATAGCATATATTCTCAATCTTTATGGTTGTAGCTCACCCTAAATATTATTCACCATTAATTCATAAAATAGTTATGGTTCAAAATAAAAATACATTTGAAGCTATGTCATCTTGAAAATTGGGGGAATCTTTTTATGAATGTGGAAATCAATGGCCCCTTTACAATTCAAATTGTAGGATGTGGTTGTAGTGACTAGATAGTGAGATGATGAATCTGTTGGAAACTGAATTGAAACAATTGTTGTAATGTCATTGATGTCAAACCTTAATTGGTAAGACTGTTGCTACTTAGGAAAGTACTATATCTATTTGAGTGTTTCTAAGAGGGCTAAGAAAGGTTGTTAACAATAGCACCTAAGGAAAGGTTGAGTTATCTTGATACTACAAAGTGTACTTGACTATGTTGCACTATGATGAGATAATGTATTGTTTATCTTAGTAAGACTGAAGACTAAACTGGTAGGCTTAACTGAGCAAAGAATGGAAAAATCATGTTTAAGCCGAGTAATGTTAGTGTCGACCGAGTAGTATATGTAGAGAAAATTATCATGTCGACCGAGCACCAATAAATTGTCGAGGAAGACAGTGCAAGTCGAGGAGACAGTTTTAGTATTGACCGAGCGTTCTACATGAAGACCGAGTGAACAATCACAGTATTGACCGAGCATCAACAATTTTATATTTGAAGAGAATTTAATTTTGGAGCTGACATTGTTGAATTCTTGGATTATGTAAAATGTGTTGACCTTATCTATTGATTGTTTGGAAGCATTTAATGCACTGTAAAACATTTTATTGTAAATCTTTGAGAGACTTGAGATGATTCTATAAAAGGAGCTGAAGAACATAAAGCAGGTAGATTCAATGAATCTGACCTAACCCTAAGATCTACGAATGAGATTGAGTGGAAAAAGATGAGTTAACCTAATTGAGGAAAATATAAGGGAACCTGAACATTGTGATATGTATGTACATGGTGAACAGACAATGCTAGAAGAGGAAAGTTTTATTGACTGAATAAGCAGAAAAGGCTGAAGGAGAATGGTGGTGATTGCTTGAAGAAAAGTTCCAAGCAGATCAAAGATGGAAATGGCAAAGTTTCAAAGTCAGTAAACCAGCATTAGTGTATGGAATCAGATCTGATATTTGCAAAGTGAGTTGTATATTTTTTAGATAATACTACTGCTACTTTCTAACCATTGTAATAGTTAAAATCCTTTTAACTGAGGTTGACCTAACAATCATATATTAAATCCTTTGAACAAGGTTGCATTCTAATGGAGTGTATGTAAGTCCTATTACTAGGCTCACTTTTAACAGGGTGATTGAAATCCTTTAACCGGGTCACATTTGACAGTGTGTATTGTAACCTTTGACAGGGTTGGCTTTTTACCGAGCTCACTTCAGAAGAGTGAAAATAATAGTAGCATGTTACAAAGTGGTTTTTCCCAAATTGGGTTTCCACTATAAAACCTGGTGTTTATACTTGTGTGAATGTTTAGATCTAAACATTGCTATGTTTTACAAGTTAAGTTACAGCTAGGTAGTGGACTACATTGTTAGATGTTTCTATTATTGAATCATTGATGACCGAGTTTGTTTTGGTTTTGGATATGATTGAAGGATAAGTTTATGAGATTGTTTTATACATCAGGACCTGAGAACAATTGATTCACCCCCCCTCTTTGTTGTTCTAAATCATATTAACAATTGGTATCAGAGCTAAGTTTCTTATTATTAGTGTGGACAGACATCAAGTTTAAAGGGGCTTGAAGCAAATGATCAAGATGTATAAGAAGGAGGGACTGAAGCTGAACAAAGAAAATTTCCCTGCATGGAAAAGCTTGATGAAGCTGCATCTAGCCAGTATTGGTGACTCTGAAAAGTACTACATTGAGAAATGCTATGTCTCACCTGTTGCACCTTTGACTGCCAAAGAAATGAGAGCTAAGCAAGAACACAATCAGGAAATGTTGGAAATTGCATCCGCCCTAAGCTATCTAGAATTTGAGGACATTAAGGAATACACAACTACAAAGGATATGTGGGACACTCTTGCAAGGATCTATGGTGGTGACTTGAATGTGCTAAAAGAAAAGGCCAAGAGTCTTAGAGGTAAGTTTGATGAAATGAGAATGCAACAAGGTGAAAACATTGCACAATATTGTAGCAGAATAAAAGTTGTGAATGCTATTAGAGGAGCTAATGGGACTATTGATGATGAAACTATAATAGGAAAAGTATTAAGAACCCTGTGTCCTATATATGCTATTAAGATCTTAGCTATTCAGGAATCTAGATGTAACTCTAATAATGTGCTTACTTTGGAAAGTTTGGTCGGTAAGCTAACAGCTTTTGAACTCTCTAATTATGATAATTTCATTGTTGGAAGTATTGGAAATGTTGAATCTACTTTTAAGTCACAGCTAGTTCTAAACAAGCCAAAGAAAGAAAAAGAAAGATGCATCAGTGATAGTGAAAGTGACAGTGACACTTCTGATGAAGACCTAGAAGATCTAGAAGCTCTTATGGCTAGAAGACTGAGAAGGGGAAAATGAAAGTATAAAGGTAAACTCCCTATTATATGTTTTGCATGTAATAAAGTTGGTCATATAGCTGCTAGATGTCCTGATAGGAAGGATAAAGATGATGAAAGGAAAAGAAAACACAAAGGCATAAAAGATGACAGAAGCTACCGATGGAACAGAGACTACAAGGGAAAAGGTAAGAAATCTTGTTACATTGCTGAAAAAGAGACTGACACTGATAGTGATGATTTTGAAATTGAGGTAGTTTATCTGGCAATGAAAGATGAATCTAATGAGGATGAGAAAACTGCATTGATATCCTATGTGAACAAGAATGACAAATGGATTATTAATAGTGGCTGTTCACATCACATTATAGGTGACAAAAATAAGTTTGAGACTTTACATCATTACAGAGGTAAAAGTGTAAATTTTGGTAATGATGCACCATGTCCTGTTAGAGGAAAAGGTTTGATTAAACTAACTGATAAGATATCTTGTGAAAATGCATATTGGGTTTAAGGTCTTAATTACAATTTTCTAAGTGTTGCTCAGCTTAACAAAATTGGTTATCGAGTGGAATTTCATCTCAAGCAAGCTAAAATATTTAATGCTAATGGAGAACTGATTGGAAGTGGAGATCAGACTAGAGGTAATTTGTTCTATCTTGACCTATCTGAAGAAAAATGTTTGATTGCACAACTTGATGATATTTGGTTATGGCATAAAAGACTATGTCATGTTAACTTTGACATCTGGTAGAGATAAGTAAGAAGAAAAAGGTAAGAGGTCTACCTAGATTGAAGAAACCTGAGAATGTGATGTGCAAGGAATGCCAGTTAGGAAAAATGACAAATTCAAGTTTCAAGAGAAAATCCTTTACTTCTGAAAACATTTTAGATTTGGTTCATACTGACCTTTTTGGACCTATGGGTGTACAAAGTTACTGTGGTGCTAGATACTTTATCTTATTTGTTGATGATCATACTAGGATGATGCATGTGATGTTTTTAAAAGAAAAATCTGAAGCTTTTTGATATTTTAAGTGGTATTTGGCTAAGGTTGAAAAGGAGACATGTAGGAACCTAAAATGTCTTAGATCTAACCGAGGTGGAGAATTTATATCAAATGAATTTAATCTATTTTGCAATGATAGAGGAATTAAAAGATAAATTTCTACACCTAGAACACCTCCATAGAATGGTATAGCAGAAAGGAGAAATACATCTATCTTGGATTGTGCAAGGACATTAATGATTGAAAATAATGTGGCACAGAGATATTGGAAAGAAGCTATAAGCACTGTTGTCTACACTCTTAACCGAGTACAGATCAAGAAAGGTACAAAACTGACACCTTATGAATTATGGCATGGACATGCACCAAGTGTTAAATACTTTAGAATCTTTGGAAGTAAGTGCTATATATTAAAAGACACTAGGAATGGAAAGTTTGATGCTAAGAGTGATGAAGGCATATTCCTAGGGTACTCCACAAAAAGTAAAGCTTATAAGTGTTTGAACTCCAACACTAACAAAATTGTGGAAAGTGTGAATGTAAAAATTGATGAGTATGCAGAAAGAAATGAAGCTGACAGTAAAAGAGAACCAGAAGATTATAGATCTTTTATGTACATTGAAGAAGAGGAAGAGGCAAGTAACAAACTTGCACCTGATGCTGAGTCTTGGGTAAGCAATGTCGAGAAACAAACAGAAGCTGCTGAGCATCAAGAAAACAATGCCGAGAGAGAACAAGAACATGCCGAGCTACAAGAAAATGTTGTTGAGTATTAGGAAGAGGTTATCGAGCATTCTGAAGTTGAATCTGACAATCTTATTGAGGAACATGATGAAATAGAGGAGAGAACAGCTGAACCTATTTTGGAAAAATATGTGAGAAGACATCATAAGCCTAAACAAATAATTAGAGACAAAGATACTAGAATCCAGACTAGAAGTAAGACTAAGGATCCAACATGTCTACTATGTGAATTTGAACCGAAGACAACTAGAGAAGCATTAGAGAATGAAGAATGGATACAAGCAATGAATGAAGAAATTGACCAAATTGAGAAGAATGATACTTGGACTCTGGTGCCGAGGCCTGAAAACAAGAATGTTATACGAACAAAGTGGGTATTTAGGAATAAGATGAATGAAAATGGTGAAATCACTAGGAACAAAGCTAGGCTGGTATGCAAAGGATATGCACAAGAAGAAGAAATAGATTATGGGGAGACATTTGCCCCTGTAGCTAGATTGGAAGGAGTAAGAACTCTACTTGCATATTCTGCTTATAAAGATTTCAAGGTATATCAAATGGATCTCAAGTCTACATTTTTGAATGGTATACTAGAAGAAGAAGTTTACATAGAACAACTAGAAGGTTTTATTGATCCACACAGAAGACACATGGTGTGCAAACTGAACAAAGCATTATATGGATTGAAGCAAGCACCTAGAGCATGGTATGAAAGGTTGCACAACTACTTGATACAGATTGGATTTTCAAGAACAAATGACACAAGCAATTTGTACATGAAGGATGAAGAAGGTAAAGGTATCTTGTTGGCAAAAAAATTTGTTGATGACAGTATTTTTGGTGGACAAGATGCATTATGCAAAAGTTTCTCAAATAAAATGCAAATTGAATTTGAAATGAGTAAGTTTGGTGAGATCAAATTCTTTGTTGGTTTACAAGTATATCAGAGGAAGAATGAGATTTTCATTACACAGTCTAAGTATGTTAATGAAATACTAAAAACTTTTGGAATGGAAGATGCTAAACCAGTAGGAACTCCTATGGTTACTGGACAAAAGTTATCTAAGAATGATGATGCTGTAGAAGTGAATCAAACTCTATACAGATCTATGATTTGAAAATTGTAGTATGTTGTACACAGCAAACCAAATATTGCATTAGTTGTTGGGATTGTGGCAAGATTCTCTGCTAATCCTAAGGAAACACATATGATGGCCATGAAAATAATTATGAGATACTTGAAAGGAATTGCTAACTATGGTCTATATTATAAGAGGGATGACAAATTTGAACTTTGATTTTATACAGATGTTGATTGGGCAGGAAATGTAGATGACAGAAAGAGTACAAGTGGTGGAGCTTTCTTTCTTGGATAGAGATTAGTCTCCTAGACAAGCAAGAAACAAAATTGCATTTCCCAATCTACTTCCAAGGCCGAGTATGTTGTTGCTGCAATGAACTATTCAAACTTGGTATGGATAAAACAATTGTTGATAGGCATGAAAGAAGAAATCACTGAACCTATTGTTATTTTCTATGAAAATAAAAGTGCTATCAATATTTCTAAGAATCCAGTGATGCACACTACGACCAAACACATTGCAATCAAGTATCACTACTTGAGAGAATTAGTACAAGACAAAGAAGTTCGAATGGAATATGTGAATACAAAAGAACAACTAGCAGACATATCCACTAAGCTTTACCCAGAGAAGCTCATAAGTATTTGAGAAGTCAATTAGGGGTTCTTCCCCTAACTGGGGCTACCTAGACAAGCTAGGAGCACTACATCAAATGTGCTACAGTAGAACATTTGACAAATTGATGTAGAAGATTGTCACACTTTAGGGCTGGCCTAGAGTTGTGAAGAGAAGCAAAGACAAGAAATCAGTCATAAGCAAGATGATAGAGGGAGAAACATAGAGCTGCACAGATATTATCTACATCTGATGGATGTAAGTTTTAGTTGCTGCTTTGGCATTTTTATCAAAGGGGGAGAATGTACTAATATGATAACACATGATACTGAAAACTAAGAGTTGATGAGCTAATGGAACTAAAAAAAAAAAGGATGATGAATTGAAATGTAGAATCAGGATAGAGGGAGATCTAAATACTTCTGATGGTCACATGAGTGAGGCTTACAGGATTTTGAATCAAAATGAAGCTAAGGATATTATAAATAAGTTTTTGATGGACAAAAAAGTTTTTTTTTGGATTGGTTGGTAATCCATGTGTTATTCAGATGATATCATATGGTGTTGCCATCAATGCCAAAGAGGGAGATTGTTGGAAACTAAATTGAAACAATTTTTGTATTATCATTGATGTCAAACCTTAATTGGTAAGACTGTTGCTACTTAGGAAAGTAATATATCTATTTGAGTGTTGCTAAGAGGGCTAAGAAAGGTTGGTAACAATAGCACCTAAGGAAAGGTTGAGTTATCTTGATACTACAAAGTGTACTTGACTATGTTGCACTATGATGAGATAATGTATTGTTTATCTTAGTAAGACTGAAGACTAAACTGGTAGGCTTAACCGAGCAAAGAATGGAAAAATCATGTTTCAGCCGAGTAATGTTAGTGTCGATCGAGTAGTATATGCCGAGAAAATTATAGTGTCAACCGAGCACCAGTAAATTGCCAAGGAATACAATGCAAGCTGAGGAGATAGTTTTAGTATTGACCAAGCATTCTACATGAAGACCGAGTGAACAATCACAGTATTGACCGAGCATCAGCAATTTTATATTTGAAGAGAATTTAATTTTGGAGCCGACACTATTGAATTCTTTGATTATGTAAAATATGTTGACTTTATTTATTGATTGTTTGGAAGCATTTAATGCACTGTAAAACATTTTATTGTAAATCTTTGAGAGATTTGAGATGATTCTAGAAAAGGAGCCGAAGAACATAAAGCAGGTAGATTCAATGAATCTGACCTAACCCTAAGATCTACGAATGAGATTGAGCAAAAAAAGATGAATTAGCCTAATTGAAGAAAATATAAGGGAACCTAAACATTATGATATGTATGTACATGGTGAAGAGAGAATGCTGGAAGAGGAAAGTTTTATTGACTGAATAAGCAAAAAAGGTTGAAGGAGAATGGTGGTGATTGCTTGAAGAAAATTTTTGAGCAAATCAGAGATGGAAATGGAAAAGTTTCAAAGTCAGTAAACCAGCATTAGTGTACGGAATCGGATCTAATATTGGCAAAGTGAGTAGTATATTTTTCAGATAATACTGCTGCTACTTTCTAACCATTGTAACAGTTAAAATTCTTTTAACAGAGGTTGACCTAACAGTCATATGTTAAATCCTTTGAACAAGGTTGCATTCTAATGGAGTGTATGTAAGTCCTATGACTAGGCTCACTTTTAATAGGGTGATTGAAGTCCTTTAACCGGGTTACATTTGACAGTGTGTATTGTAACCTTTGACAGGGTTGGCTTTTTATCGAGCTCACTTCAGAAGAGTGAAAATAATAGTATCATGTTACAAAGTGGTTTTTCCCAAATTGGGTTTCCACTATAAAACTTGGTGTTCATAATTGTGTGAATGTTTATATCTAAACATTGCTATGTTTTACAAGTTAAGTTACAGTTGGGTAGTGGACTGCATTATTAGATGTTTCTATTATTGAATCAGTGATGACCAAGTTTGTTTTGGTTTTGGATCTGATTGAAGGATAAGTTTATGAGATTGTTTTATACATCAGGACCTAAGAACAACTGATTCACCCCTCCTCTCTGTTGTTCTAAATCATATTAACATAATCTAGTTGTTATAATGTGAAGTTGATGCTATTAATGTTGTTGTTATTAATGGTTGGCATTGTTGTCAACATATCCTATGCATATTAATGTTTTGGATCTATCAGTTCCTTCTTATATAAAATGGATGTATCAAAGAGAATCATAGGGTAAGTCCCTTACTACATGTGTTGAACTTATTCTTACCAAGTTATCAAAGTTGATGTGATAATCCTCTAGTACCAAATCCATCTGTCATCAGTCTAGAATAGTAACCAACATACTTCTAAAGCTCCTTCAATTTGGTACATATTTCTTCCTATCATTTTTCCAAATGAAATCATCTCTTTCAAATTTCACATCCTTCATTCTTGAAAATAGCCTCATATCCATTTCCACACATTTGTCCAACACTCAAAAGATTTTTATGTAAACCCCTCACATAATAGACATTGCCAGTATTGTTCTTTCCATCAAAAGTAATAGATCCACTACCAACAATATAAGCTTTCTTATCATCACAGAATCTAATAGGACCACCATCATACTTGTCAAGTGACACAAATTTTCTTTTACCTCTAGTAATATGATGAGAACAACCACTATTAATCATCCATTAATTTTGTTCCTTCTAACATACAAAGAAGTTTCAACATCATCATCAACCTCAGGATAAATTTTAGAGATATCAATCTCCATTTTCTTATATTCTTCAACATAAAATAAACAATCTTCTACTTTTGATTCATCATTTTAAATACTAGCATCTTCATTTACATAGTAAGCCTTCTTATTGAACTTCTTAAACTTCTATCTAGGACCCTTCTTAGGACATCTAGTAGCCAAATGACCAATTTTACCACATCTAAAACATTTCTATGGTAACATACCTTTGTATTTTCCTATAGTCTTCTTCTATCTCCTTGCAACTTTTGCTTCAAATTATTCTTCATTTTCATTGTAAGGATATTCTTCTAATTTAGTATCCTTGAATGCCATCTTAGATCTTATCTTCTCTCTTCAAAACTTCCTTACCTCAAATGCATTCAAAGTTCCAAATAATTGTTCTTTAGTAAGATTTTTTGGATCAAACACCTCCTCTATAGCCAAGATCTTGTCACTATAGTTGTCCATTAATGTCATCAAGATCTTGTCCATGAAATCCTCATCATTAATAGTGCCTCCTTGGTTCTTGAATTCATTAACTACATTTTCAACTCTCTAAAAATAACTTATAATGTCTTCACATTCTTCCATTCTTAGATTATCATAATGTCTCTTAGCTGTTAGCTTTTTACATAAATTAACCCTATCATTTCCTTCATTTTATCAAAGAGAAAGTGTTGTATGTTGAAGTGAAGCTTGAGTATGTACCTACAAAGGAAAAAATGGTAGATATATTCACAAAATATTTGTGCGAGGATACTTTTGAGTATCTTAGAGAGAAGCTAGGCATTTTTCCCCTTCCTAGTGCTCACTAAGTGTGATGGTGTGTACATTGGTCCAAATTTTTGCATGCTTATTATTTTCTAGATCAGTGCTAGTCGTCTTCCTCTTATGTGGAGAAGAGTGAGTTAGTAAGGGGGAGTTCTTGTCCCTTTTTCATTGTTATCAAAGCGGAGAAAGATGGAGAAAATTGGAGAACTTTGATGCTGGTATATTTTGGAGCTTTGTTATTGATGAATGTTTCCATCAATGACAAAGGGGTAGATTGTTAGAATGTGAATTTGGTGATATTCGCGTTGTTGTCAATAATGGTTGTCATTGATGTCAATATATCCTATGCATATTAATGTTTTGGCTATATCAGTTGATGTGTATCAATATCGTTGGTGTATCAATAGAAGTGTTCATTGAAGGATGTTCTTTAGATGTCTATCCTTTTCCTTTTTGGTGGTTTTCCTATTTTGTGTGCAACATATGGTGAATCAAGTGTTTCCGTTCATTCCTATTTGGAGTGTTTTTGTTATGTTTGGTCCCAACAAGTATTGTGTAACATGTTCAACCTATCTATTGGTACCAAAATCTTTGGAGATGGTGTAGCATTTTGATTTACACAAGGAATGTTCTATTGATTGAGGTGGTCCATATTTCAATCCTTGCCAGTATGGTAATGTCTTGGTGTGAACTATTTCAAAATTGGTTTTGGCCAACATGGTTGATTGCATCAAGTAGTACAAGAATAACAAGGATCTCATTTGTTTGTGTGGCTTATGTGTTGCTTGTATGTGAAGTGATTGTGAATTTTTTTATAGGAGATATGTGTGTTGATGATCGTGTACATGTATGCAATTAGAAATATACTGATATATTATGTTTTTTTATAGGCTATTGGTAACATTGATCTCAATGGTGGATTCAATCTCTTTTCATATATTCTGGTAGTGAGCCTCTTTGTATTGTTAGTGAGCCTATTCATATTTAAGGGTAGTTAACTTCACCGGCAGTGAGCCAACTTATAGTGAGCACAACTGACTGTGAACCTTTGTAAAAATCACCTTAGCTGGTGTTTCATTTTATGAGAATTAGCTTATATGTGGTTTTTCCCAGTTTGGGTTTGCACGTAAATCTTGGTGTTCTCCGTGTTGGTATTTTTGTACTCTCATGTTTACATATATTATGAATGCTTAATGTGGTTAACCAATAAATTATAAGTTGACATTGATATTGTTTATGTGTTTACCAAAAAAGTAAAACTTTTATAAAGTGTCTGGGAATAAATAATTCACCCCCCTCCCCCCGCTCTTAGTGATTTGGCCTACTCAACACTAGTTTGATCTTGGGATAAACATCTTGGCTTAATTTGGATTCTAGTGAAGTCTGGAAAAGAATAATAATAAAGCTTATTAATAATGAGGGGATTTGGATATATGAAAAAAAATGATTCCTTCAAAAGTTCAAGTACTTACATTTTTTATTTGCATATGCATAATCTATTTATGAAAATTTTGGTAGTAGGTATAGGAAAAAGATTGAATTATCCATGTACAATTTTTGTATATTAATTTGGAGCTTATAATTAAGTGCTCTTATTATGGTTAGTATTTTATAGATTTGGTAGACTTCTTGAATATTCTAATTATTTGTACTATTGATCGAGGGCGTTGAACCATACATTAGAGAGATTCATGTTAGATTATTATTGGTAAGTATTGTTGGAAACAATTGTCTGAAGGAAATTGCTACTCAAATTATGTATTGTCTTTGATGTCACACAATGTCATAGTCCGCAGCAACCAGTTCCTATCGAGCTCAGTCGGTCTGCTAGACAGGAAGATTAGTGCTTACCGAGTCCACTCGGTTATCAAAGAAAATCAGTGTCTACCGAGTCCACTCAGTTATCAAAGAAAATTTAGCATTTACCGAGTTCAGTCGGTCGTCAAAGAAAATTTAGTGTTTACCGAGTTTAGTCGGTCGTCAAAGGAAATTCAGTGTTTACCGAGTTCAGTCGGTCGTCAAAGGAAATTCAGTGTTTACCAAGTTTAGTTGGTTATCAAAGGTAAAGGATTGTCGGTGTTTACCGAGTTCCCTCGGTCTCTGAAAGATTGTAGAAATTTATGGTCACCGAGCACTGTCGGCCCTTGAAGGATTTTTGCAAATAGAGTTTTCTTAATTCAGCCAACTGTTATACTAAATAATGTCGATTTGACAAATCTAAAATCATATAAATAAAAGGTCAAATGTGAAAAATAAACAAGAAATACAGCAGAAGATTTACAGAAGAAAGACAGGAAAGGTGTGTGCGAATTTGTGAAGGATGTTCAGATATCCTTAAGGTGCACCAGAGATTTATTCGATCAGGAAGGATCAAACTTATGTAGAACAAAGATCTATAATCAGCAAGGCAGTTGCATTATTATACAGGTCATTTTCATTGTTACCTTCTTATCATTGTAACAGTGAATTCTAAATCTCTTAACTAAGTTGGTTTAACAACCATATTGTAAATCCTCTAAAAAGGTGACAATTCCATTGAATTGTTTTCAAGACCTCTTACCAGGCCACTCCTAGCAGGGTGATTAAATCCTCTAACAAGGTCACACCTAACAGTGTGTTTTGTAACCTTTTACCGGGTTGGCTTCTAATCGGGCATCACTTCAGAAAAGTGAAAATCAGTATCTAGATACATTGGTGGTTTTTCCCATATTGGGTTTCCACGTTAAATCTTGTGTCTCTTGTGTTCTTAATTGCTATCGTAATCATACACTAGTGCTAATGAATATCTAAAAGATAATTTTGCTAATACTTTCTACATCTTCAAAGTTATTGCAATCTATTTACCGAGTGCTAAAATAGATAACATTTTTTAAGATATCCTAAGGGATCTGGAAAGAAATAATTGTGAAGTGTTTTATGGTTGACTGATTCACCCCCCCCCCCCCTCTCAGTCACTTCATCCATATTCCATCAGGTATTTGGTATTCTAACCATATTATTATCATTTAGATGCTTTTACATTGGTCTGTGATAGTATATCTTTCAAATAATTGCATAACTTGGTGTTTGATCTATATTCCAAATTGTTGGTAGGGTTTTTGTAGTCTAGGTTTTGTGTGTGTGAATTTTGTACCTAGCTATAGACACAACACTTCAGTAAAACATTAGAGGTTAGCAAAAGTCAAAATTGTGCAAGTAATTGAAAACTAAACTAACCAGGTGATTTACTACCTTCTAGTAGGTGCGACTATGTATTCTCACATTGGACCGAGATCAGTGACCTTGACGACACCTAAATGAAGGATTTGAATGCAAGATCTAGATATCAATTGGATGCAAATTAATCTATTTTTTGGATTTTAGATGCAATAAGAATGATAAATCTGATATGAATCTATTCTATATGAAAAAAAATTGATATGCAATACAATTAATCTAACAATGATATGCTAAAATGTGAATGATCTCACAAAGTTGTTGATTTGCAAAAGAAGCTCCAATTCTTCAGACACCAATCCGCCAGCATAAGTTTGCACAATTATGAGATATGAGATTGAAGAGCTGAGCCTTGGTTTTATAGAAATCCAGGGCTTTGGGGATGCATGGAAAAGCCATAAATCACTCAAATAAACTCAGGTTGATTTTTGAGTTATCAAAGAATAAAAGATAATTAATTCACAAAATCATGCAAAAATAGCTTTTTAACTCAAATCAGAGTTGAGTTTATTTTTAAAACAACTTGAATTGATTTTCTGATTTCAAGTTTAACTATTTTTTGAATGTGCATAATAATTATGAATTAAATAAATAAACAAAGTGATTTATTTCCAACTTAACTGATTTTTTAAAATAAAACAATTGATTTATGGGTTAATCAATTATTAAATCAAACTTTTATTCCAAAATAATATCATTAAATATGACAACTTGCTTTAATTAATTAAATAAGAATTTAATCAATTAATGATAGGAATTTTGATTTTTGTCAAATTTTAAATAATAATAATTAGGAATAAATATAATTAAACTCAATTAAATAATTAAGTGGCAGAATTAAATCTAATTAATTAAATATTGAGAATATTCAATTAATCAAACTTTAGGATAAATAGGATTTATCGCCAAATAATCATTAAATTAAAGATAATTAAGATAAATAGGAATATTACTAGGAATATTCTCCGATGCAGAATTTGAGATAATCAATTAGGATTCGAAGATGTTCAGATGTGCCTTTGGTTAGGACTTTGATGTTGATTTCATTCGATGTGTTGATATAAGAGGTTAATGAACTTATAGCCCATTTTTGGGGTATTACATTTTGCCCCTCTTTGAATTGTTGTGTGAAGCGCAATGGTTCAAAGACAGTCTGTGTATGATGTTTGAAACTGATGTTTGAAATTGAAATTGATATGAAGTAGAAACTGATTGAAATTGATATGAAGATAATAGGTCCTGAATGACCAAAGATAATGTTAACTATAACAGCAAATGAATTGATTGCAAAAAAGTGTCAAAACACTTGATTCTAAACCTTATGATTGCGAAGAAGTGAGTGACCAATTCCAGACCTGATTGTCAATAAGAATCATATTGGTATCACATCTGAACCCTTCAGTTTTCGAAGAACCAAGGAACTAACACAGTTGAACCAATAGTTGCAAAAACTGATACAATTTACAAGATTAAGAGAATACTAGATTGATATGGATATCGATGAATCTAATATGCCCCGAGCGATGATTGATTTGCCCCAAGCGATGAGGTCTTTTTGATGAATCAACAACTAGACGTGGTTGTTGTCTGATTACTGAGGAAAGATATGATTTCAGATTTAGATTTACAAACTTTGAATGATATGCAATACCATGCCCCCTTCGGGATGAAAATTGAAATCTGACAAGAAAAGTCAGCATCATGGTGTAGAAGCATGTTAATTGATTTGAGAAGTGGTTATACACATTCGAGAATGCATTCTGCATCATTGAGAGGTCCTAGAGACCAAGTTTGACTAGGTGTGACCATGAGTTGACCATGGTTGACCAAGTTGAAATTTTGATAGTTTGATGTAAGATAATCATTTAAGTTGAATACTAGATTTCTGTGATGAATGAAGGTCAATTATGCAAGCAATAGACCATCCTGGGTCTGAAAATTTTAAATCATGATTTTGACATATTAAATGATCTCATATTTTAATTTTGATCTTGAAAATGGATTCGGAATGTCGAAATTAGCCAGGGGTGTAATTTTCATGAAAAATGGAGCACTTTTGAAAATTAGGTCAAAATCTATATAAAGGTTGGAAGGGTCATTTTTAATTCATTTCAACCTTTTGACTTTAGAAACTTGTGGAGCCCTCTGAGCAAAAATGGAAAATAAAGCGGTAGAACCAAAGGTACCTGTGAGTTCACACTAATTTGAGCACAATCGGAGACACCAAAGACCTTGGTAGTATGGACATCTAGTAGGTGGACCTCTGTGCTTTGCAAAAATGTCAATTTTTCCATGTTTTATAGGATTTTAGCAATTTTTCATACATCTTTCCATTTTTTAATTTTGCATGCATGAAAACTTGTATGACTCTCCAGCGAGACTCGTATGACTTTTCAACAGTAGCTAGATTGTCATTTCATAGGACCCCACAACTCATATCAAAGGGACCCATGAGTCGTACGACATTTCATCGGGTCCCTCATAACTTGTACGATGAGGGATGCTTTGTCGTGCTACTATGGTTTGTCGTTTGGTATGATGTGGAAAGTCATACGACTTTTCATGCCAGTCTGAAATGTCATATGGAAAATAGTGAGCTGAAAACTTAGTATTAGGTCAAATTTTTTATTTTTTTGATCTCTTAGCCTGATTGCTGACCTGTTAACCTACCTTCTGAAATATTGAACTGCCCCATTTCTATCCTTGTAACCTATTCTATGACCTAATTACTGATAGGATTCCCTATTTCTATATTGTGTAGGTTGTATATCTAGATGTACATGTACAGATCTCGCATCCTACTGCTCAGAGATTATGTGTCTCCTTGCCAGACCCTATGAGGGTCCATCTTGCTTCTTGTGGATTCGAGCACTTGATACATTTACCCAAGATTAGGGTAAATCATGGGTTTTGACTACGCTAATTGAGAGGTTCCACTCAGAGACTCAGACCTTTCACTTGCTGACGGGGGAGATCATTGTTACCCTTGAGGATGTGTACCAGATACTATGCATTCCTTTCCATGCAGGCCGGTGACCAATGTATGTGAGTTCAGGGAACTCAGGTGTTTTATCTTTTAGATGTCTCTTCGAAGATGATACCCAGATCACGGCCTCCATTTCTTGGGAGACCTTAGTTCAGAGATATGGATAGACACACGGGTTGGAGTGCATCATTGCCAGGATGATTGGTGGTATTATCATGTCTGACCATCAGCAGAATAGTCTTTTGATGGGTTGGGCCCCTATGGTAGCATGGTTGATGGCATTCCCTCTGAGTTGGCTTGGGGTCAGTGTTTATTAGCACACATGTTCTCTGAGATGCATGAGGTAGTGTATCAGGAGAGAAAATCATTTTCTATAGGAGCTCTTATGCTATAGATATGGGTGTGGGAGCATATCCCAATGTTGAGACCTGTATGTACTTCATAGAGGCAGCCTTAGGAGCCTGTCATCTATACATATGTCAGGTATGTTATTTAGGGACGGATGTGCCACACTAAGTACTGGAGGTGATGCCTCGATGATATGACCTTTGTACACTGGAGACCATATGTAGCCATTGAACTTTGGCCTACTATTTGAGAGTAGTTTAGTTACTTCTTCCAGAGTCGTGTACTAATTGGGAGGTCCTCCTCCACCATAGAGAGGTTTCTTATTACTAGAGTCTGGTAGTAGTATGGACGTATACAGGATGCCCCAAAGGATTACACTACATATGCACAGATAGGGCATGAGATTAGACTGGGATGGACACAGAGGCTCTCTTATGCTTTGTGTTCATAGGAGTACAATGCTATTATCGGTAGGGACTGGGAGTATAGACCAGATGTACTGGATGCTGGTGTGACTGATGAATTCATCTCATGGCTTGATGATCACCCCATTCATAGATTTTTTGATCCCACTTAGCTGATACCCTCCATGGAGGAGATGATGGATGTTACTGGTGCTCTGATGGGACAGGGTCCTAGACCTACACAGGCTCCTATCATACATCCCACACCTCCAAGACCTAGAGTGATGGCTCCACCACAAAGACCATTAGGATAGATGAGGACCCCTCGTCACACTAGTTCCATAGTAGGTAGATCTTTCAGTTCTCACAAATGGACTAGGGGAGAGGGTGGGACATTAGGTGGATTTGGTTCAGTAGATGAGGTACTAGCAGCTGAGTAGGTGGTAGGTGGTGGTGTGGACTTCACAGAGGGGGATACTAGTTTTGATTTAGGTGCTGAGGTTAGACGTCGTAAGGCATAGAGGGCAGAGACTACTGAGCAGGTTGCCCCAAATACTGAGGTGCCAGATGTTGATCCTACTGCTCCTCCTACTTCACAGGACACTATCAGATGGCTTAGTGTATAGGTCAGGGACCTGAAGGTACGTAGTGCTCAATGGGAGGAGTGATATATAGAGGCAAATAGATAGTGGACTGAGCTACATGTGAAGGTACAGAGATTGCAGGTAGAGGTGATTCATCAGATCTAGCGGGTAGCTTACTATGTGTCCACATATTATACAGTTGTCCCTACTACATAGAGAGTTCCCTCCTACTCACAGTACATGATGGCATCAGAGGGAGCCAGAGCATCCAGAGTAGAGGTAGTACCAGATGCACCACCTCCTCCTCCACCAGATGCAGAGGATCATGCTGATAGCTGATTTGTTTTGATACATTCTGATATATTGTACTCTTTTTTATCATTGATATACTATTTTGATTTTGATAGCTCAGCTGAGCTCATTCTTTTGTACACTGTGCTAGTAGTGCACCCCTGACTAGTTTGAGATTTTTGATATATATGAGATCGATATTTTGGTTGTGACTTAATTTGTATTTGTCATGTTTTGATTTATGATGATATCATGTGATGCTTATGCTATGAGTAGAGTAGAATGTATGTATGGATATATGCAATGCAATGATTTCTTTCATATGTATGGATGTTATGCAAATGTATTTGATTATGGAAATATGTATGATTTATGCTTATGCACATGGATGAATTGTAATGCAACAAATGATTATGATATGTAAATGCAATGGTACACATGATATATTTTGCAGGTATTGATGAAGACAAGTACTTAGTCTTATGTCAAAAAGAATGTTTAACCCAAGAGGATAACTACTTGGGATTCAATTGAAGAGACCTTTGAGTTAGGTTTCAGCTCTTGTTAGATTTGAAGAGATATTTGAATAATTTTTTAAGCATTGAAGTTCATTTAACTATTTTGAGATCATGCAACATGAAAAATGCAAAGAAACATGCAATATGAAATGCAACCTAAGACCTAGGACCTAGTCACTGATCATGTGTCGGTCATTCTCATCATTGAATTTTTAGGTAACCGGATAAATCAATACAATGCCCACTAGTTATGAAACCATAGACATATGAATATCAATTTGTATGCACGGGAATCAATACAACATCCACTAGTCAATCAATCATAGATATATGAATATTGATTTTATTTTTTGAATGTCAGATTAGAAATAAGCACCAAGGCATAAATGCCAAGATGACCTGAATATCATGTCCATTTTGATATATCAATTTGTATAAGCATCAAGACATAGATGTCATGATGACCAAAATACACCTTGCATTACAAACACATCAAGCAGTCAAGAGATCATTCTAAATCCAATGTGAATTACTCGTAGTGACCCTTTATCATTCACATCCTAAGGTAAGATCGCATTTCACAATAGGAGAAACAAATCACTCAAAAAAGACAATAGTTAGATCAAACTTCCTTGAATTTTCTGGGTATCAATAGTCAAGGTACGCATGGCCATCCAATTCATGATAGAGGCTCTTACAGTCAGACACCATTTCAATCCAGAATTTCCAAAGTTGTTATATTTTCACATACAAGTAGAAAAAAAGAAAAGATTATGCCCCCATTCATCACTTGCTAAATCCTATAAAGGACATCATTGAAGAGCTTGGGACATAATATGAAAAAATCTTAATGTGAATCAGTAAGCATACAAGGAGTTAAAAGCATGTAAAAAGCATAGATTGTTTTCAGTTTGTATTTGATGTTTGATTGCATTGTTGTAGATGCAAAATCCTTTCTGGAGACAAGACTGACTGACTGACTGACTTGGATGAAGCTTCAAAGAACTCTGACTAGATATGATATGTCTAAGATACATTGGAGGCCATAGGATATGACTTTGATTTTCCCCAAGTTTTAACATTGATAGGATACCGACGCTTGAGCTGATTGGTGTACAGACTGACTTATTGAAAATAGGAATGCAGAAACAAACCAGGAGATATGTACAAACTAAAGAAAGACTGAAAGCTGGGAAAGACCAAGATTGCACTAATAGATGGAGCATTTGAAACAAGTGGCACCCATTTGCCGAGTTTTCACCATCTTGGCAGAGATTCTATTTTTGCTACCTAGGCACCTGTGTCTAGGTTTTCACCAAGGCACTTTTCTTTTTCTCATTTTTTTTTTGTATTTTTCATTTTTTCAATTTTTTTTGTACTTTTGATCTTTTTTACTTTTTTTGTGAATCATCAAGGTGCCTATTGCTAGGTTTTCACTAAGAGGTTCATTTTTTTAGGACTTTTTCCAATTTTTAAGATCTTTCAGGACATTTTACCATAGACTGAATGCCTTAGGTGTAGAATTTCTTCAAATGGAGAATGTTGATTGGTTCTCGGAGCTATTATCCTTCATTTATTGAGAGTTGATAGGCACTAGAGCCAAAAGTAGCAGTGATAACAAAGGGACCCATCCAGTTGGGTTCAAACTTCCCCTTGCATTCTTGAGTGATTGATTTTTTGGATTCTCTCTCGAGACTAGATCACCAACCTGGAATTCTTTATGTCTGAATTTCTTGTTGTAACCTCTAGACATTCTCTTCTGATATACTCTAAGATGATCATACACTGCTTGTCTGCGCTCATCTAGTAGTTCAAGTTCTTGCAACCTAGACACTCTGTAGTCATCATCAGTTACTAGACCATGCATTATGATTCTTAGTGATGGGATTTCAACCTCAATAGGTAGTACCACTTCAGACCCATAAACTAAAGTGAAAGGTGTAGCCCCAGTAGGTGTTCTGATACTTGTTCTATAGGCCCAAAGAGCTGGATTGATCATGATATGCCAGTCTCTTCCTATTTTATTAACTGTATGATGCAAGATTTTCAATAGATTCTTATTAGAAGCCTTTGCTTGTCCATTCCCTTGGGGATAGTAGATAGATGACCAATGTTGTGTAATCTTTAATTTGGCACATAAATCATCTAGATCTTTGTTCTTGAATTCTCCACCATTATCTATGATTATGGAATGAGGTATCCCAACTCTGCATATGATATAGTTCAATATGAACATAGATATTTGCTTTCTGGTTGCTTGTGTCAAAGGGACTACTTCTACCCATTTTGTAAAATAATCTGTAGCTATGATTATATGGGTATGTCCATTAGAAGAATGAGGATGTATAGCCCCTATAAGATCAAATGCCCATTGGTGAAAAGGCCATTGTGTAGTAAAGGGAATTAGATCTCTCCCTAGAGCATGAATTAAGTTGTCATGCACTTGGCACTTTTGATAGTTCTTAGCAAACTTGATAGACTCTTTCTCCATTTTAGGGCAATAGTACCTAGCCCTAATAAGTTTTTGAGCTAGTTTTAAACAGTTTGAGTGTGACCCACAAATACCATCATGGACTTCCTCTAATGCATGTTGACACTCTTCCCATTCTAAACATCTAAGTAGTGTACCATCTAGACCTCATTTGTATAGATCATGACCAATGATGACATATTGGGAGGCATTACGGATAAGGTATCTCTTTTCATGGCGGTTGAAGGTATCAGGAATGATTTGGTCTTGGAGATAGGAGAATAGGTTTTTGTATCCGGATGAGTCATGACCAACAATAGTGCAGATCATGCGGGTTTCAGGGGAATCATATGTAGGATAAGGTAGTGTTTCCACTAGGAACTCGTAGCATAGGTCATGTTCAGGCTACTGTAATAAAGTAGATAGCGTTTCCATTGCATCAATAGCCTTATTCTCCATCCTAGGAATTTTCTCAAATGTGATAGATAGGAAATACTTCTTCAGATCATCTACCATTCTTTTGTATGGGATGAGATTTTCATCTTTAGTTTGGTACGCATCATTGATGATGGGCTTCTAAATTAGCCATCTTTTTCACCACTTTTTATCCCTTTCTAAGACATTTGATTGCACATAGACATACATTTATGGTTTTAAGCATATGAACTTATGGTTTCTATGTATATGATTATATATGTGTGTGAACATAAGATGGAATGTGGATACCTCTAAAGACATAATATCTACTTAATTTCATGGACAAGAATGGTGAATATAATAGTTATACATGTTAATGGATGTTTTCTCTCCTAAGCTATGTTTTGGGTAGTTACCTCCTGTAGCCGTAGGTTTGCAAGAGTGATAATTAAGACTAACACCTTTTTCCTAATATTGATGATGTGGATATATATGTATATGGTTGGATATGTGTGCATTAATTATCTTGCAAGAGTTGAACGTGGATAGTCAAGGACTAGCATATTAGCGCGGGAGTCATCAAAGCCAACTATGATTGCAGAATCTTTGCAAGCAAGTCAATGCTTTCTGTTGCATGCAATGCACAGATTTAGTGTGCGCTATATTCTGGGATTGTTCATGGTCAATAATGTTTCTATTAAGAAACTTTATGAGTTGTAACTGATCCTCATTATGAAGTGATCATAGGTTTAGGAGCTAGTGTTAGTTTCCTTTTAAATAATCAACTGTTGTGACTCTTTTGGAGTTAGTCAAGTTAGTCGAACAAATTGGTTTTTAATATAGAACTCTTGCATACTGTTCAATCAAGTGTAATTGTTTTTATGGATGAATAGAATGATCAGTTCAAGCTTGCAACTTTCATCTTGATTGTACTTTTCATTCACTCATTCAAGGGGGCCCACTTGATGAGTGAACTGCTTTGTTAGTGTAGAGTTCATTTCTTGTTCATTTATATGTTTTAGAACTCTGTTGTTCCTGCAGCTACTGATACCAAAATTAGTAGCCTGTTCCTGTAGCACAGTCAGTTGGATTAGTTCCTAACTGTAATTCCCTGCTTTGATTAGAATACATTTGCTTACCAGTTTTAGTTTAGTTTTCCTAAAGCATAAGCAATTGAATTCCTTAGATAGGCTTAGAAGAGGAAGTTTGAAGCATATACTTTGCAGATGCCATTCCAAGTTTACGTCCCTGGTTGATAATTAAATGAGACTAAATAGTGCATTAGGAATCATTTGGGGTGTCCAATCCTAAATTAAGTAGTCCATTGCTTTGGGTTTTTGATACCATTGTTTGGCCAAGCAATTGAATTATTGGATAACAAGTTGTGAGTCTCCATGAATGTGTAGCTCTATTACTCTCCCTTCAATTGCTATTTTCATGTCATTCAAAAGGGCTTCATATTTTGCAATATTGTTTGTGCAAGGGAACTATAATCTAAATGCTTTTGGGATTGAGTATCCTTGAGGAGTTATGAATAATATTCCTACTCCTGATCCATTCTATGTATAGGAGCCATCAAAGAATAACTACCATTCTCTATAAGAAAGATTCATGATAGAGGAATCAGGAAATTCCATTTGCTTTAGTGTATCATCAATCATAGGTGCATCTGCTAATTGATCAGCAATAACCTATCCTTTGATAGCTTTTCTTTCCACATATTCGATATCAAATTCACTTAAGAGCATGACCCATTTAGCTAATCTACCTGTGAGGGCAACTTTTCTTAGTAGGTACTTGAGTGGATCAATCTTAGCTACCAATTGTGTGGTATGAGCTAACATGAAGTGTCTCAGTTTCTATGATGCAAAGATCACATCTAGACAATATTTCTCAATCATTGAATAGTTCCCATATGCAACCAATGTCCTACTGATATAGTATATAGCTCTTTCCTTTTTGTTCTCATCATGTTGTGCAAGCAATGCCCCCAGTGATGTATCTGTAGCGGAGACATATAAGATCAATAGCTTCCCATGAATAGGAGGCATCAAAATAGGAGGATTTGATAGATATTGTTTGATATGGTCAAATTTCTTCTCACATTCTTCATTCCATGCAAAGGTCACACCTTTATGTAATGTTTTTGTAAAAGGTTGTGATATATCTGCCAGCTATGATATGAATCTTCTGATAGATTGAACTCTTCCTTGCAATGTCCTCATTTGACTAATATTATTTGGAGGTTGCATTTCCATGATAGCCTTCACTTTAGCTAGATCAACTTCAATGCCCTTCTTTGAAACTATGTATCCTAAGAGCTTTCCAGAAGTGACACCAAAAGCACATTTCTTAGGATTTAGTCTGAGACTAAAATTTTCCATTCTGTCTAGTATCTTGCTCAAGTCATCTAGATGTTTAGCTCTAATCATAGATTTTGCTAAAGTATCATCAACATAATCCTCCATAGTCCTATGCATCATGTCATGAAAAATAGATGTCATGGCCCTATGATATGTAGCACCAACATTTTTAAGCCCAAATGGCATGACATTCCAATAGAAGGTGCCCCATGCACATGTAAAAGTAGTTTTCTCTTGATCTTCTAGAGCAATTTTTATTTGATTATATCCAGAAAAACCATCCATTAAAGAATACATCTCAAATCTCACAGTCATGTCCACTATCATATCAGTGTTAGGTAATGAAAATCATCCTTAGGGCATGCTCTGTTTACATCTCTAAAGTCTGTGCACACTCTGATTGATTTATTTGGTTTTGAAATAGGTACAATATTAGAGATCCACTCTACATAGTCAATAACTCAAATGAATCTAACTTTCAAGAGCTTCTCTAATTCAGCTTTTACCAAGAGTGCAACATGGGGATGCATCTTTCTTAATTTTTTCTTAACAGGTTTGACATTTGGAGCTATAGCTAAATGATGCATTATAAGATTAGGATCCAACCCTAGCATATCTGAATATTTCCATGCAAATTTGATCTTCTTCTCTGTTAGGAATGTTGTAAATTTTTGCTTCTCCTCTTCTGATAAAGATTGTGCTACATGAATCAACTATGGTTCTTCTATTGTTCCCAAGTTGATGGATTGAGTGGGCTCAATTAGAACTAGAGATCTGTCTTGTAAATGACTTGGAAGTGTGTGTGTGAAAATTGTACCTGATTTGTAGACACAACACTCAGTAAAACATTAGAGGTTAGTGATAATCAAAATCGTGCAAAATTGAAAGCTATCTAACCAAGCGATTTACTGCCTTCTAATAGGTGCGAGATTAATGTTCTCAGATTGTAATCGAGATCAGTGACCTAGAAGACACCTAAATGAAGGATTTGAATGCAAAAGATGGATATGAAATTGAATGCAATTAATCTATATTTTTGATATTTTCTATGCAATAAGAATGATAAAAAATGATATGAATCTATGCTAGATGAAATTGATATGCTATGAATTGATCTATCTAACAATGATATGCAAAGCTATGAAATTCTATGCTATGATATGAAAAATATGCAATTGAAATTGATCTCACAAAGCTTTGAATTCGCAAGTTGATTCTTTCAAGCTCCAATTGTGCAAATTCTCCAAATCTGATATGCTATGATTCCTGTAGAGTAAGTTTGCAATTTTTGAGATGATTGAGAGATGCATTATGAAGAGATGAGCCTTGTTTTTATAGAAATCCAGGGCTTTGGAGGTGCATGAGAAAAAGCCATAAATCACTCAAATAACTCAGCTTGATTTTTGAGTTATTTTTAAATAAAGGATAATTAACTCACAAAAACATGCAAAAGCTAAGCTTTAACTCAAAATAGAGTTTAGCTTTAATTGATAATTGATAGTTGTTTTCTTTTATGATTGTGCATGTTTTATTTATGAATTAATTTAATAATAAAGTAATTTATGCTCAACTTAACTGCTTTTAAAAATAAAACAATTGATTTATGGGTTAATCAATTATTTAATCAAATTTTTATTAAAAACTATATTATTAAATAATGACAACTTGCTTTAATTAATTAAATAAAAATTTAATCAATTATTCATAGGATATTTGGATTTATTGTCAAAATTAAATAATACAATTAATAATAGATAGAATTAAATTTAATTACACAATTAAGTGGCAAGATATTAAATCTAATTAATTAAATATAAAAATATTCAATTAATCAAGCTTTAGGATAAATGTGATTTATTGCCAAATAATTATAAAATTAAAGATAATTATGATGATTAGGAATATTACTAGGAATATTCCCCGATGCAGAATTTAAGATAATCAATTATGATTCGATGATGTTTAGTTATGCCTTAGGTTAGGACTTCGATGTTGATTTTGTTTGATTTGTCGATGTAGGAGGTTAATGAACATATAGCCCATTTTTGGGGTATTACATTTTGCCCCTCTTTGAATTACTGTGCGAAGCGCAGTGGTTCAAAGATAGTCTGTGTTTGATAGAGATATGAAACTGATGTTTGAAATTGATAATTGATATGAGATAGAAGCTAATTGATATTGAATTGATATGGAGATAATAGGTCCTGAATGACCAAAGATAATGTTCACTGTAGTAGAAAATGAACCTATGATTGTGAAAAAGTGTCAAAATGCCTGATTCTGAACCTTAGGATTGATAAGAAGTGAGTGACCCATTCTAGACTCGATTGTCTTAGCAGAACTAGCAAGTATCACATCTGAATCCTTCAGTTGCCGAAGAACCAAGGAAAGAACACTATGATCCGATGGTTGCAAAAACTGATACAGTTTACAAGATTAGGAGAATACCAGATTGGTATAGATCTTGATGAATCTGATATGCCCCAAGTGATGATAGATTTGCCCTGAGCGATGAGGACTTTTGATGAATCAGCAACTAGACGTGGTTGTTTGTCTTGATTACTGATGAAAGATATTGATAGATTTGATTGACAGACTTTGAATGATGTGCAATACCATGCCCCCTTCGGATTAAAATTGAAATCTGACTAGAAAAGTCAACGTTGAGAGTTTAGAAGCATGTGAATTGATTGGAAAAGTGGTTAAACACATCCAAGAATGCATTCTGCATCGTTAGAAGGTCCCAAAAGACCAAGTTTTACTAGGTTTGACCATGAGTTGACCATGGTTGACCAAGTTAAAATTTTTATAGTTTGATGAAAGCTAATCAGTTAAGCTAAATACTAGATTTCTGTGATGATTGAAGGTCGATTATGCAAGCAGTGAATAAGATAAATGATCTCAGATTTCAATTTTGATCCCAAAAAAGGATTATACTTGCTGCTTCGTTGGAGGAACCTTCGTGTGAGATTCAACTCTTGTTAGACTTGAAGATGCGATTTGAAGAATCATTTAAGCATTGAAGTTCGTTTAGTCATTGTGAGATCATGCAACATGCAAAATGCAAAGAGACATGCAAGATGAAATGCAACCTAAGACCTAGGACCTAGTCACTGATCATATGTCGATTTGTTATCATCATTGAACTTTTAGGTAACCAGATAAATCAATACAATTCCCACTAGCTATGAAACCATAGACATATGAATATCGATTTGTATGCGCAAGAATCAATACAACACCCACTGGCTAGGCAACCATGGACATATGAATATTGATTTTGTTTTCGGAATGTCGGATTAGATATAAGCACCAAGGCACAAACGCCAAGATGACCTGAATATCATGTCCATTTTGATATAGCAATTTGTACAAGCATCAAAACATAAACGTCGTGATGACCTGAGTATGCCTTGCGTTGCAAACACATCAAACAGTCAAGAGAGCATTCTAAATCCAATGTGAATTACCCGTAGTGACCCTTTATCGTTCACATCCTTAGGCAAGATCGCGTTCCACAGTAGGAGAAAGAATTCACTTCAAAAAGACAATAGTTAGATCAAACTTCCTTAAATTTTCTAGGTATCAATGGTCGAGGTACGCATGGCCATCCAATTCAAGAGAGAGGCTCTTACAGTCGGACACCATTTCAATCCAAAATTTCCAAAGTTGTTAGATTTTCACATACAAGCAGAAAATAAAGAAAAGATTATGCCCCCAGTCATCACTCTCTAAATCCTATAAAGGACATCATCGAAGAGCTCGAAGGGACACAATATGCAAAAATCTCAATGCGAATCAGTAAGCATACAAGGAGATAAAAGCATGTAAAAAGCATAGATTGTTTTCAATTGAGTTTTGATGTTTGATTGCATTGTTGTAGATGCAAAATCCTTTCTGGAGACAAGATAGACTTGACTGACTCAAATGAAGCTTCAAAGGACTCTGAGTGGTTATGATCTGTCTAAGATACATGGGAGACCATAGGATATGACATTGATTGCCCCCAAGTGTTAAACATTGATAGGATACAGACGCTTGAGCTAGTTGGTGTACAGACCGACTTATTGAAAACTGGAAATGCAAAAACAAACCGGGAGATATGTACAAACTAAAGCAAGACTGAAAGTTGGGAAAGACCAAGATTGCACTGATAGATGGAGCATTTTGGAACAAGTGGCGCCTGTTTGCCAGGTTTTCACCATCTTGGTAGAGATTCTATTTTTTCTACCAAGGCGCCTGTTTCCAGGTTTTCACCAAGGCACTTTTTCTTTTTTTTCATTTTTTTGTATTTTTGATATTTTCAATTTTTTTGAATTTTTGGATATTTTTTTTTTTTTTTTGTGAATCATCAAGATGCCTATTGCTAGGTTTTCACCAAGATGTTCATTTTTTTAAGGACTTTTTTCGATTTTTTCAATTTTTTTAGGACATTTTACCATAGATGAAATGCCTTAGGCATAGAATTTTTTTAGATGGAGAATGTTGATTGGTTCTCGATGCTGTTCTCCCTCAGTCATTGAGAGTTGATAGGCACTAGAGCCAAAAGTAGCAGTGATAACAAAGGGACCCAGCCAATTGGGTTTGAACTTCCCCTTGCATTCTCGATGTGATTGATTTTTAGGATTTTCTCTCAACACTAGATCACCAACCTGAAATTCTCTATGTCTGACTTTCTTGTTGTAGCCTCTAGACATTCTTTTCTGATACACTCTGAGATGATCATACGCTGCTTGCCTGCGTTCATCTAGTAATTCAAGTTCTTGTAACCTAGACACTCTGTAGTCTTCATCAGTGACAAGTCCATGCATTATGATTCTTAGTGATGGGATTTCAACCTCAATAGGCAGTACTGCTTCAGACCCATAAACTAAAGTGAATGGTGTAGCCCCAGTAGGTGTTTTGATACTAGTTCTGTATGCCCAGAGAGTTGGATTGATCATGAGATGCCAGTCTCTTCCTATTTTATTCACTATTCTGTGTAAGATTTTCAAGAGATTTTTGTTTGAAGCCTCAGCTTGTCCATTCCCTTGAGGATAGTAAATAGAAGGCCAATGTTGTGTAATCTTGAATTTAGCACATAAGTCATCTAGATCCTTGTTTTTGAATTGTCCCCCGTTATCTATGATTATAGAGTGAGGGATCCCATATCTGCAAATGATGTAGTTCAGGATGAACATAGAGATCTGTTTCCCCGTTGCTTGTGTTAGAGGAACTGCTTCTACCCATTTTGTAAAATAATCTGTAGCTGTGATTATATGGGTATGTCCATTGGAAGAGTGCGGATGGATAGCACCTATGAGATCAAATGCCCATTGTTGAAAAGGCCATTGTGTAGTAAAGGGAATCAGATCTCTCTCGGGAGCATGAATCAAGTTACCATGTACTTGACACTGTTGACAGTTTTTAGCAAATTTAATAGCCTCTTTCTCCATTTCAGGCCAATAATACCCAGCCCTAATAAGTTTTCGAGCTAACGTTAAACCATTCGAGTGTGACCCACATATACCCTTGTGGACTTCCTCTAATGCATGTTGAGACTCTTCCCATTCTAAACATCTAAGTAGTGTACCATCTAGACCTCATTTGTACTGATCATTACCAATGATGACATATCGGGATGCAGATCGGATAAGGTTTCATTTCTCAAAATGGTTAAAGGACTCAGGGATGATTTGGTCGTGGAGATAGGAGAATAGATTTTTGTAGTGAGATGAGTCATAACCTACAATAGTGCAGATCATGCGGGTTTCAGGGGAGTCATATGCAGGATAGGATAAGGCTTCCATTAGGAACTCATAGCGTAGTTCATGTTCGGGCTGCTGTAAGAGAGTAGATAATGTCACCATTGCATCGGCAGCCTTATTCTCCATTCTGGGTATTTGCTCAAATGTGATAGAGATGAAGTATTTCTTTAAATCATCTACCATTCTCTTGTAAGGAATGAGCTTTTCATCTTTGGTTTGGTACACATCATTGACTTGATGGATAACCAATTGTGAGTCTCCATGGATGTGCATCTCTGTAACTCTCCACTGTATTGCCATTTTCATACCATTGAGAAGTGCCTCATATTCAGCAATATTATTTGTGCAAGGAAACTTTAGTCTGAATGCTTTGGGTATCGAGTATCCTTGAGGAGTGATGAACAATATGCCTACTCCAGATCCATTTTGTGTGTAGGAGCCATCAAAGAATAACCGCCACGTTCTAGAAGAGAGGTGCATAATAAATGAGTCTAGAAATTCCATTTGCATTGGTGTGTCATCAAACATGGGTGCATCTGCTAGTTGATCAGCAATAACTTGTCCTTTGATAGCTTTTCTTTCAACATATTCAATGTCAAATTTGCTCAAGAGCATGACCCATTTAGCTAGTCTACCTGTGAGGGCAGCTTTGCTTAGTAGGTACTTCAGTGGATCAATCTTAGCTACCAAATGACTGGTATGAGCTAACATGTAATGTCTCAGTTTCTGTGATGCAAAGATCACAGTGAGACAAGCTTTCTCAATCATAGAATAGTTCTTTTCATACGCCACCAATGTTCTGCTTATATAGTAGATGGCTCTTTCCTTTTTGTTCTCATCATGCTGTGCTAGCAATGCCCCCAGTGATGTATCTATTGCGGAGACATATAATATTAATGGCTTCCCATGAATAGGATGCATTAAGATAGGAGGATTCGAGAGATAATTCTTGATATGATCAAAATTCTTTGCACAGTCTTCATTCCATGCAAAGGTCACACCTTTATGTAATGTCTTTGTGAAAGGTTGTGATATGTCAGCTAACTGTGATATGAATCTTCTGATGGACTGTACTCTCCCTTGCAAAGTTCACATTTGACTGATATTCTTGGGAGGTTGCATCTCTATGATAGCTTTCACCTTAGCTGGATCGACCTCAATGCCTTTCTTTAAAACTATGTATCCTAAGAGCTTTCCAGAAGTGACACCAAAAGCACACTTCTTAGGATTTAGTCGGAGACTAAACTGTTCCATTCTATCTAGGATCATGCTCAAGTCTATTAGATGTTCAGTTCTAATCATGGATTTTGCCAAGGTATCATCCATGTAATCCTCCATTGTTTTATGCATCATATCATGAAAAATAGATGTCATTGCTCTTTGATATGTAGCTCCAGCATTTTTGAGTCCGAATGGCATAACATTCCAACAGAAGGTTCCCCACGCACATGTGAATGCAGTTTTCTCTTGGTCTTCTAGAGAAATTTTGATTTGGTTGTATACAGAAAAACCATCCATAAGGGTATACATTTCATAGCTTGCAGTCATGTCCACTATCATATCAATGTTAGGTAGTCGAAAGTCATCCTTAGGGCATGCTCTATTCACATCTCTAAAGTCCATGCACACTCTGATTGAACCATCTAGTTTTGAAACAGGTACAATGTTAGAGATCCACTCAGCATAGTCTATGACACAGATGAATCCATCTTTGAGGATTTTTTCTAGTTGTGCTTTGACTAAGAGTGCCACATGAGGATGCATCTTTCTCAATTTCTGTTTGATTGGTTTTACTCCAAGAGCAATGGATAGATGGTGCATAATGAGATTGGGATCCAATCCTCGCATATCTGAATATTTCCATGCAAAGTTGATCTTTTTGTCTGATAAGAATGTAGTGAATTTTTGTTTCTCTTCTTCTGATAGAGATTGTGCTACATGTACCAATTGTGGTTCCTCTGTTGTACCCAAATTGATGGATTGAGTGGGCTCAATCAGAACTGGAGATCTATCCTGTAAATGACTCGAAAGGACATCAAATATCTCATCCTTAGGCACCTCAGAGAGGTTTTCACCTTCAGATACATCTTTTCTTTTTACTTTTGTAGGATCTGAGACTGCCACAAAGTGGTTTTCACCTCAAAACTCTTTTTCTTTTTCTTTTTACTCTTGTTTTTCTGACTAAGATATTTGATGTCCAACTCGGTCATGCTGATGCTCGATTCACTGATGGAAGTACTCATAGGCTCAACTGCATTGAGGTAGCAGGCAAGGGCATAGTCATTCGGGAAGGTATAAATACCATGGTTTGGGTTTGTGGAAGTTTGGTCGATAAGATCAGGGCGTTGGATAGTCAAAGTGGGAAAGGCTTGGGATATGGTGTTCACAGTCATGGATATGTCATCATTGGTCCTAACCCAACGCTCAAGTTCAAAGGTGATATTATAGCTCAAAATGTTCAATTCATGAATAGGCTCAACATCATCATGGGATTCCTCTTCAGCCATAGGTGGATCAGACACGTTAAGTTTGTTGTTTCGCTCTAGACCTACATTGGATTGAGATACATATTGGTGAATAACATCAATATATTTCTCTGTTATAAGCTCATCTTCTTCTGGAATGGCACCCCATTCATAGTCATTTGACTCAGCTTCTGATTCAGGATCTCTAGGAAATCTTAGAAAATGTGTGAAATTAGGATTAATACCCCAAGAAGGATTACCCTCAGTCTCTGACTTGAATTCATATTCATGGGAATCAGTGTCAAAATAATTATCCCCTTCTTCTTGATCAGTTTGATTGCCTTCGAGAATAACCATCTCTTGCGCTACAGTAGGTTCTTGTGTTTCTACTACATTAATTCTTCTGATAGGATCATCTTTATCATCAAGAAGATCTTTGATCTCTTTAGGCAATTTTTCATAGGGGATAAGCTCAGAGCTATCTGAATCATCATCAGAGGGTTCTGTTTCTTCTTTCTTGAGAAGGGGTTCTCCTGGTGCAATTTGTTCTATGACATGAGAACAACCACCTTTGAGATGATAGGGTTTCTTCTTAAAGCCTAAGCCACCAGTATCTTTTTTGGCTCTACCAATATGTGAAATGGGTGTCATAAGACCCTTTCCTCTGATTCCTAGAGGTCCTTGACCGGAGTATCCCATCTTGGCTATCAATTTGTTTCCTGGACCATATGAATTAGAAGGGATTGTAGGTGCTATAGATTCACTAGGTTGAACAATTTTGGATTCAGAATCATCTTTGTATAGCCATGCAAGCACAGCTTCATGCTCTTCAAATTCTTGTTTGGATACTTGCTCCGCCCCAAAATTTCTTTTGTATGCTTCCATAGGTTCCTTAGGTTCTGATTTAGACTGCTTCAAGGATTGTCCATACGACTTAGGTGAGATTGGGAGAGATGTCAGAGACAAGACTGGCTCTATAGTGTATTCTCCCATCCCATTTTTTTTGATATTGATCTCTTTAGCAATGTCTTCCATCTTGGATGTGGAAGCCACATTTTGTTGCTTGATGGAAGATTCTCTGTTATTAGGTACAAGCTTATCGGCACTTTCCTTCAATGTATTGCAAGTTGTACTCAAATCTGCTGGGATAGTAACTTCTACCCCTTCATAGGGAAATTTCAAGCATTGATGGTACATAGAAGGAATAGCTTGCATTTCATGTATCCAAGGTCTCCCTAGAAGGATATTGTAAGCCAATGGTAGATCAAGCACCTGACATGTGGTATCTTTGATGACCAGACCCACTCAGATGGGTAAGACAATGGTGCCTTTAGAAGCTCTTTCTTGTTCATCATAGGATTTTATGGTGATCTTCTTTTGAGGATCAATAGCCATCTCTGAGAATCCTAATTGTGTGATTAAGTTGCAAGAACAAATGTTGAGGCCTGTGCCCCCATCTATCAACACACGTTTGACTCGACGGTTTTGGATCAAGACTTCTATGTGCAAGGCCTGATTATGTGGGTGACTTAGGGAGTTGTCATCTTCTTCTGAAAAGGAGATATATTGTGGAGACGTTAGATGACCAACCATAGTCTGGAACCTATCTAGATCTAGATCATCAGGAACATTAGAGCCGAGCAAAGCTTTGTCTAGGATATCTCTATGAGCTGGAGATATTTGAAGTAACTCAAACATAGAGATTTTGGCATTGGTATGCTAGAGTTGTTGGATGATGCTATAAGATGTAGGTCTTGTATCCTTTGGATTGGAAGATTTTGAGGCAACCTTCTATTTAGAAGTAGATGTGAGATTGAAAGGTATCTTAGGGACATTAGATGAACTTGGTGTTTGTCCTTTCAGATGAGCCTAAGCTTGTGATCTGGTAACCACATTAGCTGAGGAATGATTTCTGTCTCTTCATACAATTGTGATGACATTGCAGCTCTCAGAGAGACATGGCTCAACCATATTGATGACAGCATTGTTTCCAAGGTAAGCGTAGTTGACTTTTTCCCCCATGTTAGGATGAGAAGTTGAAACTCCCTTGCCATGTTGTGGAAACAGTTCTATAAATGTTGTGTGATCGTTATTGCTGGTGGGATTATCGATCGTGATGTCCCCTTGATCTATCAAGTCTTGAATGGTATGTTTCAAGTGGAAGCATCTGTTAGTTTTGTGGCCTTTACTCCGATGGAAAGCACAAAATTCATTATCTTTCCACCAATATGGTTTTGGATCTGGATTAGAATTTTGGATTGGTGGTAAAGAGATGATGTTATCAGCTATTAGGGTTCTCAGAGCGGATTCCAAAGATTCTCCAAGAGGAGTAAACTTTCATTTATTATCCCACCATTTGAATGGCTTCTTTGGAGATGGTTCAACAGATACGCTTTAATGGCTTTGGTGCCAAGGGTAAGATTGTAGGCTGGTGCCTTTGATGGGGTGCGGATAGTGTCAACAACACCATCAGAGATGATACCTTTGTTTCTATTCCAGCTCTTGTTTTTATCTTTTGAGCTAGATCTAGATTCAGACTTGTCCTTTTGAAGTGTGATTTCTCCTTTCTTGACAAGTACTTTTTCAATCTTGATTGCATTATCTACCATTTTATCAAAAGATACATGATTTTGCATTTGTAATGGATACTTGAGCTCTGGAACAAGGTTATTGATAAAGATTTCAAGTTTCTCCATTTCGGGAATTTGTCTAGCATATAGAGAGAACTTCTTTCTCCACCTCTTGAGGAAAGTTAGGAATGATTCCCCTAGATATTGCTTGAGGTTACAGATATCGATCATGGTAATTGGATGTTGAATATTGTAGGAATATTTTTGATAAAACAATTTAATCAATTCCTCAAAAGTTTTGATCGTAGAAGGTAATCTTGAAAACCATTGAATGGATGCTCCTCCCAAGGATCTAGGAAAAAGATGCATCAGATAGGTCAATTCATGCATGAATTCCATGGAGTGTGTACAGAACTCTCTGACGTGATCTTGAGGATCAGAGTGTCCGTCATATTTGTCATACTTTGGCATCTCCACTCTTTTTGGGAATGGAGGCATATACAAGTCTTTGTCAAAAGGGAAAGGACAAAGGGCCTCCATGGAGAATTCCTTGGGTTCCTTCTCTTTCTCAATTTTATTCATTTTGACCTACATAGCGTGTAGCTGGTTCATTATGGCCATCATCAGAGTTTCTTCCTCATGTGTGATGATATCTTCGACATTGAAGTGAGGAGGAAGTTTAGCTCCTTCCTGGGCTAATTGCAAAAAGTATGCCTCTCTATCCACTTTCAAGAAATGCCTCATCATTCTTTGGAATTCATCATCATTCTGACATCAATGGATTTCAGAGGGGGTAGGTTCTTGGTCAGCATTATGTTGAGAATGGTGTCCTTGGGACCCTCCTCCTAGAGAACCATGGTTTGTCCCTGCTTGAGACATGGTAGGAGTTTTTGGGCTCCCTGGAATAGATTGAGGAGGAGTTTGCTGATTACCTCTGTGAGTTGATAAAGGAGGTATGTAACCAGTTTTCAATCGAAAGTTACCGAGACCGTCGTCTTCATAGATACCTGACTTGATGAGTTGTTCAAGAGTTCGACCCGGGGTATTGGTCAAAAGTAAGTACTAAGATGTTTCTTCTGATTTCTTGTGTAAAGAAGCTCTGGTCTCCACCATTAACTTTGAATGAAACAGAAGAAAAGGATGAAGACAACTGAAGAACAATTTGATTCGAGAAAATCGGATGGCGCAACCTTGTCAAGATTATGATAGTTTTGAAGATCTGATGAGATGTGGGTGAAGGAAACTATGTCCTGGATGTATGGGATAGATCACCCAAAAGATAGCGGACACGAGTTCTCAACACTTAGTCTATTTTTGAAGATTGATTGAAGATTGATAGTTATGACAAGGTTTTGACACGAGATAAAAAGGACTCAAATTGATCAAACAGAAGACTAGATCGGATTCAAAAGATCAAACTCATAAAATGGTAGAATGCTCAATAGCTACTGCTCTGTTCCTGACACAATGATATTTTTGACAGATTCTGGAACTAGGCTGGAAACATTGGATATCTTGCAATTTGACAATCTCTCAAATTTTTCCAAACAACACTCTGTAGACTCGTACGACATTGGGTAGTCTTTGAAATGATAGTTGCTAAACTCGTACGACAGTTGGGTATCAATGAAACAATAGTTTTAAAACTCGTATGACAGTTGGGTAGCAATGAAACGATAGTTGTAAATATCATACGACAGTTGCTAACAGGATTTTGACTTTCTTGGATTTGCTGGCATGAAAACTCATACGACACTGGGTTCTCAATCATACGACAGATGGGCAATACTGAAATGACATTTGACAAAAATTCGTATGACTTTTGACTTCCTGAAATGACTTTTGACTCCAGAAAGGATTTTATGTCAATTTTTGCAAAATTTAAGGTTTTCAGTTCTGGATTGTTTGCAAATTGTACTATCCAAATTTTGAAGGTTATACCAGATTTGATCATTTTTAATAGCCAAGTAGATAAACAAGCATGCAAAATAGCAAGCAAGTGATTCCAAGCACATCTGAAAACAATGAACAAGGGCAAAAGCAACCTTGCGCATGAACAATCAAGTGACCAAATTGTGCTAATCCCTGAGAGTACTAATTGTGTATGTTTTGAAAAGTTTTGCAATAACACACATATACCTGAAAGTGAAAAATTGGCCTCTCTAGGGTTTTTAGTAATGGTTTGACTCTGCAACTTTTATGATTCAAAGGGGTGAACTCCAATCCCGGTGCACCAGGGTTTTGACACAGTCTGAGAACTTAATCTTCAAGAGCTACTAGGGAGATCTGACAACCCTACAATGAACCATACCCGTGGAGATTTCTTCCACAAGGACATTTATATAGCGGTTGTCACTACCATGGCGAAAATGGCTATTACCGCTTGAGGTTCTGTCAATGCAGTTTGCCCTGTAAAGGGATTGTCTGCTATGGTTAACCCTCTCTAAAGGTGACTCACAGATTTATACCACAAGGGGACTTGGCTCCAGATTCAAGGTTTTGACACCTCTTCACTTTTAACCCAAACAAAGCAAGCAGATTAATCCGACATGCTAAGACAAAGTTTTGTTCCACCAAGGTCTGTGATATCAACTCCACGTGATCTATCAACCTCTCGGGGGAGAGAATGTATCAATCAATAAGAAAAGATGCACTAACCAATTTTGATTCACCAAAGCTCGTGATATCAACCCTACGTGACCTATCAACCTCTCCGGAGAGAGAATGTGTCGATCAATAAGAGAAGATGCACTAACCAAGTTGAATGTGAAATGCACTAAGTATCCTCCCTACCTACAAGGATTCTGTCGTCAAGAAAGATTTCTCTAGGAATCCAATCTCTCAAGAATCATGAATAGTGTTCATAGGGCCTAATTACTATGTGAGCACAGATATATTTCCGAAAGAAAATCTACCAAAAGCATCCAAAAAGTAGAAAGAGGAACACTTAACGCTTAAAGAAAATATAAGATGAGTCCACAAGGTGGAACACTTAACACCTCACACAAGCTGAAAATGAGTCCACAACTTAGAAAACAAGTGAGTTCCTAAAAGCACAAAAGGGTTGCCAAGTGGAACACTTAACGCTTCTGTCTTGTTGACCCCTCCCCTTTATGGCGCTGAGATTGCAACCACGGGGCAGAAATGAGGGGCCAATAGATTAGCAAGTCCAATAACCCAAGATAGCAATCAAGATCAATCACAAGTATTCTAAGACTACTTAATGAATCCTTAAGGGATCACAACCTAGTATCAAATTATGCAAGTGTGTAGAAATAGATCAAAAGCATGAAAAGATGCACACAAGCTTGACACGTGAGAGATTTATTTTAAGTCCAAATTGAAATGTTTTCAGAACAAGGAGAATACCTCGTGATCCTCACAATGCACTTAGTAGATTTTACCTGATTTTTAGCAATTTTTGTTGAGCTTTTCCATGCAAGCAAGTGACAAACTCCCCAACAAGCAAACAATCAAACAAGATATGCAAAATATATTCAACTTATGAAAACCATAGGGTTAGCTCTAAAAATCAATTGTTAGGAGCAATAATAACTAGAAATTAATCCAAATGACAACTCATATCATGCATTGAATCATATGAAAAATAAGTGCATACCCATCATAAAATTTTAATTTTTTTGCACTGCATTTGACCTAGTCAACAAGATCTGATTTTTTTGATATGATTTTGGCCACAAAAATAGAAATTAAGAATAGAAACCCTTGCTAAAAAATAGATAGCTTTCCAAAAATACAAAAATTTTAGAAAAATCTCTTCATTTGTGCCCTAGAGACCTGTTTTATCAAAACAGACTAGTTTTTGCAAATTGACTATTTGAGCTATTAAATTGCATCCAAATTTAAAACAAAAATAATAGACCCCTATAGAATTTGAAGAGATTTCCGAAAATATAACAATTTTAGAAAAATATGCTGATTTGCGTCAGATATTAATTTTTTATGAAAAATTGAAAAAAAATTATTAAAAATTCAAACTAATTCAGAAAATTCTGAATTTGTTTTTGAAACTTCCCTGATATGTCTCCAACCTGCAAAAAACAATTCAGACCAAAACTCCAAGCCGTTTGAGAGATAAAATTAAATCTTTGAAACTTTGGGGTTTTAGCTCCCAAAAAAATCAAAACTAGCATGCAAAGGTGGGTTGCCCCATGGTGGGTGCCAGAAATGTGTGTGTGAAAATTATACCTAATCTGTAGACATAACACTCAGTAAAATATTAGAGGTTAGTGATAATCAAAATCATGCAAAATTGAAAGCTATCTAACCAAGCGATTTACTGCCTTCTAATAGGTGCGAGATTAATGTTCTCATATTGTAATCGAGATCAGTGACCTAGACGACACCTAAATGAAGGATTTGAATGCAAAAGATGGATATGAAATTGAATGCAATTAATCTATATTTTTGATATTTTCTATGCAATAAGAATGATAAAAACCGATATGAATCTATGCTAGATGAAATTGATATGCTATGAATTGATCTATCTAACAATGATATGCAAAGCTATGAAATTCTATGCTATGATATGAAAAATATGCAATTGAAATTGATCTCACAAAGCTTTGAATTCGCAAGTTGATTCTTTCAAGCTGCAATTGTGCAAATTCTCCAAATCTGATATGCTATGATTCCTGTAGAGTAAGTTTGCAATTTTTGAGATGATTGAGAGATGCATTATGAAGAGATGAGCCTTGTTTTTATAGAAATCCAGGGCTTTGGAGGTGCATGAGAAAAAGCCATAAATCACTCAAATAACTCAGCTTGATTTTTGAGTTATTTTTAAATAAAGGATAATTCACTCACAAAAACATGCAAAAGCTAGGCTTTAACTCAAAATAGAGTTTAGCTTTAATTGATAATTGATAGTTGTTTGCTTTTATGATTGTGCATGTTTTATTTATGAATTAATTTAATAATAAAGTGATTTATGCTCAACTTAACTGCTTTTAAAAATAAAACAATTGATTTATGGGTTAATCAATTATTTAATCAAATTTTTATTAAAAACTATATTATTAAATAATGACAACTTGCTTTAATTAATTAAATAAAAATTTAATCAATTATTCATAGGATATTTGGATTTATTGTCAAAATAGAAATAATACAATTAATAATAGACAGAATTAAATTTAATTACACAATTAAGTGGCAAGATATTAAATCTAATTAATTAAATATAAAAATATTCAATTAATCAAGCTTTAGGATAAATGTGATTTATTGCCAAATAATTATAAAATTAAAAATAATTATGATGATTAGGAATATTACTAGGAATATTCCCCGATGCAGAATTTAAGATAATCAATTATGATTCGATGATGTTTAGATGTGCCTTAGGTTAGGACTTCGATGTCGATTTTGTTCGATTTGTCGATGTAGGAGGTTAATGAACATATAGCCCATTTTTGGGGTATTACAGGAAGGACATCAAATATCTCATCCTTAGGCACCTCAGAGAGGTTTTCACCTTTGGATACATCTTTTATTTTTACTTTTGTAGGTTCTGAGACTGCCACAAAGTGGTTTTCACCCTCAGAACTCCTCTTCTTTTTATTCTTATTCTTATTTTTCTGGCTAAGATACTTGATGTCTGACTCCGTCATGCTAACGCTAGGTTCACTGATGGAATTACTCATAGGCTCAACTACATTGAGGTAGCAAGCAAGGGCATAGTCATTCGGGAAGGTATGAATACCATGGCTTGGATTTTTGGAGGTTTGATCAATAAGGTCTAGATATTGGATAGTCAAAGTGGGGAAAGATTGGGAGATAGTGTTTATGGATATGGATCTGTCATCATTGGTCCTAACCCGACGCTCAAGTTCAAAGGTGATATTACAACTTAAGACATTCAATTCATGAATAGGTTTAATGTCATTGTGGGAGTCCAATTCAGCCATAGGTGGATCAGACTCGATAGGTTCATCATTTCTCTCTAGACTTACGTTGGGTTCAGGTGCATATTGGTGAATAACATCAACATGTTTCTCTGTAATAAGCTCATCTTCTTCTGGAATGGCTCCCCATTCATAGTCATTAGATTCTTCATCTCTGCCTCTAGGAAATCTAAGAACATGAGTAAAGTCAGGATGAATACCCCAAGAAGGGTTACCCTTAGATTCTTATTTGAATTCATACTCATGAGAATCTATCTCAAAATAACTACCACCTTCCTCTTCTTGATTGTTTTCAAGATTAGTTGGTTCTTGTGTTGCAACTATCTCTTGATTGATAGTAGGTTTTTGTGTTTCTACTACATTAATTCTTTTGATTGGATCATCTTTATCATCAAGAAGGTCTTTGATTTCTTTAGGAAAATGTTCATGAGGAACAAGTTCTGAGCTGTCTGAATCACTATTTGATGGGTCAATTTCTTCCTTCTTAAGAAGAGGTTCTCCCAGTGCGATCTACTCTATGACATGGGAACAATTACCTTTGAGGTGGAAGGGTTTCTTTTTAAAACCTAAGCCAACAGTATCTTTGTTTTCCCTACCAGTATGTGAAATAGGTGTTATAAGACCTTTTCCTCTTACTCCTAGAGGTCCTTTACCTAAATATCCCATCTTAGCTATTAATTTATCTCCTAGACCATATGCCTTAGAAGGGATATTGGATACTGTAGAGTCACTAGTTTGAACCACTTGAGATTCAAGTTCATCTTTGTATAGCCATGCAAGCACAGCTTCATCTTCTTCAAATTCCTACTTGGAGACTTTTTCTGCTACAAAATTCTTTTTATATGCCTCAAGAGGTTCCTTAGAGTATGGTTTGGACTGTTTTAAAGATTGTCCATAAGACTTAGGTGAGATAGGGAGAGATGTCAAAGATAAGACTGGCTCTATAGTATATTCTCCCATACCATTGTCTTTGATATTGACCTCTTTTGCAATGTCTTCCATTTTAGATGTGGATGCTTCTTTGGTTGGCTCAATGGAAGATTCTCTGTTATTAGGCACAAGTTTATCTGCACTTTCCTTCAATGTATTTCAAGTGGTGGATATGTCTGCTAGAATAGTGACCTCTACTCCTTCATAAGGAAATTTCAAGGATTGGTGAAACGTAGAAGGAATAGCCTTCATCTCATGTATCCATGGTCTCCCTAGAAGAATGTTGTAAGCTAAAGGTAGATCAAGAACTTGACATATAGTATTTATGATAACTAGACCTACTCTGATAGGTAAGACAATGGTGCCTTTAGAAGATCTTTCCTATTCATCATAGGCTTTTATAGTTATTTTCTTTCTAGGATCAATAGCCAATTCAAAAAATCCCAATTGTGTGACCAAGCTGTAAGAACAAATGTTTAGGTCAGTTCCCCCATCTATCAACACACATTTGACTCTACGGTTTTGGATCAAGACTTCTATATGCAAGGGCTGGTTATGTGGGTGACTCAAGGATTTTTCATCTTCCTCTAAAAAGGAGATATATTGCGGAGATGTAAGATCTCCAACCATAGTCTGGAACTTGTCTAAATCAAGGTCATCAGGAACATTGGATCCGAGCAAAGCTTTGTCTAGAATAGCTCTATGAGCTGGAGATATTCGAAGAAACTCAAACATGGATATTTTTGCGTTAGTGTGTTGGAGTTTTTGAACAATTCTATAAGATGTTGGCCTTGTATCTTTAGGATTGGAAGATTTAGAAACAGCCTTCTGTTTGGAAGCGGAAGAAAGATTGAAGGGCATCTTGGGGACATTTGATGAATCTGGGATTTGTCCATTCAGATGTGCTTGAGCCTGTGATCGAGTAACTACATTAGCTGAAGGATGATCTCTATCTCTTTTCATAATTGTGATGACATTGCAATGCTCAGAGAGAAAAGGTTCAACCATATTGATAACAACATTATTTCCAGGGTAAGCATAATTGACCTTTGCCCCCATATTATGCTGAGAAGATGAAACTGCTTGACCATGTTTTGGAAACAATTCTGTGAATGTTGTATGATCATTATTGCTCTTATGATTATCAATCATGATGTATCCCTTATCAATTAGATCTTGAATAGAATGTTTCAAGCGTAAGCAATTATTAGTTTTGTGACCTTTACCCCAATGGAAATCATAGAATTCATTATCTCTCCACCATTTTGGTTTAGGATCAGAATCAAATTGTCAGATCTCAGGAAAAGAGATGATGTTATTAGCCAGTAGAGTTCTCATAGCTAATTCTAAAGATTCTCCAAGAGGAGTGAACTTTCATTTATTATCAGCAAACCAAGATTTGTATTCTAGCTTCTTTTGAGATGGTTCAAACACCTTTTTCTCTAAGGCTTTAATTGCTTGGGTGCCAATAGTTAGATTGAAAGTTGGTGCCTTTGATGGGGCACAGATAGTATCAACAACACCATCTGTGAAAATGCCTTTATTCTTGTTCTAGTTTTTGTTCTTGTCATTTTGAAGTGTGATTTCTCCTTTTTTCACAAGTACTTTTTCAATTTTGATCGCATTTTCTACCATTTTATCAAAAGATGCATGATCTTGCATCTGTAAAGGGTAGTTGATCTCTGAAACAAGATTATTGATGAAGATTTCCAGTTTTTCAGTTTCTGGAATTGGCCTAGCATATAGAGAGAATTTCTTCCTCCATCTTTTGAGAAATGTCAAGAATGGCTCACCTGGATATTGTTTGAGATTGCAGATATCGATCATGGTGATTGGATGTTGAATGTTGTAGGAGTATTGCTGATAGAAAAATTCGATCAACTCCTCAAAAATTTTGATAGTGGAAGCAAATCTAGAGAACCAATGAATGGCTGCTCCCCCTAGAGATCAAGGAAAGAGACACATCAGATAGGTTGGTTTGTGCATGAACTCCATAGATTGTGTATAGAATTTTTTGACATGATCTTGGGGATCCAAGTGTCCATCATACTTATCATACTTAGGCATCTCCACTCTTTTTGGGAATGGTGGCATGTACAAGTCTTTGTCAAATTGAAAAGGACATAGGGCCTCCATGGAGAACTCCTTGGGTTCCTTTTCTTTCTCAAGGTTATTAAGCTTGACCTGCATGGCATGCATCTATTTCATCATAGCTGTGAGTGGAGTTTCTTCTTCATGTGTAATGATATCTTCAATATTAAAGTTGGGAGGAATTTTAGCTCCTTGATGAGCCAATTGTAAAAAGTATGCCTCTCTGTCTTCTTTCAAGAAATGCTTCATCATTCATTTGAAGTTATCATCATTTTGATATTGAGCAATTTCTTCAGGTGTGGGCTCCTGATCTACACCATGTTGAGATTGAGCTCTTTGAGAACCAAAGTGTGTCCCTTCTTGAGACATGGTAGGAGTTCTCCCTGGGGTAGATTGATGAGGAGTTTGTTGATTACCTCCATGAGTTGATGAAGGAGGAATGTAACTAGTTTTTAATCGAAAGTTGCCAAGACCGTCGTCTTCATAAAGACTAGAATTGTAGAGTTGCTCAAGAGTTGGACCCCTGATAGCGGTTATAGGTAAGGTATGAGATGCTTCTCCAGATTTCTTATGAGAGGAAGCTCTAGTTTCCACCATTAACCTTGGGTGAAGCAAAAGAATATGATGAAGACAACTAAAGAAGGATCTGATTCAAGAAGATCAAATGATGCAACCTTCTCAAAGTTTTGATTGATTGAAGCTTAGATTAGACATAGATGAAGGAGACTATGACCTAGATGTATGGGTAAACTCCCAAAAGATAGCGGACATGAGTTCACAACACTTAGTCATTTTGATGATTGATTGAGGATTGATAGTTATGACAAGGTTTTGACACAAGATGATAAAGACTCAAATTGATTAAACAGAAGGCTAAATCAGATTCAAAAGGCCACTTTAGGAAAATGATTGGATTCTCAGTAGTTGCTGCTCTATTGCTGACATGGTGATTTGTTTGACAAGTTCTGGAAATAGGCTAGAAAAGTTGGGTCTCTGACAGTTCTGACAACTTTCTAACAACTTTCCAAAATTTCCCAAATGACTTTCTACAGGCTTGCACGACAGTGGGTATAGTATGAAAAAACAATTGAAAAACTCCTATGACAGTTGTCAAACTTTCATGACAATCGATTGTAGGAATTTTGACTTTTGGAATTTACTGGCAAAAAAACTCGTACGACAATTTACCTGATACCATACAACAATCTGGGGGTTCTGAAATGATAATAGCCAAAAGTCGTATGACTTTCTGACTTTAAAAAATGACTGTTGACTCCAGAAAAGTGTTTGACATCAAATTTTGCAATTTTTGAGGTTTTCAGTTTCAGATTGTTCACAAAATTGTTTGTCCAGATTTGAAGATTGTAGTGGATTGATTTGTTCTTAGTAACCAGATAGATAAACAAGCACGCAAAATAGCAAGCAAGTGATTTCAAGCACATCTAAAAATAATGAACAGGGGACAAAGCAACCATGCGCATGAACAATCAAGTGACTAAATTGTGCTAATACCTAGGAGTGCTAACAGTGTATGTTCCAAAAAGTTTTGCAATAACACACATATTCCTAGAAAAATGAAATTTTGGCCTCACTAGGGTTTTTAGTAATGGTCTGTCTCTACAACTTTTGTGATCTCAAGAGGGAAAACTCCAATCCAAGCGCACTGGGGTTTTGACATAGTCTGAGAATTTAATCAATCAGGAGCTGCTAGGGAGATCTGACAGCCCAACAAGAAACCACACCTATGGAGATTTCTTCCATAAGGACATTTATATAGCGGTTGTCACTACCATGGTGAAAATGGCTATTACCACTTGAGGTTCTGTCAACATGATTGACCCAATTAAGGGAATGTCCACTATAGTTAACCCTCTCTAAAGGTGACTCACAAAATATACCACATGGAGACTGGTTCCAAATTCAAGGATCTAAGTTTCTGGTACTACCCAAAAAGGGAGTAGAGCATAATCCTCTAGCCTTTTCGCTTTTAACCCAAACAAAGAAGATAGATTAATCTAACATGCTAAGACCAAGATTATCTCACAAAGATCTATGATGTCAACCACTCATGATCTATCAACCTCTCCAGAGAGAGAATGTATCAATTAGAAATTGAAGATGCACAAATCTAGTAGAACGTGAGACTCCCTCAGTATCCTCCCTACCTACAAGGGTTCCTTTGTTGAGAAGAGTTTCACTAGAAACCCACACTCTCAAGAGCCATGAATAGTGCTCATAGGGCCTATTTACTATGTGTAACAAAGATGCTAAAAAGAAAATCTATGTTCATTTTTAATAGCCCAAAATGAAATCTGTGATATGAAAGCAATAAAGGTCACACAAGCTTAACACACAAGAGTTATTTTTTAATCCAAATTGAAACGTTATCAGCTGAAAAGATTACCTAAATTTCTCACAACATGCTTAGTAGATTATTACCTATTTTTAGCAATTCTTGCACTTTTTCCAATCAAACCCAGCAAAAATCAATCAGAAATAGCAAATTTCAATTGTTAATGTTAGCTGTTAGTCCAAATCTGGAAAACTATTTGAAAAAGTGAAATAACAATTGAAACCTGGCACTAAAACTCATATGATAGTGGGTCACCCACCAGACAACAGTCCAAAAACTCATACGACACTGGGTACCAGATCATACGACAATCAAAATTCCAAATGACACTGTGATCTTGATGGTATGATCCTCGATCAAATAAATTATCGTACGACAGTGGGTATCTCCTGGTATGAGTTTCTGACAAAACTCATATGAAAATTGTATGGACAGAAATAAAAAATCATAGCTTGGAATAGAAAATGACAAGAAGATGATAGAAATTGATAAAAATTGAATGGAAACCCATTTCAGGGCCCCACGGTGGGTGCCAAAAATGTGTGTGAATTTTGTACCTAGTTGTAGACACAACACTTCAGTAAAACATTAGAGGTTAGCAAAAATTGAAATCGTGCAAGTAATTGAAAACTAAACTAACCAAGTGATTTACTGCCTTCTAGTAGGTGCGAGTATGTATTCTCAGATTGGACTGAGATCAATGACCTTGACGACACCTAAATGAAGGATTTGAATGCAAGATCTAGATATGAATTGGATGCAAATTAATCTATTTTTTTGGATTTTAGATGCAATAAGAATGATAAATCTGATATGAATCTATTATATATGAAAAAAAATTTGATATGCAATACAATTAATCTAACAATGATATGCTAAAATATGAATGATCTCACAAAGTTGTTGATTTCCAAAACAAGCTCCAATTCTTCAGACACCAATTCGCCAGCATAAGTTTGCACAATTATGAGATATGAGATTGAAGAGCTGAGCCTTGGTTTTATAGAAATCCAGGGCTTTGGGGATGCATGGAAAAGCCATAAATCACTCAGATAAACTCAGCTTGATTTTTGAGTTATCAAAGAATAAAAGATAATTAATTCACAAAATCATGCAAAAATAGCTTTTTAACTCAAATCAGAGTTGAGTTTATTTTTAAAACAACTTGAATTGATTTTCTAATTTCAAGTTTAACTACTTTTTGAATGTGCATAATAATTATGAATTAAATAAATAAACAAAGTGATTTATTTCTGACTTAACTGATTTTTAAAAATAAAACAATTGATTTATGGGTTAATCAATTATTAAATCAAACTTTTATTCCAAAATAATATCATTAAATATGACAACTTGCTTTAATTAATTAAATAAGAATTTAATCAATTAATGATAGGAATTTTGATTTTTGTCAAATTTTAAATAATAATAATTAGGAATAAATATAATTAAATTCAATTAAATAATTAAGTGGTAGAATTAAATCTAATTAATTAAATATTGAGAATATTCAATTAATCAAACTTTACGATAAATAGGATTTATCACCAAATAATCATTAAATTAAAGATAATTAAGATAAATAGGAATATTACTAGGAATATTCCCCGATGCAAAATTTGAGATAATCAATTAAGATTCGATGATGTTCAGATGTGCCTTTGGTTAGGACTTTGATGTCAATTTCATTCGATAAGTTGATATAAGATGTTAATGAACTTATAGCCCATTTTTGGGGTATTACAGGTTTCACCCTGAGTTTTAGTGATCTTCCTTGTCCTAGGTTTCCTTGTTCCTACTTTGATAGGGTTTTGGTTGTTTTCTTTGTAAAATCCTTAGAAACCCTTGTCCTCCTTGGTCAGATTATTTTTCCTCGTTACCTTTTGTGGCTTATGTCATGGGTTGTCTAATCACCAAAGATGGATTTTTCAATGAAATCCTAGTGGTTTATCATTTTAAGTCAGGACCCTTTTTATTTTTCTAACCATGTCACTCATTTTCCCTTGGTTTGTTGATTCATTCTATGACTTAAGCGGGACCGTTTTACCTTTTCTAGTTGGGAGCTACATGTCAGGTTTTTTGTGATCCCATAATGATGTCATCTTTTGTCATAGTTTGATAGCAGGATCGAGAGGTCCCACCATCTTTCCTTTTCTTGTTGGTCAACATCATTTCTTAAAACCTTATATTATAATCTTGTGTCCAACTTGGTTTAGTTTCAAATTACTATAGCCCTGATCTTTTTGCACATGGTGAAAATGAATGGAGATCTTTTATATGTCAAGAAGGTTGTTCGATGGCTGCTTCACCTCAATGTTGCCTAGTGATTAAATCTTTGAAGTAATCAATGGCTCTCGTGATCCCTCAGTTTCAAAGTGATCGATTGTTATTCTTCACAGGATTGTGAGATGTTACCACATGGCGAGGCCAATCATAGAAGGATAAACTGGATGGTGGGCCTAGAGTTGATAGATGGCACAATCTTGTGATCCTATAATCTAGACTAACAAGGAGAGAGAAGCAGCATAGGATTACGAGAGGGTGCCACATGGTGTCGGTAGTTAAGATGAGTAGTGTTTCCCAATGATTAAATCTCTGAAGTAATCAATGTTTCTCATAATATATGAGTTTTAAATTGATCAACTATTATTATTCACGGGATCATGATATGTGGACATGTGTCTTGGGCTAGCGGGTGATTGAGCAGTAGGAATTGTAATACCCCAAAAATGGGCTATAGGTTCATTAACCTCTTACATCAACAATTTGATCGAAATCGACATCGAAGTCCTAACCTAAGGCACATCTACACATCATTTTATCAAAAATTGATTTTAGCTTAATTCTATATCAGAGAATATTCCTTGAATATTCCTTTATCCTAATTATCTTTGATTAATTAGATATTTATCCTAAAGTTTGATTAATTAAATATTTAATTAATTAGATTTAATTCTGCCACCTAATTATTTAATTAGATTTAATTCTATTTATTCCTAAATTGTATTATTTAATTTTGACAATAAATCAAAAATCTCATGACTGATTGATTAAATTCTTATTTAATTAATTAATGTCAGTTGTCAATATTTAATGATATAGTTTTGAATTAAAGTTTGATTTAATAATTGATTAACCCATAAATCAATTGTTTTAAATTTAAAATCAGTTAAGTTGAAGATAAATCACTTTATTTATTTAATTAATTCATAATATCTATGCACATTTAAAGGAGCAGTTAAACTGAATGGAAAATCATATCCCAAAATAATAGGGATCTACAAAGAGGTTTTTTTTCTTTGATCGATGGCTTTCGCGAGGCAGCTCTGCAACACGAGCTAGGGCCTCCATGCCCTAGCTTTGTCTGGTTCATTCGCTGGTGAAGGAGAGTGATAACGGTGCGCAGAAGGCTTCAGACGGCCGCTTTCCCTGCTGCGTGGTGTGGGAGGATCGTAGGTCGGGCGCTGTGGGGGGAGAGAGTTTGCAGAAGGGTGGAGGGAGGATTCCTCTCCCACTATTGGGATTTGCCTTATGGCTGCCGGGTCTATGGCTGAAACGACTTTGGGGAGCCAGAAATTGGATTTTCATGAAACGATAGGCCCAAAATTTTCAAATGAAGGGATGAAGACATTTGATAATAACCTGTTTATGCCACACTCTGGGAGTGCTGATTTGGGGTTGTCTAATAGCTGAAGAATTACGAAGACAAACGGCTATCTCGAGAGGTGCAAGGAGAGGCCAAAACTGATGATTCTGGCGGAGTTGATTGCCGAAGATGTTGAGTATTATTCTCACCACTCCCTATATTGTAAGTTTTTGGGGATGAGGGTTTCCCTGCAATTTTTAGAGGCCTAGGCCCAGAGGACCTGGGAGCCAGAGGGGGAGATGGAGATTATGTTGTTGGCGAACAATTATTTCATGGTTACCTTTAACTGCACTGCTGATCGCAACCGGGTATTTGAGGGAGGTCCTTATTTTTATAATAAGGTTGGACTGTTTATCAAGCCATGGCATGCCGGATTCAACCCCGCAGAAGACCTTCCAAATTGTGTCCCGGTGTGGGTTCGTTTACCGAGGTTCCCAGTGGAATGCTGTCGGGAGGACGTGCTGCACCTTTTGGCCTTAGTGCTCGGAAAGCTGGTGGGGACTTCATCGCAGACTTTGGGGAAAAAGGTAATGACTTTTGCTTGCATTTGTGTTGAAATTGATCTTAGTAAGCCTTTGCCCGATGCAATAGAGATGTGTGCGGGTGCTTATTCTTGGGTACAACAATTGGACTACGAAACTCTCCCCTTTCGATGTCAACTTTGTCGTGAATATGGGAATTTGCAGTGAAGGTGCCCGAGGTACAAGCCTAAGGAAGCCCAATCTTCACAGCCTGCAAGTAACCTACCTGTTACGGATAAAGGGAAGAATATCCCTCCGGTTGAGGCTGGCACTTCTGATGGTTTTACCACGGTCAGGACTCGAAACCGGAATAGGGGCGAAAAGAGGACATTTAAAGAAAGGCGCAATGATGTTACTTTCAATAGATTTGAGGTTTTGGATGAGCTCAACCAACAGGAAGTGAACCCGGGGTTGATTGACTTGGATCAAGGGACTGCAGGCTTAGCACAGGAGGATTCTATTCTTGATTCTTCTATGGATTTGCAAGGGGATGAGGGTCAACACTTTGAACTTGAATAGTAAGGGAGTATTTCTGAGATGCAGGAACCAGTGGCTGTAGTTACTACAGTAGGAGTGGAATCTTTGTCTATTGGGAAGAGCAGGGGGCCAAACTTGGCAGTGAAAACTAAGCCTCTTCCCAAATTGGGCATTCTGCAGAAAGATATCAAGAAAGGTGGGGCTGAGAAATTGGTGAAACCGGGCAGAAAAAGGGATATGGAAAAGATCAAACTAGCTGGTGAGAATTTGGTGGAGTTAGGGGCAGTTAAGCCTTTGGATGCTATATTCCCAGACCCCTTGAAATGATTGTTCTGTCATGGAATGTAAGGGGCTTGAATAGCGGCCCTAGACAAAAAGCGGTTCATGAGTTAGTCAGAAAGCAAGGTCCGGATGTGGTTTTTTTACAAGAAACTAAGCTCTCTATTGCGAGCATGCAAGGTTTAATGCCTAAGTTGTGGAGAAATGGTGAGTGCTAGTGTATTGGAGCTCAAGGAGCCTCTAGGGGTCTGGCATGCTTATGGAATCCTCGAAGAATTCAGCCTCTTTGTTGGATTTCCACTAAGTCATCTATGTCTATGACTGCTACCTGTCTTGAGTCAGGGGATGTTATATTATTCTCCAATATTTATGCTCCCACAGATTTCCAGGGTAAGCAAGGCTTGTGGTCCCACATCAGATTGATCCATAGCATGATGCCTTTCCATCCTTGGATTTTGGCTAGTGACTTTAATGCGATTTGTGAGTTGGCTGAAAAGTATGGTGCTGCTGGAAGGTTGGAACCCTCTGCAATGCTGCTTCGAGATAATATCAATCTTTTGAATCTTGTTGATATCAAACCCAACAATGGCCAGTTCACCTGGAACAATCGTCAGGTTGGTGACTCTTGTATTGCAGAAAGATTGGACCGATTTCTGGTTTCCTGTTATTGGGTTGGAGGAATGTGGTCATCTTGCTCTGAGATCTTGGATTGGAGAGGATCGGACCATTGGCCTATCAAATTGGCTATAGAATCAACAAGGATGCTTCGTAAGCCCTCTTTTAGGTTCCAGCTTATGTGGTTGAGGGATTCATCTTTGTATGAGTTAGTTTCGGATTGGTGGAAGAAGGGGAGACCAGCCCATGGTACATCAATGTTCATCTTTGCTAAGCTTCTTCAACATGTTAAACTGGAGCTCAAACGATGGAACCGATTGTACTTTGGGAATGTTTTCCAAGAGAAGGAGAGGTCTCAGGCTGATCTAGATGGCATTACGAGGAGGATAAGGGAGAATGGGGTAACTACTGACTTGCTCCAGGAAGAGGCTCGGGCTGTGAAAATTCTGGAAGAATGGGAACTGCGAGAGGAAATGTACTGGAAACAAAAGGCTCGAATTGAGTGGCTTCAGGAAGGGGACAAAAACACTGCTTTCTTCTTCAATTCGGTGAAAGCCAGGCGCCATGGCAATTCTATCTCTGGTCTGGTGAATGACAAAGGAGACCACCTTTCTTCCTTCCCAGAAATGTCTAGGGAGGTAGTGCAGTACTTTGAAGCTCTTTTTCATGAGGACTCACAAGGGGGGTCTCCTGAGGAAGCGCAAATTCTTTCTTGTATCCCTTCTCTTGTTTCTGATGAGTTGAACCAGCAGCTTATGAGCGGTATTTCACTTGAAGAACTGGAAGGGATTGTGTTTAGTATGAAGAAAGGGAAGGCTTCGGGTCCTGATGGTTTCCCAATTGAGTTTTTTCAAGAGTTCTGGGATATCATCAAATATGATCTCCTGGCTGTGGTTCAGGAGTCTCAACACAGTAAGCAGATGTTGAGGGCTCTAAATGCTACTTTTCTCGCTCTCATCCCCAAGAAAGAGGGGGCTGATAGGTTAAGCCAATTTCGGCCTATCTCCTTATGTAATGTTATCTATAAAATTATTTCTAAACTTATTGCTGACAGGTTGAAGAAGGGGCTTGGTGACTTGATCTCAGAAGAGCAAAGTGGTTTTGTGGTAGGTAGACAAATTCTGGATGGGATTGTCATTGCAACTGAGGCCATCCATTCTATGGCCAACTCAAAAGAAAAAGCGATGTTTATCAAATTAGACATGGCTAAGGCTTATGACAGAGTTAAGTGGCCCTTCCTTCGATAGGTTCTTAGTGCTTTTGGCTTTGCGGAAGAATGGATTCAATGGGTATGGAGCTGTGTTACTTTAGTTTCTTTCTCGGTGCTTATGAATGGGAGTCATTCTAAACTGTTCGGGGCTTCGAGAGGTCTTCGTCAGGGAGACCCTCTCTCTCCTTACTTGTTTATTATTATGGCTGAAGGATTGGGGAGATGGATAAAATAGAATATGGAGTTGGGTATTATTCATGGCTGGAAGTGGGGTGGAACCATACCTGCACAAACTCACCTGCAATTTGTGGATGATACTGCTCTGTTGGGGATGGCTACAATGAGGGAGGCCTCTAATCTCCGCAAGGTCTTGGATGCTTATTTGGTTGCCTCAGGTCAGAAGATTAATGAGGAAAAATCCTCCATCTTCTTCTTTAATACCCCGGGCCGTATTCAGTAGAGAGTTGCTCACATTTTGAGATTTCAAATCGGGAACCTTCCAGTGATGTATCTTGGCATTCCTATCTCGGTGAGTAGACTACCTAAGGAGTCTTGGCAGATTATTCTGGACAAATTCAGGGAGAAAGTTAATCACTGGACCCATCGGTGGCTATCCTTTGCTGGTCGGGTCCAATTGATCAAGTCAGTAGTGCAGGCTCTCCCCATTTACAGATGCATGTTATAGGTGGCTCCTATGGGCTTTCTTAAGGATCTTGATTCTATGGTGCGTCATTTTTTATGGGCTGGCTGCTTGGAGACCTCTAAATGGAGTTTGGTTAGATGGGAAGTGATTTGTAGTCTGAAACAATATGGTGGATTAGGCTTGAGGCAGTCAGCTCTGATTGGGGAGGCTTTGGCGGCTAAGCTGTACTGGCGATGGTGTAATGAGCATGATAAGGGCTGGGCTAAGGTTCTTTCTCTGAAGTATCTCCCAGGAATTCCTCCTCTTGATATCTCTAGATGCCCCCTAGTGGGGAAGGGATCGGTGATTTGGAGTACCCTTAAGAAAGGGGCTAAGCTTATCAAGGATGGTTTATTCTGGATCTGCAAGAGAGGGACAGAGGCTCTCTTCTGGTCAGATTCTTGGGATGGCTATCCCCCCATCAACTCACAGTTTCCTATCCTGTCGACTCTCTGCCAGAGATTTCTAGATGCTGGGTGGTCAAGGGTGAGTGACTTTAAGTCTTTTTTCCCCTGTGGTTAGATGGAGTTGGCTAAATGGAAGCCCCAAGATGATTGGCCGGTTGTGGGTTTGCAAGAGGAGTGTGCTTTGCTGTTTAATATCCTCTCCAGAAGAAGATGTTGTTCTCTCCGGGAAGATGACAGGATTTCCTGGGCACCCAATCCTATGGGGACCTATACTGTAGCTTCTGGCTATAGTAGGTTATTGTCTCATAAGATGCTGGGGCCTGAAATTCAGTGGTGGAAAAGGGTGTGGAACAAGCTTTCTTGGCCAAAATGTAATTGTTTTGTTTGGATGTTGGCGTGGAATAAGTGTTTGACTTGGGATAATATTCGCAAGAGAGGCTTCCTCGGTCCTTCTATTTGTGTTATGTGTGGGGAAAATGAGGAGGATTCAGCCCACTTGTTCTTTCGATGCCATTTTTCCCTACAACTTTGGCATTTTTGGTGGGATGTATGGGCCACTCCTTGTGTACATGCTTCCTCCTTGATTGAGTTCTGGCAAGGGATGGGCCGACCTCCTTCTGTGGCACCCTTTCTGCAGGAGGTGTGGTTTGTGGGGCCTGCTTTCTTATTGTGGAAAATTTGGCTGGAGCGCAATCGTAGGATCTTCCGGGGGGAACAAAGAATCATGCAACAAACATGGCAGAAGCTATTGGGCATGGTCCAAGAGATAGTGGGGGCTAAGTGCGATGTGGAATTTCCTCTAGGGAAACGGGATACTGAGCTGGTGGACAGATTGGGGATTATAGGGGACCCTGCAGCCTTGATCAAGGCTAAGCGAAGGTGCCGTGAGAAGAAAAAAATTAATAGGGTTGGCAAGTGGCATCTTCCCCCCAATGGCGTCTTGAAGATCAATACTGATGGCTCTTCAAGGGGTAATCCTGGTTTGGCTAGGATTGGTGGGATTGGTAGAGACTCTCTGGGATCAATGATCTTTTTCTTCTCGATCTACGAAGGGGTACAGACCATTAACCTTGTGGAAGGTTTAGCTATTCTTGCTGCTCTTGAGAGAGCTCATGCTAAAGGTTGGAGAAGGGTAGTTTGTGAATCTGACTCTCAGGTATTGGTCAATTTGCTTATTGAATAGAAGGTGGATAATGTTAGTTGGCAGCTGGCTAGGATGGTGCAACAAATTTTACAGGTTAGTTCTTTGATGGATACAGTGACTTTTGCCCATATCCCAAGGGAGTGGAATAGGGCAGCTGATTGTTTGGCAAAATGGGCCTCTGAGCATGCTAAGAGAGGGACAATTGAGGAGTGGGAGTTGGCTCCTGAGGCACTCCGTCTGGATTTAAGGAATATTCTGGATGAAGACAAGATTGAGAATGGGGACAGATGATGATGTTTACTGATTTCTCTTTGTTTAAAGTGGGGCTTTTGTTTTCCTTGGGACCTCTGGTCTGTGCTTTCTTTGTAATGATGCTGGCTGATTATCAATAAAGTTTTTACCCCTTTCTTTCAAAAAAAAAAAAAAAGGAGCAGTTAAACTTTAAATCAGAAAATCAATTCAAGTTTTTATCTTTTGGAAACTCAACATCTATTTTGAGTTGAAAATTGATCTAAACTTCTGATTTAAGTTAAAAAGTTGTTTTTGCATGATTTGCATGATTTTGTGAGTTGATTTGTTTCTAATTTCTTGTTAACTCAAAAATCAACCTGAGTTTATCAAGAGTGATTTATGGTTTTTCTTAGGCATCCTCAAGCCCTAGATTTCTATAAAATCAAGGCTCAACTCTTCATAATACAACCCTCGAATTTACACAATTACTCTGGCAAATTTTTGATTGAAGGATTAAGCACTTGCGACAAGTGATTTGTGAGATCTTTCATTGTTGGTCATAGCTTTGCATAGTTTTCATATCATAAGCATTCATAGTTTTTCATATCATTCTTAGAATAATCTACATATCATTTCGATTCAATTCTAGCTTAGATTCATTCAAGTTTTTCATCCCAATTGCATACAAAACCCAAAAAAATAGATTAATCTGCATTCATACAGTTTTTCACTCTTTTTCATTCAAATCCTTCATTTAGGTGTTGCATTGTCACTAATCTTGATTTCAATCTGAGAACATCATACTCGCAGCTACTAGAAGGCAGTAAATTGCCTGGTTAGCTTAGTACAATTTTCACATGCACATTTTTGGCACCCACCATGGGGACCTGAAATGGGTTTCCATTTCTTTTTTATCAATTTCTATCTATTTTCTATCATTTTCTGATCAATTATGTGATTTTATTCTCTCTCGTACAAGTTTTGTTAGAAACTTGTGCTAGGACCCTCTGAGTGTCATATGACATTTTACATTTTTGAGGCTCATATCAAAAACTATAGATTGTCATTTGGAGGCTTCTTTGTCGTGCGGGCAGGTACCCACTATCGTATGAGTTTCCTGAAAGTTGTTCCAGAGGTGACCCACTATCATATGAGATTTGGATTGTTGTATGAGAGGTAACCCATTGTCATACAAGTTTTGGTACCAAGATTCAATTATCATTTCAGATTTTTAGGCAATTTGTCAGATTTGATTTTCAAATTTGGACTAACGGCTAACCCTAACAATTGAACTCTGTTGTTTCTGATTGATATTTCCTAATTTTGATTGGGAAAGTGCAACTAAATAGCTAAAATAGGTAAAATCTACTAAGCGCGTTGCGAGGAATTCAGGTATTCCTCTACAAATGATAACACTTCAATTTGGACATTTAAAATGAACTCTCTTATGTCAACCTTGTGTGACTTTTCTTGCTTTCATATCACAGACTTTAGTTTTTGGGCTATAAAATGAACATAGATTTTCTTTCTGCATATCTGTTGCACATAGTAAATAGGCCCTATGAACACTATTTGTGGATGATCTTGAGAGAGTGGGCTTCTTTTTCTTGTTCATGCATGTGAAGCTCTTCTTGATGAAGGATCCCCTTGTAGGTAGGGAGGATACTGTGATTATCTTGTGTTCTACTAGATTTTTCAGTCTTCAAATTTTGATCGATACATTCTCTCTCTGGAGAGATTGATAGACCATAAGTGGTTGACATCATAGATCTTGGTGACATAATTTTAGTCTTAGCATGTCAGATTAATCTGTCTGCTTTGTTTTAGTGAAGTGAAGAGGCTAGGGGATTATGATTTACTTCCTTTTTGGATAGTACTAGAAACCCACATCCTTGAATCCGATCTAGTCTCCCTGTGGTATCTTTTGTGAGTCACCTTTAGAGAGGGTTAACCATAGTGGACATTCCCTTAATTGGGTCAACCACGTGGATAGAACCTCAAGTGATAATAGCCATTTTTGTCATGGTAGCAACAGTCGCTATATAAATGTCTTTGTGGAAGAAATCTCCACAAGTGTGGTCTCTTGTTGGGCTGCTAGATCTCCCTAGCAGCTCCTAATTGATTAAATTGTTGAACTATGTCAAAACCCTGGTGTGCTTGGATTGGAGTTCGCTCTCTTGAGATCATAAAATTTGTAGAGTCAGACCATTACTAAAAACCCTAGCGAGTCCAATTTTTCATTTTCTAGGAATATGTGCGTTATTGAAAAACTTTTTGGAACATACATAAATAGCACTCCTAGGGATTAGCACATTAAATCACTTGATTGTTCATGTGCAGGGTTGCTTTATCCCCTGTTCATTATTTTTAGACGTGCTTGAAATCACTTGCTTGATGTTCTGCATGCTTCATTATCTACTTGGTTATTGAAAATGAACAATTCCGAAATGAACTTCAAATCTAGGTCCAAAAACCTTGCAAAACACACTGATTCTGAAAATTGAGAAATTGCAAAATCTGAAGCAAAATTCCTTTCTGGAGTCAAAATTCATCCCACAGTCTTAGAAGTCATACAAGTTTTTCCAAAAGTCATTTCAGAACCCCCTGATTGTTGTATGGGAGCCTATACATTGTCGTATGAGCTTTGTCAAGAAAATTAAAGCCTGGTGTCAATTGTCATACAAGTTTTGTCAATTGTCATGCCAGAGCTTACCCAGATTCATACGAGTTTGGAGAAACTCGTATCAAAATTTTCAAAAAGTTGTTAGAAGCTTGTCAAATTTGTCAGGAATCAAATTTTTGCAGCCTATTTCCAAATTCTGTCAAACAAATCCCTGTGTCAAGAACAGAATAGAAACTAGAAAGAATTTGATCATTTACCTAAAGTGGTCTCTTGAGTATGATTTAGTCTCCTGATTTATCAATTTGAGTCCTTTTCATCTTGTGTCAAAACCTTGTCAACATTATCTTCAATTCAATCTTTGTCTACAAAATGGGTAAGTGTTGTGAGCTCATGTCCGCCATCTTTTGGGCATCTACCCATACTACTAGGTCACAATATCCTTCATTTACATCCAATCTAATCTTCAATCAATCCAATCTTGACAAGGTTTCGTCATTCGATCTTCTTGAATCAATCCATTCTTCAGTTGTCTTAATCTTGCTCTCTTGCTTCACCTAAGGTTAATGGTGGAAACCAGAGCTTCATCATGAAAACAAAGTGAACAACCCGAAATCTCTTTAGAGGCATCTTCTATGATTGCTCAGACCATTCATCAATCCTTCGACACCACTAAATTTTTAGAAGATGCTCTTGGCAATCTTTACTTAATAGGTGGTTACGTCACCCCTCCTACATCAACTCATACAGGTCACCAAGAAACTCCTCATTAATCAACCCCTGGTATTTCTCTTAACAACACTATGTCTCAAGGAAGAATGAACCAAGGTTCCCAAGGACATCAATCACAACATGGTGCGGATCAAGAACACACACCTTCTGAAATTGCTCGATATCAAAATGATGATGACTTCAAGAAAATGATGAGGCATTTCTTGAAGGAAGATAGAGAAACATACTTCCTAGAGTTGGCTTGTCAAGGGGCTAAACTTCCTCCCAACTTTAATGATGAAGATATCATTACGCATGAGGAAGAAACTCCAATCACCACTATGATGAAATAGATGCATGCCATGCAAGTCAAGCTTAATAAACTCAAAAAAGAGAAGGAACCTAAGGATTTATCCATGGAGGCCCTATGCCCTTTTCCATTTGATAAAGACTTGTACATGCTACCATTCCCTAAACGAGTGGAAATACCTAAATATGATAAATATGATGGAAACTCTAATCCTCAAGATCATGTTAAAGAATTTTGTACTCAATCTATGGAGTTCATGCATGAACCAACCTACCTAATGTGTCTTTTCCCTCGATCTCTAGGAGGGTTAGCTATTCATTGGTTATCAAAAATGCCTCCTACAATCAAAACTTTTGAGGAGTTAAGCAAACTGTTCTATCAACAATACTCCTACAACATCCAACATCTGGTCACTATGATCAACATCTTCAATCTGAAATAGAACTCAGGAGAACCATTCCTAACTTTTCTCAAAAGATGGAGGAAAATTTTTTCTCTATATGCTCAACCTATCCCAGAAACTAAGAAGCTGGAAATTTTCATCAACAATCTTGTTCTAGAACTCAACTACCATTTGCAAATGCAAAATCATACATCCTTTGATAAAATGGTAGAAAATGCAATCAAAATTGAGAAAGTACTTGTACAAAAAGGATGCATATCACTTCAAAAGGACAAGTATGAATCTAGATCTAATTCTAAAGACAAAAACAAAAATTGGAACAAGAATAAAGGCATCATCACAGATGGCGTTGTTGATACTATCTGTGCCCCACCTAAGGCACCCGCTTTCAATCTCACTGTTGGTACCCAAGCCATCAAAGCTTCCAAAGCTAAAACAATAGAATCTAACAAGAATTCATTTGACTATAAACCTTGGGCTACATATCCTAAACTCAAGTTTACACCTCTTGGAGAGTCCTTGGAATCCACCATGAAAACTCTGTTGGCCAACAACATCATCTCCTTGCCTGAGATAAAGGTATTTGATCCTGAACCTAAACCAAAATGGTGGAGAGAGAACAATTTGTGTGACTTCCATCGCAACAAGGGTCATAAAACTAATAACTACATCTGCTTGAAACACATCATAAAAGACAAAATTGATAATGGAGAAATCATAATTCATAATCATAAAAGAAATAATGATCATACAACATTCACAGAACCATTTCTGAAACATGGTCAAGGAGATTTATCTTCTCAGCCTAATGTGGGTGCTAAAGTCAATTATGCCTACTCTAGAAACAATGTTGTCATCAATATGGTTGAACCATGCCTATCTGAGCATTGCAATGTCATCACAATTGTAAGAAAAGATAGAGAAAATTAATCAGCTAATGCAGTTACTTGATCACAAGCTCAGGCACATCTGCAAGGACAAATCTCAGATTCATCAAATGTCTCTAAGATGCCTTTCAATCTTTCATCTACTTCTAAACTGAAGGCTACCTCTAAATCATCAAATCCTAAAGACACGAGGCCAACATCATACAGTATTATCCAACAACTCTAGCATACAAATGCAAAAATCTCCATGTTTGAGTTGCTTCGGATATCTCCAGCTCATAGAGCCATTCTAGACAAAGCTCTACTCAAATCCAATGTTCCTGACAATTAAAAATATTCTAGACTATGGTTGGTCGTCTAACATCTCCACAGTATATCTCCTTTTCAGAGGAAGATGATAACTCCTTGAGTCATCTGCATAACCAACCCTTGCACATTGAAGTCTTAATCCAAAACCATCGTGTCAAATGAGTGTTGATAGATGGAGGCATTGGTCTCAACATTTGTTCTTATAACTTGATCACACAATTGGGATTATCTGAAACTTCCATTGATCCTAAGAAGAAGATAACTATCAAAGCATATGATGAACAAGATAGATCTTCCAAAGGAACTATTGTCTTACCTATCAGAATAGGACTTGCTATCAGAGACACCATATGTCAAGTTCTTGATCTACCTTTGGCTTACAACATCCTTCTAGGGAGACCCTAGATACATGAAATGAGATCTATTCCTTCCACATACCATTAATGTGTGGAGTTTCCTTATGAAGGAGTAGAGGTGATGATTCCAGCTGACTTATATACAACTTGCAATGCATTGAAAGAAAGTGTTGATAAACTTGTTCCTAATAACAAAGAATCTTCCACTAAGCAGATGGATATTGCTTCAACATCCAGGATGGAAGAACTTGCTAAAGAAGTCAAAATCAAAGACAATGGTATGGGAGAATACACAATGGAACCTATTTTATCTCTCACCTCTCTCCCTTTGTCCCCAAAATCTTATGGACAACCATCTAACAAAGTGAAACCCACAGCTAAAGAATCCCAGGTCATATTCAATGGAAGCTTTGTCACAGAACAAGTATCTAAAAAAGAGTTTGAGGAGGAAGAAGCTATGCTTGCATGGTTATACAAGGATGAGTCTCAATCCCAATCAGTCTAGAAATGTGACTCCACTTCAAGAAGAATTCCTCAAAATTCATATGGACCAAGAGACAAATTGATCACAAAAATGGGATATATTGGAAAAGGACCTCTAGTACTACAAGGTAAGGGTCTTCTATCACCTCTTGATCATCATGGCTAAACAAAGAAGAATACAACAAGTCTAGGATATAAGAAGAAGCCTTTCTATCTTAGGAAGAACTCCCCACATGTCTTAGAATAGATTGAACCAAAAGAGGAAACAATAGAACAATCTGATAGTGATGAATCATACACCACTAAAGAGCTCATTCCTTATGAGCATTTTCCTAAAGAAATAAAAGACCTCCTTGAAGCTGAAGATGATCCAGTAAAAATAATTAATGTAATAGACACACAAGAACCTACTATAGAACATGAGATACTTGTACCACAAGAACCAGCTGATCTCGAAGGCAATCAAATAGCCAAAGAAGAAGGTGGCAACTATTCTGAGATAGATTCTCATGAATATGAATTAAAATCAGGATCTAAGGGTAACCCTTCTTGGGGTATCCATCCTAACTTTACACATGTTCTCATATTTCCTAGAGGCATAGATGAGGAATCAAATGAATATGAATGGGGAGTCATTAAAGAGGAAGATGAGCTTATCACAGAAAAAATATATTCATGTTATTCACCGATATGCACCTACACCCAACATAAGTCTAGAGAGAAATAATGAACTTAACGAATCTAATCCACCAATGGCTGAAGTGGACTCCCACAATGACATTGAGCCTATTCATGAATTGAATTTTTTGAGTTGTAATATCACCTTCAAACTCAAGATTTTGGTTAGGACCAATGATGACAGATCCATATCCATAAACACTATTTCCCAATCTTTCACCACTTTGACTATCCAACATCCCAAACTTCTTGACCAAACCTTGACAAATCTAAGCCAAGGTATCTATACCTTTCCAAATGATTATGCCCTCTCTTGCTACCTCAATGCATTTGACCCTATGATGACTTCCATCAGTGAACCAAGCATTAGCATGATGGTGTCGAACATCAAGTATCTTAGTCAAAAGAATAAGAATAAGAATAAAAAGAAAAGGAGTTCTAAGGGTGAAAAATACTTTGTGGCAATCTCAGAACCTACAAAAGTAAAAATAAAAGATGTATCTGAAGGTGAAAACCTCTCTGAGGTTCCTAAGGATGAGATAGATGATGTCCTTTTGAGTCATTTATAGGATAGATCTCCAGTTCTAATTGAGCCCACTCAATCTATCAACTTGGGTACAACAAAGGAACCACAGTTGATCCATGTAGCACAATCCTTATCAAAAGAAGAAAAGAAAAAAATTACTACATTCCTAACAGAAAAGAAGATCAACTTTGCATGGAAATATTTAGATATGCTAGGGTTGGATCCTGATCTTATAATGCACCATTTGTCCATAGCTCCAGGAGTCAAACCTGTTAAGAAAAAATTGAGAAAGATGCATCCACACATTGCACTCTTGGTCAAAGCTGAATTAGAGAAACTACTAAAAGTCGGATTCATTTGTGTTATTGATTATGCTGAATAGATATCAAATATTGTACCTATATCAAAACCAGACAAGTCTATAAGAGTATGCACAGATTTTAGAGATGTAAACAAAGCATGCCCTAAGGATGATTTTCCACTACCTAACATTGATATGATAATGGACATGACTGCGGGCTTTGAGATGTATTCTTTGATGGATGGTTTTTCTGGATATAATCAAATAAAAATTGCTCTAGAGGATCAAGAGAAAATTGCTTTCACATGTGCGTGGGGAACCTTCTATTGGAATGTCATGCCATTTGGTTTGAAGAATGTAGGTGCTACATTTTAGAGAGCTATGACGTCTATTTTTCATGACATGATGCATCAAAATATGGAAGATTATGTTGATGATACTTTGGCAAAATCTATGATAATATCTAAACATCTAAATGATTTGAGCAAAATACTAGATCGAATGGAGAAGTTTAGTCTCAGACTGAACCCTAAGAAGTGTGCTTTTGGTGTCACTTCTGGAAAGCTCTTAGGCTACATTGTTTCAAAGAAAGGAATTGAAGTAGATCCAGCTAAAGTTAAGGCTATAATGGAGATGAAACCTCCCAAAAATATCAATCAAATGAGAACATTACAAGGGAGAGTACAATCTATTAGATGCTTCATATCTCAGCTAGCAGACATATGACAACCTTTCACAAAGACATTACATAAAGGTGTAACCTTTTCATGGAATGAGGAATGTGAAAAGAACTTTAATCATATCAAGAAATATCTATCAAATCCTCCTATTTTGATGCCTCCTATTCAAGGGAAGCCATTGATCTTATATGTCTCCACCACAAATACATCACTAGGGGCATTGCTAGCACAACATGATGAGAACAAGAAGGAAAGAGCTACATACTATATTAGTAGAAAATTGGTAGCATATGAGAAGAACTATTCAATGATTGAGAAAGCTTGTCTAGCTGTGATCTTTGCATCACAAAAAATGAGACACTACATGTTATCTCATACCACACATTTGGTAGCTAAGATTGATCCACTAAAGTACCTACTAAGCAAAGCTGCCCTCATGGGTAGATTAGCTAAATGGGTAATGCTATTAAGTGAATTTGACATTGAATATGTTGAAAGAAAAAATATCAAAGGATAGGTTATTGTTGATCAACTGGCTGACACACCTTTGTTTGATGATACACCAATGCAAATGAAATTCCCAAATTCCTCTATCATGAATCTTTCTTCTAGAGCATGGACATTATTCTTTGATGGCTCCTATACACAGAATGGATCTAGAGTAGGCATATTGTTCATAACTCCTCAAGGATACTCAATCCCTAAAGCATTCAGAATAAAGTTTCCTTACACAAACAATATTGTTGAGTATGAAGCCCTTCTTAATGGCATGAAAATAGAAATTGAATGGAGAGTGACAGAACTACACATTCATGGAGACTCACAACTTGTAATACACCAATTCAATGATGTGTATCAAATGAAAGATGGAAAGTTGATCCCATACAAGAGAATGGTAGATGATCTAAAGAAATACTTCATATCTACCACATTTGAGAAAATTCCTAGAATAGAGAATAAAGTTGTTGATGCTATGGAAATACTATCTACTTTACTACATCAGCTCAAACATGAGCTATGCTACGAGTTCCTAGTGGAAGCACTATCTTATCCTGCATATGATTCCCCCAAAACCCGCATGATCTGCACTATTTTTGGTCATGATTCATCCTAATACAAAAACCTTTTCTCCTATATCCAAGACCAAATCATTCCTGATTCCTTCAACTGCCATGAGAAATGATACCTTATCTACAATGCATCCCAGTATGTCATCATTGGTCATGATCTGTACAAATGAGGTCTAGATGGTACACTCCTTAGATGTTTAGAATAGGAAGAGTCTCAACGTGCATTAGAGGAAGTCCATGATGGTATTTGTGGATCACATTCCAACAGTTTAACACTAGCTCAAAAACTTATTAGGGTTGGGTACTATTGGCCTGAAATGGAAAAGGAGGCTATCAAGTTTGCTAATAACTATCAAAAATGCCAAGTACATGGTAACTTAATTCATGCACTAGGGAGAGATCTAATTCCCTTTACTACACAATGGCCTTTTCACCAATGGGCATTTGATCTTATAGGATCCATACATCCTCATTATTCTAATGGGCATACCCATATCATTATAGCTACAGACTATTTCACAAAATGGGTAGAAGCAGTCCCTTTGACTCAAGCAACTGGCAAACAAATATCAATGTTCATCTTGAACTACATCATATGTCAGTATGGTATTCCACACTCTATAGTCACAGATAATGGTGGACAATTCAAGAATAGAGACTTAGATGATTTATGTGCTAAATTCAAGATTACACAACATTGGTCATCTATCTACTATCCTCAAGGGAATAGACAAGAAGAGGCTTCAAACAATAATCTATTGAAACTTCTACATTGTACAGTAAATAAAACAAGAAGAGACTGGCATCTCATGATAAATCTAACTCTCTAGGCCTATAGAACAAGTATCAGAACACCCACTGGGGATACACCATTTACTTTAGTTTATGGGTCTAAAGCGGTACTACCTATTGAGGTTGAAATCCCATCACTAAGAATCAGAATGCATGGTCTAGTAACTGATGATGACTACAAAGTGTTTAGGTTGCAAGAACTTGAACTACTAGATGAGTGTAGACAAGCATCGTATAATCATCTCAGAGTATATCAGAAGAGAATATTTGGAGGTTACAACAAGAAAGTCAGACACAAAGAATTTCAGGTTGGCTATCTGATCTTGAGAGAGAATCCTAAAAATCAATCACATCAAGAATGCAAGGGGAAGTTTGAACCCAACTGGCTAGGTCCCTTTATTATCACTGCTAATTTTGGCTCTAGAGCCTATCAAATCTCAACGACTGAAGGAGAACAGCTCCGAGAACCAATCAACATTCTCCATCTGAAGAAATTCTACGCCTAAGGCATTCAGTATTCAAAAATGTCCTAAAAAAATTATAAAAATTAGAAAAAGTCTGGAAAAAATGATCATCCTCATGAAAACCTAGCAATAGGCACCTTGATGATTCACAAAAATATCAAAAAATATCAAAAGTACAAAAAAATTGAAAAAAATGAAAAATACAAAAAAATGAGAAAAAGAAAAAGTGCCTTGGTGAAAACCTGGAAACAAGCACCTTGGTAGCAAAAATGGAATCTCTGCCAAGATGGTGAAAACCCAAAAAGTGGGTGCCACTTGTTCAAAATGCTCCATCTATCAGTGCAATCTTGGTCTTTTTCAGTTTTTAGTCTTGCTTTAGTTTGTACATATCTCTAGGTTTGTTTCTACATTCCTGTTTTCAATAAAGTCAGTTTGTACACCAATCAGCTCAAGCATTTGTATCCTATCAACATTTCAAACTTGGGGGCAATCAATTTCATATCCTTTGGCCTCCAGTGCATCTTAGACGTGTCATATCCAGTCAGAGTCCTTTGAAGCTACATCTGAGTCAATCTATCTATCTCCTTACTAGAAAGAATTTTGCAATCAAACACAAACAAACATCACAACAAATTGAAAATAATGTATGCTTTACATGCTTTTATCTCCTTGTATGCTTACTGATTCACATTGAGATATTTTCATATTGGGTCCTTTCGAGCTCTTTGATGATGTCCTTTATGAGATTTAGAGAGTGATGACTGGGGGCATAATCTTTTCTTTATTTTCTGCTTGTATGTGAAAATCTAACAACTTTGGAAATTTTGGATTGAAATGGTGTCCATCTGTAAGAGCCTCTATCTCGTATTGGATGGCCATGAGTACCTCAACCATTGATACCCAGAAAATTCAAGAAAGTTTGATCTAACTATTGTTTTTTTGAGTGAGTTCTTACTCCTACTATGAAACATGATCTTACCTAAGGATGTGAATGATAAAGGGTCACTATGGGTAATTCACACTGGATTTAGAATGATCTCTTGACTACTTGATGTGTTTGTCTCGCAAGGCATATTCAGGTCATCATGACATTTATGTTTTGATGCTTATACAAATTGCTATATCAAAATGGACATGATATTTAGGTCATCGTGGCATTTGTGCCTTGGTGCTTATATCTAATCCAACATTTTGAAAATGAAATCAATATTCATATGTCCACAGTTGTCTAACTAGTGGTCATTGTATTGATTCTTGCGCATACAAATCAATATGCATATGTCTATAGTTTATTAACTAGTGGGCATTGTATTGATTTATCCAATTACCTAATAAAAGTTCAATGATGAAAACAAATCGACACATGATAAGTGACTAGGTCCTAGGTCTTAGGTTTGCATTTCATTCTACATGTTGTTTTGCACTTTGCATGAGTGCATGATCTCACAAATTGCTGAATACACTTATAAGGATTACACAATTCTTCAAACCTAAACTTAAACTTGACATGAAGATCTGAATCTAACATGAAGGTTTCCTCACAGAACCGCAAGTAGTCAGCATCCAGGGTTAAACATCCTTTTTGACATATGACTAAGTACTTCTCTTCATCAATACCTGCAAAACATATCATGGGTATCGTTGCATTTACATTTCATTTCATGATCATTCCATCTATTGCATTACATACATGTGCATTTTTACATTTCATAGCATAATCACAATCATACATTCTCATACATTTTCCATAATCAATTACATTTGCATAAATCCATAGATTTGAAATAAATCATTGCATTGCATAAATCTATACATACATTCTACACTACTCATAGCATTTACATCACATGATATCATCATAAATCAAAACATGACAAGTACAAATGAAGTCAACCAAAATCTCAATCTCATATATATCATATAACTCAAACTAGTCAAGGGTGCACTACCGAAACAAGGTACAAAAGAATGAGCTCATGTGAGCTATTAGAAGTCATATCAGTATATATGAACAAAATGACAAAATATCATAGTATCTAGATAGATCAGCTACTGCCTGATCCTCTGCATCTGGTGGAGGTGGTGGTGGTGCATTAGGCATTGCCTCAGCTCAAGGTACCCTAGCTCCCTCTGAAGCTATCATATACTGAGAGTATGTCGGTACTCTCTGACCAACAGGCACAACGACATAATAAGCAGAACATAGTAGGCAACTTGAGAGGTTTGATGTGTCACCTCTACCTATAATCTCTTGTTCTCCTCTCAAAGCTCTGATCGCTATCTGTCAGCCTCTATGAATCACTCCTCAAAATGAGCACTCCATACTCTCAGGTCCCTAACCTGTAATATCAATCACCTAATCATCTCCTAAGAAGTTTACGCTGCACCAAGATCTGTATCTATCGCGGGCATCTCTGTATCTCTAGATGGCTGATCAGAAGCCTCTGTCCTCTATGCCTTACGACGTCTCACCTTAGCACCAACATCAAAATTTGTATCATCCTATGTAGGATTAGGACCAGCACCTACATACTGCTTAGCACCAAGTACCTCATCTGCATTGCCAACACTTCCTAAAGTACCACTCTCTCCTCTACTCGATCTCCTCTGTAAAACTATAGGTCTACCTACTGTAGAGCTAGTGGGATGAGGTGGTCTCATATGACCAGATGGTCTCTATGGTGGTTTCATGACTACTCTTAGCCTCAGAGGTGTAGGCTAGGGCATTAGAATTTGTGCATCTTGGTGTCTTTGCCCTTGACCCATGAGAGCACCTGTCACATCCATAGCCTCCTCCATCAAAGGTATCAACTCTGTGGAATCTGAAAATTGCACCCCTGGCTAATTTCGACGTTCTGAACCTATTTTCAGGATCAAAATCAAAATCTGAGATCGTTTACTATGTCAAAATCATGATTTAAAATTTTTGGACCCAGGTCGGTCGACTGCTTGCATAATCGACCTTCAATCATCACAAAAATCCAGAATTCAACTTAACTGATTATCTTCAAACTATCAAAATTTCAACTTGGTCAACCATGGTCAACTCATGATCAAACCTAGTCAAACTTGGTCTCCAGGACCTCCAATCGATGCAGAACACATTCTCAAATGTGTATAACAACTTCTCAAATCAATTAACATTCTTCTAAACAATACAACGCTGACTTTTCTTGTCAAATTTCAATTTTCATCCTGAAGGGGGCATGGTATTGCACATCATTCAAGTCTATAAATCTAATTCTGTCAATCAAATCTTTCCTTAGTAATCAAGACAACAACCACGTCTAGTTGTTGATTCATCTAAAGACTTCGTCGCTTAGGGCATATCAGATTCATCGAGATCCATATCAATCTGGTATCCTAATCTATCTTGTAAACTGTATCATCTTTTTGTAACCATCAGTTCATTAGCGTCATTTCCTTGGTTCTTCATAACTGAAGGATTTAGATGTGATACCACTACGATTCCTCTAGACATTTAGGTCTGGAATTAGGTCACTCACTTCTTCGTAATCATAAGGTTCAGAATCAGGCATTTTGACACTTTTTCATAATCATTGGTTTATTGTTGCTATAGTTAACATTATCTTTGGTCAACTAGGACCCAAATCAACTCTTCAAATCTTTCAATCAGTTTTTGTCTCAGAATCAGTTCATCTTTCAAATCAGTTTCATACATCTACATCAAACATAGACTAATCTTTGAACCACTGCGCTTCGCACAGTAATTCAAAGAGGGGCAAAATGTAATACCCCAAAAATGGGCTATAGGTTCATTAACCTCTTACATCAACAATACGATCAAAATCGACATCAAAGTCCTAACCTAAGGCACATCTGCACATCATTTTATCAAAAATTGATTTTATCTTAATTCTGTATCAAAGAATATTCCATGAATATTCTTTTATCCTAATTATCTTTGATTTAATAATTATTTAGTGATAGATCCTATTTATCCTAAAGTTTGAATTGAATATTTAATTAATCATATTTAATTTTGCCACCTAATTATTTAATTAGATTTAATTCTATTTATTCCTAAATTATATTATTTAATTTTGACAATAAATCAAAAATCTCATGACTGATTAATTAAATTCTTATTTAATTAATTAATGTCATTTGTCAATATTTAATGATATAGTTTTGAATAAAATTTTGATTTAATAATTGATTAACCCATAAATCAGTTGTTTTAAATTTAAAATCAGTTAAGTTGAAGATAAATCACTTTATTTATTTAATTAATTCATAATTATCTATGCACATTTAAAGGAGCGGTTAAACTTTAAATCAAAAAATCAATTCAAGTTGTTATCTTTTGGAAACTCAACATCTATTTTGAGTTGAAAATTGATCTAAACTTCTGATTTAAGTTAAAAAGCCATTTTTGCATGATTTGCATGATTTTGTGAGTTGATATGTTTCTAATTTCTTGTTAACTCAAAAATCAACCTGAGTTTATCAAGAGTGATTTATGGTTTTTCTTAGGCATCCTCAAGCCCTAGATTTCTATAAAATCAAGGCTCGTCTCTTCATAATACAACCCTCAAATTTGCACAATTAATCTGGCGAATTTGTGATTAAAGGATTAAGCACTTGCGACAAGGGATTTGTGAGATCTTTCATTGTTGGTTATAGCTTTGCATAGTTTTCATATCATAAGCATTCAGAATTTTTCATATCATTCTTAGAATAATCTGCATATCATTTCGATTCAATTCTAGCTTAGATTCATTCAATTTTTTCATCCTAATTGCATACAAAACCCAAAAAAATAGATTAATCTGCATTCATACAATTTTTCATTCTTTTTCATTCAAATCCTTCATTTAGGTGTTGCATTGTCACTGATCTCAATTTCAATTTGAGAACATCATACTCGCACCTACTAGAAGGCAATAAATCACCTGGTTAGCTTAGTTTCACTTACAAATTTTGATTTTGCTAACCTCTAATGTTTTACTGAAGTGTTGTGTCTACAACTAGGTACAATTTTCACACACACATGAATGAGTATTTCTACAGGTGGGGAATGATGATTGGTTGTGTGTTCTTTACTTTGTCTCTGCTATTTTGTATTAAGGATAAAATTCATGCAACTAAAGTGTAGATCTTTTAGCACATGCTCATAATTGATGACAATTTTTTAACTAAGAAGTAAAGATGATCAAAGTTTAATTGGCCCTTATTTTTCAGTAGCAATTGACTTCCTATAATGATTGAAGTCTCTCATGATATCATGATCCAAGATGCACAATTTTTATTCTTCAAAAAATCACAAGATATGGACACGTGTTTCTATTCGCTATAGAAAATAGGGTTAGGTCGAGATGTTGTTTTGGAATGTGTTACGATGTGAAGTTTTCTTGTTGGTTGGTTGTTGGGCCCGTTTGGTGAGTTGGTGGTCTCTTAATATTGGACTTCCCTCAGTCGTCTGATGGTGCTAATTTGATAAGGATCTACGACCGATTTTCAAACTAAAGAAAATGAAGTAATGCACATCAGAAAGTAATTTGAAGGGCATGGATTAACAAAGGATTTATACAACGTATTGTAGGTGTTGGGGCTAGTTTTAAAGGAGATTCAAATGAAATTATTTCAAAAGGTGGCATTATGTTTTGTAATGAGAAAGATGGAGTGACAATCATGGGAAAATTAAAGATAAAAGAGTGTGATGTTGATATGCTAGAAGAAAGACAATTTTCCAGAACTAAGGTTGATTTTGTAATGCTTTTGCAGATACAAGGATTATTTCTTTAGGATGGATATGGTAGTATGATCCAATGACAATGCTACCATGAGTTTTGTTATACTCTTTATGTTTAGTACAGGTTGGCAGACATGGATAGGGTTATTGGAGTGTTATTGTTTTTGGTTTTGTTGTGTCTGGGAGTCCACTTTCTTGATGACACTTGTTTTCTAATTGGTAGCTTGTTGAAATCTTTTTTCTATATAAGGATTTCCATGATCCGTTAGCAAGGGCTAAGAGTTTTTAGAGTGAAATATATTGTATAGTCTCAATTAGGTTTAGCAAATGTTGTGAGTCTTGTGTAACATTTACAAAGAAAATAATAAATTTAGTATTGGATTCTTAAGTTTATTGAGTTTTATTTGAATGAGAAAGTTAATGTATGAAGACAATGATTCTGAAGTTAATGAAATATAGTCTAGATTTGGTACTCTCCTCTGTGTTGGTTTTATGAGTTGTGAATTTGATAATTCAAAGTTCTTATTCAATTCACTACATATATTTTATATGTTTATGTTTTAATTCTAAGCTTTGATCAAGGATCAATTAAAATGTTGAAGATTAACTCATAAGTTCATAAGGTTAATACAAGCATTGTTATAAGAAGTCCAAATTAGAATTACATCAATAGATATTATTGTAATGCAACAATAATCATAGTCTTGGATAATTACCATTTTTATGTCATTCATATATTGAGTTGTAAACTAAGAGTATTGCCTAATGATAAGGAACCGATCTAAATATCTTGTAACTATTATTTTGTTGGTCCATGTTGTCTGGTTAAGCCATCTTGATTAAAATATTTTCATCTTCTAGTTTTATATGTGGTATGTGGATTTGATGCTCCATAACAATTGAGAATCAATGAGTAGTTAGCCATTGCTTAGTATTTTCTTATTATTGTTGAGCATCTTATGAGATATTTTGTTTATTAAATTTAGGGATGTGCATAGTAAGGGTAGTATTTTACTAAATGTAGGTGTACCTACCTTAGTTTTGTAGAGCCAAAAGTGTTGGGGGGATTTTTATCCCTATTAGTTGGTCCACTCATTCATGGGAGCTTGATAATTGGAGTTGGTAACTCTTTAGGATTTGTGAGTGTACTGGTAGGTGTTGAATCATAAAACCATTTTTGGAACCAACAAAATGGTGACTCTATTGGGAATTTGTGTTATAACTTGTTATGTTGACAAGATTCATAGTTGAGCTTTCTCCTTGTCTTGTTAATGATTCAAACCAGTTAGTCTGTCCATTGAGATTGCACATAGTCGATATTGTATTTTTACAATTTGGGGTAGAAGGATATTATTTTGTGTCTAAGATATAATTTTTTGTCATCCAAGGTTGATATCATGTGAGGAGTCACATTTGTCTTGTAAGTTGAAATATTGTAAAATTTTTCTTGCAATTTTTCATAAAAAAACTTTCCCAATTTATATTGGGTGGCGACTTGAGTCTCTATAATAGTGTTGAGTAAAAAAAATTTGTATTTTCAAAAATATAAAAGATGAGTAGAAAGTCCACAAGCTCATGGGAAAAGTAGCATCTCGACCAAAATTTAGAGGGTGAGTTTCAAAATGTTTTGAGTATATGCCAAATGAGAGATCAAGAAACAAGCAGTGATCCCCCATCATGGAGACCCAAAAGTAGGGGTGCAAGTGTAGGAAATTTTTTCAATACTCTTCCTAAGGACAATGAAGCTTTCCCTAAGGATTATGAACCTGTAGGGCTTGGAATGCATGAGAACTTCTTGTCTCTTCTTGCTAATAAAGAAGGAGCACTACAACATAAAAAGGAAGTAACTCATACCACTTATCAAAATAGCAATTGGAGATCAAGAAGAAAAAGTAGAGATGTCATGAATAGAGGATCAAATGATGCATCTCCTATGCATATCTTTTCTCCTTTTAGGCATTTTTTGGGTAGAGATGAAGAAGAAAGAATGAACCCAAGTGCCTCTTCTAAGTCATAAAGTACTTTTCCTGATTTAGAAGAAGTATTTGATGATCTTGATGCCTTGAGAAGGAAAATTCATGAACAAATTGTCATAAAAGGTAGAAAAAATAAATAAAGAGAAAAGGAAGTTAGAGATGCCTTAGTTGAAAAAACTAGGTTGATGAAGTAGTTGGATGACCTTAAAACCATAAATTGTAAAGAACCAATGAAAAATGTTGAGGATCCTATTGTCTTCCATATTTATAACACTAGAAAGCTTAAAAATATTTCTACTCCTCAGAATAAACCAATGCCTCAAAATAATGAGGGTGATAAGGATAAAGGAAAGTAAAAAATTATAGGTATAGCTATTAATGAGCCTATTAGTAAGGGCCTTATTGATGGTGGTATATCTCAGTTGGATATTAAGTTAGAAAAAGCAAGAAAGGAAAGTGATATTCTTGCAAAAGAATTGCAGAAGGCAGAGATGGAAGCAACAACTTCAGAAATAAAGAAGAAGATTGATTTCTTGAAATAGTTTGTTGGACCTTTCCCTTTGCGTACTTCCTTTGTTGCATTTACATCATCTACTTCCCAAGGAGATAGTGTCCCACCACTTGTATTTCTGAATATTCCTATTATTGGACAACAAATGGAAGTTAGTACTAGTGGCCAAGCTACTAAAGGCTAGTTATAAAGATGACCCATTAATATTAAAAGGTACATACAACTATTCTTTACAAATGCTTGGCTAAAGGAATATTCCTATTAGGAGCTTTACAAATGCCTAGTTAGGAGAAGACCCTATTGGGATTCACCTAATTAATGGATTTACCTCTAGCCTTGTTAGGAGGTTTACCCTGTTAGGAGTAACCTTGTTAAAATATTTTAAACCCTAATTAAAGAGTCACCTAGTTAAAGGATTTACAATTTTAGACCTGTTAGGATCTACCTAGTTGTAGTACCCACTCGTAGGTTGCTTTTAGTTTGCTTTATGATTCATTTGTTTGACCGAATTCTTTTAGGTCACTTTTGATGTGATCGGTTATTGTTTCATTAAATGATGATTATGGATTATTGATTATCATTTGTTTATCATGTGTATGTGTAGATTAGATGATCATGTTTCATGATGATAGATTACATGTTTTATATTGATTATGATGTACTTACCCCATACTTGCATGTGTATGCTTATCATGTGTTTGTATTTGTTTGACATGTTTGTGTGGTAGAGGATGGAGGCATAGTTACTTGCATAGTCAAGATCCACATGTCTGATCGTACCCTATCATTTTCTGCTATATATTGTATGTACATGCTTCATCTTGTGATGAGAGGTTTGTAGGTACAGGGTATCATCTTCCCTGAATTGGTAGCAGTGAGTGTGCCCATAAACATTCATCTCAATGGTAAAGAGGGGAGATAATACACAAACCCAAAACCCTAACCTAAGCCTAATTTGTCCTAGGTTTGGACAAGTACCAGTATGACTACCTTACCCAAATTCACCTAGTTGGTATGAAATCATGGATCCCATTCTTGAGTGTGTGCCTGGGTTCAGTTTGCTTGATTTTATTGCGCTTGATTTAGTTGATTTATGATTATTTAGGTGATTTTATATGATTAATGATGTTAGGATTATAGTTGTATTTAATGATTATTTATGTCCCTATGATTAATTTGGAAAATTAATCCAAAGTCAATTATTTAATTATTTGGAATTAATTGAACATTTAATTGTAATTGGATTTAATTTATGTTGCATACTTTATTAAATTATTAAATACTTGACTTGCATGGCTTTAGGATGCATTAAGTATTTAATATATTTAATATAGATTTTAATTGTGACATGTGCATTAATATTTATTTTTAAATTGAATTGTTCTCCAAAATAAGCAACTTGTTTTAAAAAGTTTAAGTTGAGTTGTGCATTAAAAAGTATTTTTAATTTATTAATTGTATTTTCCCTCAATTTATGATTTGGAGTTGAACTGTGAGTTAGCTTTTGAGTTGTCTGTAGGGATTGCATGAATTTGGGAATTGAATACCTATTAGGAAAAAAATGCATTCATTTTTGGATTAGACAGGTTTTGGAGAAGATTTTTGGGGAGAGCTTGTGTGCTCTGAATTTTGGGGATTTTGGATTGTTGTGGTTGCTTGTGGATTTGGTTTCTTTGTGCATTTGGATCGAGTATCTGTTTGCTACATAGCTTTTAGATCTGCAGGTTGGGTTGATTTCTAGAGGAAATTTTGTTTTCAGATCTACAAGGGTTTTCATTTTCAATTTCTGGCATTGGATCTGAGGTAGGCATTGAATTTTGTCTGTTATCTTTGTTTCTACATCTATTTGTCTTTCTGTGTTTGTATAGATTTCTATGCTTTCTATTTGGTAGATTTGTGTTTATCTTAGATCTAGGTATTTAGGAACCCTAGTATAGTTGATTTTTATATTTTATTACAATTTGGCATTGTATCGTTATGCTGGCAAAATTTCATTAAATAATTCTTCATAGTTTTCCTAGAAAACAATAAATTAGTTCTGGCCTATAGTTTAACTATAAGGTTTGAATTAAATAAATACCTATTAGAGGAAAATCCAATTTATTGTCAAAAAACCCAAGCTGGGTATAAATTTTCATTCTGGAAGTAAAATATTCTCTCTGTTTCTTTTTGCTTTGGAAAAATTAATATTACACAGTCATTTTAATAGGCCCAATTTCATATGTGTTTTGGAGGGGATCTGGAATATTCCCTCTTGACAATGACATGTCCTCTAAAAAAAACAAATTACCCTTTGGTATAAAAACACAGTCATGGTAAAAAGTAATTGTGGAAAAGACCAATGCAATTAGGTGCATGTGACTGTCTTAAAATACTGTACATATCCCTCTTGTTTTTATTTTCCAAAAATTTATAAAAAAAAAATGTTCACCAAACTTAGTAGCATGTTATAGGTTAATCTCTCTTGGGTTCCCTAGCTGGGCATTACACTAGCTAAGGTATTTGTTGAGCGTCATTTTTACATGAGACAACAACTAAGAATTTGGATGAACAAATTCCCCTCTTGGAAGAATGATAAAATAAGTCTCAAGGTTTCTTTTAGGCTGGGTCTCAACCACTTGGATAGCTCAACTAAAGATAAATGTGAAACTGTTCACAAGGAGGCCTTTGCTAGTTCGATCTTAGAGAAACTACCAAAAAAATCTTAAAACAAATGATCTTTCTCTTCTCTTTTTTGTATTTTCATAATCTTTTGAGTGAAAGAAATGTAAATTTGACTTGACCTACTATGACTGATTTGGAAAGAAAGTGAGGAGCAAGGTAACAAGAATTGAATAAAACTTGTTGAAAGTAAAACTAATGGACATAAACCACCATTGTGTCGCTTTACAAATTAAATTACCAACAAGATGGAGAAAACCCACAAAATATAGGTTTGAACAAATCACAACCTTGATTTTGCAAATGCAATCATCAATGGAAATAAATGTAGATGCAAGATTTGTCAAAACTCATTAATCATGAAGACACCATGAAAATGTGCACACATGAGACAAATTTATCTTGAATCACCAAAGAATGATCTTCCTAATAATTTGTCACAACAAAGTAATGCAGCTATGATAAACACCATACTAATAAATTTGCAGATCAAAATTACCATACAATCAATTATCTCTCTGAAATAAATGGATGAGAAAAAACACATTCATAAACTTCACAATGATAGAAAAAAATCACACTATGATTGAAGCGCCAAATGCATATATTGTATTGAAATAATAATCGACCATAATTACATTGTTTCTTTACAATTTATAGGGCTTCACCCTTTAGGGAAAGAAATTTCATAGCTAGGGTTTCAGTTGTGCATGCAACCTTGAAAAATAAAATAAAACTAAAGCTTTACTAAAATAAAACTACTCTTAAAGAAACCCTAAACTATCTAGCATGGATTTAATCTACATGCATTACAATTTTGAAGCCTAAGATGCATTAAAAAACTAAAAATCTGTTATGGAGTTTCACCATTTTCCTGCATATTCTTCCTTCAAAACTTGGAGTTCTTCCCATAAATCCTCATCATGGCTTCCCTTCAAGGTTCTAACTAAAAGATATCTCTAAAGCATAAAAAAAAACCCCAAAACATGTGGTCAATCTGACTAGAAATTATGTTAGGATTAGGTAATATTGAGAGGGGGGGTGAATCAGTATTACAACACTTTAATTTAAACTTCAACAAATTTAAAATAAACCATAACAATGCTAAAATGAAAAGAGCATAATGCACAACACATAACTCATGACACCATGATTTATTTTTGAGGAAACCTTGGCCAAGGGAAAACCCCAATGGGGATGGTACCCACAACTATGCACTAAAACATAGTATCCCTGTTAGGAGATCTAGCCCTATTAGGAGCTTATTATTACATAGTACATTTCCTTTTTAGAGGAATTAAATTTACCCTGTTAGGGGTACATTCAAAAATGCGGTTAAAGGTGGTGAGCTTATAGTTGTTACAATCAAAATACTGTCACAAAGAGTTCTCCAAAAGTGAAAAATACAAGCACTTGTTATTCTTAGATAGTTCTAGTTATAGCTCTATCAAACACTGATCTCTCAGATTTACATCATCACAATCACACTTATCACTTCCACAAAACACTCTATACTTATACTAATTCTACCATCCAGTCGGCTCTCAAAATACATTACAAAACATAATAAATACTTATGAAAATTTTAAACATAGAGTCAGTGATCATATATTACTAAAGTGTCAACAATATACAACTTCTATCTGACTTAGTAGGTTACCATGCCAACTAACCTTTCCTCAATCATTACGACTACTCATATGCCATGTTTACCTGATTCTCTATCTTCACATATCTTCACAACATTGCATCTCACTGATCTTATCACTAAAACACATGTGACCTTAACTGAAGGCCATACATATCCCAAAATATCTTCTACTAACTTCGCAAGCCATAATACATCCTATATTACCTTCGCTGACTAGAACAGTAACACAATATACTATTATCTTGATTCTGTACTTAGTCATTTTCATGATTGTGACTTTAGTACCAAAACTCTCTGCATGTGATCACTCCAGCATAAGTGTTTCCATAAATGAAAACCCTCAAGTGATCCCTAGTGCTCCCAAAACATCACTTGCCAACAAATTCACCATAGAAGACTGGAAGTATTTGATGGTGACGGCCCAAAAATTTTGGATCCCGACATTCTACTCTAAAAAAATGAACTTAAAAAAATGACTAAGTATACAACACCATGTCGATCAAAACTTCAAACTTTCAGAGGTTGAAAGGCCAAAAATCTTGAAGTGAAAATTTGACTAAGTGTCAAGAATCTCCCTTATGCAAAAATTGGCTAAGTCTAAAACTGAACACTTAGCCGCTTGGGAGGATCTCTGGATGTGCCTTCCAAAGCCTTTCCACTATCTCCTAGACCTCCTCAAAATATTCCATTTGGATACCCCCAAGGTGTTCATGTTTCTTCTCTCGAAAGGTGGTTAACTCATTTGCAAAAGCTTGTATTTCTTCCTCTCAAGCCAACATCTTTTGCATTTCTTCCTTTTGGTAAAACATTTTATGGAGGTCATCTTTCATCTTCACTCCGTTGAAAATTTCCATGAATTGATTTATGATATCCTTTATTGGGTGCATTTCTTGGCCCTCATCATCATCATAAAGATTTAGGTCTAGTCCTTCCAAGAACTTATGCAATTCCTCCACCCAGAGCATCCCTTCATCTCTCTTTTTATTAATACTCCTCAAGCATTTCTGATAAATATTCAGGGCCTCGGTGATATTCTTGATCCATTCCTCAAAATTATCAAGTTTTGAGCCTTCATAAATCTTCACTAGAACCTGGAAGCGTTTCTTCCTTATTACTTTAAGGTCATCAAGAATATTTTTTCATTTCACAATTTGCTCCTCTAATCCTCCCTCATCACACATCATATCCACCAATTTGGTGATCTCCCTAAGAATACCTCTAAAAGGTCTCAAAATTTTGTTACAAGTAGTAGTTTCCATTGCAACAAAAGATCAACTTGTTAATGCCCGATACAACCACTAGAATTACAGAAGACATGGGAAGCTATTAAACCATGTCATGAATCTTGAGGGGAGTGCTGACCATTTTTCCAACAATCTCCCCCTTAGCGTTACCCAAGGGGATTTGAACCTCTGACCAAGATCTGATACCACTTGTTACAAGTAGTAGTTGTCATTGCACCAAAAGATGGACCTGTTAATGACCGATACAACCACTAGACTTATAGAAGACACATGAGGCTGTTAAACCAAGTCATGAATCCTGAGGGGAGTGCTGAGCATTTTGCCAACAAATTTTCCTTAAGGCAATCCTTTTGAACTCCTCAAAGTTGGCCTTCCAATTGAAACACACATGAATAAAATAATGTGGGATGTTTGATGGCATCTCAGGAGCAGCCCTTTTCTCCAAAATAGCCTTTAATGAAGCCTTTGGGTTGCTAAGGTCAATAGGACCTGCGATCTTAAGAATAAACATCTTCATTGCCTCATTTTATTCCATCAAAACTTTAATTTTCTCTTCATCCTTATCCATAAAACCTAGGGCATGCTTTAATAACAAAGTGGCCAATTTTTTACTCCCTTCCCTTGTCGGCTCACCCAGGTCTACCTCTTCAAAGACATAATCTTCGAGAGTGATTTCTACCATACTGGTGTCAACGGTTGGCACTGCTACCTGTGCTTTCCACATACCCCTTTGATCTCTTGTAAACTATGACAAAGTCCTTGCCCAAGCACTGGATTCTCCTTGATGGAATGCTTGACCTAGCATTGCCATATCAATATCATCTTCATCTGTATATACCCTCACCCTCAATTTTATTTCTTTGGTAAACCAAGTGGGCTTGGACAAGGCATTTATGGTCTCATATGGTGATATTAAACTTGAATTTTCCATTTCCTATTCTTTTTCTTGTTCTTCTTCCCTTTATTCTTCCTTTTTTTCCTCTCTTATCTCTTCTTCTCTTACATGTTCCTCCTTCTTAGTCTCCTTTTATTGCTCTTTCTCTTCTTGTTGAGTCATCCTAGAAGAAGGTATGGGATGAGAAGGCAGAGGAGTAGGAATTGGTGGAGGAGTAGGCATTAGTGGTGTCGATTGAGAGGGAATGGGATGTTGGACTGGGGGTGGTGTAGAAGCAAGAGGAGGATTCAGAGCTATTGGGGGAGTCGATGAAGGCGCGGGCATATAAATTGGTAGAGGAGTAGGAATAGGGACTTGAATAGGCGGAGTCTATAGTTGAGGTTGAGCTTGTGATGGAGGTGGAATCAAAACTTCTGGAGGTGGATTAGTCAAAAATTGTGGTATAATTGGGGTAGTTGGAACTTGCAGTGGAATTGGGGCTATTGGAAGCGAAGGAATTGGAACTTGCAGAGGTGGAGCAATTGGAACATGCGGGGGAAGTGGAGATTCAAAAGGAATCGGTGCCTCACTATCCTCTTCTAAAGTAACTCCAACTAAAGAATCTTGGCCCAAATCCTATTTTGATTCAACAAACTCTCCCTAATCTACTTCTATAACCTCTTTTTTTGGCCCCTGGGGTACCTATTGTGTCAATTCAAGTATAGCCTTCTCAGGAGTTGTGGCAGTGAATTGTGTTGGAGGAGGAGGAAATGCGAATGGTAGTTGTTGTTTAGCAAAGGGTTCTTCTGTACACATTTTTTTCTTTGATATCTTCTCTTTAAAACCATGGACACCCTCAAAGTTAGATATATCACACTCATCATCCCCCAAGACATCTCATGGATTGATCTCTTCCTCATGGGTCTCATCGAGATCAATCCTCACTTCTTCTTGTAATTTTATCTTTTTCAAGAAGGATCTTTATCAAGTCCTTCAGTTCAAAGGAACATCATCTTCTTCATCCTCATCATCTTCCTCATCTTCTTCTATCACTATTTCCAAATGAGGGGATGTGGATGATCTCTTCCTTTTGTAAAACTTCCCCTTTTCTACACCAATAGGCCTTGGTCCTATGACGTTTACCCTTGGAAACCTTTTGGGTACATTTTCTTGCTCTTGGTCACTAGAAGAAGGAGCATTAGGTGGAGCTATGCTTCTTTTCATATGGGTCTTTGGTAGCTTAGCCCTAGGGTTGGACCCATACACAGTTGGATGGTCATGCCTATATACTACCTCTAGCCTCTGTAGGGTAGCTCCCTTGAATTGAGACATAAGCACCTTCTCTCCCCTTTTCATCTTCTCCTTAGAAGGTTGGGTTGGTTGTTGCTTCATTAGCACAAGATCCATCTTGAAGTAATGGGAAATCCACATCTTTGTTGTCTTGATGACATGGAAGGCCTTGAAATTGATATCACCATTCTCCTCTTTTTCCACTTCAGCATTGAGAGTGGCCCTTTTATATATTTTATCTTGGTTATATAGAGGGTCCAAGATATCTTTAGTTTATGCATCCCATACCTTCGGTGGGATGCATAGGAGCAAGGCATCTTTTACCAATTCTAGACTCATCCGGCAGTAGTCATGGATCTTGACCTCATATTCATCCGTGCAATTTATCCAATGATCCTCAAAATGAGGCTCATGTACATAATATCTCCCCATGATGCAGCTATAGGTTCCGATAGGGTCAAATCTAGTCCTTATTAGATTAAAGTGTTGCAGGGGGCACTCATCCCATTCAAAAGACAAATATTTGTAGACCTTCATATCCTATAGGGAATCAATTGAAATAGGGAAGTCCTAGCAATGCTTCTTCTTGTGCTTTATATGCATGTAAGCATCAAAGAGTTGTTTGGACATATCCAATAGAATGACCTTATTTGAAGGGTACCTTAGTAACTTCATAGGAGTGAGAGTACTCTTGATCACCCTAATCTTTGTAAAGGTTTTGAACTAAATGTAATAATCCCCAGGGCTTTCACCTTCGTTGCATCTTCTTCTAATAACCTTTTATCATAATCACCCTCTATGGATCAGATAATTGTGAAAATGAAGTCATCATTGACAATTCTGAATTCTGAGTTGTCCTCCCCAAGGTGCTCCTTCCTTAATAGCTGGGGGTATAGTGTAAAGGGCTAGGCATTGGGCTGACCCATAGCACCAACCTTGATGAGCCCTAGATATACTACCCTAGAAGTAAGCAAGTACATGACATATGAAGTCATGTAAAAGTGAGGATCATTCTTCACAAAGGTGAGTTGTCTATCTAGATTGTTGTTGAGGATTGTAGCCCAATCAAACCTTGCTTTCCTCCCCTTTATCTTCTCAATCAATAGGATCATCCAAGACTCAATTTGAATAGACTTCTGAAGGTGATACACCATGTTGATCATTGTCACAGCGGCCTGGATGTCCTCTTTTAAATATCCTCTCTTTAGTCTATTTTATCGAGCTTGTTCTTAGGGAGGGGTTGCATCAAGTAATCATTATTGACTATTTCATGTGACAGCTAAATGTCAAAGTTGAAGAAACACATGCCCTTATCCATAGATAATGCATAGAACCTTTATATCCCTTTAGGTAGGTAGAAGACATTTTCAATGTTTTCGTGCCTTAGGTCCAGAACCACTTCCCCCATTGTGTTCTTAACTAGCCTCACATTTGGTATGTAATGTTGCACGAGGGTGACAATTAGATCTAAAGAGAGGATAGACATAGGATGTGTCATTGTATTCACTAGACTACAGTACACTAATGAAGTGCAATCCTTTGATCTGCCCACTGGTTGGGTGCATTTCACAAGGTACTCATTATAGCTGACGTTGCCTATGTATGTATCTATGATATCACTATGGAGATTCCCCACCTTTGAAGGTGCATGGTACCCTTTGAACTAGTACTTCATAGCTGGTGAATTGATCTTCTCATAAATTTTGCAAAAAGGACATGAATCAATAACGATCATAATAAGAAATCATTTCATTATGAATAATAAATAAGAGAAAAACCATGAAGAAATCAAAACCCATAAGTTTAAGGCATCAAAAATCTCTAAAGGCATCTTTTGGAGACTCAGAGGTTCGGACCCCGACATAACAATCACACTCCAAAAGGCCAAAGCAACAAAAACTGAAGGTGTCTCAATGCTAATCCTTCAGGATTTCAAAATTTTGGTATTTTAGAGATGTGAAATGTCATACAAGTCCAAAAGTCCAAAATAGAAAAATATGGGCATATTGGTTTCATTGTTGGTTAAGAGTTTCAGACCTTCAGAGAGCACAAATGGTGAGTGCTTATCAGTGTCCAAAACACGAAAATTTTGAAGTCAGAGAGGGGGACATGGTTCATTTCTTAGGAGTTTGGTTGTTGGTTCTGGGTTTTGAATCTTCAAAGAGAGAAGATGATTCTCAAATATCAACATCTGAAATGTCAAAAATGCGAAGCTGGGAGATTGGAGTTATCATTACTTTTTTTATGGTCTTTGAGGAACTCAGGGTCTGAAACTCCAAAAAATGAAAAGGCTTGACAGAAAGCTAAGGGATAAAAACCCTCATGTGATCTCTAAATTGACTCTGAGGCGAGCTTGACCATGAGCCTACCTCAAAGGACCCAAAGGGACAACACTTAGGTCCTTAGATGATTGAAAAAATTAGAAACAATAGAGAAACCATAACTAGATCAACAAAAAACCTAGAAGAAACTAAAAAGAAAGAAAACCCTAACTGTAACCCAAAAAGAAAGAGGAAGAAGAATCCCTACCTTAAATATGAGCAAAGAAGACATGAAGGAGGCAAAAAAACAAAGATCTGAATGCTGGAGAAAGCTGGAAGGTTGAAAACTTGAAATTGCTCCAAAAACTAAAAGCTATCATATGCACAAGTGACCAAAAAGGTCATTTGTGTGCCTTAAATAGGCCACCAGAGAGGGTGATGTCACAAACCTTCCTAACCTTCAGCCCTTCAAACATTTAGAGTTTCGAAGGTCTGAAGAACACGGGACCTCTGAGTCACCAAAAATGCAAAGGTCTGAACTCCTTTGGGGGAGTCAAACTTTTTGACTTTTGGAGATCTGAATACTTGACAAGGCCAAAAGGCCAAAAACAAACAAAACTCTACTCTCACGCAATATCACACTTTCAGGCATTTGGGGCTAAGATAGCAGTGAAAGTGCAATAATGCGAAAAGTTAATTTTCTCTTGAAAGAAAGCCTTTGGTAGGGGACAGACACTAGGAAGACAAAAAAGGACAAGCAGGGAGCCCAAAAGGGGAGAAACAAGGAAAAAAAGAAGGGGGGGGACTTGTCCAAGTGGCCAAAAGGGGAGTATGGTTGTGGAACCACAATAGTATTTTCTTGCAGAACCTATTAGGATTCAACAAGTACAATGGTTTGGGTGTATCACTTCTCCTCTTCTTGTTCAGATCTAATTAAGCACAACACTTCTACTTCTTGTAGACAATATTCTCTCTTCACTCAACCGCACCTTCGCATCTATGATATACACTTTCATATTTCATTGATTTACATATAAATACATTACATAATCAATATGGCATTAGTTGCCTTACAAAATGTATTACATTTGAATTTCATACATTACAATTACTCGCACTCAATCCTTGACCCCTAAAATATATTATCAATCTAGAATATTTTATTACAAATTCAAGTTGGCCACAAGATTCATTGCATGTCGATTTAAACAAGAATGGTCAAACTTTATTTGACTTCCCCAACATGCTCCCAAAACTTGATAGATTCAATCACCTTGAACAATGAAACAACAAATCATCATTACACGTCTATTATGTCACTTCACTATGCCACCCAGATCACAAAGAGACCCACTGCAACTGACTCCATCATCACTACTCACCTATCTAACACCAACTTCTCTAACCTATTTAAACATTTTTTATCTTGCACAAAATGATCTTCTATCAACTGAAATGATTCCTTGCAGTACTCCAATCCTATAGTGATCATGGTATCAATAACTTATCCTAGTCAAGATAATCATATCATGACCACAAACACTTGGATCCATACTAATTTGATATAACAATCACATCATTCACTATTCTTTCACTGTATGTTCTTTTATTTTTCCTGTTAAACTTCAATTGATCATAACTATTTGCATAATTATTTCCAGCTATTGCAATCATACATGCAACAATGGGAAGCATCACTAAGTATTCATTTTCAATTGCACACTCCAATTCCTTCGCATACTCACCACATATTGGATTCAACAACTCAAACACTTGTCAACTCATTGTCAACCAACATAGTACTTAGTTGACATCAATGACAACATCATAATTGATCTTCCTATCATCAAACATGTACCAATCAACACGAAATCAAGCTCTGCATTAGTTATGCAATCTTGGCATAGAAAAAATTATTGAAATAACTTGAAAAAATAGAAAAACTTCAACAATATAGTCTTTGTACTATACACAACTTTACTCATCTGCGTAATTTTTCTAGGGACTAGAAAGGTAAACATGAATCTCCTCTCTCTTACTTAATGCTATCTTTAATGCACTATGAAATATTCCTTGTGTAGTATGAATAAGTTTAGAATCCTACTAATCATGTCTTTTCTTCCTTCTCTATATTTTCATAGTCTTCTTCTTTTACTTGTTCAACATATGTTCTTGATTAGGTGATTTTGTCAATTTATTTTTGCAAAAACTAAACCTATGTCCAAAACTATTACATCTATTGCATATGATAAAATATCTATCATTGTTTTCAATGTGTCTACCACAATCCTTCTCAAAGTGACCATGGTGATTATATCTAAAACATGTGACATTATTCTTTCTATATGCTAATTTGTTAAGAACCTTTTTTTCATCATTTTTCTTTGGATATATCAAAAAATATAATACTTTATGAAAGAATTGATAACATGAAAAACAATATTCATGGAAAGAACTTTCAAACCTAGTCATTTGATATTGTTTGGTATGAATAGATCTACTAAAATTGTCATGTTAAGGAGAAATATATTTTTGTGAAATGTTTTCACCTTCTTTAGGAACAACATCGTGATAGGTGAGATCAATCTTCTCTCTTGGAGTTTGTTGAACCTTGAAGCTTTTCCCTTCTTATGTTTCAAATAATATTTCTTGTCTAGGCTCATCTTGAATTTCATATTTTTTTCCTTTTTCATACCCTAATCTATAAACACCTTTATAATAATTTTCCTTATTCAAAATCTCATTTAGCTTGTTGATGTTGTCTTCAAATTGAAGATTCATGTACAATTTGCAAGACATCTTTTCCAATTCCTTTCTTAATGCAACTACCTATGTCTCGAGTTTTTTACACTCACTTGTTTTAACTTCAAGATTAGATTTAGTGACATTTACTATCCTCTCAACTTCTTTAATTTTAATCTTACAATCTATGGGAATATTTTTTGCATTCTCAAGAGCTAAAAAAGTTTGTCTTAAATTATATTTCTTCTTAAAGTTTCTTCTCTAAGTTTTGGTTTACTTTACTAAGTTTCTTTAATTAATCAAGGACACACAATAAATCTCCTTCAAGGTCAAACTCAATCTCATCATTTGCATCTTCTTATTCTATATTAATCAAAATTTTAACTCCATCTTTAACTATAGGACTAACTTCATTATCAACTGACAAGGACTTTTCTTGAGACAAAAGTTTACTAGTCTTGAAAGAGATTGTTTGATCATCTTTTTGTTTGACATTAGTGGTTTTATTTTCACTTTTTTTTCTTTTGATTTTTTTCATAAATAACACTCCAGTACTAGGAAATCCCTAAATTTTCATTCAAGGGTTTGATTCTTATACCAATTGTTAGAGTGAAGAAGACATTGATAGAGGAGGTTAATGAGTGTCTTAAAAAATTCATCAATTTTAAAATAACCTTCTATTTTTCTTGTTTAAACGAAAATGAATAAAAACATAACCAATGTAATCTGATAAAATTGACACAATGAAATGTCCTGAGTGAAAACTCTCCAGGGAAATAAAACCACTCGAAAATATTTCCTCACTAGCTTAACTGAATTGTTTTATTTTACAATGTCTCACTGACAATTTCTAATGCCTTATTGACCAATAGATGCCTCACTAGCTAATGGATATCTCCCTAGAATTTTGTGTGCCTCATTCGCTTATACACTATCTTTTTCAACTTATTTACAATTCAACATAGAGTATCATTTGTTTTTCATTACTAAATAGATTTTGGTCTCACATGGCCTAAGACTTGGAATCACAAGTTCAATATGGATCTTAGAATCACATACATTATACCATTATTCATAAGTGTAATTTATACATAATAGTATATTATATGGATTAAAAATACATCTGTTGGCAAGTTGACTATACTGAGGTATATGACTAGATATACTATTGTCATTATGGCAACAAAGTCATATAGTAGTTTGGAGTCAGCGCACTTGATGTAAAGATCAGAATTCAATTAAGTGTTGAAGACTGGATAGTGTACAGAGTTCCTGCAGCTCAGAGCATCAGCGCACGTGTGTACAGATGAATTATGGTATGCACCCTAGAATTTAAGTTGGTTATACTATACTCTTCCTTCGTCTATGAGCACATGATCAGATGTGCAAGGATGAGAAAGTTACAGTTAGTTGAAGTTGCACAGCTAGTATGTGCCAGCAGAGAACAGAGCATGGAGCCGACAATCAGTATTTTGGTTTGCGAATGTAATGTAATATTGTAAAGGCTATGCACCCATTGTATTTAGGTTTCCAACATGTTTATATGTATAATTGTAAGCACGCTTAAGCCAATTCATTTGGAAGTGTTGTTTGTAATTAGTTATAGGGCCGACCTAATTGTGTATTTTGTATAGTGTATAAATATAAGGTGCACCCATTATATTTGGTATGGAAGTTGATAGAGAGTTATAATAAGCAGAGAAAAAGTGTGTGAAGACACTAGAAGATGTATTAGATATTTTTTAGAGGTCAAAGCATCAGTGTGTGAAGACACTAGAAGATGTATTAGAGATTTTTTAGAGGTCAAAGCATTAGCGCATCAAAGGAACTGATTTGACAAGTAGTGTCACAGTGACAGTTCATCCTGAAAATATAGTGTGTATCTAAGATCAGAAGGTTGTAGCCTTCACCACTTGAGTAGTGAGCTCTTTGACAGTGCATCCTCTCCCCTAATAGGGATTATTTTAAAAGACTCCTAATAGGGTTTGACCCTTAACAAGGTCTACTATACTTAAAGCATTGTAAAGCTACTCCTAACAGGGTAAAGGATCTTCTAACAAGGATCACAAAACACTAGTGCAGAATATTAGTGGGTATCAATTCCCACCGGGGTTTTACCTATTTGGGTTTCCCCATAATCATATTGGTGTCATGTTTCATGTTTCATGTTTATGTGAATTTTTATTTCAGTACTTAAGCATTTAAGTTCAGCATAAAGATTATAGTGAAAAGTTAAAATACATTGAACACTGATTCACCCCCCCCCCCCCTCTCAGTGTTCCCATTCCTAACAATTGGTATCAGAGCTTAGGTCCTCAGCATAGAATTTTAACCACTTGAGGAGATCATGGACAAAGAAGAAATGAAACATCTGAAAAGAAATCTTGAAGTTGCTCTTGAAGACCTAGACAAGTCAGAAAGAGAATCTGAAGAACTAAAGGATAAACTAGTGATGCTCAATTAGTCATCAAAAAGATAAGGAAATATTTGAAAGAATGCTCTACTAGTGATCTAGGGACAATGGTCAAGAATCTGAATGAAGAAAATAAATCCTTAAAAGAACAACTTGAAGAGTTTGATGATAAGCTGACTAATAATCAGAAACTCTGTGATGAACAGATCAAAGAGAACCTTCAGCTGAATGAAGAACTAAGGCAAGAAAACATGGAAATCTTGGAGCTAAGGAATAAAAAAGAAAGCTTGGAGTTTGAATTGAAAGCAACAAAGAATCATATTGAAAAATTACACACCAGTTCTTATTTGGTAGAATCTCAGTTGTCTGCAAGAAGAGACAAAGGAGACACTAGCTATATTAGATACAATGAAGCACAAAATTAGATTGACAATATGTGAGCAAGAAAGGATTCACAAAAGGACACTACTGGTGTTGAAAAGACTGAAGATCAAACCAAAGATAATGGTGGACCACCTAAGAATGAGCACAAGCAAGTAGAATGCACTTGTTTTGCATGTAACAAGCATGGACACATTGCAAGGAACTGTACAGAGGTAAGACCTTTTAATAGTTACTGTTATTCATGCAACAAGTTTGGTCATAGAGCTATGAATTAAAAGACTAGTAAGAATAATAGGATTCAGCAAGATCAGAGAAATCAGAATTAGACAAATGTAAGAAGTTCTCAGAATGTTACATGCCAGATATGTAACTATAATGGTCACATAGCAAAATAATGCAGAATGGTGACCCATGTCAATGTGCCAAGGAATATAAGACCTCTAGTCATTTTTCACTCTTGTAACAAGGCTAGACATATCTCAAGGTTCTGTAGATCAAGGACGCAAGGTCAGGGAAGCCCTAAAAAGGCTAAAGAACCAGTTTTGGATCCCATAGGATTAGTTAATTTTGTCAAAGCCTCAGATGATGTGAGCATGATTTGGTCAAAGAAAAAGAAGGACATGACTGATGAGAATGTATTGGATGCATCCATAGTGGACACACCCTCTACATCTGGATGAATGGCCCTCAGGGTCATAGGGGTAGCTAATTTACCTCTAGACCCCTGCGTGGCTAGTATACTCATCCTTAGAGTATGCACCTTTGGACTTAATCTTTTGAATTATAAAGGTACCTATGTGCTAAAGCGCACATGTTGATTGTGAACAGAACTCAAGTTGCAGATTTTGAAGTGACAGCCTAGTTTACGTGACTTGCATTAATGGTAGAATTTTCACTTTTAAAGTACACATAAGTTATTTGATTGCTCATTTCATTCAAATTCAGAGTTATAGGAAAGTAGAAAGAGCCTTGAAAATTGTTGTGAAGACTTAGAGATTGAACTACTAGTGTTTACAATGCATTTGGTCAGTTGCAGAAACCCTAGCTCATTGCACTGATTTGAAAGCTGTCAGATTATCTTGGAGCTTAGTTGGAAAGCGTTTACAAGTAAGTCATGGCCACTCCCATTGTTTATGATGTTTCTGAGAAGAAAAGATATGTTTTCAAGAGGCACCCATTTAAATCAACCCTAGATGATTTAGAGGGAGCTTTCTCCCACACGCCTATGGGCGTCATGCATGTGGAAGACATTAGGGCTTACATTTACTGTAAGAAGGAACCAATTGGATTAGATAGGTTAAGGGTGCACATGGATACCATGCTAAATCCTGACAAAACATTCATGGATGAATATGCTAAATGGAATGATCACCCAATTGTTGAGTATGCTATGGCATATGAATTCTATGAGACAGAATGGATAAAGATCTTATTGAGCAGGATTCATGATGATTTGTTTTAGATTGGTGATATAAAAGTTAGAATCACTAGTGACTTGATTCATGAGATGATAGGCCTTTCTAGGATAGGTGTCATCCTTCCTATGGGCAATGATGTCAGAAAGATAGTTGAGTAGACATGTAAGTCAAGGAGCGATAGGCGTCGCATGAAAATCAAGCCTATTGAACAAGAAGACATCAAATTGATGTCAATGATACTGGGATATAGGTTTCATCACACCAACAGGGTGAACAGTGTGTCTATGGGCACTATTCTAGCAACCATCAGACTTGTGAAGTAAGATGGAGAGTTCAACTTGTGTGAGATCTTGTACACATAGTTGATAGATAACATCAAAGCTATCAAGCATGACAAGAAAAAGATATTCAAGTTTAGATCATTAATCATCTATATGTACCTTCATATATTTGGAAAAGTTTCATATATGTATTTGGACAACTCCATTCCAACCATGCCTCAGATATCCAAAAAAGCATCCACATAAAGCACATTAAGAGATTATGTGACATTGGAACTGAAGACCTTTAGGGTTAAGATGCAGATGAGATACAAAATTCTAGAGAACATTGTGGAAAAGTATAAGGATACAATATGCTTTATGGTTGAAACTAATACTACTTGTATGGAAGCTATTGAGCCTAGAACTAATTGGATTCATCCACTTGGTTATGAAGTAGAGAAACAAGTCCTTGAAGCTTATGCACAAGTACTTCTATCAGCCCCCAAAGATCCTAATGAACCTAGATGGGGAACATATGAAGAGAAAACCAGAGAAGTAGATGCAAAGGTTAATAGCACAGAAACAAAAAGAAAGGTTGCTAAAGTCACATCAGAGATCTTAAGGATTCATGGTGTATCCCAAGCAGACCTTGACTAGGCAAGGGAAGAAAAGATTGCTTTGGAATTGAAAAGCGCAGCAGCAGAGGAAGAACAAGAAGATCCTAAGTTGAAGAAGATGAAAACTAAATCAGATGATGTTCAGAAGGGTAAAGAAGATAATACTACTTTTGCACCCAAAGAAACTAGTGATTCTAATGCTCCTCCAGAGTATAAGCCAATAATCAAAAGGAAGAAAGAAACCAGCACTAGTCATCCATCCTCATGAGCTACAAGGAGCAAGAAAAACATTCAAGCACCTCCCAAGGTAGGATTTAGACCTAGCCTTAAAGTATTGAGCACAAGAATTGTTGATGAGGGTAGAATTGATCAAGTAGGGAAGTTTTCTGAAACTTACAGTGAGATTGACAAATCAGAAATACATGATATGATTGTCAAACATATGATAAAGTTCAAGAAAATAGTACTTGAATTGAAAATAGCAATTCCAAATAAAGTTTGGGAGATAATGGATTCCTTGAAGAGATAAGCCACTGAAGAAGACTTCAGAATAAGGGAACAAATTCTTGATTCCACTCTTCCAGTATGTTCTATTGAAGAAAAGTCGCTATTGTTGAATTTGGTGAAGCCGCACTTAATGTCAAAAATGAGAACACTACACCTCATAAACAAAGACTATGAGCTAATCTCTAAGGAAATAGAAAAGGCCTTTGGGAAGCTATTCTTAGAACAATGCATGAAACCTATGTCTGCACCCATCTCTCAAGTACCTAGTAAGCAAGACATTGCAGCAGAGACCATCAAGGTACAGTCTACAGGTCCTTAGGATTCAGTGCCTATAGTGGAAGTACAAACTAAGTTGGATAAGTCTATGCCCATATCAGAATCACTCAAGGACAGCACCATTATTATTGATAATGTGGAGATAGCCATGGCATCCACTAACATAGAATTGGACAAGTTTGAGGAAGCTTTTGTGAGCACACAAGAAGCTGAGATTTTATGCAGTAGCACACCTCCCACTCAACAAGAAGAGGTATTGATTGAAAACATATCAGAAAAGAAAGAAGAAGAGAAAATGGAAGAGGAAGAAAAGAAAGAAAAAGAAGAAGGAAAACAAGAGAAAGATGAAAATTCTGTTGAACTAACCAAGGTAAAACTAGAAGTGATGGATAGCACTCCCATCACTCCCTCCTCAACATTGTTGTCATGTTTGACACCTGACACATCTAGTTTGGACTCATGGAGAGAAGAAGACCTGATTAAGTTCAGCATCCTAGCTATGTAGAAGGCAAAGGAGAAACAAGTAATGAGAAATTCTCTCCTTGTGGAATCAGTGAACATACTGAATAGTTTGTTGCCTACGAACATGAAAGTGAATAAGGTACACTCGATTGATGATGTGAGTACAATTATCTCATAGTTCAAAAGTAATTTTTCAAGCCTTAAAGAATTTGCATCCAAAGTTGCAGAAGAGAAGTACCTAAAGAAAAGATTGAATGAGTTGATGAGAAACTTTGCACTAGATCTGAATTCACTCAAGACATGACAAGCATCTTTAAAAGAATTTGCTCATCAAGGAAGGAAATTCATTTTAGATTTCATGGATCAGGATAAGCTTACTAATGCCCATCTTAAGATAATAAAAGATATAGAAGCTATGATTGAACAGGTGAAGAATTTAGTGAAAGACACATCCACTGATGTGAACATGTGCAACAATGTCTACCAAGGTTAGTTGGAAAAAATTGAGAAGGCAGAGAAAGAGATGGAAAAGATAAGGTCTAGATAGAATCAGTTAAGGAATGCTCTTGCACCCTCACTAGATATTCTCAATCAAAACATAAAGGTGATTGATGCCACAATGATAACCTATGATCAAGGTCTGAGCACAAATTTGAAGAAAATGGAGAAACTTCAATATGCTTTATGTTCCCATCTCCAGATAGTTAACTCTTTGATAACTTTTTGGAAGAAGGAGATCTAGAATCTCAAAATAGCATATCTGGATGTTTTCCCTAAGTATGTGTAGATACGGTTTTTGCTACACCTTTGTCATTAATGTCAAAGGGGGAGTTTTGTATAGAATATGGAGTGTAATATGTATAGGGAGATATAAGATTATGTATAAAAATGTATAGAAGACAAAAGTTTTTTGTGTTAAGGGACAGTTAGCAACTTGGCCATATTCCTTTGTTGCCATCAATGAAAAAGGGGGAGATTGTTGGAAAGTTGACTATACTAAGGTATATGACTAGATATAGTGTTGTCATTATGGCAACAAAGTCATATAGCAGTTTGGAGTCAGCGCACTTGATGTAAATATCAAAATTTGGTTTAAGTGTTGAAGACTGGATAGTGTACAGAGTTCCTACAGCTTAGAGCATCAACCCACATGTGTCTGGATGAATTATGGTATGCACCCTAGAAGTTAAGTTGGTTATACTATATTCTTTCTTAGTCTATGAGCACATGATCAGATGTGCAAGGATGAGAAAGTTACAGTTAGTTGAATTTGCACAGCCAATATGTGCCAGTAGAGAACAAAGCATGGAGCCGACAGTCAGTATTTTGGTTTGTGATTGTAATGTAATATTGTAAAGGCTATGCATCCATTATCTTTAGGTTTTCGACATGTTTATATGTATAATTGTAAGCATGCTTAAGCCAATTCATTTGGAAGTGTTGTTTGTAATTAGTTATAGGGCCGACCTAATTGTGTATATTGAATGAGCGTATAAATATAAGGTGTGCCCATTATATTCGATATGGAAGTTGATAGAGAGTTTTAATAAGTAGAGAAGAAGTATGCGAAGACACTAGAAGATGTATTAGAGCTTTTCTAGAGGTCAAAGCATCAGCGCATCAAAGGAATTGATCTAACAAGCAGTGTCATAGTGACAGTTCATACTACAAATATAGTGTGTATCTGAGATCAGAAGGTTGTAGCCTTCACCACTTGAGCAGTGAGCTCTTGGACAATGCGTCATCTCCCCTAGCAGGGATGATTGTAAAAGACTCCTAACATGGTTCGACCCTTAACAAGGTCTACTGTACTTAAAGCATTGTAAAGCTACTCCTAACAGGGTAAGTGATCTTCTAACAAGGATCACAAAACACTAGTGTAGAATATTAGTGGGTATCAATTCCCACCGGGGTTTTACCTATTTGGGTTTCCCCGTAATCATATTGTTGTCATGTGTTGATTTCATGTTTCATGTTTAGGAGAATTTTTATTTCAATACTTAAGCATTTAAGTTCAGTATAAAGATTAAAGTTAAAAGTTAAAATACAGTGAACACTGATTCACCCCCCGCCCCCCTCTCATTGTTCACATTCCTAACAACATCTTTTATAACTCTTTCAATATGCTTTTATGCAATCAAATTCTTTACAAGAAAGATATGCTCTTTTTTAACACATCATACTCTCTTTCTTTGTTCATCATAAAAAGAAACAATACAAAGATGCTTTTTATAATGTCTTACATCACTAAACTAAAAAAATAATTCCTTTCGAAAAACTAAAACTCATCTCTAATTATCTTGTAGCAGCCTCAACTATATAATGGAATGATAATCCTTTGTTGGTCTTGTCTAAACAAAATCATGCTTGGCTACTCACAATATATGACTCGAGTGATAACTAAATCAACTTTAACAAACTCATAAACCCGATACCAAACAATGTAAAAAGGGTTACAAAACTAAGCACTAAACATGTACTCAACACTTTGAAACACAAGAACCAACTTAGCCATAAACATACCCAAATGCAACTAGGGTTTAACAAAAGTTTGTTTGAAACATTGAAACAACACCCAACTTGAGTATACAAAATAACAATAGTATGAAACTCCAAAATGAAACTAAAACATTCATTAACTCTACATAACAGATAACCCATTCTCAATACCAAAAAATATCAAGTATGTTTCTCTCTTTAACAAAGACTATGAGAAAATACAAATATACTAAAAAAACAAGATTAAGACCCATAGGTTTTTTGGAAACAATAGGTACTAAGGGGGAGGGGGGTGAACCGGTACTAATTAAACTTTTCAAACTTTTATTGATACCCTTAAACAACAAAAAAAGAAACTTCTAAACTATGAAGCATATAACTCAAACTATAATGTGAAAGTGCAATAAATCAAATGACAATACATGCACAAACATAACACACTTATTTTTATTAGGTATACCCTTGGTCCAAGGGAAAAACAATTACGGGGATGACACCCACAATCCTTTCATTGCAGTAGAAAAGAGTGATCGGTTAAGGGCTTACAATTTGTCACTTTCTAGGTGACTTAGCCTATAAGGAGTGACTGATACCTTGTTAGAAGTATCTACAGTCTAATTAAAGACTGCCTTGTTAGAGGGTTTAATCCCACTATTACAGTGTTCCCCCTGTTAAGGGACTTACATAAAAAGTCCATCTAAAGACTAACTGGTTAAGGGGTTTACAAATTTTTTTAAATATTAGGAAAATAACAAGAATAAATGACTTTTATTTTTCACTCTGCAATGTTGATCAGATCTCTTATGCTCTATTCTTGTTCTCACTTCAACTCTATAACATCTCTACAAAAGTTTCTAAACAAATTTTCACAACTTCATCAAGCAACGACAACCCCCTTTTTTTATCTTGCAACTCCATCTTAATATACAGTCCTCACCACCAAGTGTAAAACCTAATTAGGGTTTTCATTTTTTCCAAACATGTTTCTCCAATCTCAGTTGACTCATTAAAACATAAAAATCCTTATCGCATCAGCCAAATAATAACATAAGTTGTCATTCCCAATGTGTAATATTCCTTTAATTTTATTTGTCAAACATGCCCTGGAATCATGAAAATATTTTTACACAAGCTCCTATAAATTGACTCAATCATCTCCTCGAACATTGTACTATGTTTTCTCTATTGTCCATATTCAGTGAATCTTCCACCATCATGACCAATTTGGCTAATAGAGAAGAACTATTTAATAACCTCTATCTATACATGTTCACAATTATAACTAGTTGCTAGAGTCTTGAATTTTACCTGTACTAGTTTGTGGTCTCATTAGTTGTCCTGTTCACCGATTACCTTCTTGTGTACCAATTAGCATGTTACATATCTATTGGTTATACCTATTTACTAGACGGTGTAACTTCACATACTTAGAAAAAATGATCTCACTGATTAAATGATTTGCCAACAATGACAACCATGCTCTGAATACACATCATAAATGTCATCTATCTCATCAATATGCCAACAAGTTTTAACATTATACAAAATCTTAACATATACGGGTACATAATAGGAATAAACAACAAATATAGAATAAATAAAGTAATTAAATGCAGAAAATATTTTACAAACAGAATCCTTAAAAAAATATTAAGTCTCACAAAACAAACAGGTAGACAGGATTTACAAAAGACAAGTGCAAATAAAAAGAGAAAATCTATAGAAATATAGTTGATAAATCTCCTTTCAATCCCATAATAATCTTCTTTCAACCTCTTCCAAAAATCTTGCTCAATCCTTCAACAACCAAGTTGAACCATAGTATAACCATTTCAAAGAAAAATAAAGCTATCTACCACTACAAAATCAAACTGAAACATCATCAATGCGATGTCCTAGCTCCTTTGGGTTGTGCCCTAGATCGAGAAGAGATTAGGCTTTTAAAATTAAATTAAAACTTATGCAATGTGTTAATGTCATAAAGGATATTGGAATAAAGGCATTCAAATCACTTAAACCATATGAAAAAAGCACAACATTTATGTCCTTCACAATGTTGATGCTCTTTTCACAAAATGCAATGCCAACCAAATGGCTTGCCTTTGTACAAGTATTTTATGCCTTTCAAAATGCAAAGGTGTTTCCACAATAAAAATGTATTTTAATATCAACAATATGTATCATGACCTTAATGCCAAATGCAATATTTATGTCATCAATCAATATAACTCAATGTCAAATGTACCTTACATTCATGTATTAAAGTGCATCTATCATGTATCAAATTTCATATCAAACTGAGCACTATCATGTATAGTATGTATTATATGTGCAATAAATCAAGTTAGATGCAATATGTCATCATATTATCATCAAGAAATCATGCAAGTGTATCATATAAGTGCATCATGTTATACAATTATAGAACCAAATCAACCTAATATAGTCCATATTTCTCTATCATGTATCATAGTACTCTTCCATATCGAGTGCAAATTCACCAAAGTGAATATGTCAATGTATACCAAAAATATACCAACTTGTATATAAAGATGCACTAGATCAATGAAACTATAGTAATAAGTAATGTATATTCATGATTGTGAAATGCTCATGAAATGCTCTTGAAATGATCATGATATCAAACCCTCACAAACTGTCAATTGCTCATGATATCAAACCATCACAAACAGTCACCTTGATATCAATATCTAAGAGTTAGTGTTGTGTCATGAAGGACAATAAGCAAAGGGGACAACACAAGATATTTTCAACATCATGGAGTTACAGAAGGATTATGATGATGACTAGGAGATCACCAACTGATGATTAGCTTGTACTCTTCCTCTTAGGATTAGGTATAGTTTCTTGTTATCTTCAGATTTGTATTTTTGTGCTTCAAATCTATGTTTATCTACATTCTCTCAATCGCACATTGACTACATTTTCATATTAGGTTTTAATCTATCACACTAGGGTAGATATTAGCATTATATTTATGCATATTAGCTCTTAGAAATTTATACATACTCTAGATTCACGATCACTACATACTTTATCTTGGTTATATTTGGCTATTTGTGGAGGTTGGAATCATCAAAATGAGGGGTTGACCAAGGGAAAACCCTATATATCCACCCACACCCACAAATCCTAGATTTGTAGTTGCAGAAGACCTTAGATTCAATTTTTAGAGTGTCAAACCCATTCCAAGAATGAGAAAAACTATCTACAACTTTTCCCAGTGGAAAATCCATGGTACATAATAGTTTTTACATTCTGTATTTGGGTACAAAACAATTTTGGTGTTTTGTTCCCTCTTGTATTTACTAAAATTTCAGGCATAGGTAGATTCAGGTCTCGGAATCCCAATTTTGTAGTTACAAGTCTTTTTGGGATTCAGACAATTAGGAATTCAAATCTAAAATCTTACTCATATTCAATTTCCAGGTGCACTCAAGTTCTTCTATAATCTCTTTTACATCTTTTTAGTTTGGTTAAATTAGATCTTTTCTTATTTTGTCGCCTGTATATCAATATTATTCCTCACCTTCTCAATTTTAAGTAGCAAACGAATAAAAACCCCAAAATAAAAAATATTGCACTAGCATACCTACCATTAGGTGGTGCTAATCTGATTTGTCTTGAGATGGTTTCATAATCCGATGTGTGTTATGGATTGAGAAATACCCCCTTTTCATTTCTTACCATTTCATATTACACAGTTTGGTGAGCCCGTCTCTTTTACACATATTACCTTTTGTCTTGGCTAGTTAAATCTTGCATGTGTGCGTATTAAAAAATCATAAAAATAGAAAAAATATTGTCTTTTTATTTATATAGGTAAATTTCATTGTATTTATATGTTATGAAAAATAAAAAAATAAAAAACAAAAGTAAATCATATTGCATTTTAATTTTCCTTATTTTCTTTTATAATGTCTGATTTATTTATGCAAGATCTTAGAGCCTTTGATGAGCCATTCAGTAGTGATGACTTTGATAAGTTAGAGCAAGCTCTGGATGAATTCATCCCTATTCAATCTTCCTCTATAACTCCTAGACCATCTTTTTTCCAAAAAATGCTTAATTTTCTTCTTATGAGTGGCTATATTAACAATGTTGAAATACCAAAGATAGTTGTTCACCTTTCTCAAAATAATCCTTAACCAAAAAAGAAGCATGTGATTGTTGTTAAAGTTTGTAGTGAGATAAATTCCTTTCAAACTCCTAGCAAACCAATCATAACTATGAAGGTAAAGTCAAAATATCCTTTGGATTTTATTAAGAATTATCAAGTGGTTGGTCATACTTATCACACAAGAAACAATCCTCAACCTACCAATCCAATTGTGTCTAACCCCCTTCCAACTTCTCAACCTATGCTTCCTCCAGCACCTCATCTTCACCCTGATCTTGGAAAAGAGTATGATTTAGTAGAATAATTATCTTCTACTCCCATCAAGATATCTCTTTGGTAACTTCTCCTACTTATCATGAGGAACTGAAACAAGCTCTAAAAAATCTTTTTATTCCTTCTCCTGCAAAAGCTAATATAAATTATTTGTTGCATTGTATGCATGTTGCTAACTCTAAAGCTCAAATTGTGTTTTCCCAAGATGGGTTACCTCATAAAGAGGTACAATATCAACATGATTCTCTTATGGTTGTTTTTATTATCAATGGTAACCTTATTTTTAGGACCTTAATTAATAATGGTTTTTTTGGAGCTCATAAATCCAGAATGATTTTGAGTCGATATTCTAAAAATTATCTAGGTGTAAGTTTGTGCCTTTGAAAAATCATTGTGGAAAGCCTAGTTTGGAGTGCATGGATAAAAGGGCCTGTTCATTTTTGTGAAGAATCACTTGGGTAAGGTGTTCATCACCTTTCATTTGACATATTTAATGGGTCTAAGGTTTTAGATTTCAGTTTTGGCATGTTTAGGAAGTGGCCATTTTGAGGTATTTCTGGAAATCTACATATTGTGTCTTCCCAGAATTTTATAAAGTATCCTACTTCAGAAGCTTGCCTTTTCTGCCCGATGAATATTCATACCATGGGGGTTGTTTCACTATGTTTTAGGCATGTTATTTAGTATCCATGTCCATTTTTATCTCCCCATGATCTTTTTTTATCACTTTTCCAGTGCCATTCCATTTGTAGTTTGTTAAGTCTCACTGAGTGTGCATAGTCCAGATTTCTAAGTGGCCTACCTTGGGGTCTTGTAGTTTGCACCCAATTCAAGGTCAGATAAATTTGAAGGTTGTTTTGCACTGTAGACTTGGGAATTACTTACCCTGAAGATTTTTGGATCTCTACCAATCCATCCGGTTACTTTCCTAAGCCATTTCCAAATCAGATTTCTACTTTTTTTTAATGTTTCGAACAAGTTGAATTTGGTGTTTAATGGTAATTCACCACTTGATCTTATGGGCATGCTAGTTGTGGATTAATTTTCCTTTTGGGGAGGTGAATCAGTGCCTAAGTTTCCAGTTCATGAAGGTCTCATTTGGCAATTTTTCAGAGCCGGTTCTGAAGGAGATTTGTGTAGTTTGACAATGTGGACAAAATCAATGTTCCAGAATGCCGAGTTGGGTCGGTGATAACTTTTAGCTCAAGTCTTTTGGTGTATTTTCCTTTGAAAGGTGTACTTACATGATGGAAGTGATATTAAGTCTCTGTCAATGCATTCTTGTAAGGTTCTTTGGTTAGTTTTTGAGGCCAATTTTGGATGTCCGATAGTGTAATTGGAAAGTATTGCAGAGATGTGAAAAATGAGTGGTGTGGTCAAATTTTCCGATGCATTGTGGTTTGTTCTCATCAAGGGATTGCATTTTGGATAAGCAGAGGTAAATATGAGGTTTAAAAGTGCATGTCTTCTTAAAGGTTCATCCAGGTTGATATTCTCATCAAGTGTGAAAGCGCACACTCATTTGCAGCATGATAAATGTGCTATATTCTGCAAGTGTTATGCATACTATTATAAACATGAAAATGTTTTCATAATAATGTTATGTATGTCATGGTTTAAATGTCTTTTGAAGATGCCATTTTCAAGAGGTTGTATATTATATTGTATTGGATATGTGTACACAAGACAAGAATAAGAATTGGCACCATACCAAGCAATGAAAGGGAATGCTTGCCAGTCAAACACTTGAAGGAATGTGTGAGGTTTGAATGGGATGCATGCCAGCAAGCATACCACTCACTATAATGGAAATGAAGACATTAGAGGCACATGAGCTAGTCAAGGTAAAGCGTACTAACATGAAGAATGAAACAATGTGGAAAATATCATGCTATTCCAAAGGATGCGTTGAGGTGTATGTTGGATTGTTGGTGCATAAGGTCAAGAAAATAGAGTGCATTATTTTAAAAAAAATTGAAATAGAAGATGTGCAAGGCTTGAGTGCTGGTAAGCACCAAGTTTTGTGCATGTCAGCACTCCCAGAGGGTAGCTAGAAAGGAGAATAGGGAATACATCATTCTAAATGTGGAGGTGTATACATCCTCAAGGGGTGCACACCAAGTTAAATACAAAGGGAAGGAGTGCGTGAGTATAGAAGGAAAGTGTGTGAGCTGAGGAGTGTGGCACGTGCCAGCACTCTGATGAAGGAGCATCTCGGGTCCTTGGAAGTCCTGTGTCACCAAAAATATATTTGAAGTTTTTCTGTGTTGCTCGATTCCTGCTTTGACCAAGTTGGTTTAGTGTTGCTTAGTTTCCTTTGTTGACCGAGTTGGTCGATTATCTCTCTGGCACTCAGTTAATTCCCTAGCGCTTGGTTCTAATTACTTGCTGAGTTGTTTATTTTAGATTTATGTTGAGGCTGACTTGTGTATTTAATTATGGTCATAGATTTAATGTTGGTATCCATCATTGGGAAGCATGTGGACCTAGATCTGGTTCTTCCTTCCATTGATTGTGGATCTGAAGGCCAACTTGGCTCGGTAGCCTCTTGTCTAAATGTAGTTGTTTGGTTAGAGTTTAGGAGTCAGTTTTGGGGATAGAAGATAGTAGATAGAAAATTAAAGATTTTTGGCAGATCCTCGCATGTTTGATGACTTCTCTACTTGATTGTAATATCTGGACTACACCAAGAAGGACTTACATCCTAACATGTATGAATCAATTTGAAGATAATATATGAGAGCATTTGCATTCTCTCTCTCACTATTGTGTGGTGTTGCTTCCGTGTGTTGTTCTGCAAGGTGGATCTAGTTAGGGTGTGCCTTTGGCCTCTATCTATATCTTTCCTTGCATCAGGTGGTATCAGAGCCAAGTTAGATATGGATCTAGGTTTGTGAATCTAGGTTTGAAGATTCCTTCTTGTGAAGCCCTAGTTGAATTGTTGTGGGGTAGCAAATTGTGATCTGACCTGCAATTGTAGAGGTTTTTCAATATGGTTCATGGGAGGTGAGATGCAAATCTAGGATTTCTAGACATGTTGAGACAACTTTCTGCTAGATTAGAAGTTGTTGAAACAGCCCAGAGAAGAGGAAGAAATCTTGAAGATGTTAGTGATGATGAAATTGAGGTAGAACGAGGTGATGTAGAACCTGCACCTATGATGGATCAGGGTGAGGAAAGATTCTTGAAGGCTTTGACATGTCTAAAGTCTACACCACACTTTAATCCTCCTGAGTATAGTGGGAAATTGGATTCTAATGAATTGGTGGATTGGATCACTAAGATGGAAAATTACTTTGAATATGAAAATGTACCTAAGGAAAAGAAGGTGAAAATTGCAAGCACAAAGTTGAAGAGTCATGCATCCCTGTGGTGAGAACATCTACAGTTGGACCGAAAGAGGAAAGGAAAAGACAAAATCAAGGTATGGCATAAAATGGTGAATAAGTTGAAAGGAAAGTTCCTACCTTGTGATTATCAAATTAACCTAGTTAGGTGAATGCAAAGTTTGAGGTAGAAAGATAGCTCGATAAAGGAATATACTCATGAATTCTATAGATTAGATATTAGATCTAGACATGATGAAGATTATGTAGAAAGAATTGCTAGATACCTGAATGGTTTGAGAGTTTCCATCCAAGAAGAAATCAATTTGGTCAAATTGGAGAACATTGAAGAGGCTTATCAATTTGCATTGAAAGCTGAGGAGAAATTGAACAAGAGACATGAGCAAAGACAAAGAGGTAGAGGTGGTAGATTCCCTAAAGGAAGAGGTAGATCTCATGGTGAAAATAGTAGATTTGAACCTGAAAAGACAACTTTGGATAAAGGAAAGACCGAGTGGAAAGGTGAAAGTTCATCTAGAGGTAGAGGTAGTAACTACCAAGGTGGTTATAATAGAGGTGGTTTTCGAGGAACTTGTTACAATTGTGGAGAGGAAGGACATAGATCATTTGAGTGTACACATGCAAGTAAGGAGGCTAGTAGTAGTAGAAATTCTTTGGTGCAAGAAGAGTCACCGAATGAACCTGAGAAGGAACATAACTTGATGGTAAGGAGAGCACTTTGGAATGAAAGTAAAAAGGAAGATCTGGTAAGGAAAAGTTTTTTCAAGACCAGATGTAGAGTTTCTAAAAAATTTTGGAAGGTAATCATTGACAGTGGTAGCTTAGAGAATCTGGCATTTGAGGAAATGGTCACAAAGTTACAATTGAAAAGGTTGGAACATCTGAAGCCCTATCATATTTCATGGATCAAAGATGAGAAAACACTCTTGGTAAGTGAACAATGTTATGTGAATTTGAAAATTGGAAAGTACTATGATAAGGTGTTATATGATATCATGCCTATGGATTGTTGTCATATTTTGTTAGGTAGACCTTGGCAATATGATAGACATGCTATATATGATGGGAGATTACATAAATATACTATTTGGGCTGATGGAAGAAGACAAATCTTGTTACCTTTGATTGAAGAACCTATTAGTAATGTTTTCACATCTGTGAAAGTTTTCTTAATGGAAGGAAGAAAGTTTGTTAAGGATTTGAAGAAGAATGATGTATGTTTTGTTGTGATTCCTAACAAACCAAGTAAGAAAACAGAGGATAGTGTCCCTAAGGAGATTGATAAGTTACTCACTAAGTATAGTGAAATCATTTCTGATAATGTACCTGATGGTTTTCCACTGAAGAGAATTATTGATCATTGCATGGATCTAATCCATTGAGCTAGTTTACCAAATAAGGCACCACATCGGTTGACACCTACTGAGAATTAGGAATTGAACTGACAGATTCAAGAATTTTTGGAGAAAGGTTTGATCAAAGAAATTTTGATTCATTGTGCAATACCTACTATATTGGCACCTAAGAAGAATGGAAAGTGCAGAATGTGTACTGATTCCAGAGCAATCAATAAGATAATAGTGAAGTATAGGTTTCCCATACTAAGAATGGATGACATAATGGATAGTTTGAATAGAGCAAAGTATTTTACCAAAATTGATTTGAAAAGTGGGTATCATCAGATCAGAATCACAGAAGGTGATGCATGGAAGACTACTTTCAAGAAAAAAAAGGTTTGTATGAGTGGTTGGTTATGCCTTTTGGTTTAACTAATGCACCGAGTACTTTTATGAGATTGATGAATGAAGTTTTGAAGAAATTCTTGGGTAATTTTGTAATTGTATATCTTGATGATATTCTGATATTCAGTAAGACCAAAGAAGAATATTTGTTGCATGTTAGACAAGTTTTGCAGAGATTGAAAGAAGAAAAGTCGTTGATAAATTTGAAAAAGTGTTCATTCATGAAAGAGGAGATTGTGTATTTGGGATTTGTGATTTCAGCTGATGGTTTGAAAATGGATCCTGAAAAGGTTGAAGCTATTTTGAATTGGCTTACACTTGTGAGTGCTACTGAGGTAAGATCATGTCATGGTTTGGCAAGTTTTTACTGAAAGTTCATTAGGAATTTCAGTGCAATTTGTAATGATATGACTGAGACTATGAGAGGAGATAAAAGAGAATTCAAGTGGACACATGGAGCTGATAAAAGTTTTGAGACTCTAAAGAAGAAGGTTGTTGAATTACCTATTTTGGCATTTCTTGATTTCAATAAGGTATTTCAAGTGGAATGTGATGCAAGTGGAATTGCAATTGGAGTTGTATTGAGTCAAGAGGGTAAACCTATTTCTTTCTTTAGTGAAAAGTTGAATGATGCAAGAAGAAAATATTTTGTGTATGATCAAGAATTATATGTTATTGTTCAAGCACTGAAGAAATGGAGACATTATTTGATGTTGAGTGAATTTGTGTTGTATACCAATCATAAGGCTTTACAGTATTTGGGTAGTCAGAATAAGTTGAATCAAAGACATATGAAATGGGTTGAGTATTTGCAAAGTTATACATTTGTGATAAAGCATAATAGTGGAGTCACTAACCAAATTGTTGATGCACTGAGTAGAAGATCTTTGATGAGCAAGATAAAGATTGAAGTTCTTGGCTTTGATGACATGAGAGATTCTTATGAATTTGATCTTGATTTTTCTGAGTCGTGGAGAAAGTGCAAAGCACCTATTCAAGATCAACCAAGTATAAATGGGATGAATATTTTATGCAAGGAGGTATGTTGTTTAAAGGTATTCAATTGTGTATACCAAGAGGAGCAATGAGAACTAATTTGATAAAGGTGAAACATAGTAGTGGTTTGGATAGACATTTTGGTGTTGATAAAACATTGAATTTTCTTAAGGAGAAATAATTTTGGCCACAATTATATAAAGATGTTCAGAAATTTGTGAAAAGTTGTGGAATTTGTCAAGTTGCAAAAGGAGTAAGTCAGAATACTAGATTGTATACACCGATTTCTATTCTTGTGAAACCTTGGATTTACATCAGTATGGATTTTGTTCTTGGCTTACCGAAGACAGTAAGAAGTAATGATTCTTTATTTGTTATTGTGGATAGATTTTCTAAAATGGCACATTTTATAGCTTGTAGAAATACATCAGATGTAGTACATGTAGTAGATCTTTTCTTGAAGGAAATTGTCAGATTACATGGATTACCGAGGAGTATTATCTCCGATCGAGACAGTAAATTTGTTGGATACTTTTGGAAGACTCTTTGGAGAAAGTTTGGTACTGAGTTGAAATATAGTTCTACATTTCACCCATAGACTGATGGACAAACAGAAGTTATGAATAGAAGTTTGGGAAATCTTTTGAGATGTTTAGTTGGAGACACACCAAGTAATTGGGATTCTATGTTGGCACAAGCAGAGTTTGCATACAATAATTTAGTGAATAGGAGTACTAGAAAAATGCCTTTTGAGATTGTAAATGGCATACAACCGAGAGGTATATCTAATTTGAGAGACATTGATGATGAAAGAAAGAGAAGTGCTAAAGGAGTAAAATTTTCTAAGTACATGAAGACAGTGCATGAAGATGTGAAGTTTAAGCTAGAAAAGAATAATAAAAAATACAAAGACAGAGCTGATAGATCAAGGAGACATAAGAATTTTGATGTTGGTGATGAAGTGATGGTTCATTTGAAGAAAGATAGATTTCTTGTTGGAACATATGGGAAGCTGAAAATGAAGAAGTTTGGACCTTGTAAGATTTTACGAAAATTTGACAGTGGAAATGCATATAAGATTGATTTACCTGATGACATGGATATATTACCTATATTCAACATTGTTGATTTTTATGAGTATCATGAACATAATGAAGACATGATAGTATCGATGGATTATCCTAAGATGCAGAATGAAGAAGTTGAGAAGATTTTGGAGCAAAGAATTGGCAGGAGTACAAGAGGAAAATAGTATATGGAATATTTGGTAAAGTGGAAGAATAGATTGATTGAAGATAGTTCATGGATTTCATAGTCTGAGTTGGATGCAACTCAAATCATACATGTTTCATGATTCAGAGAATCATTTCAAATAACCCCAGGTGTCTGATGCAAGAGCATCTTAGGTCCTTGGCAATCCTGTGTCACCAAAAACATATTTGAATTTTGTTTGTGTTGCCCGGTTCCTGCTTTGACCGAGTTGGTTTGTTGTTGCTCGATTTCCTTTGTTGACCCAGTTGGTCGATTATCTCTCTGTGCTCGGCAATGATTTTTTGGCACTCGGTTCTCCTTGCTTGCTGAGTTGTTTATTTTGGATTTCTGTTGAGGCTGACTTGTGCATTTAATTATGGTCATGGATTTAATACTGGTATCCATCATTGGGAAGCATGTCGACCTAGATCTGGTCATTCCTTCCATTGATTATGGATCTGAAGGCCGACTTGGCTCATTAGCCTCTTGTATAAATGTAATTGTTTGGTTAGAGTTTAGGAGTTAGTTTTGGGGATAGAAGATAGCAGATAGAAAATTAAATATTGTTGGCAAATCCTCGCATGTTTGAGGACTTATGTACTTGATTGTAATATCTGGCCTAAACCAGGAAGGCCTTACAGCCCAGCATGTATGAATCAATTTGAAGATAATATATGAGAGCATCTACATTCTCTCTCTCTCACTATTGTGTGTTGTTGCTTCCACATGTTGTTATGCAAGGTGGATCTGGTTAGGGTGTGCCTTTGGCCCTATCTATATCTTTCCTTGTGTCACACTCGTAGGCAACATATCAAACAAAAGGAAATAAATGATGACTGGCAGGGTGCATGAAGGTATGCAAAGGAAGTTGTCTGCATCCTATGGTGCATGAGGTTTCCTTTGTAATAACATGCCATGTAAAACAAATCAGTGGCAGGAGTGCGTCCCAATGAAGGAAGTTAATTTGTTGTTGCCTAAAGGGTGTGTGCCAGTCAGATGGGGGTGCATATGTTGTTGCACACCATGATCTGGTAAGTTTATGGTGTGCACCAATAAACCAACAATCTCTGCAATAAAATCCAAGGAGAATAAAAGCAAGAGCTAGGTGCATGTACAGCCATGAGAAGGAAGAAAAAAGTGCAAAGGGTGTGCATGTTGGTTTATCCCACATGCACCCCAATTTGGGTTTTTGAAGTATTTTAATACAACAGCACTCAAGTAAGTTGTAAATTGAAATGAAGAAGTAGTTGTTTGGCCTCTTGGCTTGTGAGCCCACATTGGGAAGTGTGCTAGCTAGGCACATAATGCATAATTTTAATGAAACATTTTTAAAACTTGTAGGATTTAGTCCCACATTGGTGGGATAAGGAATTTCATAATGTTTAAATGACCCATCGCTCACTAAGAAGTTTGAGGAAAGAGGAGGCTCTAGATGCGCATGCTCTGAAGCTACATTGGGAGGTATGTCGGTGGACCGAAGAACATAGGTTTTTGTAGATAGTTGGTAGTGAGTGGAGGTAAAGGTGGACACATGGCGACTAGTCACAAATTCTCCAAATGAGCTCGCGGTCAAGGAAAACATCAAGCGACCCGGTGGGTGGTTAGTCATCAGATCGCTAGATCCTAGCGGTTATGTCCCAAACATATAGAGATCAAGAGATAGTGTAGTCACCAGATCTCTAGATCCCTAGCGGTTAGTGGCTAACATCTAGAGAACTAGAGAATTGCATAGTTGCATGATCTCTGAATTCCTGGCAATTAAGGTGATGACATTTGGAGAACTAGAGAATGAGTGTATTCATCCAATCTCTAAGAGTAACTATGGTTAAATAATGTATCAAGAGATTCAGAGAATAGGCCATTCATTTGATCTCTAAATCTGACTGTGGTTAGGAGTGATATCCAAAGATTCAGAGATAAAGGGCATTCACTGATTATCTAGATTTGATTTTGGTTAAAAGGTTTATTCAGAGATTAAGAGATAGAGAAATTCACCCAATCTCCAAATGGGGTGGTTAAGGCTTGGGTTAGATAGAACATCCAATTAGCTCATGACACATAGTGAAATCTGGTGCCTTCTGGGCAAAAAGAGCAGGAAAAAGAGCTAAAGTGTAGATTTTAAAAGTGAAATGCAGATTTAAATGATTTACATAGTCTCTCCATAGTTTGAGAGTGAATTTTATTTTTAATGGACTAAGATATTCATGGAGCATTTTCTAGAGGCAAAATGAGATCAATTTTTCAAAGCAATAGAGAATCAAATCAATTAAAGAGAAATGATTTCAAGTTGAGGCAGTTGAAGGAGAAGTTAGAGATCTTTTTGGCTGGAAATTAGCAGTTGTCAGTTTGGTTGAACTCGCTTTCTTGTTTCCTATATCTCTGATTTTCTCTCCATTGTTCAGGATGATGAAAAATTTCATTAAGGAGAGGCTTTGGCTTCAATGTTAAGTTCTAGGAATATTTGTCAATCTGGAATGTACTGATATAGAGAAATTCTACTTGAATATATTGGAATTCCCTTGCATATTTTTGTTGTCTTCTTGTCTGAATTCTAAAGCTTTTATGTATTAAATCTGCAAGGCAATTTTAGTGCATCATTTACAAGGTATTTGTGGAATTAGTCTCTAGTTCCTTTCAAGGAAAGGGTAAAATCTTAAGGGTAATTTCTGAGAGCTCGGGATTTCTGCAAGAATTTGATGATTGGGTGTGTTTAAGAGAGGGTGAATTGTAAGGCACTTCATCTGGGTTCTAGATGTATTTTACCTAGAAGTTTTATGTAGATGTATGCTTTCTTTTTTACTCTTTTCCCTAGGATAAGGCACTGGTCTATTCTCAATTTGAGGACATTTCATCATCGCTAAAAACTTGAATGACTATTTACTTTTATGTATGTTTGAAGAGATGAGAAGACTAAGTTTGTATCAAGGGTACAAGCAATTGTTGTAATTATTTGAAGAAGTAAATCTGATAGGTATACCTACCTGTAGCTAAGAGCTCAAAGTGCAGAAGGATTTGATCCTTTTTAATTAGCCTTTTTCTTGCTAGAATCAGGAGTTTAGGAATCATAGAGTTCCAATTAAGCACTAGGGCTTATGATAGGATCCTGCAAGAAAATGAGCTAACAAATTATCTAATCTACTAGGGAAAGAATAAATGACAACAAGTTTAAGATGCTATTTCCTTACTTGGTTGAATCATCCCAAAGTCTGGTTAAGTGGTCATAGAGTCAAAGTTTTCAAAAAATTATTATATTTTCTCACCAAGTGTGAGTGGCGACTCTGATATCCCTGTTTGATCAGTGTTTTTCAAGAATGAAAGTGTAATGTATCTGTGATCTTGGCAAACAGTTATACCCTGATGTGTTGTATTTGCTAGTTTTGAAAGAAGGTTCAGAATTGAGATAAATTTTCTCAGTTGATTCAGATTTTTCCTCTGCAAAGAGGTGGTGACTCTACCAATGTTTGAAAAAAAATTGAAGGAGACTTCAGATCAATGTTTTGCAGCAGCAACAACACTTCGATTTAATCTTTTTATCAAAGAAAAAATAGTCCCTTAAAAGGTGAGCAAGTCACTAGTGAAAAGGGGAAAATAATCTTGAAAGTTTAAGTCATATTTCTGGATAGAAGATTCAGTTGCTGCAATGAGTATCAGAAATATGTTATGGCTTAATGAAGTTAGTGGTTGCATGAAGTTGGATAAAGATATTGTCATGAGAACAAGCTGCATTATTTTGTCAATATTTGAAAATGGATTTTCCAGTCTTAGTGGATCAAGATGATGTTTTTAGATCTGAAAGTTATCAGTCATATTTTAAAAGTTGTAATAGAGAACTTCATTTGATAAATCAAAGAATCCACCATAATTGCATTTTGATGTTAAGATGTGTAATAGGAGAAAGGAAAGAAGAGTCTACACTTTTATACTACAAAAAATTTCATGTAGCTTGTAGTGAACTTCCTGTGGGTCTTTATTTTCAAGAATCCCAATATGCTGAAATGTTTCTAGAACTTGGTATGCCTGAATCAGTTAGTTGGACTACATCCCTTAGAGAGGAAGCACTTGAAAATGCTAAAGATTGAATAGATTCATTTATAGATACTAAATCTAATTATGCTGAGGATGTTGATTCTTGTTATGTTGATAGTTTTTGTTACGATGTTGATAATGAAATCTATGATTATCAAGATGTAGGAGATGAATATGCAGTTGATAGTGCTCCCCTTGAGGTTATAGATTTTTCTTTTTCTCAGTATGATATTAATGGCTCCTTGTTTCAGCTTGATGATGTTTTGTGTGAACATGAAGAATATGATTATGATGCAGATGATAGTTCCTGCAGTGATTACTTTACACATGGTATTTTGAGACAAGAGATTTTAATCCCTATTTCAGATGGGGATGATATTTGCAGCATCAGTAGTGAGACCAAAGAGATAGAATGTGAAGTTCAGTTCTTACTAAGTAGTGAGAAAATTTTAGAACTCTTGGAGATTGAGTTTCAGAGGTATACTCCTAAATTTGTTTCTAAAATCCCATGCCCGATAGATATAAGTTTTGATAAATATGACACAAGTGATGGCATGAAGTGTGAAACATTTATTGATATCCTTTCTCCCATTTTTAATCAGAAATATGAAAGTACATATCATTGTAATAAGTCTGATAATGTTATATTTGATGAATATGATGATGTATGTACTAGTGTGGATTCATATTTTCAAGAGGATAAATTTAGTGGTTCGTGTTTATATTTTGATGCTGGAAGATGCGATAAATCTAAATGTGTTTTCCTAGATTTAAAAATGATTAATGATTTAGTCAGTGACAGTGCTTATTCCTTTTTAGAAGATGCTGATATAATTTGTGATCAGCAAGTTGTCTCTAATTTGATATAATCAGATTTTTGTTTCAAGAGGTTCTACTTTAGTTTGCAAAGTGATGATGTAGAAGTGGTTTATTCTTTATCGCAAACTAATGATCAATATGCTTATGTTTCCAGCCATGAAGTTGAGTTGGAGTGTTTCCTTTTTCAGCATAGCAGTGATAATGAAGAGTGTGATGTTTTGTTATCACAAAATGATCAATATTCATGGCAATTTGGTGGCTTTGTCTTGCCAAATGGTGGTAAGTATGTTGATTACCTTTTATGTGATATGCTGAAAATGGATCCTATTGTGTTGACAAGGTGGATGGAAGATGTAATTTCAGTTTACCTCTGCTATATGGAGATTAAAATCATTTGTTCGATAGGGGTAAAAATTGATTACAATTTTGCGGCTTTGAGCCTTTTTTTTAAATATTGTAATTCCTTGTATAGTTGCTTTCCTTTTAATTGTGTCTGTCTTTGCTTTCAATAAGAGGGTTCCCTGTTTCAAGTAAGTGAAGGTCGGGTTGATCTTCTTTGGGTGGTCTTCTCTACCAAGAGATTTTGGTTTCTTTGCATGCCCGTATAGGGCACGCGTCCCCAATCAGAGCCACTATTGGACCTCAAAAATCCAAAATGATTTTGAGTCCATATTCTGAAAATTCTCTAGGTGTAAGTTTGTGCCTTTGAAAAATCATTGTGGAAAGCCTAGTTTGGAGTGCATGGATAAAAGGGCATGTTGATTTTTGTGAAGAATCACTTGGGTAAGGTATTCATTACCTTTCATTTGACATGTGTAATGGTTCTAAGGTTTTAGATTTTAGTTCTAGCATGTTTAGGAAGTCGCCATTTGGAGGTATTTCCATAAATCTACATATTGTGTCTTCCCATAATTTTATAAAGTATCCTACTTCTGAGGCTTTCATTTTCTGCCCAATGAATATACATAGCATGGGGGTTGTTGCACTATGTTTTAGGCATGTGATTGAGTATCCATGTCCATTTTTAGCTCCCCATGAGCTTGTTTGATCACTTTTCCAGTGTCATTCCATTTACAGTTTGTTAATTTTCATTGAGTGTGCATAGTCCAAATTTCTAAGTGCCCTACCTTGGGGTCTTGTAGTTTGCACCCGGTTTGAGGTTAGATAAATTTGAAGATTTTTTTGCATTTTAGACCTAGGATTTACTTACCCTAAATATTTTTGGATCTCTACCAATCCGTCTATTTACTTTCCTAAGCCATTTCCAAATCAGATTTCTACTTTTTTTTAATGTTTCAAGTCTAGAATGTTTCTAACAAGTTGACTTTGGTGTTTAATGGTAATTCACCACTTGATCTTCTGGGCATGCTAGTTGTGGATTCCTTTTTCTTGTGGGGAGGTGAATCAGTGCCCAAGTTTCCAGTTCATGAAGGTCTTAGTTGGCAAGTTTTCAGAGCTAGTTCTAAAGGAGATTTGTGCAGTTTGACAATGTGGATAGAATTAGTGTTCCATAATGCCGAGTTGGGTCGGTGATAACTTTTAGCTCAAGTCTTTTGGTGCATTTTCCTTTGATAGGTGTACTTACATGATGGAAGTGATCTTAAGTCTCTATCAGTGCATTCTTGTAAGGTTCTTTGGTCAATTTTTGAGGCTAATTCTAGAGGCCAGTTAGTGTAATTGGACAGTATTGCAGAGATGTGAAAAATGAGTGGTGTGGTCAAATTTTCTGATGCACTGTGATTTGTTCTCATCAAGGGATTGCATTTTGGATAAGAAGAGGTAAATATGAGGTTTAAAAGTGCATTTCTTCTTAAAGGTTCATCCAGGTTGATATTCTCATCAAGTGTGAAAGCGCACACTCAGTTGCAACATGATAAATGTGCTATATTCTCCAAGTTTTATGCATACTATTATAAACATGCAAATGTTTTCATAAGAATGTTATGTATGTCATGGTTTAAATGTCTTTTGAAGATGCCATTTTCAAGAGGTTGTATATTATATTGTATTGGATATGTGCACACAAGATAAGAATAAGAATTGGCACCATACTAAGCAATGAAAGGGAATGCTTACCAGTCAAACACTTGAAGAAATGCATGAGGTTTTAATGGGATGCATGCTAGCAAGCATACCACGCACTATAATGGAAATGAAGACATTAGAGGCACATGATCTAGTCAAGGTAAAGTGTACTAACATGAAGAATGAAACAATGTGGAAAAGATCATGCCAGTCCAAAGGATGCGTTCAGGTGTATGCAAGACTGCTGGTGTGTAGGGTCAAGAAAATAGAGTGCACCATTTTTAAAAAAATTGAAATAAAATATGCACAAGGCTTGAGTTTTGGTAAGCACCAAGTTTTGTGTGTGCCAACACTCCCAGAGAGCAGCCAGAAAGGAGAATGGGACACGCATTAGTCTAAATGTGGAGGTGTATACATCCTCATGGGTTGCACACCAATTCAAAGACAAAGGGAATGACTGCGTGAGTATAGAAGGAAATTATGTGAGCTTAGGAGTGTGGCACATGCCAGCACTTGCAAGTAGCGTATCAAACAAAAGGAAATAAATGTTGAGTGGTAGGGTTCATGAAGGTACGTAGGGGAAGCTATCTGCCTTCTATGGTGTGTGAGGTTTCCTTTGTAATAACATGCCATGTAAGACAAATCAGTGGAAGGGGTGTGTGCCAATGAAGGAAGTTAATTTTTTGTTGCATAAAGGGTGTGTGCCAGTCAGATGGGGGTGCATATGATGGTGCACACCACGGTTTGGTAAGTTTATGGTGTGCACCAATAAACCAACAATCTCTACAATAAATGCCAAGGAGAATAAAAGCAAGAGATGGGAGCATGTAGAGCCATGAGAAGGAAGAAAAAAGTACAGAGGGTGTGCATGTGGGTTTATCCCACATGCACCCCGATTTGGGTTTTTGAATATTTTAATAAAGCAATGCTCAAGTAAGTTGTAAATTGAAGTGAAGAAGCAATTGTGTGGCCTCTTGGTTTGTGGGCCTACATTGGGAAGCATGCCAACTAGGTGCCTAATGTAGAATTTTAATGAAACATTTAAAAAACTTGCAGGATTTAGTCCCACATTGGTAGGGATAAGGAATTTTATAATGTTTAAATGGCCTAGTGCTCACTAAGAAGTTTGAAGAAAGAGTAGGAGGCTCTAGACATGCGTGCTCTAAAGCTGCATTAGGAGGTGTTTCGGTGGACCAAAGAATAGAGGTTTTTGCAGATAGCTAGTGGTGATTGGAGGTGAAGGTGGACATGTGGTGACTAGTCACCAGTTCTCCAAATGAGCTCGCAGTCAAGGCAAACATCAAGCGATCGAGTGGGCGATTAGTCACCAGATCACTGGATCCTAGCGGTTAAGTCCCAAACATCTAGAGATAAAGAGATAGTTTAGTCGCCAGATCTCCAGATCCCTAGCGGTTAGTGGCTAACATCTAGAGAACTAGAGAATTGCACAGTCGTGTGATCTCCAAATTCTTGGCAATTAAGGTGATGACATTTGGAGAACTAGAGAATGAGTGTATTCGCCCAATCTCTAAGAGTAACTATGATTAAAGAATGTATCAAGAGATTTAAAGAATAGGCCATTCATGTGATCTCTGAATCTGACTGTGGTTAGGAGTGATATCCAGAGATTCAGAGATAAAGGGCATTCATTGGTTCTCTAGATTTGACTATGGTTAAAAGGTTTATTCAGAGATTAAGAGATAGAGCAATTCGCCCAATCTCTAGATTAGGTGGTTAAGGCTTGGGTTAGACAAAACATCCAATTAGCTCATGAAACATGGTGAAATATGGTGGCTTCTAGGCAAAAAGAGTAGGAAAAATAGCTAAAGTGCAGATTTTAAAAGTGAAATGTAGATTTAAATGATTTACATAGTCTCGCCATAGTTTGAAAGTGAATTTTATTTTTAATGGACTGAGATATTCACGAAGCATTTTCTAGAGGCAACATTAGATTAGTTTTTCAAAGCAACAAAGAATCAAATCAATTGAAGAGAAATGATTACAAGTTGTGGTAGTTGAAGGAGATCAAATGGAAGATCAAATTTGGAGGAGAAGTTAGAGATATTTTTGGCTGGAAATTGATAGTTGTCAGTTTGGTTGAACTGGCTTTCTTGTTTCCTATATGTATGATTTTCTCTCCATTGTTCAGGATGATGAAAAATTATGATAAGGAGAGGCTTTGGCTTTAGTGTTAAGTTCTGGGAATATTTTTCAATCTGGAATGTACTGATATAGAGAAATTCTACTTGAATATATTGGAATTCCCTTGCATATTTTTGTTGTCTTCTCATCTGAATTTTGAAGCTTTTATGTGTTAAATCTGCAAGGCAATTTTAGTGCATCATTTACAAGGTATTTGTGGAATTAGTCTCTAGTTCCTTTCAAGGAAAGGGTAAAATATTAAGGGTAATTTTTGAGAGCTCAGGATTTCTGCAAGAATTTGATGATTGGGTGTGTTTAAGAGAGGGTGAATTGTAAGGCACTTCATCTGGGTTCTGGATGTATTTTACTTAGAATTTTTCTATAGATGTATGCTTTCTTTTTTACTCTTTTCCCTAGGATAAGTGATGCAAGGGAGGATATAGAGAGGGGCCAAAGGCACACCCTAACCAGATCCACCTTGCATAACAATACATGGAAGCAACAACACACAACAATGAGAGAGAGAATGCAAATGTCTTTCTTATGTTATCTTCAATTTGATTCATACATGCAGGTTGTAGGGCCTTCTCGGTTTAGGCTAGATATTGTAATCAAGTACAGAAGTCCTCCAAAATTTGAGGGTCTGTCAATAACCTCTAATTTTCTATGTTCTATCTTCTATCAAAATTGACTCCCTAAACTCTAACCAAACAACTATATTTATACAAGAGGCTACCGAGCCAAGTCGGCCTTCAAATCCATAATCAATAGAAGGAATGACCAGATCGAGGTCCACACACTTCCCAATGATGGATACCAACATTAAATCTATGACCCAAATTAAATTCAAAGTCAGCCTCAACAGAAATCTAAAACAAACAACTCGGCAAGCAAGGAAACCGAGCGCCAAACAAGCATCGTCGAGCACTAGGGAATTAATCAAGTGCTAGAGAGATAACCGACCAACTCGGTCAATAAAGGAAATTGAGAAACACCAAACCAACTCAATCAAAGCAAGAATCGAGAAACACAGACAAACTTCAAATATGTTTTTGGTGACACAGGATTGCCAAGGACCTGAGATGATCTTGCATCACACACATGGGGTTATTTGAAATGATTCTCTAAATCATGAAATAGGTATGATCTGAGCTACATCCAACTTAGACTGTGAAATCCATGAACTGTCTTTGATTAGTCTATTCTTCCACTTTACCAGATATTCTGTATACTATTTTCCTCTTATACTTCTGCCAATTCTTTGATCCAAAATTTGCTCAACTTCTTCATTCAGTTTCTTAGGATAATCCATCGGTACTGTCATGTCTTCATCAAGTTCATGAAACTCATACAAATCAGCAATGTTGAATATAGGTGATATATCCATGTCATCAGGTAACTCAATCTCATATGCATTTCCACTGTCAAATTTTCTCAAAATCTTGCAAGGTCCAAACTTCTTCATTTTCAGCTTCCCATATGTTCCAATAGGAAATCTACCATTCTTCAAATGAACCATCACTTCATCACCAACATCAAAATTCTTATGTCTTCTTGATCTCTCAGCTCTATCTTTGTATTTCTCATTACTATTTTCTAGCTTAAACTTCACATCTTCATGCAATGTCTTCATGTACTCAGAAAATTTTACTCCTTCAGCACTTCTCTTTCTTTCATCAACAATATCTCTCAATTTAGATATACCTCTTGGTTGTATGCCATTTACAATCTCAAAAGGTGTTTTTCTAGTACTCCTATTCACTGAATTATTGTATGCAAACTCTGCTTGTGCCAACATAGAATCTCAATTACTCGGTCTGTCTCCAACTAAGCATCTCAAAAGACTTCCCAAACTTCTATTCACAACTTTTGTCTATCCATTAGTTTGTGGGTGAAATGTAGAAATATATTTCAATTCAGTGCCAAAATTTTTCCAAAGAGTCTTCCAAAAGTATCCAACAAATTTACTATCTCGATCAGAGATAATACTCCTCGATAATCCATGCAATCTAAAAATTTCCTTAAAGAAAAGATCTACTACATGTACTGCATCTGATGTCTTTCTACAAGGTATAAAATATGCCATTTTAGAAAATATATCCACAACAACAAATATAGAATCATTACCTCTTATTGTCTTTGGTAAGCCAAGAACAAAATCCATACTGATGTCAATCCAAGGTTTCTTAGGAATAGAAATCGGTGTATACAATTCATTATTCTGACTTACTCCTTTTGCAACTTGACAAATTCCACAACTTTTCACAAATTTCTGAACATCTTTATACAACTGTGACCAAAAGTATTTCTCCTTAACAAAATTCAATGTCTTATCAACACAAAAATGTCTAGCCAAACCACTACTATGTTTCTCCTTTATCAAATTAGTTCTCATTGGTGCTCTCAGTATACACAACTAAATACCTTTAAACAACATACCTCCTTACATAAAATATTCATCCCATTTAGTACTCAGTTGATCTTGAATAGGTGCTCTCCACTTTTTCCATGGCTAAGAAAAATCAAGATCAAATTTATAAGAATCTCTCATGTCATCAAAGCCTAGAACTTCAATTTTCATCTCAGTCATCAAAGATCTCCTTCTACTCAATACATCAGCAACTTGGTTAGTGACTCCACTCTTTTGCTTTATCACAAATGTATAACTTTGCAAATACTCAACCCATTTCATATGTCTCTGATTCAACTTATTCTAACTACCCAAATACTATAAAGCCTTATAATCAGTAGACAACACAAATTCACTCGGTATTAAATAATGTCTCCACTTCTTCAGAGCTTGAACAATAGCATAGAGTTCTTCATCATACACAGAATATTTCCTTTTTGCATCATTCAACTTTTCATTAAAGAAAGAAACAAGTTTACCTTCTTGACTCAACACAGTTCCAATTGCACTTCCACTTGCATCACATTCCACTTGAAATACCTTATTCAAATCAGGCAATGCCAAAATAGGCAATTCAACAACCTTCTACTTCAGAGTCTCAAAACTTTTATCAGCTCCATGTGTCCATTTGAATTCTCTTTTATCTCCTCTCATAGCTAGTCTCAGTCATAGCATTACAAATTGAACTAAAATTCATAATGAACTTTTGGTAAAAACTTGCTAAACCATGAAATGATCTTACCTCACTAGCATTCTCAGGTGTAGGCCAATTCAAAATAGCTTCAACCTTTTCAGGATCCATTTTCAAACCATCAGCTAAAATCATAAATCCCAAATACACAATCTCCTCTTTCATGAATGAAAACTTTTTTATATTTATCAGCAACTTTTCATCTTTCAATCTCTGCAAAACTTGTCTAACATGCAACAAATGTTCTTCTCTAGTCTTACTAAATATCAGAATATCATCAAGATATACAATCACAAACTTACCCAAGAATTTCTTCAAAACTTCATTCATCAATCTCATAAAAGTACTTGGTGCATTAGTTAAACCAAAATCCATAACCAACCACTCATACAAACCTTCTTTTGTCTTAAAATCAATCTTCCATTAATCACCTTCTCTGATTTTGATTTGATGATACCCACTTTTCAAATCAATTTTGGTAAAATACTTTGCTCCAGTCAAACTATCCATTATGTCATCCATTCTTGGTATAGGAAACCTATACTTCACTGTTATCTTATTGATTGCTCTGGAATTAGTACACATTCACCATTCTCCATTCTTCTTAGGTGCCAATACAAGAGGTACTGTACAAGGACTCAAATTCTCTGATCAAACCTTTCTATAACAATTCTTGAATTTGTCGGTTCAATTCCTAATTCTCGGTAGGTGTCAACTGATGAGGTTCCTTATTTGATAAACTAGCTCTAGGAATTAGATCCATGTAATGGTCAATACTTCTCTTCAGTGGCAAACCATCTAGTACATTATCAAAAATGATCTCAATGTACTCAATGAGTAACTTATCAATCTCCTCAGGGACACTATCCTCTCTTTTCTTACTCAGTTTGTTAGGAATCACAACAAACATATGTCATTCTTCTTCAAATCCTTAACAAACTTTCTTCCCTCCATCAAACAAACTTTCACAAATGTGCAAACATTACTAACAGGTTCTTCCATCAAAGGTAACAAGATTTGTCTTCTTCCATCAGCCCAAATAGTATATTTATGCAATCTTCCATCATATATAGCACGTCTATCTTATTGCCAAAGTCTACCCAACAAAATATGACAACAATGCATAGGCATGATATCACATAACACCTTATCATAGTACTTTCCAATTTTCAAATTCACATAACATTGTTCACTTACCAAGAGTGTATGCTCATCTTTGATCCATAAAATTGAATAGGGATTCGAATGTTCCAACCTTTTCAATTGCAACTTTGTGACCATTTCCTTAGATGCCAGATTCTCTAAGCTACCACTTATTGGAAACAATTGTCTGAAGGAAATTGCTACTCAATTATGTATTGTCTTTGATGTCACACAATGTCATAGTCCGCAGCAATCAGTTCCTACCAAGCTCAGTCGGTCTGCCAGACAGGAATATTAGTGCGTACCGAGTAAACTCGGTTATCAAAGAAAATCAGTGTCTACCGAGTTCACTCGGTTACCAAAAGAAAAGATAGTGTTTACCGAGTTCAGTCGGTTATCGAAGAAAAGATAGTGTTTACCGAGTTCAGTCGGTTATCGAAGAAAAGATAGTGTTTACCGAGTTCAGTCGGTTATCGAAGAAAAGATAGTGTTTACCGAGTTTAGTCGGTCATCGAAGAAAAGTTAGTGTTTACCGAGTTCAGTCGGTTATCAAAGGTAAAGGATTGTCGGTGTTTACCGAGTTCCCTCGGTCACCGAAAGATTATAGAAAGTTATGGTCACCAAGCACTGTCGGCCCTTGAAGGACTTTTGCAAATAGAGTTTGCTTAATTCAGCCGACTGTTATACTAAATAATGTCAATTTGACAAATCCAAAATCATATAAATAAAAGGTCAAATGTGAAAAATATACATAACACAGCAGAAAATCTACAGAAGAAAAGAAGGAAAGGTATATGTGAATTTGTGAAGGATGTTCAGATATCCTTGAGGAGCAGCAGAGATTTATTCGATCAGAAAGGATCAGAATTATGCAGAACAGAGATCTGTAATCAGCAAGACAGTTGCATTATTATACAGGTCATTTTTCATTGTTACCTTCTTATCATTGTAACAGTGAATTCTAAATCTCTTAACCGAGTTGGTTTAACAACCATATTGTAAATCCTCTAACAAGGTGACAATTCCATTGAATTGTTTTCAAGACCTCTTACCAGGCCACTCCTTGCAGGGTGTTTTTAAATCCTCTAACAAGGTCACACCTAACAGTGTGTTTTGTAACCTTTTACCGGGTTGGCTTCTAACCGGGCATCACTTCAGAAAAGTGAAAATCAGTATCTAGATACATTGGTGGTTTTTCCCATATTGGGTTTCCACGTTAAATCGTGTGTCTCTTGTGTTCTTAATTGCTTTCTCAATCATATACATGTGCTGGTAAATATATAAAGATAATATTGCTAATACTTTCTGCATCTTCAAAGTTACTGCAATCTATTTACCGAGTGCTAAAACAGATAACATTGTTAAGATATCCTAAGGGATCTAGAAAGAATTAATAGTGAAGTGTTTTTATGGTTGACTGATTCACCCCCCCTCTCAGTCACTTCATCCATATTCCATCAATTGGTATCAGAGCTTTTGGTGCTTGCAGGAAGGGTTTCAAGGACCTAAGCTAAAGATCAGGATGTCTTACAAGAGGGAAATTCCAAAGCTCAACAGAGATAACTTTTCAGCATGGCAAGGTCTCATGCGACTTCATCTGGCTTCCATTGGTGATTCAGGATGCAAATACATTGATGAAGAATACACAATTCCTAATGGCGCATTAACTGTTGAAGACATTGCAAATAAAAAGACTCACAACACCATGATGATAGACATTGCATCTGCTCTCAGCTATGAAGAATTTGATGATATTAAAGACTGCACTACTGCATATGAAATGTGGGTGGCACTGAAGAAAATATATGGTGGTGATGCAAATGTGAAAAGAGCCAAAGCAGAAAGCCTAAGAGGACAGTTTGACAAGATGAATATGAAGGAAGATGAAAACATTGCAAAATATGTTGAAAGAATAAAAGCAAGTGTAAGTGCAATTAGAGCTTCTGGAGGAACAATCTCAGATGATACTGTTATAAGTAAGGTACTCAGAACACTACTCCCTATCTATGCAATAAGAGTATCAGCTATTCAAGAAAGAAGATGTGAAACAAACCACAATATAACTTTGGATGCTTTAGTTGGAAGATTGACAGCTTTTGAATTAGACAACTATGATAACTATGTTCCTAGTTCCAAAAATATTGAATCAGCATTTGAGGCCAAGGTTTCATTAAAGAAGAACAAGAAAATTAAAGAAGTTCAATCAGAAAGTGAAGAAGAATCAAAAGAAAGTTCTGATAGTGATCTTGAAATTGTAGAAGCATTACTTGCAAAGAAGTACTCTAGAGGGAAAGGTAAATATAAAGGTAAAACTCCTTTAATCTATTTTTCATGTGAAGAAATTGGACATATTGCAGCTAGGTGCCCAAACAAGCAAGTCAAAGAAGAAAAGAGAAGTCACAAGTACTATGGCAAAAAGAATTTCAAATCATACAAGGATAAAGGTAAGAAATCATGTTTTATGGCTAAAGATTCTGATGATAGTGAAGAAGAAATTGTCTTTATTGCTATAAAAGATGAATCTGATGATGATGAAGATAAGATGGCACTTATCTCTCATATAAGCAAAGATGATATATGGATAATAGACAGTGGATGTTCACACCACATGACTGGTGACAAGACAAAATTTGAATATCTAGAAGACTGTGATAGTGGTAATGTAAGATTTGGAAACAATGAACCTTGTTGTATAAAAGGAAAAGGAAGAATCTCTTTAACCAAAGAACTCATATGTGATAATGCTTATTGGGTTGAAGGACTAAAACATAATCTTTTAAGTGTAGCATAGCTAATCAACACTGGTTTCAAGGTTGAATTCATGAATGGTCAAGCAAGACTGCTGGATGGAAAAGGAAAACTCATTGGATCAGGCAAACAAACAAAAGGTAACTTATTTTATCTTGATCTCAGTGAATATTCATGTTTTATTGCTCAAATAGAAGAAAGTTGGCTATGGCACAAAAGGTTATGTCATGTGAATTTTGATAACATGATAAAAATAAGCAAATTCAAGAAGGTTAGAGGCATTCCTACTTTGAAGAAACCTGACACTGGTCTATGTAAGAATTGTCAGATTGGCAAAATGAGTAAAACTAGTTTCAAGAGTAAGAACTATCAGTCTAAAGAAATTTTGGAAATTGTGCATACTGATTTATGTGGACCTATTGGAATACAAAGCTATACTGGAGATAAATTATTTATTCTTTTCGTTGATGATTATTCTAGAATGATGACTGTTATGTATTTAAGAGAAAAATCAGAAGCATTTGAAAAGTTCAAATGGTACTTAGCAAGAGTAGAAAAAGAAATAGGGAAAAGATTGAAATGCTTAAGATCAGACAGAGGTGGTGAATTCATCTCCCATGATTTTAACAACTTCTACATTGAAAGAGGAATCAAAAGACAGGTATCAGCTCCTAGAACTCCTGAGCAGAATGGAATAGCAGAAAGAAGAAACAGATCTATTATGGATTGTGCAAGGACTCTAATGATAGAAAAGAACATCGCTATAAAGTACTGGAAGGAAGCTATCAGCACTGCAATTCATACCTTGAACCGAGTACAACTGAAGAAAGACACATTCAAAACTCCTTATGAATTATGGTATGGCTATAAACCTAATGTAAGTTACATGAAAATATTTGGTAGCAAGTGTTATATCTTAAAAGAATCCAGAAGAAATAAATTTGATGTGAAAAGTGATGAAGGAATATTCCTAGGATATTCTAGCAAAAGCAAGGCATACAAATGTCTGAACTTATCTACTCACAAAGTCATAGAAAGTATACATGTAAAATTTGATGAGTTTGCAGAAAAGACTAAGGAAGAAAGCAAAAGGGAACCTGAGAACTACAGAAGATTCGTTTACATTGAACCTGAAACATTGACAGACACAACTATCAATAAGGAAGCTATATCTACCGAGCCGAGCACAGTTACCGAGTCACAAACCGAGTCACAGGAAGAAGTTCAAACCGAGTCACAGGAAGAAATTTAGACCGAGTCTCAGCCTGAAGTTACCGAGCAAATATCTACCGAGCCCGAGCAACCTGAAGAAGAGATCCTAGAAGACAACAGCATGAATCATTCAAAAGGCAAGGAACCTATACTAGCCAAATATGTCAGAAGACATCATACACCAGATCAAATCATTGGAAACAAATCAGATGGTACTATGACAAGAAGCAAGCTAAAAGGTACATGTCTGCTTACTGATTTTGAACCTAGAAATATCAAAGATGCATTGGAGAATGAAAGTTGGATTGAAGCAATGAATGAAGAATTAGAACAAATATAAAAGAACAAAACTTGGACTCTTGTACCCAGACCTAAAGATAAGAATGTAATTGGAACAAAATGGGTATTCAGGAATAAGCTGAATGAAGATGGTCAAGTATCTAGAAACAAAGCTAGACTGGTATGTAAAGGTTATTCTCAAGAAGAAGGTATAGATTATGGAGAAAATTTCGCTCCTGTTGCAAGATTAGAAGGTTTAAGAACTCTACTTGCTTATGCAGCACACAAAGGATTTAAGGTATATCAGATGGATATAAAATCTGCATTTCTCAATGGAATTCTTGATGAAGAAGTCTACATTGAACAACCTGAAGGTTTTGTTGATCCAGATAAAAGGGACATGGTCTGCAAGTTACACAAAGCATTGTATGGTTTAAAACAAGCTCCTAGAGCATGGTATGAAAGACTCCATAACTATTTGATCCAGATTAATTTCAAAAGAGCTAATGATAACAGTAATCTGTATATTAAAGAAGGACCGGATGACAAAATTGTATTGGCAGAAATATTTGTGGATGATACTATATTTACAGGGAATGAGGATCAGTGCAAAGAATTTTCAGAGCAAATGAACAAAGAATTTGAAATGTCTATGTTTGGTTTAATAAAATTCTTTGTTGGTCTTCAAATTCAGCAAAGCAAGAATGGTATATACATTACTCAATCCAAATACATTAAGGAGATACTTAAGAAGTTTGGTATGGAAGATTCAAAACCAGTTGGTACACCCATGTGTACTGGACTGAAACTTACCAAGAATGATGATTCAAAAGAAGTCGATCAGACCCTATACCGATCTATGATTGGAAAATTGCAGTATGTAGTACATACAAGACCTGATATTGCTTTAGCAGTCGGTATAGTAGCTAGATTCGCAGCAAAACCTAAGGAAAATCACATGATGGCAATCAAAAGAATCTTAAGATACTTAAAAGGAACTGAAGAATATGGTTTGTGGTATAAATTTGGAGGCAATCTAGACTTGAAAGTGTTTACTGATGCTGATTGGGCAGGAAACATTGATGACAGAAAAAGTACAAGTGGTGGAGCATTTTTTCTTGGAAAAAGACTGATATCCTGGACTAGTAAAAAGCAGAATTGCACATCTCAATCCACAGTTGAAGCAGAATATGTTGCTGCTGTAGTAAACTGTTCAAATATTGTTTGGTTTAAACAGCTATTAGAAGGTATGAAGGTTGAAATCAAAGAACCAGTTGTTATATTTTGTGACAATACCAGTGCAATAAACATTTCTAAGAATCCAGTGATGCATTCCAAAACCAAGCACATTGCTATTAAATATCACTTTGTCAGAGAATTGGTGTAGGACAAGGAAATCAGATTAGAATATATTCATACAAAAGAACAGATTGCAGAAATTTTCACCAAACCATTACCTAAGGATGCATTTATGTATCTAAGAGGTAAGTTAGGGGTCATTCCCCTATCCGAGGCTCACTAAATACAGTTTTAGTGATGCATCAACCAGAACATGATTGAAAATCAACTTGTTGATGCAGCATATTAAAGGAATCATTGCATATGAATCAGTACTTGAGGTACATTAATTTTCACCAGTAATATGTGAATTGTCTTTGGCATGTGTTGTCAAAGAGGGAGTGTTTGCTATGTCTTTGCTATTATTTTTCAAGAAATTTTCAATAGTCAGAAGGAAGAATTTTCAGGATACAGGAAGTTTGCTGACAGAGGGAGATTTGAATCTGAACCGAGCTTACTCTTTCAAATTTCTTATGCTATGACATATTGTGTTGCCATCAATGCCAAAGAGGGAGATTGTTGGAAACAATTGTCTGAAGGAAATTGCTACTCAATTATGTATTGTCTTTGATGTCACACAATGTCATAGTCCGCAGCAATCAGTTCCTACCGAGCTCAGTCGGTCTGCCAAACAGGAATATTAGTGCGTACCGAGTCCACTCGGTTATCAAAGAAAATCAGTGTCTACCGAGTTCACTCGGTTACCAAAAGAAAAGATAGTGTTTACCGAGTTCAGTCGGTTATCGAAGAAAAGATAGTGTTTACCGAGTTCAGTCGGTTATCGAAGAAAAGATAGTGTTTACCGAGTTCAGTCGGTTATCAAAGAAAAGATAGTGTTTACCGAGTTCAGTCGGTTATCGAAGAAAAGATAGTGTTTACCGAGTTTAGTCGGTCATCGAAGAAAAGTTAGTGTTTACCGAGTTCAGTCGGTTATCAAAGGTAAAGGATTGTCGGTGTTTACCGAGTTCCCTCGGTCACCGAAAGATTATAGAAAGTTATGGTCACCGAGCACTGTCGGCCCTTGAAGGACTTTTGCAAATAGAGTTTGCTTAATTTAGCCGACTGTTATACTAAATAATGTCGATTTGACAAATCCAAAATCATATAAATAAAAGGTCAAATGTGAAAAATATACATAATACAGCAAAAAATCTACAGAAGAAAAGAAGGAAAGGTATATGCGAATTTGTGAAGGATGTTCAGATATCCTTGAGGAGCAGCAGAGATTTATTCGATCAGAAAAGATCAAAATTATGCAGAATAGAGATCTGTAATCAGCAAGACAGTTGCATTATTATACAGGTCATTTTTCATTGTTACCTTCTTATCATTGTAACAGTGAATTCTAAATCTCTTAACCGAGTTGGTTTAACAACCATATTGTAAATCCTCTAACAAGGTGACAATTCCATTGAAGTGTTTTCAAGACCTCTTACCAGGCCACTCCTTGCAGGGTGTTTTTAAATCCTCTAACAAGGTCACACCTAACAGTGTGTTTTGTAACCTTTTACCGAGTTGGCTTCTAACCGGGCATCACTTCAGAAAAGTGAAAATCAGTATCTAGATACATTGGTGGTTTTTCCCATATTGGGTTTCCACGTTAAATCGTGTGTGTCTTGTGTTCTTAATTGCTTTCTCAATCATATACATGTGCTGGTAAATATATAAAGATAATATTGCTAATACTTTCTGCATCTTCAAAGTTACTGCAATCTATTTACCGAGTGCTAAAACAGATAACATTGTTAAGATATCCTAAGGGATCTGGAAAGAATTAATAGTGAAGTGTTTTTATGGTTGACTGATTCACCCCCCCTCTCAGTCACTTCATCCATATTCCATCAATTGGTGTGGCTGCTGGGATATAGGCATGATATCACATAACACCTTATCATAGTACTTTCCAATTTTCAAATTCACATAACATTGTTCACTTACCAAGAGTGTATGCTCATCTTTGATCCATAAAATTGAATAGGGCTTCGAATGTTCCAACCTTTTCAACTACAACTTTGTGACCATTTCCTCAGATGCCAGATTCTCTGAGCTACCACTATCAATGATTACTTTCCAAACTTTGTCAAAAACTCTACATCTAGTCTTGAACAAAATTTTCCTTACCGGATCTTTATTTTTACCTTCATTCCAAATTTCTCTCCTTACCATCAAGTTATTTTCCTTCTTAGGTTCATTCGTTGACTCTTCTTATACCAAAGCATTTATATTGTTACCGACCTTCCTACTTACATGTGTACACTCAAATGATCTATGTCCTTCTTCTCCACAATTGTAACAAGTTCCTTGGAAACTACCTCTGTTATAACCACCTCAGTAGTTACTGCCTCTGCCTCTAGATGAACTTTCACCTTTCCACTTGGTCTTGCCTTTATCCAAATTTGTCTTTTCAAGTTCAAATCTACTATTTTCACCATGATATCTACCTCTTCCTCTAGGGAACCTACCACCTCTACCTCTCTATCTTTTCTCATATCTCTTATTCAATTTCTCCATAGCTTTCAATGTAAATTGATAAGCCTCTTCATTGTTCTCCATTTTGACCAAACTGATTTCTTCTTGGATGGAAACTCTCAAACCATTTAGGTATCTAGCAATTCTTTCCACATCATCTTCATCATGTCCAAATTTGATATCTAATCTATAGAATTCCTCTGTATATTATTTTACTGAGCTATCTTTCTACCTCAAACTTTTATATTTTCCTAACTAGGTTAATCTGATAATCACAAGGTAAGAACTTTCCTTTCAATTTATTCACCATTTTACTCCATACCTTGATTTTGTCTTTGCCTTTCCTCTTTTTGTCCAACTATAGATGTTCCCACCACAAGGATGCATGACTTTTCAACATTGTGCTTGCAATTTTCACCTTCTTTTCCTCAGGTACATTTTCATACTCAAAGTACTTTTCCATCTCAGTGATCCAATCCACCAATTCATCATAATCCAATTTTCCACTATACTTAGGAGGATTAAAGTGTGGTGTAGACTTCAGACTTGTCAAATCCTTCAAGAATCTCTCCTCACCTTGATCCATCATAGGTGTAGGTTCTACATCACCTTGTTCTACCTCAATTTCATCATCACTAACATCTTCAAGATGTCTTCCTCTTCTCTAGGTTGTTTCAGCAGCTTCTAATCTAGCAGCAACTTGTCTCAACATGTCTTCCAATCCTAGATCCACATCTCACCTCCCATGAACCATCTTTAAAACCCTCTACAATAGCAAGTCAGATCGTAATTGGCTACCCCGCAACAATTCAACTAGGGATTCACAAGAAGGAACCTTCAAACCTAGATTCACAAACCTATATCTAGATCTCACCTTGCTCTGATACCACCTGACGCAAGGGAGGATATAGAGAGGGGCCAAAGGCACACCCTAACTAGATCCACCTTGTAGAACAACATGTGAAAGAAATAATGCACAACAGTGAGAGAGAGAATGCAAATGTATTTCATATATTATCTTCAATTTGATTCATACATGTCAGGTTGTAAGACCTTCCCAGTTTAGGCTAGATATTACAATCAAGTTTAGAAGTCCTCCAACATGCAAGGGTCTTTCAACATCCTCTAATTTTCTATCTTCTATCTTCTATCAAAAATAACTCCCTAAACTCTAACCAAACAGCTATATTTATACAAAAGGCTACTGAGCCAAGTCGGCATTCAAATACACAATCAACAAAAGGAACGACTAGATCTAGGTCCACACACTTCCCAATGATGGATACCAACATTAAATGCATGACCCAAATTAAATGCACAAGTCAGCCTCAACAACAATTTAAAAAAAACAACTTGTCAAGAAAGGAAACCGAGCACCAGACAAGCATCGCCAAGCGCCAGGGAATTAACTGAGGTCCAGAGAGATAACCGACCAACTCAGTCAATAAAGGAAACTGAGAAACACCGAACCAACTCGGTCAAAGAAAGAACCGAGAAACATAGACACACTTCAAATATGTTTTTGGTGACACAAGAATGCCAAGGACTCGAGATGCTCCTACATCAATAAGGTACTGGTCTATTCTCAATTTGCAGGCATTTCATCATCACCAAAAGATTGAATGACTATTTACTTTTATGTATGTTTGAAGAGCTGAGAAGACTAAATTTGTATCAAGGGTATAAGAAACTATTGTAATTCTTTGAAGAAGTAAATCTGATAGGTATACCCACTTGTAGCTAAGAGCTCAAAGTGAAGAAGGATTTGATCCTTGTTAATTAGCCTTTTTCTTTCTAGAATCAGGAGTTTAGGAATCATACAGTTCCAATTAAGCACTACGGCTTGTCATAAGATCCTGCAAGAAAATGAGCTAACAGGTTTCAGACTAAATTTTTTTAGTATTGACTTTTTACACAAGATCAAAGAAGATGTTTTGGTAATTAAACTTTATTCTATCCCTATCCATGGCTTTGGTAATTTTTCTAAGAAAACATTGGGCATTATCACTTTACCTATTAAGCTAGGTCTTGTGATCTTGTCTACTCATATTCATGTTATGCCTAGTTCTCTTAATTACAATATTTTTTTAGGTAGACCATGGTTGCATGGTATGCATGTTATTCCTTCAACACTTTATCATAAATTTAAGTCCATATATAACAACACTATATACACACTTGTTGATGACAAATTGGAATTTACTATTTCATACTAAATCTGATACTAAACCTATTACTACCTTAGTCCAACAAGAAACACCTTCATCTCCTCAAACTAACCCTTCTCCTACTAATGTCCTTTTGGATGATGATTGGGGGTCCTTCAATTATACACCTACCTTTTTAGGAGAATATAAGATTCTATCAATAGAATCCAAATAAATTAAATCCATTAAGGAATCTATTAAAACTTCTTCTCTTTCTAATCAACTTAGTAATAAATTTGTTGCTGCCTCTAATTCTAACAAATATCTGGAGACTATAACACACTATTATTATGACATAGTGACCTATGAAGCTCCATTAAATATTTCTAATATAGCTTCTTGTTACAGTCCTAGTTATCATCTTTTAGTTGAACATGGTTTTAATGGTAATGGATGTGGCATAAATGAACTTGGAATTCAAGTTCTCTTAGGAAGTGATGGGAATGACCATTCTTTTGGCCTAGGGTACTATTCTTTTAAGCCATTGAAACAATCTTACAAACCTTTTCTCAATGTTAATACTATCTCTTCTGAATGTTCCTATCTTTTCAATTCTCATCTTATTGATTATGATGACATATCTGTTGGAAACTACAATTGAAACAATTGTTATATTGTCATTGATATCAAACCTTAACTGGTAAGATAGTTTCTATCTAGGAGAGTACCATATCTATTGATTGATGAAGAGGATTTGAAAAGAGGAGATAACAAGAGAACCTAAGGAAAGGTTGAGTTATTTGATACTTCAATGGATACTTGATTAGTTGGAACATTCATAAGATAATGTATTGTTTATCTAAGTAAGAAGAAAGACTGGAAAGGTAGGCTTAACCGAGAAAAAGTGAAGAAATCTAGTTTAAGCCAGTGATGTTAGTGTCGACCGAATGCTAGTGTATGCTGAGTAAATCTAGTGTTGAATGAACATTAGTAATTATCGAGCGATAGGAAATTACCGAGAAAAGACAATGTTTTTCAAGGAAGACAATTTGTAGTGATGACCGAGATACATAGTGATGACCGAGAAGATGAACACAGTATTGACCAAGTGTCAGTAATTTACATTTGGAGAAAGAATTAAGATTCTCAACCGATATAATTAAATTCTTGAGATATGTAAAATGTGTTCACATTATTAATGAATGGTATGGAGCATTTAATATATGGTAAATCATTTTCTTATGGATTCAAAGAGAATTTTTGAGATGTATCTAGAAGGAAGGATGGAGAACATAGTGATATAAGGATTCGATGAATCTAACCTAACCCTAAGATCTATGGAGGAGATTAAGTAGCAAAAGATTAATCTATATGATCTAAGTAGTATAAAGGAAGACCTAGTTGAGAGGTTTTTATGAATGATAAGAGGTTTATGTTATTGACTAACAAGTCTAAGCAGAAGGCTAAAGGTGAAAGTTGTGAAGAGTTGAAAAGAGTTGTGGTGATTTCTTGAAGTGAATTCTGAGTAGATCAGAGATGGAGATGAAAATGAAGGTGAGTTAGTAAATCATCTTATGTGTGAAGTGGATTTTTATTTTCAAAGGTCACACCTAACAGTGTGTTTGTAAACCTTTAATCGGGTTGGCTTCACACAGAGCTCACTTCAGAAGAGTGAGAATTAGTAGCATGTTACAAAGTGGTTTTTCCCAAGTTGGGTTTCCACTATAAATCCTGGTGTTATACTTGTGTGAATGTTTTTATGTGAATGTTGTTATATTTTTCAAGTTAATTACTTTTGGACAGTGTACTGCATGTTATATGTTTCTGATATATTCTATAGAGACCGAGTTGAATTGTTGATTAGATTTGAGTTGTTGAAGTACTGAAAAGTTCAATTGGTACATCTGGACCTAAGGATAACTAATTCACCCCCCCTCTCAATTATTCTAAATCATTCTACAAATATTTATAAGACCTTCTCTGGACAAAAATTCCAGGACTGGGGAGAGAATGGGGGAGAGTGGGAGTTCCAGCAAAGGTGGGAATTTTTTCAATGGGGGACATTTAGTGGGGTCTTCAACTAATGGTGGTGGATTGCTAGATTCTCCACAATGTATTAGACATAATGGTGAGAAGTCAATAGAGCGAGCGGATGGACAAAAAGAAGTGGACAAGGTAGATTCATGAGGTGGTGGGGATCTCATTGACCCGGGAGGCCCTGAGGGAGCTAAAAATTCTCTCAAATTCTAAGATCAAAAAGGAATAATGCTGGCTAAAAATCATAAGTGGTCTTCACTCTTCAGGGTAAAACCAACTAGAAAGTCTTCCTTTCTAGAAATTAATAACATTTTTTATCCTCATAAAGATGAGTTTTGTTGGAAAAATGGTTAGTTCTCCCCACGGGATTCACGACATGGTTTAACAGCCTCTTATATCTTCTATAAGTCTAGTGGTTGTATTGGGCATTAACAGGTCAATCTTTTGGTGCAATAGCAACCACTACTTATAACAAGTGGTATCAGAGCTTGGTCATAGGTTTGAATCTCCTTTGGTAACATTGAGGGGGAGACTTTTGGAAAAATGGTCAACACTCCCCTCAAGATTCATGATATGGTTTAACAGCCTCCAATGTCTTCTATAAGTCTAGTGGTTATATTGAGCATTAATAGGTTGATCTTTTGGTGCACCGACAACCACTACTTGTAACAAGTTTTCAATTTTTGTTGGTGATCCTTTGATTGATCATTCTATTTCAGATATGTCTTTGACTCTAGCTAGAAAATTTATAGGCCCTAGGCCTAACATAGATGTGGTGAGCTCTTTCACTAAGAAAAAATGATGTTTAAGAGGGTAGGTTGACATTGCGGCTATGACAAAAGGGTTCTTCTCATTTGAGTTTTATAATGGTGAAGATCTTTCTAATGTGTTATGTGAGGGTCCTTAGATGTTTTGCAAGTCATCCTTGGACCTTCAAAAATGGGCTCCTAACCTAGACCTCAATGATTCATTTTTTGTCTCGACACCGGTCTAGGTGAGGCTTCCTAGACTTCCACTAGAGTACTAGAGCGAGGATGTCTTTTTGGGGATATCTAGCTCATTTTGTGAGCTCTTATCCATAGATTCAATGACGACAATAAAATTTAGGCTAGTTTATGATAGAATTTATGTGAATATCCACTAGTTCTTAGATCTACCACAAACCATAAACATTAGCTCAAAACTTGGTAGATGGCCACAACCCCTAGAGTTTGAATCACTTCCTATTTCTGCTTTGTGTGCAAAAAGACTGGATAGTGAGCTGAATAGTGTCCTCAAAAAATCTAGAAAGACAAGAAGAATACCCATGAGTAGAAGAAGGATCAGAATAAATTTTGGAGGGAAAAAAACCCTATAAAAAGTGGGGATAATGAAGAACCTTTTAAAATGGGACAGGGAAACCCTAAAGTCTTAGAAAAAATCAATCAGCCCTGCAGGATGGAGGAAGATGCTCCCTTAAACCAAGTAATGGAGAAGGGAACAAAAAATAATGATGGAGCAAAGGACTTGGAACAAAGGCCTATTCCTAAGGTCTTGAAGGATGATAAAAAAAGACAATGGATTAGAAATAGAGAAGATTCTTCAACTCAAGGAAGGGGAAATAAATGAGAGCACACCTAAAAATAATGAAGCGGGAAGCATCTCTTACTCTCAAGTTAAAGATTCCTATAAGGAAGCTAAAGGGTCCCAAACCCTAATAGATTTTGAAGATGCACAAAGTTGTAACATCTTGTAAGGGATTCTATCCAACATATTACTTAATAGTGATTCCCATGAGGGAGATGGGTTAGAAATCCTTGCCTCCCTAATTCCTGGAAAGTTCTGGGGAGATGAAGCCCAAGATTTGGACAAACATCTAGATGAGTTGGAAGAGTATTATTAGATGAAATTAGGGCATAAGAAGAGGAATAATAGAAAAAGAAACATCTCGGCTAGCAAAGGAGAAAGTCATAACTTTTCTTCCTCATCTCAAGGAAGCATAGTACCCAAAAGAATGAAGGATGATGTGAGAACACCCAAGAAATAACAGGGGAGGAAATCAATAAAGTATATTAGGGAAAAAGAAAGAAAATATAAAATTGTGGATGGTAGATAGTTGACTATCCCAAAAGTTTTCTCTCCTGCTAAAAATTGAAGATAATATCATAGAGTATAAGAGGGCTAAATAACCCACACAAACAGGATGTATTGAGAAATATAGTTAGAGATCATAAACCGGATATCATTATGATTTAGGAAACTAAGATGCTGAATGAAAAAGTGGAAAAGATTAAAATTTTCAAGAATTGTGGAGTGGTAGGTAGCAATTCAGATGGAGCTTCTGGAGGAATGACTATTTTTTGGAATCATAATTTTATTCAAGGAGCCCTTATTTTTGTTGATAAAAATATGGTTGCAGTTAAATTTCACCACATTAGAGATGACTTTTCTTGGGTTTCTTCAAATATATATGCCCCTAATACTAGGATGGGATGAAATCAAGATGTCTTTTCAAAATATTAGTTGGATAATTATGGGAGACTTCAATACTCCTTTGAAAAATAATGAAAACAAAGGAGGCTTTTCCTCTGAGGTTTAAAGTAGTATGGACTTAATGGATTTTATTAATCAACAATCTCTTTTGGATGTTGACTTGCAAGGTCTTTCTTACACCTAGACTAGTAGAATAATTGGTAATGATCTCATTCAATTCAGGCTTGACAGAGTACTTATTTCTCAAGATTGGATGACTAGTTACTCTTGCTCTCTTATATCCCTCTCTAGGACTGGGTCAGACCATTTCCCTATATCCTTTATGGCTGAATTTTTTGGGGGAAAGAGAAATTTCCCTTTTAGATTTGAAAAAATGTGGTTGGCTCACCCTGATCTTGAAAATAGAATTAGATAATGGTGGAATATCAAAATTGAAGGAACAATGATGTTCAAAATGACTAAAAATTTGAAATATGTCAAATAAAAGGTTAGAAGATGGAACAAGGAGATTTTTGGAAATCTTTTTGTGTCTAAATCAAAGATTCAGCTTGATCTCAAAAGTGTGCAAGACCAAATCCATGATTAAGGATACACTAAGGAATTAATGGATAAAGAAAATGAGGTTCTTGTAAAGTATCATGATATTTTATCCAAAGAAGATGTTTTATAGATACAAATATCTCATTCTCTTTGGCTTGAAGCTAGAGATAGGAACACTATGTTCTTCCATATGATGGCCCTTAAACACAAGGAAACAAAAATATATTCCCATATCCAAGTGGAGAATGGAAGCATTGACAAAGTAGAAGTTATAAGGATTGAAATGGTCAGGTATTTTTCTAATCTCCTTTCTTGTGATTCTAATTTGAGTTCTCAAGATCAGGAGGCTCTTATTTCTTCTATCCCTCTAATTTTGGATGAAGCTCAAAATAAATATTTATGTGTTATTCCTTACGTAAAAGAGATCAAAGAAGTTGTTTTCTCGTTCGAAGGGGGAAATTCTCTAGGGCCAAATGGGTTTCCTATGTTCTTCTTCTAAAATTTATGGCATATCATGTCGAAGGAAGTTTTTGATATAGTTAAAGAATTTTTTGGTTCCTAATTCCTTCTAAATGAGATTAATGCTACTTTATTAGTTCTCGTTCCTAAGAAACTGGAAGTTGATTCTCTAGATAGTTTCAAACCTTTCAGGTTGTGTAATTACTTCTATAAGATCTTTTCTAAGTTTTTGACTACTAGGATTCTTTCCTCCCTCCCTTCCATTATTTCTCACCAACATAATGTATTTTTTTTGGGAAGATAAATTTTGGACTCTATATTTATGTTCATGAGAATATACACTTGGTGGAAGTGTCCAATAAGCAAGGGTTCCTTTTGAATCTAGACTTATCGAAGGTGTGTGATCAAGTGGATTGGTCTTTTTTGTGTAAGGTTCTTAAAGCCTTTAAGTTTGGGGCTAAAGTGGTTAACCTCATTTTGCAACTTATTTCTACTTCCTCAGTTGTTGTCATTGTCAATGGAGCCTCTTCTAAAAATTTTAAACCTACTATAGGGATCAAACATGATGATCCCATTTCCCCTATTATTTTTTCTATAATAGTTGAAATATTGGGTAGATATATTAATAAATTCATGTTGGAAGGAAAAATCCAAGGCCTCCAACCCTCCTCGACCAACTTCAAATGTTCCCATGAATAAGTTATTGATGACATGATTATGATGGGTTTTTTTATTATGAAAGCAGAAAAAATCTTGAAGTTGTTCCTTTCTACCTATATGAATGCTATGGGTCAACTCATTAATAGGAATAAAAGCTCTATCTTTTACATTAATACTCTAGTTGACAGACAATGCAAAATTTCATCTATCTTAGGATGCAATATTACTAATCTCCCCTCTTCCTATCTGGGTCTTCCTCTAGAATCTAAACCTCCTGATTCCTTCTGGAATTCTCTTATTGAAAAATTTAATAGGAAGTTGGTAGGATGGAAAGGTGCTTTGATAAGTCAAGCTGGAAAAGTCTAGCTTCTAAATTTGACCCTTCAAAATCTACCAGTTTATGCTTTGAGTCTCTTTAGAATCCCTACAAAATTCTCTGAAATGATTGAAATAATTCAAAAGAGGTTTCTTTGGTTAGGAGTGGAAGAGAAAAATTGACTACCTTTGGTGTCCTAGGATAATGTTTGTAAACCTAAAAGGTACTATGGTCTTGGGATAAGAACTATAAGAATGGTCAATAAAGCTTTGTTGGCTAAATAGATATGGTGAATCTTTGGTGAAGATAAAGAGTGGAACCTAATAATTAGAAGGAAATACCTTTATTCTTTTCCTACTCTTGAGGAATTTTTCTCATCTACACAATGGACAAATGGTTCTCACATTTGTAATTACATTCAAAATTCTAAGGATCTTTCTACTCAAGGTAAAATGTGGAAACTAGGTCATGGTAGGTAGATAAAGTTCTTGGATAACTGTTGGATGTTGGATACTCCTTTGTCTAGTCTCCCAATTTTTAGTCATTTGGTAGATAATTGTAAATCCTTAGTGGGGACTTTGGTGAGTGATTACTGGAGGAACCATTCTTGGATTAACCTCAAGGATATGAACCCTACTCTTGAACCTATCAATCTAGATCTGAGGGTGTGGTTTGTTAGGGTTGATATCTCAAACCAATTGGTTTGGGCCCATAACCGTGATAGAAGGTATTATGTTTCTTTTTCTATTTCTATTCTTTACAAAGGATTTGAAAGCCCCTTCTGGGCCAAGGTGTGGGAGAATTCCATCATCCCTCTTACATTAATATGTTATATTGGTTATTTTTGCAAAAAAAAGATATTGACTACTGATAATTTATGTAAAAGAGGATTATGTCTTCCCAATAGATGTTATCTTTTTCTATATGAATTTTAATCCTCACCACACCTCCTCCTTCATTTTTCTTATTCCCTCAAGGTCTAGGATAATCTTTTTCAAAGGTGGAATGTTTGTTGGACATTACCCTATTCTTTGCAAGAATTATTTCTTCAGTGGATTTGTTTGGTGTCTAATAATGTTTCTAATGGAATGTGGGAGCTTGATGCTCCTCATCTAATTTGGAATGTTTCGAAAGAACATAATAATCAAATATTTAGGGACTTTCACTCTCCTTCCAGTGTGATTGGGGAAAAAATCTTTAGAAATGTGAATGAAAACCTTCAATTATCCTTAAAAGCTTCTCCTTTGATGGTTTCTTTCATTGAGGGCCTAAGATTGATCAGAAACTAGAACATTGTTGGTCTGAAATGTGAAAAGAATAACAAGAGGGAATGTTTGGTCTAGTCCTCTCCTCCACTGGGATGGGTCAAAGATAACTTTGACAGAGTTTCCAAAGGGAATCTGGGCCAGGTTGGATGTGATCATATTGTCAAGGATAACTATGGAAATTGTATTGGGTTTGTTTTGTTATCCTTGGGATTTCATACCAATCATGTGGCAGAAGCCATGATAGCTTTGCAAACTATGAGCCTAGCAAGAGATCTTGGCTATAGGAAGGTCTGGCTAGAAGGACAATTTAATAATATAATAAGATTTATTAGAGGAGATACTAATACTTCTTGGTCTATACATCATATTATTGAGGAGATAAAATGTACTATTCAAAGTTTTGAAATGTTTCATTTATCTCACAACTATTGTGAAACTAATAAGGTGGCTGACGACATTACTAATTACGGGGTTAAAAAGGAAAACATCATTGAGTGGAGATGTGAAAAGGATTTGAATAAGGTAATAATTAACCTTATTAGATATGATAAAATTAACAATAAAGTTGGGGTGATTCCGATTAATGATGGAAAGGACATTTAGCATCCTCGATCATGATACTAGGTCATAAAGTCATCTAGAGAAGTGAAGAGTAATTAAGAAATTTAATATAACACGCACTTTGTTGATGTTAAGTTTCATTGTTTCTTTTGTTACTAATTACAACAAGTGCTTTCAGATTTCTTTTTCTATCACTATCAAGATGGGAGGGGATTTAGAAACAGAAGAGCCCATCACTTGTGCTTGGAGGAAGGAGAGAAGGTCTGGAGTATGCTAAGTAAAGGAGGGGTCATAACCTACCTAGAGAAGTTGTATGACCATGACAAAGACATAACAAAAAAATTTGTTGAAGGGTGGAATAATGACATTGTTTGTAATGCCCCGTCAGGGAACCCAGGAGAACTTAACCTAAACATGCATCTAAGTTTGTAGAATAATTTTTTTTTAAAAGTTAACATACAAGAACATCAAAGTTTTCCAATGTGGAAGCAACACAATGAAATGAACAAATCACATAGGTTACAACTCTCAAGGATTCCATGATGAAGATTACGTGTATATAAAATTAATTAATTAGATTAGGTACAATTACAAAACTCAAATAAAAAAATGAAAGATAATAGCAACATCACATAGAAGATGACATAAATACAACTGGTACCATGAGGTATCCATAAATCTACATCCACTGCACATGTCACAGGGTATGTAATACAATAACTAAAAAGAAGTACACATGATATCTAAGAGAAACTGATACAAGATACAAGGTCACAAAGAAGAAGAAGAAGAGTACAACTCCATCAATGAAGATCAAGAAGGAACAACTGCTACAGGGATCATCCAGCACTAGTACATGAATGTTAGAATCTCAAATGGTAAAAGAATCACTACCACTCAGCCTCATGAACCTAAATGGTCCACTCCCACCATTTTGAGGAGATAACAACAGATCCCACTCGGATAACAAACATCAAACAGATCAAGCTAAGGAAAGGATCCTGAAAGCTCTCTAACACAAGGTGAAAAGTAATAATGCTATGAAAGACTCACTAATCCAAAGGCAACCGACACATGTAGGATAACTAGACTATGCATAGGAAGGTGTCATCATGAACGTCTAACCCTTGAGTTTTGTCTTGGTAATCTTGCTGGATCTTGGCACGCAAGTGACCTTACACGGTGCCAATGACCTCTCCTACTAACGAAGTCATCAACTATGCTAACTCATCTCTTTTAAAGGGGGCTAGTCATCTTCTCCATTCCCACCTTAGTCTATACTAGCACTAAGCCAGGGCGAGGATACCATATCTTGTTAGGTTCATTTTAAAATCTCTCAATGTTATATTTAGTTATCACTTGATTAAGATACTTAACAATAAGTGATCCTGGCAACCACTTGTGGGACCCGACACTTATTGCAAGCCACCTCCTACCAACTATATAGGTAAACTACCCTAGGATCACATATCTCACATAGATCACAAAATGATAACAATGTCTCTCAAGACTGCTCCACAAAATAACAGGAACACACTTGTTCTCACAAAATCATGATATCACAAAACACTCTCAAAGTGTTCACAAAAGAATATACACATGATTCCGTGGATCAGACATAAACAATCAATATCATATTCTCCTCTATAGAATATGAAGCAAAACTCAATACAACATGAGCCCAAAAGGTTAAATCAGGTGATGATCGGAATACACACACACACATCAAACATAATGTTGAGAACATATCCAATTGACTAATACCCCAGCCTTTGTTTCCCCCTAGGTCTTCAAGTACCCGATAACCCAAAATAGCACAAGAAGGCATAGTAGGCATAAAGAATACAACACTCACATCATGAAGAACTGAAAAAGACCTAAAGCATTTAAATTCCATTTAGCGTAATTGAATCCAGGCATGAGAACAAATAAACCTACTAGAAGAATTCTGAACATAAACATTACAACATTGACATAAGAAAAGAATATTCCCCAATGACATCTAATGAACTTAATAGACAAAAAGACCCAATTTCAGCATAAAACTAAACACTTGTTAAGTTCATTTGCCAATATGATTCACAGTTAGATATATTATAATACGCAAAATATATGTATTCCCAATATCCTAGGCATGTATGTACATACGTAACATTTGAGTAGTAACACATTAGGTCTGATTTGATCGAATTCTAAAATTATAATTCAAATATTATAGAAATATAATCATACGAAACTATATGTGAAGTCCTATCTAAACAAACCAACTATCGACCAAGATCACTAAAAGTTTATTACATTCAAACTAAATCATATAGTTCTAACCTCATATTAGATTTATATAAAATCTAAATTATAAATTTTCAATTCAAATAACTAATACAATGATCTATTCTTTTTAATTAAAATAAAAACAAAATGATTATATGAGCCAAGGTATTCTAGAATACCTTACAAAATAAAACAATTTACAAACTCAAATTTAATTACAAAATAATTAAACTTTGTATTAAATATAATACACATCCATGAATTATAAATAAAACCAATTTATAAATAAATTAAAACATAATTAATTAAACTAAATTAATTTATTAATTAATAACTAAACTAACTAACAAAGTTTAATTAAAAAAATATTATAAAATAATTTTTTTAAAGAAAAACATAAAATAAAATACAATATATTATGAGTGCGTTGGGGGGGGGGGGGGGGGGTTGGTCCCCACACCCCCCCTACCGCACGGTACCTAAGGTACCAATGGTAGGTCTGACAGGTCAGCACCTGTCGCGCGGTACCCTCAGGTACCGTCGACAAGCCTGGCCTACCATGCATGGCCGCCGAGGGAGGTGGGGGGAGGTGGTGGCCCCCGCCTCCCTTCACCTTAAAAAAAATTATTAATAAAGGTGAAGGGAGGCAGGGGCCACCACCTCCCCCCACCTCCCTCAGCGGTCGTGCGTGGCAGGCCAAGCCTGTCGACGGTACCCGAGGGTACCATGCGAGAGGTGCTGACCTGCCAGGCCTACCATTGGTACCTTAGGTACCATGCGGTAGGGGGTGTGGGGACCAGCCCCCCCCCCCCCCACCAATGCACTCATAATATATTGTATTTTATTTTATGTTTTTCTTTAAAAAAATTATTTTATAATATTTTTTTAATTAAAGTTTGTTAGTTAGTTTAGTTATTAATTAATAAATTAATTTAGTTTAAATTTAGTTTAATTAATTATGTTTTAATTTATTTATAAATTGGTTTTCTTTATAATTCATGGATGTGTATTATATTTAATACAAAGTTTAATTATTTTGTAATTAAATTTGAGTTTGTAAATTGTTTTATTTTGTAAGGTATTCTAGAATACCTTGGCTCATATAATCATTTTGTTTTTATTTTAATTAAAAAGAATAGATCATTGTATTAGTTATTTGAATTGAAAATTTATAATTTAGATTTTATATAAATCTAATATGAGGTTAGAACTATATGATTTAGTTTGAATGTAATAAACTTTTAGTGATCTTGGTTGATAGTTGGTTTGTTTAGATAGGACTTCACATATAGTTTCGTATGATTATATTTCTATAATATTTGAATTATAATTTTAGAATTCGATCAAATCAGACCTAATGTGTTACTACTCAAATGTTACGTATGTACATACATGCTTAGGATATTGGGAATACATATATTTTGCATATTATAATATATCTAACTGTGAATCATATTAGCAAATGAACTTAACAAGTGTTTAGTTTTATGCTGAAATTGGGTCTTTTTGTTTGTTAAGTTCATTAGATGTCATTGGGGAATATTCTTTTCTTATGTCAATGTTGTAATGTTTATGTTCAGAATTCTTCTAGTAGGTTTATTTGTTCTCATGCCTGGATTCAATTACGCTAAATGGAATTTAAATGCTTTAGGTCTTTTTCAGTTCTTCATGATGTGAGTGTTGTATTCTTTGTGCGTGTTGTGCCTTCTTGTGCTATTTTGGGTTATCAGGTACTTGAAGACCTAGGGGGAAACAAAGGCTGGGGTATGAGTTGATTGGATATGTTCTCAACATTATGTTTGATGTGTGTGTGTGTATTCTGATCATCACCTGATTTAACCTTTTGAACTCATGTTGTATTGAGTTTTGCTTCATATTCTATAGAGGAGAATATGATATTGATTGTTTATGTCTGATCCATGGGATCATGTATATATTCTTTTGTGAACACTTTGAGAGTGTTTTGTGATATCATGATTTTGTGAGAATAAGTGTGTTCCTGTTATTTTGTGGAGCAGTCCTGAGGGACATTGTTATCATTTTGTGATCTATGTGAGATATGTGATCCTAGGGTAGTTTACCTAGATATGTGGTAGGAGGTGGCTTTTAATAAGCATCAGGGCCCACAAGTGGCTGCCAGGATCACTTATTGTTAAGTATCTTAATCAAGTGATAACTAAATATAACATTCAGAGATTTTAAAATGAACCTAACAAGATATGGTATCCTCGCCCTGGCTTAGTGCTAGTATAGACTAAGGTGGGAATGGAGAAGATGACTAGCCCCCTTTAAAAGGGATGAGTTGGCACGGTCGATGACTTCATCAGTACGAGAGGTCACTGACACTGTGTAAGGTCACTTGGGTGTCAGGATCCAGCAAGATTACCAGGACAAAACTCAAGGGTTAGACGTACATGATGACACCTTCCTATGCATAGTCTAGTTATCCTACATGTGTCGGTTGCCTTTGGATTAGTGAGTATTTCATGGCATTATTACTTTTCACCTTGTGTTAGAGAGCTTTCAGGATCCTTTCCTTAGCTTGATCTGTTTGATGTTTGTTATCCGAGTGGGATCTGTTGTTATCTCCTCAGCACGGTGGGAGTAGACCATTTAGGTTCATGAGGTTGGGTGGTAGTGATACTTTTATCATTTGAGATTCTGACATTTGTGTACCAGTGCTGGATGATCCCTGTAGCAGTTGTTCCTTCTTGATCTTCATTGCTGGAGTTGTACTTTTCTTCTTCTTCTTCTTTGTGACCCTGTATCTTGTATCAGTCTCTCTTAGATATCATGTGTACTTCTTTTCAGTTATTGTATTACATACCCTATGACATGTGCAGTGGATGTAGATTTATGGATACTTCATGGTACCAGTTGTATTTATGTCATCTTCTATGTGATGTTGCTATTATCTTTCATTTGTTTATTTAAGTTTTGTAATTGTACCTAATCTAATTAATTAATTTTATATACACGTAATCTTCATCATGGAATCCTTGAGAGTTGTAACCTATGTGATTTGTTCATTTCATTGTGTTGCTTCCACATTGTAAAACTTTGATGTTCTTGTATGTTAACTTTTTAAAAAAAAATTATTCTGCAAACTTAGATCCATGTTTAGGTTAAATTCTCCTAGGTTCCTTGGCGGGGCATTACATTGTTACTCTTTGTGGTAAGAAGCTTGTGCTAACTGTTGAGGTGATAGTTGAGATAATTGGCATACCTTTGTCTAGTATGGACTTTTTTAAGGTAAGTCAAATTTCTATGAGATAACTCAGATTAAGAATATTTGGGCAAGAATTTTAAAGGTTATCATAGAATTTTTCATTATTAATGGTTGATTTACGAAGGTTCACAATTTTGATTTTGTGCTACTAAATCACCTTAGACACAAAATCAGGTTTTCATTTCCTTTTTTCTCCTTAACTTTCTGAGAAAAAACATCATGGAGAACTAGAATAATCCTAGTAAACTAGTCACACACGATGGGCTCATTATTTGATTTATGAATATTCTAGAGACAAAATCCCCGAGGCTAGGGTGATCCCAATTGAGCCCAAAGGGGAGAAAGGAAAGTGAAAAATGAGTGATTCTAATGATGGGGACTCTAGAAGGAACTCGCGTCTATGAAAAATCTAAATTTGAGCTTACTCTAGTGCTCAAATTTGATGAGGTAAAAGGCATGGAGATGGATGATGATGAAGAAGTTGTCAAAAAGCTAAAAGATGAGATTGTGGAGGTTGGTGGTGGAGACATGGAAGATGAAGGTAATGAAGGAAAAAAATCCTCTATTGTCAAGAAAAATATTATCAAGTTTGAAGATGATGAAGGAATGGACACCAAGGGCTCTGTCGATGTGGAAGAGAACTCCTTCCCTATTGGGGAAGTTTATTCTTCTGCTAAAAATACCAAGGCTAGGGCTTGCATGGAGAAAGAGGAGGGAAATCTAGAGGAGTGACAAGATGAGAAGAAATAGGAAGAGGGGAAGGTGATCCCTCAAGTTGATAGTGACTAGCAGCCAAAAACTAAAAGAAATAGAAAAGACACTCAAGGGAGAGATCCTATCTTTCTTGAGTATGAAGACTATGTCAATCACAACATACCTATTTATATGTGTATGAATGAAGTAGGGAACCCTAATGAGAACCAACCCAGTATAAATGAGGTGTTGAACGAAGCTTCGATTCAACTGAGTTTGGAGGATTTTAATGACAAAATGGAATTTACTAAAGGTTTCCTCCAAACAACTAAAGCTAGGTATGTTTATTCATTTAGGATGGATAAATAGACTTTCCATGAAATAAAGGAGCCCCACCTTAAACATCAGGCTCTTGCTGCCAAATTTGAGAACCTTCTACAAAATATGGAAGATAAAAAAGATGAGAAGATGGGGGATGAAAGCACCGGGGTAAGTATAATGTGATCCATGGGTTTGATAATGTTGAGTTCAATAACAAAACTAGGGTTGTGTTGGATGAAGATTTGCAGAATATGAATGCCAAGGTGGATATAAATGAGTCCATGCTCAAGAGGATCCTACAACATAGCCATGAAGGTATGAAAGCTTCTACTGAAAATCTTAAAGTGTTATACGCTATGCAGGAGGGCTTCCATCAGGACAAAGATATCATAAATGTGGGTAAGGAGACTGAAGATCCTATTGGACATTTTGCTAGCCCAGGAAAGCACACTAAGGCTAGCCTGAAGAAGAAAGCTATAACAATACCTAAGGATATAGTTATCCTTAAGGAATCTATCTAGAAACTCTCTATGCTAGAAGAAGACACTGTTAAGTTCCTGAAGAAGATGGTGTAATCCTTGGTGGCAGTGGCCTGGTCTTTTCTTCTTTTTTTTCATGTGTGCTAGTTTGTTGTTATTGTTGTTGGTAATTTGGCTAAGGGGATATGATAGGTTTTTCATTAATGGAAACATATAGATATAATCATCTATGAAGAAAGTATAGTTATAGTTGAATTTTGGATAAGGAATACTTAGAAAATTGTTAAGTATAAGGTAGTTTATAGTGAGTAGGCACATATATCTATTCAGTGAGGTTTACTGTTGATAGTTGGACTTTAGGGAGATTTACTAAAGATATTATGGACATCATTGATGATGTGTAAAATCACACTAGAGAAGATACTATTTTTTGGTCATGTTTTTTGAGGTTTTCCTAAGAGAACTTGTATATCGTAGAAACAAGGCAAGTTAGAGTATATCAAGTTTTTGGCTAACAAGTTATTTTTTATTGTAATAGTAATTTATGGATTAGTTTGGGATGAAATCCTAGATGTCCATCCTAACATGGAAGAATGATATATTATATTTTTGGTAACGTGTAATTAAGTTAAGGTCGAATGGACAAAGAGAAAGGTATAAAGGAAGGCACTTTGGTTAAGTGAGGTTGCCAATTGTATTGTAATGATATGATTGACATATGATAACTTTGTATGATATGTATAGATGCAAATTTTATGATCATACCAGAGTAAGACATTTGTATGTTTGATTTTATGAAAGCACCTACAAGGACTACTTAGATATTGAAGATATCAGCAGAAATCAAAGTTTTGTATTTAGATATATGACCTGCAAAGTTATATATGTACTCTATGTGCAGTGAGCACCTTGTATAAGCAATGAGATCCAACTTTTTTGTATTGTATATTTGACTCCTCACAGGGTCAAAGGCTTTTAACAGGGCCTAGTCCTCTCACAAGAACAAATACACTATACAGATGTAATAGACTCCTCATAGGGTCAATATCTTTCACAAGATACTTTTTATTAGTGGATCATTTTGTGGGTACCATCCCCACCGGGGTTTCCCCTTCACTGGGGTTTTCCTAGTTAACAAAATATGGTGTTATGTGTTTCATTTTGTTAAGCCTAATTTTACTTTTTAGTACTTTATTGTATGCAAGTTTTAAAAAGGTAAATGATATCCATAGTTGGGCAGAAAGTTGTTTAAGCTGTATAATTGATTCACCCCCCCTCTCAGTTATACTAAGAGATCTTTAATTTATAAAAATTTGTATCAAAGCATCAGGTTCTTGAGGGATAAGCCTAACATCTTGAAGGAGATCACTATGGATTTAGGATATATTCAAAAAATATTGAGGAAACTCTAGAATAATTAGATCAAGCGAATTAGGAAAGAGATAGATTAAAGAACAAGTTAAGAGATACACAAGATTACATTCAGAAGTTAAAAGATCAAATTGAACACTCAAGGAAGAAGAGGAAAGAGCTACATGATCAGATCAAAGTTTGTAAGTTAGCTACAAAACTTAAGGAGGAGAAAAAAGTCTTAATACATGAACTTGATATCATTACACAAGAGACAAGATAGACACTTGAAGAGCTAAAAATGGATATGGAATTGAGATCTAAGAATGCAGATCTGAAACTGCAACTTACAATGGTGACATTTGAACTTGAAGATTCTAGATTAAAGTTTTTAGAACCTGAAAAGTATAATTGTATCATTAAAGGAGAAATTACACAAGCAAAGAAACATATTGAGAAGTTACATTCAAGTACATAAAATCTTGATGAACATATCATGGCACAAAGACCTAAAGGAGATAAGATAGGAATTGATTACTATGAAGGAGAATCATCTAATCAATCTAAAATAACTAAAGATCTTTAAGCAAAGCAAAAACATACTCTAGCACTAGATCTGATAAAGAATGGACCTATTCTAATTGGAGAACCTATTCAAACACCAGATTTAGTAAAGCAAGCACAAGATCAAATTGAACCACATAGAAGGAAATTCATTAGAAATTGTTTTGTATGCAATAAAGTTGGACATATAAAGGACCGCATAGGTAAGTATTCTAAACCCTTTTCAGGTTATTGCTATAATTGTTCTAATTTTGGACATAGAGCTAGAGAATGTAGGAAACCTAGATATGATAGTATAATGCATGAAAGGAATAAGATGATAGGAAGGAGAGAAATGGAGGCAAGAAATAAACCTATTATGTGTTACAAATGAAAAAAATTTGGACACATTTCTAGAGAGTGCAGACTTGAGATCAACCAGTTTGGAGCTAGACAAGGAAATAGGGTTTTGGCATGTAATGTTTGCAATAAGTTGGGACATATAGAAATATTTTGTAGATTCAATGAAAATAGAAGACCACGGGATAGAAGAATATCATATCCTAGAAGAAACATGAACAACAATGAAAGGAATGGTCAGAATGTGAACATGAATCAAGTGGATGACATTAAGAAGACCTTTGTGGAAGCAAATTTACCTACAAGTTCAAAGATTTGGGTTAAAAAGAAGAAGGATACACCAAAGGATAGAAGATAGAATATTCACATGGAGAAAAGAAGAACTCATCAGATCTTGATGAGAAGTACACCTTGAACTAAATAATATTACACCTTATAGGAGTAAGCATATCAAAATATCACTAAACCCCTGATCAGTTGAATGAAGTTTCGTGCAGTTGGGTCCACCTTGGAATGGACTAAAGGAAGCTATAGTTAACCGTGCAAAAAATAATATTCACATATGTGACCGTGCCAAAGGATTGAAGGCTACTGGCTTAAGGAAATAGTTTTTTATTATGTTTGAGCAATTGATGCAGATTTTAATTTTTGGTAAATATAAGGGTTTTGATCGATGGATTTACTCACCATTTGCACTTAGAGATTTTGAGAGCATAAATGATTTGAATATTTTGAGTTTGGCTGAAGCAATTTCGAGCATGTTATCATGAAACCCTAACATGAGCAAAGAAATGTATTTATCATTCTTGCAAGCTTAACCTAGTTACTAATCTTGGATATTTGATTGTTAAAATGGTAAATCAAGTAGTTGGAGATATTAGGAATGAACCTGGACACATTTTCAAGAAAAGAGCTATTACTCTATTTTTGGATGATTTGGTGGGAGCCTTCTCAGATATTCCTAGTGATGTCTTGTACGTAGAAAATACATGGACATACATACATTGTAAAATTAAAACAATGGGCTACAATAAGATATATGAGGATATGGATAAAGCTTACAACCTACATGACGGGACATACAAACATGGTTTTGAACATTTAGGGAAGATTGACCTTATGAATTAGATCTTTCATGTTGATTTTGAGAATGAGGAATGGATATGAATTATAGTAAGTAGGTTCCATAATGATAAACTCTATATTGGGGATCAACCTATAGAGATAACAGATGAAATTATCCATAACTTAACTAGCCTAAGAATGACTGGAAATCAATCTTGTATCATAAAAACAAGTTAAGAAGCTTGTGGAAAAGAACACAGAGGAAGAATATGATGGAAGAGGCATGAGAGTTCACACAATAAAGAAAAAAGATGTGAGATTGTTGAGCAAGATCTTAGGTTATAAGATGGTTTACACCTCAAGATCTAATTCTATTTTTGTGGGCTTTGTTCATGCAGCCTATAAGATAGTAATTGATAGGTAAGATGTAGATCTTTGTGAGATATTCAAAAATCAATTTATTGATAATGTTAGGAGGATCAAACAAGGTAAGTATACACCATTTAAACTTCGATCATATCTTGTATATTTAATTTTTTATCTTACCAGAATATTTCCTACAATGACTATATCTGAATGGGATTTAGATAGATGCACAATGGAGAAAGTTAGTAACTATTATAGAAGGTATCCTAAGGAGAGAATTGAAAGTGAAATTACTACAATGATGAAAGCATTTCAGAATTAGATGAAATAAAGATTCAAAGTTTCACCCTCTATAGTTGACAAGCATAAGAATGAAATTTGCATCATGGATGAGACTAATAACAAATGTTTAGAGACAGTTGAGCCTAGAATTTACTTTATCAAACCTTTGGAGTATGAAGTTTTAGATGATTTATTGGAAGAATGCATTGATATTTTATTAAAATCAGAAAATGATGAAGACAGTCCTACGTGGGGGACTTGTGAAGAGAGGTTTAATGAAATAAAAGGGCAAGAAGAATATTTTGCAATAAAGAAGATATATAAAATCATAGATAAGATAGATAAAGAGGAAGGTATGTCTAAGGAATAATGGTAGCACACAAATCACTAAACAAGGTTAATGAGGGAAGGAGGATCAAAATTAATATCAACTCAACTTATTACAATAGCAAGGCCTTCACAACTATCATTGTCAGCACCAGAAACACCATTACCAGCAGCAAGTACATTAGATCTAGAAATAATTCATGTGAAACCAAGCCCATCATCATCACCAATCACAAGGAGATCAACAAGAACATATCCTACAGCTAAAGAAGTAAAATTGAAAAAGAACTAATTGTTACCTTTCCTAGTAGACCTAAGAGACAAAAGGCTATGGCACATTAACCTACAAAAAATAAGCCTAAGGTAATTTACACTAAGGACTCATATGAATAAGAATTAGATGAAGAGGAAGAGAAAACTAAATAGAATATTCGACAGGGCAAATAAGATAAGAAGAAATAAAATATCATTGAACATAGCACACATTCTACTGGCACAAAGAAAGGTTGGAAACCTAACCTTGAGAAACTGAATAATAGATTACTCAAAGAAAGTAACCTTGATTAGTTAAAATTATTTGATAGATATGACCTTAATTAGAAGAAATCTTTAGAAATTACAATATTGATTTGCCTTTTGGAGTACAAAAGAGCACTTATAGAAATTTAGAGCATCATACCTAGAGAACTCTATGACAGATTAAAAGTGAGGAAGGATAGAGAAAAGGAAGAGGATTTGAAGTTAAGAAATGATGTAGTAAGAAAACTTAGTCCCAATATCACATAAGAATAATTAAAGAAGGTACCTAGCATCATGGATAATTCCCTAAGGAGTGAGAAAAGAATGAATTTATTCATGTTGGGCAAATGCATTGAAATTACCAAAGAGATTGAACAAATAGCGAAAGATGCATTGAATAAGTTCAAAATGATGGAAGAACATATGGTTGGAGCTTCAATTCAAGTACCTAAAAAATATGATCAACCAAGTGCAAGTAAACAACCATGTTTGATTATTGAAGGAGTTGGGATTACACTGGACCCCATCAATGATAAAGATGACCCATTTAAAGATCAAACATAGGATGTTGGCAATTTGGGCGGGGATATGCAAACTAGTGAAATTGACTAGCAAAGAGAGCTGAGTAAAGAGCAAGAAAGTACTTAGTGAGGTGAGCTACAACAACAATCAGCTACACAGACCACTCGGGCACATCAAGCACCCTCTACTACACCTCCCATAGTACAAAAGGAGTCATAGACAAAAGATAAGAGTGTAGAATAGAAGAAGGAAGAAACAGAGTAGACAAAACAAATTATGCTAGCACAAACAAAAAAAGGTAAAGAAAAAGTGGAAACATCTTCATCACATGATGATCTTTCATATTTACTCAAAGGAATAATAGATCCATTAAAGTATATGCAATTGTTAGAACTTGAATTTTCAAAAGGCATTGAAGAAACAAAAATAAAATCATAATTAGAAGACAAATGTGTAGATATAGAACTTGACAGGATACAAAAAATATTACCATATCAAATTCAATTTGTTGAGCATGAGAACGAGAAGAAGTTAGAAAAATTTATTGAAGAGTTTGATGCACAATTTTCTTCATTAAAAGAAACAACAAACACAACAACTCAAACAAAGTATGAATCGCAGTTATTCAACAAGTTGAATGAGAACATCAAGAAAGACTTGGAACACTTAGCTAAGTGCATAAAGGATATAAGATCTATAATTTCAGAAGAGAAAGATATTTTTGTTGAGTGTGCAAGGGTAAACAAACACATTTCTAGTTTATAGATACCATAGTAGCCAAAGATAAGGAAATAGGTGATATGGATGAGCATATCAAGAGAAATGAGGTAAGGATAATTGATGAGGAAAATAAGATAAACCAAGAATATGAAGAATTGAGTACTCTCCATCAAAACAAGGGTGTTCTACTAAAGAGATTCAACCTATTTAGAGGCCAATTATCTACAAAATTGATCTATTGCAAAAAGAACTTAATATTTTATAGTAACAAGGACAAATTTTGGGAAATTTTCATTTACAAATCTGATAAGAGAAAAAGTGACAGCTTATGGATTGTGTGGATCACTTGGAAAAGGGTTAACAATGAAGAACTCTTGGGACACAAAATTTTCCAATTTGAAGACCAGATTTGTGGATTGTATGAAACTTATGGGACTCATTCAACCACCTCCACTAATCTCACAGCCATGAAGGATACAAATGAAGGTAAGAAGCAAAATTTTGACATGTATATAGAATTTTTACCCTACCAGCTTTGTCATTAATGTCGAAGGGGGAGAAGTAGACAGAAAAATTGCATAAGGAAATGTATAGGAGTGCATAGAAAGGGGGATTAAAGTATGTATAAGATGGTAAACATATAGATGATCCACAAGTTTTTCACATAAAGTTTTCATAGGCCAATTTTGAAGATTTTGTAACTATGCATACTTAGCCAATTTTTCATATGTTGTCATCAATGCCAAAGGGGGAGATTGTTGGCAATTTGGCTAAGCGGATATGATAGGGATATCATTAATGGAAACATATAGACATATTTTAGATAGATATAATCATCTATGAAGTAGGCATATTTATAGTTGAAGTTTGGATAAGGAATACTTAGAAAATTGTCTAAGTATAAGGAAGTTTATAGTGAACAGACACAAAGATCTATTCAGCGAGGTTTACTACTGATAGTTGGACTTTATCGAGCTTTACTACATATATTATGGACATCATTGATGATTTGTATGATTGTGCTAAATAAGATACTATGTTTTGGTAATGTTTTTAAAGGTTTTCCTAAGACAACTTGTATATTGTAGAAACAGGGCAAGTTAGAGTATATTGAGTTTTTGGCTAACAAATTATTTTTTATTGTAAAAGTAATTTATGAATTAGTTTGGGATGGAATCCTAGATGTCCTTACTAAGATGATAGAATGAGATATTAAATTTTTGGTAATGTGTAATTAAGTTAAAGGTTGATTGGACAAAGAGAAAGGTATAAAGGAAGGCACTTTGGTTAAGTGAGGTTGCCAATTGTATTGTAATGATATGATTGGCATATGCACACTTTGTATGATATGTATAGATGTGATTTTTTGTTAGGATTAGGTAATATTGAGAGGGGGGGTGAATCAGTATTAAAGAACTTTGATCTTTTCAACTTTAAACAATTATAAACAATCCAAAGTAATGCAGAAATGAAAAGAACATATAAGTTGTTGGAGATTTTCCAGCAAGCCAGTGCTGACTATATGTTTGTCATTGATGACAACATATGGTAAGAAGCATGCATAGAAGACTTATGTAGTAAGATTTGAATATATGTTGCATGTACATGTTATCAGCATGATATCATGGATGTAGAGGTTAATTGTTAGTACAAATAGTTATGTAGCAGCTTGTGACAGCAGTATTCCTAACAGAGCTACAGGCAGTGTTCTATGTGTGATTGTCCGTATAGTTATCATGGAGCCTTGCACCTTTGGATATGTGATGGAGACATGTTAGTGTTGGTCCATTCATGGATGCAAAGTCTGATGTGTAGTAGAAGTGAAGTTATGCAGTCGCCATTCACCAGTTGCAGTTTCTTGTGTTTATCCAGAAGAGTCGGTAGAGATTATATTGGTACAGGAGTTACACCTATCATTTCGGTATGCATGCTTGGATTAGTAATAAGAGAAGAGTTAAGAATTTTTTTCCAAGAGTGCATGATGTAATTCATCTTGATGAGAAAGTTTCAATTAATTTGGTAGAGCCGGTAGTGTGTAGCTATATTTATTAATTTGCACAGGTCCCAGATTGTGTTGCACGCTTAGTAGAGCTGATAGAAATATTATTAGAGAGTGTTATTGTTTCTCTGATATGATTTCAAGGTGGTTTTAATAGGCTGACTTGATTATATCATTTAGAGAGAAGATATTTATAGGCAGTCATTTGTGATTGCTAAGACATAGCTCAAAATTGAAGATAAGAGCAGAGCAGAGAGTGCAAAGTGTTGAGCCATCAGTAGAAGGTCTATGTGACCAAGTAAAGAGTATATTTATTCATTGGAGTTGATCAAGATAGAAGGTCTACCTCACAATTCACAAAGATCCAGATATAGTGTGTATCAGTTATTCAAAAGGTTGTAGCCTTCACCCCTTTGAGTAGTGAGATCTCGGACAATGCGTCCTCACCCCTAACAAGGCCAATCACAAAAGACTCCTAACAGGGTTTGACCTTTGACCAGATCACTGCACTTATTACATTGTAAAGATCAACTCCTAACATGGTTGTAAGATCTTCTAACAAGGATCATTATACACTAGTGCATTTTATTAGTGGGTGTCAATTCCCACTGGGATTTTTACCTATTTGGGTTTCCCCGTAACCAAAATATTGGTGTTGTGTTCAAGTATTCTTTCATTGTGTTTATGCTTAATGTTTAAGTATACTTAATTGGATAAAGAATTGAAACTTGTAGATAACTGATTCACACCCCCCCCCCCTCTCAGTTATCTCTTGGGACTATTCCTAACATAAGCATAACACATTACTCATTACACCATGATTTGTTCTCGAGGAAACCTTGGCCAAAGGGAAAACCCCGGTGGGGATGGTACCCACAAATATGCACTAAAATATAATATCCATGTTAGGAGATCTAGCACATTTACTTGTTAGAGGAATACAAAACCTTGTTAGGGGTATACAAAACACCTGGTTAAAGGTGGTGAGCACACTACTCTTACAATCAATACTTGTCTCAAAAGAGTTCTTAAAAGGGGAACAATACAAGCACTTATCTTTCTTAAATAGTTCTAGTTCTAGCTCAGCCTCTTACTAATCTCACATCTAATCTCTACTCTTACATTCACAAACTTACTCCATCATCATAATCATAACCATACTTCTCTTTCAAAAAAGAAATCTATACTTATACAAAATCAGCCTTCAAGTCAACTTCACAAATACCATACAAAACATATCAATAACTTATGCAAATGATAATTATGGAGTTGGTGATCTTATATTACCAAAGAGTCAGCAATATACTTTATTCACTTGTCTTATCACATTACCATATCCACTATGCTCTCCTTAATCTTTGCAACTGTTCATATACCCTATTACACTGTTTTATTGTCTTTGCATACCTTCCAAACACTGTATCTCATAGATATGGTAACCAAAACTTATGCACTTTTAACTGAAGCATGTATATATCCCAAAATACCTCCAGTTAACTTCACAAGCTATAATACCTCATGTATCTGTTAATATGATTTAGAACAACAGAGAGGGGGGGGTGAATCAATTGTTCTCAGGTCCTGATATATAAAACAATCTCCAAAACTTATCCTTAAATCAGATCCAAAACCAAAACAAACTCGATCATCACTGATTCAATAATAGAAACATCTAACAATGTAGTCCACTACCTAGCTGTAACTTAACTTGCAAAACATAGTAATGTTTAGATCTAAACATTCACACAGGTATAAACACCAGGATTTATAGTGGAAACCTAATTTGGGAAAAACCACTTTGTAACATGCTACTATTATTTTCACTCTTCTAAAGTGAGCTCGGTAAAAAGCCAACCCTGTCAAAGGTTACAATACACATTGTTAGGTGTGACCCGGTTAAAGGATTTCAATCACCTTGTTAAAAGTGAGCCTAGTCATAGGACTTACATACACTCCATTAGAATGCAACCTTGTTCAAAGGATTTAACATATGATTGTTAGGTCAACTTCTGTTAAAAGGATTTTGACTATTACAATGGTTAGAAAGTAGCAGCAATATTATCTGAAAAATATACAACTCACTTTGCAAATATCAGATCTGATTTCATACACTAATGCTGGTTTACTGACTTTGAAACTTTTCCATTTCCATCTCTGATTTGCTTGGAACTTTTCTTCAAGCAATCACTACACTTCTCCTTCAACCTTTTCTGTTTATTCAGTCAATAAAACTTTCTTCTTCTAGCATTCTCTATTCACCATGTGCATGCATATCAAAATGCTCAGATTCCCTTATATTTTCCTCAATTAGGTTAACTCATCTTTTGTCACTCAATCTCAATCGTAGATCTTAGGGTTAGGTCAGATTCATTGAATCTACCCGCTTCATGTTCTTCAACTCCTTTTCTAGAATCATCTCAAATCTCTTAAAGATTTACAATAAAATGTTTTACAATGCATTCAATGCTTCCAAACAATCAATAAATAAAGTCAACATGTTTTACATAATCCAAGAATTCAACAATGTCGGCTCCAAAATTAAATTCTCTTCAAATATAAAATTGTTGATGCTCGGTCAATACTGTGATTGTGCACTCAATCTTCATGTAGAAAGCTTGGTCATTACTAAAACTATTTCCTTGGCTTACACTGTCTTCCTCGACAATTTACTGATGCTCGGTCGACACTATAATTTTGCTCGGCATCTACTAACTTGGTCGACACTAACATCACTCGGCTTAAACATGATTTTTTCATTCTTTGCTCGGTTAAGCCTACCAGTTGTATGCACCCTAAAATGGTCGCCTAGACTTTGGGCCCCCATTCAGCAATTTATCAAATTCCTGAATCAATATTTTCAAAAATCAGCATTTTATCAATTATATCAATTTCCTTGATCAAATCCTATTTTATCATTTTTTATTATTTGCCTTGGGCTAACCATTTTTTTCTAAAGTCTTTATTTATTTAAAAAAAAATTCCTCCCATTTTATTAAATAAAAAGCCCCCACTTTTCCTCTTATCCTAAGTTGCACAAATAAAGCATTATTCTTATTTTATAAAAACAAGAAAAGCACTTTTTGTCTCATATGGACACAAAAGTCAACTCTTATTTTCTCATTGAAGGATATTTATGCACATGGATTGCTCTTCTTTCAAGCTCCACCCTTGATTAAATCTTTTGCCTCTTAATCTCCATGGTCCATTCCTTTTCAATTCCTTTAAAAGGAGAGCTCTCTTCCTCATTTGCATATCAATCTTTTTATGCTAATGTTATGCTACAGGTTTTCTAGGTCACTTTGGAGCTTTTAAATATTTGGAGCATTCTTGGCTTTTGCATCTACATGCTATCATAGTTTCATTTCTTGCATTGTCATGGCATTCATAGCTTCATATTAGCTTAGTTTTCTTTATGCCTTAGATTACTTCATCTAGCTTAATTAGGAGGCTTTGTGATACTTACATATTTCCTTTCATAGCTTAGCTTGCATAGCTTGCATTTTCATTCATAGTATAGCTTTGTATTGCATTTCATTTTGATTCTTGGAGATATTGGCATTCTTTCCCTTGTCTTCATTTGAATCTCTCATTTTGTGGTTGACTAGCAAGGTCATAATCTTAATAGTTCTAGCTGAGAGCAATCAACTAATCTTGCAACTCCATGCATAGAGAGCTCTAGGTCACTTTCTAAGGTATCCTATTCATGGATTCCCTTGGATATAATGACTTAGAGAAGTGCACATCTTAGTGTGTACACCAGTTTAGTCTTCACTCTTACTAAGATAAACAATACATTATCTCATCATAGTGCAACATAGTCAAGTACACTTTGTAGTATCAAGATAACTCAACCTTTCCCTAGGTGCTATTGTTACCAACCTTGCTTAGCCCCTTAGCAACACTCAAATAGATATAGTACTTTCCTAAGTAGCAACAGTCTTACCAATTAAGGTTTGACATCAATGACAATACAAAAATTGTTTCAATTCAATTTCCAACAATATCTTCATCTCTGACCAAAACTGTGGCACTTTACCCTATTATCCTGATTCTAGACTTAGTCATTTTCATGACTGTGACTCCAGTGAAATCTTCACAACATGCAATCACTCCAACATAAGTGTTGCCATAAATGACAACCCTTAATTGATTCTTAGTGCTCCAAAACATCACATGTCAATAATCTCTCCCTTTGGCATTGATGGCAACACTTAGAAAAATGACTAAGTGTCACAATACAACTTCCTTTTTCTTTTTCTCTTTTCTATTTTTCTTTTCTTTTCTACATCTTTTCTTTGTTTATTACTCCTTCATATTTCTTTCTCTTCCTCATTTTTCCTTTCTCTTCCTCTCCCTTTGACATCAATGGAAAAGGTACTATCAAAATTGCAAAACTTAAGCACAAATGGTTTAGTGCTTACTCACCAGATTTAAGACATCTTGGAAAGAGTTTTCCAAGGTCTTAACTTCTTCCATCCATGAATTTATCAATAGTTCACTGACATGGATTAATCCATTCAGTGCATATGACACTGTCTCTGCTACCTTAAGCTCAATAAGAGTAGGTACAGACATTGAGCCTTCAACTTTTATCATCTCTAAAAGATGAGTCTCCAACATTGTGAGCTTAGGAGTCAATGGGCTTCTTAATAAGCTAAATCTATCTACAAATCTCCCTTTCTCCATTTCCAGTACTCCTATCTTATCTAATAGTCTGGATGTCTCCTTATCTATTTCTCCCATAGTTTGTGAAGATGATTCACAACTATCCATTAGACTGTCAAGGGTATCCCTATCTTTGGCTATGATCTCCTCAATGTTCTTTAAATGTCTACAGAGGTTTATGCAATAGCTGTAAATTTTCCTGCCTTGCGCTACACAAATCTTGGCCTTAAGAGTAGTAACCTTAAGAATATTTAAGTCCCATGAAATGGACTTACAAACTTCGCTCAACTTCTTCTCCAAAAATTTCTTTTCAGCCTTTTCCTCTGTTGTCTTTAGCAATGAGTCAAAATGACTATCAAAGCTATTAAATACTATACCAAGGTTCTTAACTTCATCTTATCCAGATCTTCAAGAGCAGCTTCAAAGTTCTCTTTCAAATCTTTTGAATCCATTATGATCTCCCTTAAGCTATTAGGCTTTCTCTCCAAGGGTCAATAGCTCTGATACCAATTTTTAGGATTAGGTAATACTGAGAGGGGGGGGGGGGTGAATTAGTATTACAAAACTTTGATCTTTTCAAATTTAAACAATTATAAATAATCCAAAGTAATGCAGAAATGAAAATAACTTATAAGCATAACACATTACTTATTACACCATGATTTGTTCTCGAGGAAACCCTAGCCAAAGGGAAAACCCCGGTGAGGATGGTACTCACAAATATGCACTAAAATATAATATACCTATTAGGAGATCTGGTCCTATTAGGAGTTGATTGTTACATAGTACATTTCCTTGTTAGAGGAATAAAAAACCATGTTAGGGGTATACAAAACACCTGGTTAAAGGTGGTGAGCACACTGCTCTTACAATCAATACTTGTCTCAAAAGAGTTCTTAAAAGGGGAACAATACAAGAACTTTTCTTGCTTAGATAGTTCCAGTTATAGCTCAGCCTCTTACTGATCTTGCATCTGATCTCTTCTCTTACATTTTCAAACTTACTCCATCATCATAATCATAACCATACTTCACTTTCACAAAAGCAATCTGTACTTATACAAAATCAGCCTTCAATTCGGCTTCACAAATACCATACAAAACATATCAATAACTTATGCAAATGATAATTATGGAGTCGATGATCTTATATTACCAAAGATTCATCAATATACTTTATTCACTTGTCTTAGCACATTACCATATCCACTATGCTCTCCTTAATCTTCGGAACTATTCATATACCCTATTACATTGTTTTACTATCTTTGCATACCTTCCGAACACTATATCTCATAGATCTGGTAACCAAAACTTATGCAATTTTAACTAAAGCATGTATACATCCAAAAATACCTCTGGTTAACTTTCCAAGCCATAATACCTCATGTATCTTTATCATTGACCAAAACTATGGCCTGTACCCTGTTATCCAGTCCTAATTCTGGACTTAGTCATTTTCATGACTGTGACTCTAGTGGAAATCTCCACAACATGTGATCACTCCAACATAAGTGTTTCCATAAATAACAACCCTAAAGTGATTCCTAGTGCTCCAAAACATCACATGCCAACAATTTTATGATTACAGAAGAGTAGGACAATTGTATGTTTGATTTTATGCGAGCACCTACAAGGACTGATTACATATTGAAGATATCAGCAATAGTCAAAGTTTTGTATTTAGATATATGATCTGTAAAGTTGTATATGTATTGTATGTGTAGTGAGCACATTGTATAAGTAGTGAGCTCCATTTTTTTTGTATTGTATATTTGACTCCTCATATGGTCAAAGGCTTTTAACAAGGCCTAGTCCTCTCACAAGGACATATACATTATATGAATGTAATAGACTCCTCATAGGGTCAATATCTTTCACAAGATACTTTTGATTAGTGGATCATTTTGTGGGTACCATCCCCACTGGTGTTTTTCCTTGGCCAATTTTTCCCTAGTTAACAAAAGATGGTGTTATGTGTTTCATTGTGTTAAGCTTGATTTTACTTTTTAGTACTTTACTATATGCAAGTATAAAAGTGGTAAATGATATCCATAGTTGTGAAAAAAGTTGTTTAAGTTGTATAACTCATTCAACCCCCCCTCTTAGTTATACCAAGGGATCTTTACTTTCTAACCATTGTTTTTTGGTTGTTTCTATTGGTAGGTCAACAATTTTTTTTGTAGTACTCTTTTTCTTTAGCTATTTTTGTGTTCTACTGCTTTACTTTAGTAGTTGTTCTATTTTCGGGTGCTTAGTGCTTACCTCTTCTATTTCATTGTAAGGGTTTCGGGGTCCCCTTAAAAACCTATTTTTGAATTAATCAAAAACATCTTCTTTGGACATTTTTAGTGTCGATGATGCTTTGGCTGAATTTTTAGGAGCTTATGATGATCTCCCATGCTATCATCATAATCAAAGACTTCCTTATTGTTTGAATGTTGAGACATACTTTGGGAAATATTATAATTCTAAAAACATACATGAATCTCCTTTACCTATGGATATCCCTCCACAAAGTAATATTTTGATTAATGATACCATTAATGTGCAATTGGATCCTTACAATTTGGAAAAAAGTGATCAAAATTAGAAAGTGTTTAGATGAACATGAAAAAAAAGAGATTACTTCTCTTCTTTATGAATTCCTTGATATATTTTCTTGGGATTATTCTAGCATGCCTAGCATTAACCCTAAAATTATGACTTATAACATTGTCTTTCCTAATGCAAAATTGGTGAAGAAAATAATTGAAAAATGAACCCCAAAATTGCCTTACTTGTAAAAGATAAAATTGAAAATATCCTTGACATTGGTTTCATTCATCCTATTGATTATTCTCCTTAGATTTAAAATATTATGGTTGTATCTAAGGGTGAGAACATGATTTAAATGTGCATTGAATTTCAAGATCTAAATAAGGCCTCTTTAAAAGATGACTTTACTCTTCCAAATAGTGGTATGATAGTGGATTATATAGCTAGATATGTTTTATTATCTTTCATGGATAGATTTTTCTGGCTATAATTAATATTGATTCCTCATCAAGATCAATACAAAACCACTTTCATAACTCCTTGGGGAAGATTTTATTTGGTTGTCATTCCATTTGAATTGAAAAGTGTTGGTGCTACTTATCAATGCACTGTGACACTTATCTTTCATGAGTACATTCACAAGATCCTAGAAAATTATGTTGATGACATTTCAACCAAGTCTATTTCTCATACAGACCATGTTCCTATTCTTAGACAAATATTTGAATAGATTTGTATGTATAACATGTGTTTAAATCCCCAAATATGTATTTTTAGTGTGGATAGTGGAAAATTTATTGGCTTTATAATTTCAAATAGGGGTATTGAAGTGGATACCAAAAAGATTGATGTTATTGTCAATATGCCACCTCCCTAAAATATATTACAAAGTTGTTGTTTACAAGGAAAATTTCAAGCTATCCATAGGTTTATATTCCTCCTTGCAGATTAAACATTTCCTTTTGCTTCATTGTTATAAAAAGAATAACACCTTTTCATGGAATGAAGACTGTCAAAAATCTTTTGAGGAATTTAAACAATATCTCGCTAATCTTCCTATCTTGAAACTAGATTTACCTAATCAACCTTTCCTTCTATATACTTATCCTTCTTCTCATGCTCTTATGGTGGTCTTAGCTCAACATGATCAAAATGGAAAAGAGTGACATGTGTATTACATAAGTCATAGTTTTCTTGATTATGAAATCTAATACACTCTAATAGAAAACCAATGTTTTGGTTTAGTTTTTGCTACACAAAAATTAAGACATTATCTTCTTAATTTTGAAACAAATTTCATCATAAAGCTTGATCCTTTAAAGAATCTTTTCTCAAAAACTAATAGTTTAAGACACTTTACTAAATGGGTAATGGTAAGTGAATTTGATCTTAAGTTTATTTCTCAAAAAGCAATCAAAGGGCAAGATTTGATTAATAACCTAGCCAAAGCTCCTTCACCTAGTACTACTTCTAATTCTACTACTTTTCTTGATGAATTTGTTTTTCCAATAGATGTTGATAATACATATGAATTATACTTTGATGGATCTAGATGTCGAGCTGGTTTTATTGTTGGTGTCATATAAGTAGCTCCTTCAATGAGACCTATTACCTTATCTTATCATCTTAACTTCCTTTATACTAATTTTTGGAAGAAAATGAAAATATGTTCTTGAGAGATATTTGAGAGATGTGTTGTCATTATTGTCAACATATTTCTTTATTTGTGACAGTGATGGAGTGAACTTCAATGAGTTTTCTTAATTAGTATATAAATTATTATGAAGATAAGAGTTTTTAAATTAAATATTTTGTAGAGGGTTGTCTTTAGTTGATTCATTTCAAGTTTCATAGGTTCACATGAATATTTGAGTGAGTTATGATCATCTATGTTGTGACTAGTTTTCTAGTTGTTCAATGGTGACAGAGTGACATTATTTTGATCTACATTGCTCTGCATTGTAATATCTTTTTCTATGGATTTTTGAAGTGTGTTTTGGATATTAATTTGTGTGCTCAATTCAATTGGTTCATATTTTGGAGGTTTACAAGTGATTTTTCAATGTTGACAATCATTGCAGTTAGTGTTCATGAGGCTCGATATGATGATGTTGGTGATTCCAATCATTTGTGTTGGTGCAAATATTGATATGGTAGTTCAAGATGCTTGTGGATGTTTCTAGATTGTGCGCCTCTTATGTTGGTTGTCCACATTGGTTGTTATACTCATAATTGATGTTTTCCTTTGGTATGTTGGTATTATTCATGTTCTTGGCTAACCAGATGCTTGTAGCATGTTGTGGATATTCAAGGCATAATTCTTGGAGGTGTATCATATTTGAGGAAAAATATTTTGATCTATGTTATGTCTTGGACAATATTTATTTTTTCACATGTTATGTTGTATTGAGTATGGTTATGTTATTTTAATTAGGTGGTAAATGTTGAGCCAACCATGATGATACTTACAAGGTCGATGTCATGTATAAATAAATGTAATAATCTTTTATTCATGTGAGGTGGTGAGGATATGTGTGAGTATGTATTTGCACTAAATATATACATATTTTAAAGGTAGATAAGAAGTGTTTAGAAGAAATTTGTTTTGTACTTCAATGGAACTAATCCATGCATAGAGGAGATACTATTATATAGCTCATAATTTCTAGATGTGATCCAAATTTTCTTGTATAGGTACTGAACCTTCCTTACACAGTAATCCTTTTTTCTTTTTGAGCAACAAGCTATAGGTAGTGTGCCTGAATGCATGTGAATCCCCCATTGTAATACTTCTAATAGAGTATATTTGTCTTGTGGGTTCATCCCCAACATTTTTTTTCCATTGACTGGGTTTCCACATAAAAAAATATCGATGTTATGTGTGTTCATTATGTGTTGTTAATTTATGTTTTTATGTTTAATTATCAGATTTGAGAATAAGTTTAATTTGTGTAATTTTTTGGGACAACTGATTCCCCCCCCCCCCTCAGTTGTCTACCCTACTTCCATCACTAAAAACATTGTGGAATATGAAGCCCTTATTTCTATATTAAATGTGGCTTTACCCCTTAATGTGAATCACATATGTATTTGTGGAGATTCACAATTAATAGTGAAATAAAACAATGGGACTTATCAAGCTAAACATTCTAATTTATCTCAATATCACAACCTTTCCCTAATGATTCTTAACAAATTTTGTTCTTATTCTATAAGCTCTCTAACTTATAAAGATAATAGACATGTAGATGTGATGGAAAGTGCCACCTCTCTTATCACATTTGATAATCATGTTGATAGTTATCAATTCACCATACATAACCTTGTGAATCCTGCTATTTCTAAAATTTCTAGCAATGTGATTTGTTTCTTTAATCTTGATTCAGAAGAATGGTATTCACACATCTTTCATTATTTACAAGATGGTACTTTTCCTAAATCCACTACAAGAAACACTAGAGCTCAAATTCAAAAACTTTCTACATGATACATAATTATTTCCATTGTTCTTTATAAACACTCTTACAATGGTCTTCTTTTATGATGTCTTAACAAAAATAAGATCCTAGTGGATCTTGAACAAGCCCACTCAAGTTCTTTTGGGGTGCATTTTGGCATAAAATATCTAGTTAACAAGTTACTTCAAATGGGATATTATTGATAAACTATGCAACAAGATTCTTTTGCTTTCATAAAAAGATGTCATCAATAGAAAGAACATAAGAATTTGATCCATGCTCCTACTTAGGAACTCTGATCTCAGGTAGCTTCATGGCCCTTTAATCTCTGGGACTTGGATCTTATTGGGAAAATATCTCCTCCATCCTCTCAAGGACATACTTATATAATAACCGCTACCAATTACTTTACTAAGTGGGTAGAAGTTGTTCCTCTTTTTTCTACTATAGTTGATGTCATTTGTAACTTTCTTTAGGATAAAATTATATCTTGATTTGGTATTCCTCGACTATAGTGTTTGATAATGGTTCTTCTTTCAAAATTAAAGAAGTGACAAAGTTCCTTGATAAATATCATATCAAACAACACTTTTCTACTGCTTATTATCCTTAATCTAATGGTTAAGATGAAGAATCTAATAAGATAATTGGGAAAATTCTTAGGAAAACTATCAATAAACATGCTAAGGACTGACACACTCAATTAATCTATACTTTATGGGCCTAAAGAACAAGTATTTGTATCACTACAAGAACAACTCCTTATAACTTGGTTTATGGTGCAGATACAATTATTCCTTTGGAATTATAAATACCTTCACTAAGGATTTATATTAAGGGCTTACTTGATAATGACACTTATAGAGAACGATGCCTTCAAAAACTTTAAATTCTTGATGAAAAACAAATTAATGCTCTTGAACATACTCAGGCATATCACAAGACTTTACAAAGGTGATACAATGACATAGTCATCAAGAGGTCCTTTTCGGTTGGAGATTGATTCTTTAATGAGAATTAGCACAATGTAAATGCCTTTCCTAAAGAAAAAGGAAAATTTAATCCTAATTGGCTTGGTATCTTCATCATTACTGAACTCTATGGTTCTAGTGCATATAAGATAGAAAATATGGATGGTATAACCCTTAAATACCTCATAAATATTATGTAGTTGCATCGATACTCTCTCTCTCTCTTATTTCTAAATTAAGTCATATGGTCATATCTCTTCATTAAAGAATATGTATTAGATAATTAAGTAATTGCTTTTCTATTTCATATAATGCTTTGTTCATGATAAAAATACATGTATGTGTTTTTTCTTGGATTTGTTTTGTAATGTATTCTTTATTTTGATTAAGATATTACTTAATGGAATTGACATATTTCTTAATTCTTCCACGTCTCATGTTTGATAGATTTGTGCTAGATTAGATCTTCATTTGTCTACATATATCCTTTACATCATTTATAGTTGAATTTAATTAAGCGATGTCTTTTTTAAATCACATATATATCATTTTAATCATTATAGTGTTAATTCCTAAATCAATTGTTTAATGACATTAGAATCATATATATACATTCATCATCGTGTTTTCATTATTTTGATCATAAATAAAACTAAACATTATTCATGACATTAAAATAATTGTAAGCATGTAAAACATCTAAAAATCCTATATATACACGTGGAATAATACCATGATTATCACTATTCAAAATGTGATTTGTAATCCAAATAAACATGTAAAAATATCAAATCATCTCTCATCCATAGGATGGTGGCTCCCTAAGCCCTTTGGATCACAATGGGAAGATGGGGGTCATGGGGTATATGAATGCCTATGGGATACCATGGAGTGTGACTGAATCCTATATGTGCTTTGCATCTCATATCCTAGGATGATGCATTGTAGTGTTAGGATATACAAGTAAGTACTAGAATTGGTTGTCATTGATGTCAAAACCCTATATCAACACTCTGGTGGTTTTGGTGGGTGTCTGGTATGTATCGGTTGTATCTTTTTGTTCTCTGGTTTGGCAACACAAGTATTAGTTATGCACAAGGAAGTTTCAGAATGATAATATCATAGGTCCCTATTGTGTTGTGGTGTTTGAGATGGGATGGATATCGGCTACAACATGTTTCTTATCTACGTCCTATCAGTTTTAACAACCACTTCATGTATCCATCTTTTGGTCTTGGTTGTAGTGTTTAGATGGCTTTGATATTTGTAGCATGTATTGTAATATCATAAGTATGACCTATCTGAGATGTGTACTGCAATGTGTGGTTACCATCTCTATGTATGTCCAAGATTTAGGACTGATGTTGAGTTCCTAATGTAATTATAATATCTAATTCATTGGTGATTATACACACTATGTGTAAGGCCAACATATGTAAGATTAACTACTGACATCCATATATAGGTATCTAGGGATGAGAAAATAATGAAACAACATAATATAATGTGATGTAAAAGGATAGTATACACACATATGAAGTGACTATGAATTCATGTGAAAAGAGATCCATGTTCTTGAAAAATATTATGTAGATCTTAGAGGTGGATTCTATATCTATTCATATCTTTTGTGTATCAGAAGTGAGCCTTCGTATATCGGTAATGAGCCTTCATGTATCAATAGTGAGCTTGTGTAGCGACAGTGAGCCCTTTTCATATCTGGCAGTAAGCCTTTGTAAAAATCACCTTTCAGTGTCACCCTAATAGGTGTTTTTCATATTCATGAGAATTAGCTTCTCTGTGGTTTTTCCCAGTTGGGTTTTCCATGTAAAATATGGTGTTCTCTATTTTAGTTTTCTTAATTTATTCATGCATATATTTGATGTGGATGTTTTTTGTGCTTAACTAATAAATATTAAGTTTGCATCATTACTATTTAAGTGTTTACTGACAGAGGAAAAGTTTTTTTTTTGTTTATGTGGGAAATAACTAATTCACCCCCTCTCAGTTATTCATCTTGTTCAACAATTGGTATCAAAGCTTGGTCCCTTGTAGTTAGACCTTAATTGCTTGAGGAATATCTTGAAGGTTAGACAAATGGAAGGAGTTTTCTACTCTAAGGAATACTAGGAGATCATTTCGAGTGATATTGAAGACACTAAATATGAGAATAAAGAATTAAAAGAAAGTCTAATAGAGGAAAATGCATGTATTACAAAACTAAGAGTCCAGATTAGGAAATTCAAAGAAAGGAACAAGGATGTTAGTAGAGAGTTGAAAGAATAAAAGAATAGAATCTTAGTGTTGAAATAAGAGCTAGATGAATTAAGGAAATTAGGAAACTGTGGTTCATATCAGATAGAGAATGATATGGATCAAGGTCTCATTACGACTGAATCAAGGTATAAAACAAATAATGCTTGGATTACAATATTTGAACTAGAGAAGACAATGAATGAATGGAAAGTGAAAGAAGAAAATTTCAAGGAAATGATGAAGAAAAAGTTAGAACAAAATGAATTGATGGAATTGGAACTAAGGAAGTTGAAGGATGAAACTACAACATGTGAGAATAACTCCATTTTGGATAAGTTATTGAATCTACCGGAAGGAAAAAAAGAGGATGTTGGATCTACCGGTGAAAGTTCAAATTAAAATGACAAAGGTAAAGGTATGATGATCAAGGAAGAATAAAAGGTGAAGAATTTAAGTAAAATCGGGAATCAAAACCCTTTTGTGAAGAGATCACAATAAGGCAGCCGAATTCTCAAAGGTATTTATCTTTTAATGGTTGTTATATTTTCAATAATTTTGGTCATAATGAAATAAATAGTAGGATGAGAAAGGAAATGAGTTCAGTAATGTCATAAGTTTGTTCATGAAGAGATTAAATGCATTATTCATGTTGAGGTTCAGGAAAATGGAAGTATTATGAATAAGATATTTTATGGAAATTGTTATGTATGTCATAACTAAGGTCACAAAGTAGTTGGTGCAGAGCTAAGTCATTAATCTCTCAGAAGAAGAACATGATATGATTTAAGTGTGGAAAGATAGGTCACTATGCTAAATGATGTAGGCTTGAAGCTACATTGACAAGAAATGAATGTGATAAGTAGATAGCTTAATCAAGTGAATATCAAAAGAAGAATTTAGAATGGAGGAATAAGTCTATTGATATAGAGGTTTTAGTGGTATTGTATCTCGGTATTGGACCTGCCAACAACTAAACTAAAGCCTATGACTTAGGGGGTGTATTTAACAAATCAAATTTTTTACACCTCCCCTAGAAAATTGGTTACAACTAGGTTGTTACTGAGGAACTGATAAAGACAATATTGTCTCAAGGATAGTTATTCCTATTGGTAGATAGATTTATAGTTAGTTGGAAGGATTTGTGAATAAAGTTGATGCATAATTATTATCCCTTCAAGAGAGCTTGGGTGGTATTTTAGTGGTTACCAAGACTATATCAATAAGGGAGTCTATTGGAGGTTCCTCTTTGAAACAAAGAAAATTAGAGGTTGTTCCCAATGGTTCGTCATCTAAATTCAAAAGGAGGAAAACAAGTTGGAAAGGCAAGGAGGATTTTACAGTCTTGATATCTGAGAGTGAGGAGGAAGTTATTGGTAGAAAGGTGAGTATTATAGAAGAATCAAAATGTGAGGAAACATCAAAATAAGTGGGAACTTGATACAAAGATATCGATAGAAAGTGTTGATCTTGATGTTGCTAGAGTCATGATGGATAAAGGAGAGTATGATAGAGTTGGTGGTTTATGAACTATAGGTTCTTCAATTGACATAAATATTTTCCTAAAAATGCTTATAGATCATTTTCTTAATAAGAAGATTGTAGTATCCAATATTTTTGGCATGCTATTCAGTGAAATGATCATGTTGGTTGAGAATAAATTATTGCAGGTTGGATGTGACTTATGATTAGTACAAGATAAACTTAAAGATAAATCTAGCATTGCTAAGAAGACATTGTCCCTACTTATTAGTAATACAAAAACTTATCTAAAATATATTATAGAGGTCTACCAATACTATCTATGTTGGCCTGTAGTTGTTGATAACTATAGAGGTCAATATGAAAATATTGAGACAAATCTCAGTGGGAGTGGTAAAACATATGAAATTCTTGATATCAGAGATAGTACACATAGGAAGCGTGTAGATTAATTGTAAGATGAGGCACGTTGTTTCAGTAGAGGCTATGAGTTGACCTGATTAAGACCTTCTAGCTTGTGAAGGGAATGGCTTAAGACAAAATGGAGCATATGGCCAGAATCTTAATTGGTGCTGACAAATTTGAGTAGATATGTTAGATGTATGATTGGGAAGATTCTTTTGATAGGATTGTGAAGAGTGATAGCTTGTGTTCTCGCATAGTAGAAATGTTTACCGGTTGGTTGAAAGAGTTTCCTGTACTTTAGGAAAGGTACTAAAAGTTATTTATAGTAAAAAATATTATTTTGTTGTAGATAGGTTTTGTATGTTTGGCCCTTTTCCATTATGGAAAAAAGGGGGAGAATTTTAGTGATGTGAAAATAAAAGTGTATCTACTCAGGGGGAGTATTTTTCATCTCATTATTTTGGCATAGCAAATCTTATACTTTTTTTAGAATTTTTTCCATCAATGTTAAAGGGAGAAATTGTCAGGATATACAAGGAAGTGCTAGCATTGGTTGTCATTGATGTTAAAACCCTATATTGACACTCTGGTGGTTTTTGTGGGTGTATGGTATGTATCATTCGTATCCTTTTGTTCTCCAATTTGGCAACATGAGTCTTATTTATGCATAAGGAAGTTTCAGAATGATATCATCATAGGTTCTTTATGTGTCATGGTTTTAGAGATGGGATGTATATAAGCTACAACATGTTTCTTATCTATTTACTATTAGTGTTAATGAATACTTCATGTATCCATTTTTTGGTCTTGGTTGTGTTTTTCAAATGGCTTAGGTATTTGCAACATGTATTGTAATATCTTAAGTACAACCTATCTAAGATGTGTACTATAATGTGTGGTTACCATCCCCTATGTATATCCTAGATTTAGGGCCAATGTTGAGTGCCTAATGTAACTATAATATCTAATGCATTGGTGATTACACATGCTATGTGTAAGGCTAACATATGTAAGATTGGATATCGACATGCATATATATTTATCTCAGGATGAGTGACTAATGTAACAACATAATGTAATGTGATGTAAAAGGATAGTATACACAAATATGAAGTGACTATGAATTCATAGGTAATGAGATCTATGTTCTTTTAGATCAATCTATAGATCTTAGAGGTGGATTCTATATCTATTCAAATCTTTTGTGTCCAGTGAGCCTTCGTCTATCGACAGTGAGCCTTCGTCTATCAAAAGTGAGCCCTTTTCATATTTGGCAGTGAGCCTTTGTACAAATCACCTTTCAGTGTTAGGTCCTAAAAGGTGTTTTTCATGTTCATGAGAATTAGCTTCTCCGTGGTTTTTCCTAGTTGGGTTTTTCATGTAAAATATGGTTTTCTCTATTTCAGTGTTCTTGTTTTATTCATGCATATCTTTATTGTGGATGTTTGTTGTTCTTAACTGACAAATCTTAAGTTTGCATCATCAATATTTAAGTGTTTATTTACAAAGGAAAACTTTTGTTTATTTGTGTGGGAATAACTGATTCACCCCCTCTCAGTTATTCAATTTTTTCAACATGTAGCTCATGTTCATCTCATCTTGTAACCTTTAGCTCACATTTGAACTTTTCTAGCTCTCGCTCCATCATCTCTACTATGTTTTAGAGTCGCTCTTATTCCTCCTTCCCTATCTTTAACTCTACCTTGATGGGTACAAATATGTCCTTGTGTTGCTCAAAATCTCACTGTGGTCCATAAGTGATCTATGATGATGATGTGATTTGCACTACTAAGGTCATATCCCTAACTATTTGACTCACAAAGTCACGCCATCCGTCAGTGCCAACTACAAAATTTCAAATCATATTAGTAACATATACATCACACAATGCCCATATATATCTATAAGATTAATTCAAATTTAGTACCTAGATCTCCCTCTTTCTACCCAAGATCAACAATAGCTAGGGCTTGTGGTGATGTTGTAATGCCACCTTTTGTCCAAGTGATCAACTAGAGAGGAGATTATTATCCATAGGCTAATTGGACCTATTTAAGGGAATAAATTAACTAATTAAATGTTAAATAGTCCTAGCCCTATGGGATTATTTAAATTTTATTAATTAGCAAATGGACATGTTTTATTTTATAGAGTGACTTTATAATAATGGCAATGACAAATTATAATGTAAAGTCACTTTTGAAGGGAAAAAAGTAAATTAAAAGAGAAATAAAATAAAATATTACTTTTAAAAAGGAAAAAAATTATAAAAGGAGGAAAAGGTGAAATGAGGATTCATTCTTGACTTTTTATTTTCAAAGAAAATTTTCCTTAAGAACTCGAGAGCTTTAGCTTGCAAGTTCAGTAAACCCTAGGATGAAAACCCTAGAGGTTTTGGCTTTTTAGATGAAAACTTGGATTGACCCACTTGGTGAATTTATCTCACGATTCATAGTTGCATATCATTGATCGATTTTCATGGATATTTGTTTATCTATCTTGTAGAACTTTAAAGGGTTTATTATCTTATGCATGGAGGCATTATGTGTTACATGATGGCATTCTACATTTTATGATTTGTAATAGCAGTAGGTGTTTGTAAACAACAATACATTTCTATATCACAAGAATACCCATTGGCTAAATTATATTCTATGTATTTCATCAAATTAGATTCCTTGAAAATATATATTGTTAATCTTGCATGTTTGCATGTTGCAATATTACATTATGATGAAGAAAAACATGAGCAAAAATTAAAATCTAAATAAAATTTGAAGCATTATCAAAGTTTGGGATATTTCAGTGGTATTAGAGCTAGTGATCTTGCTAGCTTGTTAGATTTTTAGTAGTGCATGTTAGATTTTACAGTTTCATGTGTGTCAGATGTTATTTCATGGCAATTGGTGAATACCCAAATGATTTCATATCAGTTTAGGAGCAGTTTATGAAAAGGGTTGCCATTGCACATTATTTTTCATCAGTTCTTGTAAGTGGATTTGTGTTGCATGATATTTTGGTAGATACCCATATGGTTGCACGTTACTTTTAAATCTTTTTAATGAAGTGGGTTTTTTTGCATGCCATTTTTAAATTTTTAGGTTTGATTGCATGGTAGTTCTAATTAGTTCCAAAAGGTAGGTTTACTTTGGATGTTAGTATTTTGACTCATGTGATAGTGAATAAACTCAAAGGCATATTGCTAGGAATAGAGGAAACAAATTTAGTGTTTATTTCAAACATATACAACAGGGATATAAAAGGTTACATCAATGACTAAAATTAAAGATGGGAGATTGTTACCTACTTTCCTTCCTACATCTCTAGCTAAAGAAAGGGATAGAAAAATAGTGAAAGTTCATAGATAAATGACCAACATATGGAAAAAATCATGAATGGTATGAATGAATTCTTTCAATCATTTCAAAAATATCAATCAGATATGTCATTACTGCTAGAGAAATTTCTTTTGGAAGAAGCTAAAAAGATGTATACAAGGCATAACAATAATGAAAACATTAAAGTCATTGATGATGATCATATAGATTATGCAAATGTTGAAAATTCATTTGAAGGAGAAGCTACAAGTTCACTTCAGCCATTTGAGGGTTTAAACAAAGAAGAATCACATATTGTTCAAAGGTTTATCCTAGGGTTTTCCAAACCATGAGTAATTGATCAACTGTGTGGAGACAATTCATAATTTTTAGTATGTAGTGAGCCAACATTTGTTGATGACCATCTGCTCATGAAAGGAGAGGAGATTAAGATCTATGAAGATACCACACAAATGAAAGAAGAAGGGATTGATTCCCTAATTTGGGACAACAATCTCTTACCTACGAAAGATCATGAGTTGGTAGCCCTTACACATGAAGATGATGGTATTGTTGAGTTTTCCAATGTTGGCACTCAACTTGAAGGTATTAAACATGAAGTATATAACATGCATTCAAGCCACAAAGGTTCTAATTTTATAAACCATACCATGGAAGATGTGAAAAGGGCATATGATATGTGTGATGGGTGGTTACAAAGAGATAAGAAGGAAAAGATGTGTGTTTCCCAAGTAAGACATCACCTAAAAGAGATCAAGGACTAATAAAACTAGCTAGACAATGCAAGGAAACAAAGAGAATCATACATTATATCATTATTTATTTCAAGAGAATAATGTATACATGTTGAGCATGCAAAGGATGATCTTCTTGAGGTAAGAAAACAAGAAAAACATGTTGATGTGTGTGAACAAGAGAAGAGGTATGCTTCTAAAAATTTAGTTTGGGTATTAAGTTTGTATCATGAGTTTCTTCTTTTAGAGAGTCCTTTGAAGGTTCAAAACAATGATGATAATAGTTACACACTTGATGGATGAGCCACAAGTGATATATCCATTTGTGTGGAATGGAACATATTTCATTTCAATTTGGATAATCAAGCATCACCTATAATGAAAGCTCAATTGTTGAGGTCATATGAAGCATTTTATCTTAAAGAGATGATTATAGAGTCTAAGAGGTTGTCTACTAATAAGATCTTTCATTTTGATAATGCCTAGTTTGTTTTGTATACTACACCTTGGAGGCAATTGGTAAGGGAAAATATATCACTCATGGAGGTAAAGGTATGGACTAGATTAATGGAAGCTAGAAATACATGTTACTTGCAACAAGAAGGACTTCATAGGTCAAGATTCATGAAAGGACACTCTACCCTCAAGAACATAACAAGGATAGAGGAATGTTATACATTTTTTAGCACATAATTTTCAACTACAGTTTAGTAGGTTAGAGTTCTCACAATGGTGATAGATGTTCATTTCACACTATTGATCACAAGGAATTCAGTTTGGTCCTTTAGGATAACATATGGTTGGAAGATTTGGAAATATTAGGATCAATATTTCTTTGTTGGAGGTTGGTACAGTGATGAGATTTCATTGTTATTTTTCATTGAAGGTACTCGTTGCATCATTTTGAGTGGGATTTACAACACCATATTATGGTTTGACATGATTGATTGTGCACTTGTAATGATCAATTTTCATGTCCATGGGAGCTCTTTCAAATTTAGATGGACATATGGCATTGGTGTCATGATAAAAGACATTTATTACTTCACTTTTTGTTGGTGTGAGAGAATGATGATATGGGATCTTGACATTGGCATGTTTGGTGTACTACTTTATTGGGATCACAATGAGATGCTTCACAACTTTGGGCATAATGATGTTTATATTAAAATGGAGCAGTAGGAGCTTGAAGGAGATACACATGGGAAGACATACCAAGGTCCTAGATTAATTTGGGATCTAGCTATTGATTGGAATATTCGAGCTTAACACAGAATTGATACATGTGATTGCTTGAGGGCAAGCAATCTTGAGGTGGGAGGACCACAATGTCCCCTTTTATTCAAGTGATCACCTAGAGGAGATTATTAACCATAGGCTAATTGGATCTATTTAAGGGAATAAATTAATTAATTAAAAGTTAAACATTCATAAGCCCTATGGGATTATGTAAATTTAATTAATTAGCAATTCAACATGTTTTTTTTATAAAGTGAATTTATAATAATGCAAATGACAAATTATAATGTAAAGTCACCTTTTTTTAGGGGGGGAGTAAATTAAAAGAGAAATAAAATAAATTATTACTTTAAAAAAGGAAAAGAATTATAAAAGGAGTAAAAGGTAAAATGAGGATTCATTCTTGACTTTTTATTTTCAAAGAATCTTTTCCTTGAGAGCTTCAACTTGCAAGTTCAATAAACCCTAGGACGAAAACCCTAGAGGTTTCATATTTTTGGATGAAAACCCAGATTGGATCACTTGGTGAGTTCATCTCAGGATTCATAGTTGCACATTATTGATTAGTTTTCATGGAGATTTGTTGATCTATATTATGGAAATTTAAAGGGTTTATTCTTATGTATGGAGGCATTCTAGGTATGTGTTACATGATGACATTCTACATTTTCTAAGTTGTAATGTAAGAGTAGGTGTTTGTAAACAAAAATACATTTCTATATCATAAGAATATCCATTGGCTAACTTTTATTCTTTGTATTTCATCAAATTAGTTTCCTTGAAATTCTATATTATTAATCTTGCATGTCTGCATGTTGCAATATTACATTATGATGAAGCAAAACATGAATGAAAATCTAAATCTAAATTAGATTTGAAGCATTATCATAGTCTAGGATATTTTATTTGTCCCACAAGATGTTGTTGGGGTCATGGAGGCACTTCTCTCTCCTTGCTCTTGTATTGTAAATCCTCTCGGGGTTGGTCACTCTGATGAGTTTTTCCATGGTTGTCTCCTCAAAGGAGTGGAATCTATCTCCTCCTCTTAGCTCCTCTTTGGTTACCTCCCATAGGTTCCTCCTCCTCCTTGTCTCTAGGTTGCTCATCCTCCTCCCCATTCTCCTCCTCCTCAACCTATTCCTCATCTTCGGCTGCCTGTAGCCTTGTCCTAGTGCATGACCTCAAATCTCCTATCGGGTAGTCCATTAGAAAGATGACTCTAACTCCATTAACACTAGTAAATCTTAGATAATCTCATCACACTTGCATCCTCTATACTATGAGGCAAATTGACATTTTACATGTCCTATGTTAATGAGTCTTTCTCCTCTATATCATCTGTTGGAGGTCTTAGTTGGGTCCTAGGTCTTGATTTGTAGCCCTATCCATGAGAGTAAGTGGACATTGCTATGTGAACACCCTATGAAAATCCAAAATGTCTCTTCACTCTATCAAAATAGAAAGGCACCATAATGTAGTTGTGCTTCCCTTCTAACCATCTATCTCTCTACATATATCTCATCTACCAACATGTGTCGGTCCATATCAATATTCATCAGTATGGTTTCTATATGATGTTGATTGCTTGCAGTCGATCAATGGTGACTCTCTAATACAATACATCTCCCTGCTGCCATATATTTCTCAATGGATAAGAAAAGGCATGAGGATATGCATCAATAGGAAATTTGACATGCCATGTACAAGTAATATGCTCAAACATCCAAACTTGTAGCAATATGAAGACAGTGAGACTCTTCCACTGATAGCGAACATATTTTCATAACTCATAATATGAATGAGCAAGAATACTCATCCCCAAGAGTAGATAGTACATTGCTCCTTTATACTCCATACAACATATGTCAGGAATGCTAGAAAGGTAGTCCCTTTGTAATCTGGTGTCACTACTATTGTAACTATACACATCATAACCTTTCTCACCAAGGGAACATCCTTTGTTGCATACAAGAGTGCATCTAAAGATATCTAATGACTGGGATTGTGAAGATGTGCATGACCTAGATAGTATAGCTCATATGTGGCTATCTCGACATTTGATCATGAGAAAGCATATTTAATTGTCCTCCCTCAGATAGGTAATTGCATGATTTAGTACACATCTTCTAGTGTGATGGTCATCTCCCTAGTGGATATATAGAACATTGTAGTGTCCTTATCATATCTCTCCATCAATGCGACCAACATCACATTGTGGAACCTTATGGATGGTAATCAATATGCCTAGTACATACCCACATCTCTTGACAACACCAAATCCTCAAAGCTCAACTCGTCGATCTAGCCTCTCATGTATGACATCACTTTCACACCTGAGTGTTCATGCATGACAGAACGTTCCTACAATCACAAAGCAATGAAATGGTATCAAAACACTATATATATCTATATCTATATATATATATATATATATATATATATATATATATATATATATATATATATATATATATATATATATATATATATATATATATATATATATATATATATATATATATATCATAATACAAATGCATCAAATAACTACAAATTGTAGCTCCTAGGTACAGATCGAGTTTCTGGGTACAAAATAATTTTTTGGGTACAAAGAGATTTTTTGGGTACAAGGCAAGTTTCTATGTACATAGCAACCCATAAGGTACAAGATGACTTGGCAGTTTTGGTATGCATAGTACTCTACTATCCTATCAAGTACAAAAGTCAAAATGTAGTGTAGAAATTCAAAATAGGTGAATCGAGGCATACCTCATCCAAGGGTGTCATGTCCTTAGGTTCTCAATCCACATGGGTAAAACCAACTTTCTCCTTGGCATCTTCTCTCCTCTTCAAAAGCATAAAAAGACAAGAATGAAAAATGACACTTTTAATAAAGGTAAAGTTCCTATTTAAGTGACTTACTTTTTAGGTCATTTTTCACTTTTCCTTTTCAACTTTTTACGTCATTTAATGTACTCATTTTCTTAATCAGTCATAACTTGAGCTAGAAAGCTCTGATTCTTACACCATTTGTTGTGTTGAGATCTCAGTTCAATTTCCTAGCTATCCAATGCTCTATGGGGTGTTTCAAGTTCATCTTGAACCTTTTTGATGACATTTGTTACCAATATTTCCATTCACAATTCGTTGTGGTATACATGATACCCGATTTCACCTTCCTAATAGCAAGCCAAAACATGGGGCATATAGCCACCCACATATTTCATCATTTTCCTAGTAAGTCCTAGGTGATTTATGGTTTTAAACTGACATGTGGTTTTGCAGATTTCCATTCCTAACACTTTCTTGCAAGAGCACGTAGGGGGATTTGAGATATCTTTTTTTATTTACTGATTTCTTGTACTTTGGCTTGCACATGCATGTAGTGTCATATACCACTAAAGTGGGGGCTAAATGCACCATCATAAATTGTAAGCACCTAAGTGGTGTGCAATTTCATGATTTTTTATCACCTACCTTAGCATGTTTTCATTATAGTTTGCATAGTAGGACTTCATATTGCACTTAATGAATACCTAAATTCAAATATGGCTTAAAATTGAGGTAAGCCCTTTAAGTGTGTTCTATTTTTCTTTCAATCACATAATTCATTTAATTTCCTAGGACTTATCTGACCATTTGCGGTCTTAGTATCTTGTCCTGACATCAAAATTGGTTGTCTAATCAAATCTTGCATCCTCTAACTTTTTGGGACCCACAGTCCAAATTTGGGCATTCTATACCTCGACTTTTGTGCCCAATTTCAAATTGGGTATTTGTCTTGGTGTTTCAGTAGGGGATTTTGATTTATAGTCAACTCTCTTGATTCTATCTCCCAATTTTGTATAAAGGAAACCCTCACACTTCATTTTGGCACGATGAAAACAATTGCAAGGTTGGAGCCCCATTTGAAGACATCCCATAAGGTGAGGACATGCGAATCAAGGCTATATCAATTATTCTATCTAGCAATCATGAAATCAACTCTTTGTCAAGTATTCAAGCATTCAACATATTTTCAACATCATGGATTTACGAAAGGATTACGATGATGACTAGGAGATCATCGATTGATGATTGGCTTGCACTCTTCCTCTTAGGATTGGGTATGGTTTCTTGTTATCTTCAAATCTATATTTTTGTGCTTTAGATCTATGTTTATTTGCACACTCTCAATTACATGTTGTAAGAACCCCAAATCGGTCCTTAACTGCTGTAGACGTTTATCTCAATGTGTTGTTTGAAAGTTTATGTTTTTATTTTTATTTTCAAGGGTTTTAGAAATTAAAAAAGCAAATATGCAATAATCTGAAATTATGAAACTATTCAATTAACTACTGCAACTTCTATTTATTTTCCAAATGAAATACAAAAGGAAATCAAGACAATCCTTTATTGGAAAATGATTAACAAAGGCAACTACAAAATGCATAAAAAACCTGGGAGAATACACCATCTGCTGTAGGAACTTATTTATTTCAACTCTACAATGTTGTGGCTGTAAATCTGAAAGAGGATAATGGTTGCAACTTTTTCCTCCATAAAGCTGCAATTAAATACTATCTTCTTCTTCCTGCTACTAAAACTAATACTGTTGAAGCACAAATAGAGTCTCTAGATGAAACTCTCCAAAATTCCAAATTCACTGGATATTTCACCAGCTCAAATGGATACACACAGAAGAACTATGTTCTTTAATGACAAATCTGAAACCGTTCTCAGAGCTTGAAATCACAATGATCAACTTGCAAAATAGCAATGGATAGCTCATTCTTCATTTCCCAAGCAAATATAGGCCTCCAAAACCCTAATAAAAAATTCTCTTCAAGGCTGTGATTTTATTTAATGAAATAACATTAAATAAAATCATTAACATTTAATTGAATTAAACTTAGGGAAAGTTTTTAATAATTCACCTCCAAAATAAAATACTCAATTGGCCCCATTCAATGTGTTATAAACCCATCACTTAAGTGATTTAAATATAAAGTCAATTTAACTTAATATTAAATCCTTTGCCATTTAATTAAAATATATAACCATTGAAAACTGAATAACTCCCTTAAAAATGAGAATTTGGCTTAACTGTCTAGAACTGGAGTTGGTCTAATAATTTCCCATGTGATCAAATAATATTTCTAAAAATAGTAGTGGTCCATCTCTATGGCTCAAAAATAAACCCAAATATAGAAACCTTTGCTAAAAATAGAAAAATCCATATAACTGAGCCAAAAATAATCTCTTAAGCCAACTGAAAACACTGAACTCTGCCACTACTGAACCATTTGAAAACCATACCTTCACTGTGCCTGAAAAGACCCCCTATCCATGCCTACTAGCCTACGAGGATCCACTGATAGGCTAATCACTTACTAGCATGATGTTGCTAACTAGAAGGGGACATCACAATCCGCCCTTCCTGAAATTGTTGTTCCTCAAGAAATCTCTACTGCAATGTAACTCCACTCCACTAGAGGTCCAAAAGATGAACTACATCATGTCCCATACATCTCGAACCAACTCTTGCATTACCAACATAAACACACCTGCGCAAGGACAATCATCATGTCAACTATCCAACCCCTGTGCACATGAATAGTACATCAAAATCAAAACATGCTCAAGAAGGCCAAGGATGAACCAGTATACTTTCCGCACATTGAGCATGCTGCAATGCTCAACTGTAAACCCTGTCTGAAATCCAGATCCACCCAAAGAATCCCAAACTCTACACTCAATGCTCAACTGAATATCCCAATTCACACTGTAGAGTACTCCATACAAACCATGTGGCATCAACATAATACCATTGTATGTTGCAACTAAGTCAACCCCAACCAAAGGAAGAAGCAATCCACTATCTAGAACAATCCCTAGATCCCATAGACAATATGGAAGTCTTCCAAAATGAACTTCCTCAGACTTCTATTGTTCAACTTTGATCCCAACTTCACCATACCAAAAGTGGTGAAGCTAGCCAATAGGACCCACCAAAACTGCAGTGCTAACGCTATTACCACCCGAGTCCCAATGCAAGTGAGACTCACATCCATCTGTACTATGGAGATAAGAACTCCTAAAGGTATCTGTATCACAACCACTATCTACATCCTCTGCTAATCTATCATGGATATGATCACTTTGCAAGTAGCTCCCCACTAACTTGTAGCTACTGATTTCATCTACTAAAGATGGTGAATACCCATCCCACAAAGGATGGTATAATCTTGGAGCCAATCCACATCGACATATAACCAAATCCTCTACATGTGGATCAAAAGAAAAATGATAAGCACTCCTCACTATATAGTTTCGATAAAATGCTCCGATCTTGGTCAAGGGCTCATCACTAACAACTTGAGAATTGGGAGGTGGCTCCAACCTCTGACCCCAAATAATTGATTGGGCAGGATCATTGGCAACTCTCTCTACAAACCCAACCATGAAATCTTTGTGAGGGAGCATTGCAATCAAAGTATCTACAATTGCTCCTACCAATTGCCAATTCCCGCGAGAACCTCGGATGAGAGTACCCTCAATGACTCCAAATGGTCCCTCCTGCAACTTTGGACTCTCAAGTAGGTATTCAATAAATGTATCTATGCAATAGAAACGATATGATGCAAAATCAATCCTATCCTCTGAAACCTGCAGTTGATCACTCGGACCCTATGATACAAGATGTCTATCACCATCAATTGCAAGAGATGAGGTAACTGACCTAATTCTGGGAGAGGGAAATAAATCAACATGAGAGCTATACTCCCAACTAGATGACACTGCACCAATCCCCTATGCAAATGATGGAGTAGTTCCCTTTGCTAACACACAACTCTCTGATAAATCCACCACTGCCACACAATAACTATCAATAATCTATTTTGCATCATCTAACAACGTGCTGACCACTGGAGAACCTGATACAACAAGAGGCTCTCTACAACTCTCAACCAAAGTACTTATCCCAATTGAGTCTATTGCACCCAAATCTATAATGGATGTACCTACATCCTCACTACAACCTGTGAATATCAACTCATCACTAACAACAACTATAGGAAGCTGAACTAAATCTATAGCTAGTGAAGGTTGTACTTGGATTAATTCCATAGTAACATCATCTAATTGTAACTGCGACTCTTGAAGAGCCAACTAAGTGCTCTCCAATATCTCTATAGTCACCTCAAGCTCATGAGTGAGTTCAACTACCTCTTCTTCCTTTCCCATCAATGCATCATAACAAGTGCAACCACACTCAAGAAGGTAATCCCTGTCAGCTAATAACTGTAAGTAATTATATTTCATTATCCTTACAGCTTCTCGTAGTGAATGGATCTCTACAAGGGAAAGGCCACTATCACTATGCTCATCCAACATAGGAGTACACCAACCACATATGGCTAACATCTGACAAGAAGCATCATAGTGCTCAATAGTTGTAGCAATCTAACTATCACTCACCTTCAATTGCCCAATCAAATGATGTTTTTGAACTCCCCAACTCCCATATAAGCTCTCTGACCCACAACCCACACTATGATAGGAAGTTGTATCCTCAATGCTAATCTCATGATCAACAACATAATGTGTGCTATCATCTCTGCACACATCAACAACCGAGGTACTATTGTTAGGCACTTCAACAAATGGCATGTTTGGTAAAGTGGAAGCTGTCGCTACAACAATCTCCTCACACACTCCCACTTCCAATGTAACTGTAAATCCCTCTGAAGAACAATCCTGGGACCTATTACCAACAAATAAAATTTTGGAATCATTTTCTAAAGTTTGATATGAAAAATCAGACTTGTTGAAGCATGAGTCATCCTCATAAATTACATCTGTAGTACCCAAATCATGAGTACTAACATCATCCACCTGTAAAACCTTTGCTATCTCATGTGGATGCAAACATAATTCACTACTGTCATAAAAATCATAATTATTAGTACTCATTTTTTTTATGCAATCCTCAAAAGTGACACTCCCATCTTGCGAGTCAAGACTCAAGGAGACACCCACTACATCTTCCGCACTGGCCTTGTTATCAACAACATCATTATGCTCAAACAAGGGATTGCTGTCATAAAAATTAGAATTATTATCATGGTTGATAACAACTTCTGGATTGCTAAAAGTACCAACATTCTCCTCAAAACTCACCTTTTGATCTTGGACATCTATTAGAGTTTCATAAGTATGAACAACATCACAAGAAACTTTATCTTCATGTGGATGATTGAATGCAACTAGTTTATCTTCGAACATCACCAACTCCTCCCTAGTCTGGAAGTCATCATGAAGTGTTTTGTGCCCAACATCTCCCTTAATGTAAGCCTGATTTTTAATCTCCAGTAGATCAGCTACATGTTGATCACTAGTTGCTGAAAGTTCATTGTACAGATTTCTTGATGTCCCACCTGTAGAGACCTCTTGTTTCTCTTCCTTTTTATTTTGTGATGTAGACCCCTTAAAAATGGATGTCATATGTCGTGCTAAACTGTCCATGGTAGCCGGGTTTGAAAGCAATTCATCTATTCTTTTTTGATTTTGCTTAATCTTTTCTAAGTTTTTCATTATGGCATTTGTTTGCTTCTTGGAAATAATCATACTATGCAAATGGTTTTCCTATTTAATTGATTTCCTGGACTTTTCCATGCCTGAGACAACTGCAAGAGTGCTGGACACTCAAAATCAAATGTGTGAGATCAATGATTTTTTTAAAATCAAACCCCAAAAATTTGTACTGCTTGAAAATGGTATGCAACTGAAAAAGCTAACATGCAACTGAAAAATCTGACATGCAACCTCACAAGATGGTAGGAAACCGCTCTGATACCATTGTAAGAACCCCAAATCAGTCCTTAACTGTTGTAGATGTTTATCTCAATTTGTTGTTTGAAAGTTTATGATTTTTTTGGATTTTCAAGGGTTTTAGAAATAAAAAAGCAAATATGCAATAATCTGAAATTTTGAAACTATTCAATTAACTACTGCAACTTCTATTTATTTTCCAAATGAAATACAAAAGGAAATCAAGACAATCCTTTATTGGAAAATGATTAACAAAGGCAACTACAAAATGCATAAAAAACTTGGGAGAATACACCTGTTGTTGCAAGAACTTATTTATTTCAACTCTACAATGTTGTGGCTGCAAATCTGAAAGAGGATAATGGCTGCGACTTATTCCTCCATAAAGTTGCAATTAAATACTATCTTCTTCTTCCTACTGCTGAAACTAATACTGTTGAAGCACAAATAGAGTCTCTGGATGAAACTTTCTGAAATTCCAAATTCACTGGATATTTCACCAGTTCAAATGGATACACATAGAAGAAATATGTTCTTTAATGACAAAGCTGAAACCGTTCTCAGAGATTGAAATCACAATGATCAACTTGCAAAATAACAATGGATAGCTCATTCTTCATTTCCCAAGCAAATATAGGCCTCCAAAACCCTAATAAAAAATCCTCTTCAAGGTTTTATTTAATGAAATAACATTAAATAAAATCATTAACATTTAATTGAATTAAACTTAGGGAAAGCTTTTAATAATTCACCTCCAAAATAAAATACTCAATTGGCCCCATTCGATGTGTTATAAACCCATCACTTAAGTGATTTAAATATAAAGTCAATTTAACTTTATATTAAATCCTTTGCCATTTAATTAAAATATATAACCATTGAAAACTGAATAACTCCCTTAAAAATGAGAATTTGGCTTAATCGTTTGGAACTAGAGTTGGTCTAATAATTTTTCATGTGATCAAATAATATTTCTAAAAATAGCAAGGGTCCATCTCTATGGCTTAAAAATAAACCCAAATATTAAAATATTTGCTAAAAATAGAAAAATCCATATAACTGAGTCAAAAACAATCTCTTAAGCCAACTGAAAACACTGAACTCTGCTACTACTGAACCATCTGAAAACCATACCTTCACTGTGCCTGAAAAGATCCCCTATCCATGCCTACTAGCCTATAAGGATCCACTGATAGGCTAATCACTTACTAGCATGATGTCGCTAACTAGAAGGGGACATCACACACGTTGATTGCATTTTCATATTAGGGTTTGCTCTATCACATTAGGGTAGATCTTAGCATTACATTTATGCATATGAGCTCATAGCAATTTAGACATACTCTAGATTCATGAACACTACATACTTTATCTTTATCATATTTGGCTATTTGTGGAGGGTGGAATCACCAAAACGTGGGGTTGACTAAGGCAAACCCCTATATAGCCACCCACACATAAATCCCAGATTTGCAGGTGCAAAAGATCCTAGATTCAGCTATTGGACTGTCAGAGCTATCCTAGGACCAAGACAAGCTATTTGCAACTTTTCTTAATAGAAAATCCAGGGTATAGAATGAGTTTGGCATTCTACTCCCTTTTGTATTTAGTGAAATTTTTGGCACAAGTAGATTTAGGTCTCGAAATCTCAATTTTGTAGTTATAGGTCTTTTCATGATTTTGACAATCAGGAATTTGGATTTGAAATCTCACTTCTCCTTTTTCATTTCCAAGTGCACTCAAATTCTTCTCTATTCTCTTTTACATATGTTTTTTAGTTGGATTAGATCATATTTTTTCTTATTTAGTCTCTTGTTTATCAATCTCTTTCCCCTCTTTCTCAATTTTAAGTAGGAAAGAAATAGAAACCCTGAAAGCGAAAATCCTGCATTAGCATCCCTCCCATTAAATGATGCTCATTTGATTTGTTTTGAGGTGGTTTCATATTCCAATGTGTGTTATGGATTGAACAATACCCTTTTCATTGCTTACCATTTCATATTACACAAATATGAAAATAGATAATTTGTGCCTTTTACATAACTAAGACAATGGAAACATAAACACTGTGAGCATCACCTAGATCCAATGAGTGTTAAGTGTTCCATTCATTTTCATGAGAGATGGGTTCGTGTGAACCACTACTCATGAAACACGAGTCAATGAGTTTGACTCAAAAAACTATACAATTGAATCGTGATAGCAATATCACAACATAAACACTTTTTATTTTGGAAGATTGAGCTTACAATAACCATGATCAAATACACATAATTTAAGAACAACTTCATTTCAAAATTTATTCAAGAAGGGATGGCTGAAAGAATAAGAAAATTGATTATAAATTGAATAAAAAAAATCAGCATTGACAAAAACAGGAATAACTGAATTTACTATCCAGATACTACCTTTAACCTCATGAATGCTTACAAAAATTTCTTCTTTCCACAGTATATAAGATTATTTCCTTGTCATCGTTTGATTTTCTTCTCTGGACCTAATATTTTATGCAGGTGGTGTTTTTTTCCGTCACACTTAACTCTTGAGATTTCGATTGTATGCCTGAAATCAGATTGGGTTAGGCCTCAAATTGAATTACAGTTGGGAGCCGTGTTGCCCCCAGATGTAGTTGAGGGGTGAAGATCTGAGCTATAGTTGAACAACCATGTGTTGTTACCATTCTCCTCTTCCTCTCCCTTTTCTTTCTAAACTATCTTCAAATACACCCACACTGCTACTTGGGAGACAATTTATCCATGTCAAACGAAGCACCCTACTCAATATTTGGTCCCCCTTGCAGCTATGTAATCACGTCAGAGCCAGAGGTTGTTATGCAAAGGGAATGCGTACTATCAACAAGAGTAGGACAGGACATCGTAGCCTTCTCGCGCAGCTCCATTCACAATCAAGTGAGTAACATTTTTCGCGTTTCTCTACAACATTTTAATAATTGATTGGGTGACCTTAAAATTTATCATGCTTTCTATTCCTCACCTCTGTGATTGGGTGTCCATTTTGGCACTTGTTCTTTGGACATAAGCATGATTCTTATTCCCTTATTTACTATAAATAATAACCAGAGTTTCAATCGAGGCAAACATCTATGCAACATAAAAGATTCGTCATAAGTCTTTGGGAAGTGAGATTGTATCCTGGGTCGGTTCTCAGTCAGCATCTATCCCCGACTTACCAGTCAACTATAGTCCTGCAAACAATTAAACAACATAGTTCTAGTACTGCTGCTATGATTGATATAGGCTAGCGCCACATGAATTGCAGTCTAGCGGAGGCAATTATAATAGGTAGATTTGTCTTGTTAAGAGAATCGATTTCAATCTACATTGGCCAAGGGGAAACAGAGTCATTGGGAGCACATCTTTCCTCCAGATCCCTAGCTTGACATGTTGTGCACAGAGTTGAGCCTATTTTGTAATTTTGCAAGGACGAAGAACATAAGAAATCTTCTCAAAGTTTTTTCATATTCAGTTTTCTATTTCTATTTAATTTGGCCCGAGCACATGCTACAGTCTGTGTGGGGAGAACTCCTTTTAGTGCGAGATTGAATGATGCTCTCAATGCATCTGAGACTTAAGTTGTATGTATTAGTCAACCCAATGGCCAGATCATGAAAGTGCTCTCGGTTTAAACATACTAGTAAGAAATATTAATTCCCAAAGTAACCACACCTTGTGGATGCCTAAACATAGGGATTGACACTTCTCGGAACATATCAAATTTGGGTGGGTAAAATTTAAGACGAATCTGCATTTGTATCTTAACACCGTTATCTCTATCTACGAAAGCTCAACGCAATCTTATTTATGCTTCAAAGGACACGCTTTATTATTTCTCTGGGGAGCTCTGGGACCTCAATTTTTCTTTTGGGAAGTGAGATATGTTCCCTTCAATCATTTAGGAGTTATAATTCAGCTTGAACCTTGACCTTTTTAACGGAAACTTTAACGAACCAAAATTTCAGGTTTAACATTAAACCAATTGGATATGAACTAAATCTATGAACTGCTCGGAAATGTGCCGTTTCTCAGAAAATGACAACTTAAACTTGAAAAACCCTTAATTCTGAACAATAAAACCTGATATATATTCTAAAACTTTCACATCTTTGCTGAACTGACTAGCTAAGGCTCCTGTTGTCTTCTTTTTGACCAAAACTTAGTCTGAAAATCTGTTTTTTTAATTTTTAATCTTAATCAGAAAATCTGTTATTTAAGACTTATATGAGGAAAAAAACCACAGCATTTAGGCAGAAAAGGGAATCGACACAAATATCTGAAAAGAGAACTCTAGAAGAATTTATTATAATCTAACTGCATTAGTGCATAAGAACAAATGGAACTTTTGAGAGAAGGAATGGTTGCCAACTCAGGCCCAAAAGGAACATCAGTATGGGAGCCCTTGGACGTTGATAGCCCTCTCCAACTATTCGCAAAATCATTTTGAGACCTCTATAACATCCTGTACTCGAAGGTTTGAAGTCTTCTTACAACTGATTGCTTTTGCACATGGGATAATAGGTGTTTTTGACTCCCTTGTTATGTTTCGATTATTTTTACTTCCTACAACACTTGAGATGCTCTGTAACTAATTTATTAATATTTTAACTGCCATGCCACCTAAAAATCTTCTAGCTCTCTCATTACTCTTGTAACTGTCCTTGACATTGTAAAGCTCCGAGTCCATCATTAGTCTTTGTAACTATTATTGCAAGATTCATTGTAACTTCTCCATTGTTATTTGGTTTTTGGAAAGGTAAACCAAAGAATGGCCTCAAGACCCACCAAGGAAAAGTAATACAGATTAGCCACCGCTCCTGCAATTCAGTCTCCAAAAACAAATACTCTGCACCTGCAAATCAACTCCAAAAACTCTCTTCCTGCGATTCATGCTCAAGACTCTAAAGTCTAAACTGACTGTAGATGCAGAAATTAAATTTGGAAGATCAAGAAATCATGTTCAGGTCTTACCAAAAAGAGATATGGCACTGTTCCCTTTATTCATGATCAAAACAGATACAGAAAATCAACACACAGTATGGAAAACTTTTGAACACTAAAAGAAATAACTGCACTGCTCAGCACAGTCATTAACTCTAATACATCTGACTTTTTAAACTGTTCATTGGTTAGTTGAAGTTGGTGCCTGTTGCTACACACCCTGAATATGCCTCCCAAAGTCCACCACATCTTGGTTAACCCATCTTCCTTCAGGGAGATCAATGAGATCAACAACCCCTCAGGATTGTTTCCAAAAACAATTTGGAATGGAGACGACCCAGTAGACCTAATTCCCAAGAAAACTCAGCCTGTGCCAAAACCAAATCCTACTGCTTTGGATTCTCACCATTTAGACATTGAAGCAAATTACTGAAATTCACTAACTTCATTTGCCCATCAGTCTCAGGGATACTGCAGTTTAGTGTCAAGGTTTCTCTACAAATTCCTCCAAAAGTGACTTGGAAACTTGTATCCCAGACACTAGTGACAGTGTAGGGCAGTTGATGCAAGCAGACGATCTCTTAAAAAAACAAATTAACATTCTTACTTGCATCAGTAGTCTTTTAGCATTGAAGGAGTTGAGCCATCTTAGAGAATCCATCTACCACAACAAAAATAAAACCATTACTCTCTGAGTAGTAGACAACCCTGGCACAAAATCCGTGCAGATGTCAAGCCATGGTCACTTAATAATTGATAAAAGTTTTCACAAACCTGTGTTCTGCTATCCATCTTTAGAAATTCCTTAAACTCTACATGTAGAAACATCTTTCGAAACTTCTCAAAGTCTACATGTAGAATCAAACTTTTTTACATCTTTTCTTAATTGTGGCCAAAAAATCTTCTCATTTACCAAGCTTTAAATATTGTCCCTTACGAAGTGTTCCCCAAGCCATTTGAATGCATTTCCCTATTCAGTTTTTCTCTTTTGGACCCTGAGGGAATACAAAGTTGGACTTTTTAAAACTGAAATTGATATGCCAATAAGGAATTGTCAGAGAATCCATTGCTTGCAACAACAGGTTTGTTGAAACCAGCGATAATTTTGCTGAAGAAGGGATTCGCTGCATATTCTCCCATCATTTCTGCAAATCCAACAGTTATGTTTGTTGGTCATTGTGAGAAGTAGGCAGTGTAAAGCATCAGCCACCACATTAGTTTTGCCACTCACATTCTGTACTGCAATTGTACAAATTTTTAATAAGGGGATCCGTTTGGCATATGCTTATGCAATAATTTGGCTTGAGAGTTTATATCATTCAATGCTCAATTGTCAGTCAACAAGATGAATACCCTATGCAATAAGTAGTGTGTAATGCCCCCTTTCTGAAATAGGATTTAATAATAGATAATAATTAATAAAATTAAATAGATAATAAATAAAAATAAAAATATAAAATATAAAAAATAAATACATAAATGATAATAAAATGTAATTACAAGTTAATTAAGTTAAATGAAAGGTCATGAGGCATGCAATGAAGAGTTGTGACTCCCTCAACATAAGTTATAAAAGTGAGAAGAGTTCATTTGAAAGGGGATGGGAAGGCAGCAAGGGAAATTGGAAAACAAATTATGGAATAATCAGGTTGGAATTGGAAAAGAATTCAGAAATAAACCCGAATTAGAAATAAAGAACAGCAGTTAAGATTGGTTAAGAGGCAATTAAGAAAGTGGAAGAGACACCCCCTCTTGGGAAGATATATTAAGAAGTTGTCGAGTGCATTTGAGGGGAAGAATAAGAGTTTATATCATAATCAGACTTACATTTGCAGATCTGCAAATGAGAGGATAAAAGGGAAGATCATCAAAGAAAGGTTGGAGGCATGGTTGTAAGAAGAGTTTATAGCAGAATTCTAAGAAGAGCATATGCAGATGTAAAAGAGGAATATATGCATATGCTGATAAGGAAAGTATATGCAGACTTAAAGGAGAAGTACAAAGAGAAGACACAGCTTGAAGGTGTGAATCAAGAAAGAATTAATGAAGAAGACAGAATAAGGAAGTGACTCCTTCAAAAGGCAAAGGTTGTGAAGGATTGCTACTCTCCCAAAGGTTGGTAATTATAAAAGGTTGTAAATGTTGCAAAGGTGCAGGCATGGTGAAGGGGTCTGTCTCCCTCATTTTGGACGATATAAAAGGGAGGTCTCATTTGAGAAGGATATCCAAGGAAGATCAATTTGGGGAATACTATATTATTCTCAAAAAAAAAAAAATGAAAAGTGGTGACTCAATCCTTATGAGAGGTGGTGAACCCTTACACCAATGAAGTTTAAAGGAGGATTCATTTCAAGCACTGGAGGGAATACATCAAATCAGACAGGAAAGGAAGAAAGATACAAATGATGGTAATACCTACGGCTATCTGAAAACATATTTAGCAGCATCAAAGGAAGGGAGATACAAATGAGGACTACCTTACAGCCAGCTGAAATATATATCGCAGCATTAAAGAGGAGAAAGGATCATTGCATAGAAGAAGAACAGAATTCAGTGAACAAGGAACAATAATCAAAATCAGAAGTGTGTAAACAGAAGACACATTCACAATCAGACTCTCACTAACATGATTCTTAATAATCTTAATAACGGCTCTTGTGGTATTATCATGTCCTATGCATTATTGTCAATCAATTATCTTTATATATGAACAATTGATGGATGCATGTATCAATAATTTGTTTGTGAACTTCCATCATTATAGAAGTAAGAAGGTGTAAGGGAAAGAGGAACCATAAGGATTGCCATCTAGGTAGGGATCTCGGGCAGATGTCCATGCTGCTTGCCACCGGGGCCAAGAGGGCCAAAGTTCCTCTCTCGGGCTTATATAGGACAATCAAGGAACCTCCATGGAAACCTTCCCTCCAACTCTATAATGAAGTGCTGCTAAATCTTAGGAGATGAAACATGGATAGGGAAAGTAGATACAAGCACCTCACTAGGTAGAGACCTTAGGTGGATGTCCATGTTACCTGCCACTGGGGCCAAAAGGGCTAAAGTTTTGCTCTTGGGCCAAGTGTGGGATAGCTCCAAGTGGACCTATTGTGCTTCTTCTCTAATGTGTTTGCAATAATGCTATAGATATTCTATGAATCTCATGTGCTATGGACTAACCCTAATAATGGTTATATATATTATACATGTGTACATGTTTTTTATGTTATGATTGCAGAATTCAAATCCATGATTGCACTATTTGAGGAGATATTTTACTTTGTAAAATGTAACCCTAACCCTAATTTGTTGCCATTGTATTTTTGGGGCGAATTTAAGTACAAACTATGAAGGGGACATCACATAGTGCCTCTTTTGTCTTCAATTTAATTTCTAAACTACAGCATAAAATTCTCTCTTGTAAGTGAAATACCTATTCTTGGCATTGTTCAAGTTTTCACTAAAGTAGGAAATTGGCTCACCTTCTTGACTCAACATGCCATCAGTGGCTACGCCGTAGTTGGAAAACTTGGACTTGGCAAAATCTTGACAAGCCCAAAATACATCACTCGACAACCTAGACAATTGCTTAAATCTCATTAGAAACACATTTTCTTTACAAAAGTCAATGTCAAGATGTATCCAATAGGTTCATGAATGAGTAGAAAAGTGATTTCTATCAAATTTGATTGATTTGAATGCAAATTGAGTACAAAATCACATCCTCGTGCGGAATCTTAATATAATAGTTAGCTGACAACTATTGTGAATTAATGATCATTTCCCTTGAACATCATCATGATTTAGCTTAATTCATAAATTGCATATTACAACAATTTACATCTTCCTCTTTCATGGTCTAGTTAAAACTTTGGGAGAGGTTCTAAATTTCTAATAATCACATTTGAAGCTTGGATATTGATAGTATGATATTTCATTATTGATCAATGATATTATGATAGTGATAAAATTAGCTGTCTAAGTTGTCTATGTATTGGAGCTTTTGTAACCTTTCTTTTCAGCTGCTCAAAATTTCTCTCAGTTCCTTGAGTCGAAGACAATGAATTCCCTTTGGTGCAATCAGTCAATGGAGCTTACGAATTTATGATCGTTGCCTCTATGAAGCTTGGACAATGAATTCCCTTCGCTTGTTGGTATGTGGCGACTGATCATGCTGCTGGGTTTAAATTTTGGTGACTTTGTCAGCTATGTTTTCCTTCTAAATCAATTAATGGGGGAGTGCAGGGGGTAGAGCACTTCCTATGGGGCCTAGGGGGATGACCTCCTTAGCAAGAGGCTGAGAGCGGAGCCCACGGTAGGGGTTTGTGGGCTGTTGGAGGCATTGCCCTCGAAGTAAAAATTGCCTATTATTTGATAAAGGAGTTGGCTATTGTTTTGGCATGTAAATCGCCTTAAAGGCCTATAACTAAGTGGCTGTGTAATGTTGAAGATATCATATTGTAATTTGCTCTTTGCTAGATAATAGAAAGAAGTGGACAACTGTTTCTTTGGTGGATGTAGCACACATTGGGAGAACCATGTTAAATCTCTGTGTTATTGTGTTTTCTTATTTTTTGCCTCTCTTATTTTGCATTTTATTCAATTTGTTTATTGCTGCAGTCTGCTTTAAAACCCTAAGAATTGGTATTAGAGCTGTGTATTTTGGTCATTTTGGCAGAAGTTTTTAGATTTGAGTGGGAGCAATGGTAGAAGAAGCCAAGCTTAAGGTTGCTAAGTTCAATTGTCAAAATTATCAGCTATGGAAGATTATCTATATCAGATTGATCTTTACTTTCCATCGGGTGGAGTATCGAAGAAGCCATTGACTTTGACATATCCGCAATGGGAGGTTCTAGATAGGAAGGCACTAGGAACAATATAGCTATGCTTAGCATTGTTGGTGGTTTTCAATATAGAAAAAGAAACAACGGTGGGTCTGATGGCAGCATTTTACAAATTATATGTGAAACCCTCAACCTCTAATAAGGTATTTCTTATGAAACGTTTATTTAATATGAAGATGCCAGAAGGTGGATCTGTTGTATAGTGATGCACCCTGATTGTGAAGCTTTTTGGCTAAGTCTGAATTCTTGTAGTCAATTCTGATTTTTTGAGTTTTTGTGGTTTTTTGGTTTTTTTGAGGTTTTATAATTTTTGTGTTTTTGACAAATGCTGTTTACAATGCTGGAAATGATATTGCTTGAAAAGAAACAAATGTAGCTAATGCAACCAACTCAAATCTACTGCAACTAAGTCCAAACTAACCAATTATAGAATACTGAATTTTTTATTTCAAAATTCCAAGATGGTACAACAACCGTACAAGATATATGACTTGATTCAAAGCATGTGAAATATGTATTTTTTCAGCAACTTGTAGATTTCTTCAACACCTCAAAGTTGGAGTCAAACTTCTAATGTTTTTCCAACTGGTGATGCTGCTAATAATTGCATACATGCCCAGATCTGTAGACAATATGCTAAAATCCACAAATGTATGGCTGGAATTGGTGTTAATCCTTGCCTGCTGACTGCTGTAGTGTCGTGTAGGTGAAAATATTGACTTTCCCAGCTCAAACGGCTTCCATCATGTGTAATGTCTCCAAATTGATAGAGAATAAATAAATTAAATTAATTAATTAATTGGTCCCAATTTAAAAGATATTGTTAAGGACCTTTAATTAATTAATAAAGAGGCCCATTTTTATTATTGTTATTCGTAGGTGTTTGCCGTGTTGGCGTTCTTTTGTAAACCCTCGAGAGTTTCTTCGAAGGGGTATTTATGACCGGCATGTAGGTAGTTGTTGATATGCGATTTTGAATATATTTATTTATATTGTGAATTCCAGTTGGAGTTCTGTTGTCCGCCATTTCGGAAGTGAAAGATCCTCTCTATTTGGTTTGTTGCAATTTCGGTGGTTCACAACCACCCTAGTCTGCCATTGGAAATATCATTCTGATATTTCACTGTGTGCTCCAAATTTGTGAAGTCTTGTGTTGAAGAAAAATTTGTATTCGACAACGATATCTCTTTGTGTAATGTGAAGTTCTATCATTATCAATATAATTCCTTCTTGCATGTGCAAGTCCAGAATTGTGTTCTGGGTGCCTCAAATTGATAGTCTGTGTTCAATCTTATACTTACATCCGATTCAGGGAAATTGTCATCTTATGCATCTCGGAAGGAAGGCGAATTGTTGCGGTATGACCCTTAGACCGTACGCTAGGCAGAGGAAAGTGACCGTACGGTCACCTACATCCCGAACACCCCACACGGGTCATATTTCCCCACCGTATGGACTGGTCCATTCACCATACGAGCTACATCTTTACCGTACGGATTCCACCCTCACTGTACAAACTCTCTTCAGCGTCTACGACCCCTCCAACACTGTACGAACTAGCCCATTACTGTACAGGCTCTTCCATCCCATAGGAATTGTGGAGAAGCCTCTAGGCATCACCGTACAACTTGCATAAGCTTGCGTGTAAGGTGATTTCTGACAAAGGAATATTTTTGTGAGTATGGCAGTAGTTTGATGATGTACTAGCAGTCCATAAGGCCTTCGGTACATTACAGTGGTGTCAGAGCTGTTGATCTTGCCAGCCTGTTGGGATGATTGAGAGATTTAGGGATTTGGATCACACTATGGCGCCCAACAGTGATGGTCAGTAGTACTTGAAGGAACTACAAAAGATTGGCAAAAAGCTCAACGAGGGTGTTGATCTTCCATTAGATATATTGGAAGTATGTTTGTGTAAGGTGGACCAATTACCTTCAAGATTTATACAGAGGATCCCTTCTCCGATTAGGGATGCCTTAAGTCAACCAAGGCTTTTGAGACACTATGACAAGGAAATGAAGTTGGTAGCCGCAATATATCTCAGTGAGATCTTGAGAATCTTGGCTCCTAGAGCATCGTATGATGACAACACCATGATAGAGATATTGTTTTTGATTGTTGATAGCTTTTAGAGCCTTGATGACTTCGGTGGTGGCCCTTTTGGCAGGAGATCTACAATATTGGAGAATTGTGCAAATGTCAAAGTAAGTAACCTCCTCTTAGATCTAGAGTTGCAAGACTTGATCCATGATATGTTTCATCACTTCTTGGTCACAATCAAGGAGTGTCATGATACTAAGGTTTCGGTTGCTATGGAGAGCCTTATGATTTCTTGCATTGAAGAGATGGATGAAATATCCCAACATATCATATCTATGTTGTGGGTTGTTTGTAATCTAGAATGTGTCCCGTCTATGATAGCGTGTAGATTGGTTAGTAATGTATTCAAGCATTGTGAAGAAAAGCTAATATCTCATTTGCACAAGTGGGAGGAAGTAGATGACGACGATAAGGGTGATGCATTATACGAGGAGTGTGAAGGCGTGATTACAAGGCTGCTCCAAAAGGATCTGCTAAATCTTGCCACTAAACCTACATGTGGAGAACACCTAAAAAATGAAGTTGCTTGCATGGATCTTGCCAAGACAACCTAGATAGATCAAGCTGACATAAGCTCTTCCACTACTCTGTTTCATGAGCCAGGCCTTTAGTTTGTTGAGTATGGAGCACTTCCTTATGTGCAACAAGATGTCCGTTGCAGAGGCTGTGACTGTCGTTGGGGTCCTGTCTGCCGTCGAGGCTCTGCTTGCCGCCGAGGCTCTTCTTGCCATCGAGGCTTTGTCCATCGAGGCTCTGCTTACTGAGGCTTTGTCCGTCGAGGCTCTGCCCATTGTCGAGGCTCTCTCTGTCGCCGAGGTTCTGGCCGTCGCTGAGGCTGTGTCCGTCGCCGAGGCTATGTCCGTTGCCGAGGCCCTGTCTGTTGCTGAGGCTCTGTCCATCGCCAAGGTTCTATCCACCGAGGTTCTGTCCGCTGAGGTTCTGCCCGTAGTTGAGGCTCTGTCCACCGCCGAGGTTCTCTCCATCGCTGTCACCACCGAGACTCTGTTCATCATCGAGGCTGTGTCCATTGCCGAGGCTGTGTTTGTAGCCAAGGTTGTGTCCGTTGCCGAGGCCTTGTCTACCGCCGAGGCTCTGTCCACCAAGGTTCTGTTTGTCGAGGTTCTGCCTGCCGAGGTTCTGCTTGCAGTCGAGGCTCTGTCCATCATTGAGGTTCTCTCCGTCGCCGTCACCACCAAGACTCTGTCCGCCGCCGAGGTTGTGTCCATCGCCAAGGCTCTATTTGCCACCGAGGTGCTGTCTTCCACCGAGGCTCTATCTGTCGCTGAGGCTTTGTCTACCACTGAGGCTCTGTCTGCTTAGGCTCTGTACGCCATAGAGGCTCTATCCGTCGCCGTTGCCCCCAAGGCTCTATCTGCCGTCAAGGTTTTGTCCGTTGCTGAGGTTTTGTCCGCAACAGAGGTTCTATTTGTCGCCGTCGCTGCCGAAGCTTTGTCCGTCGCTGAGGCTGTGTCTGTCGCCGAGGCTATGTCTGTTGCCGTGGTGTCTGTGTTCGTGTCCCTCGTTGTCACTGTGTCCGTGGTTGTGGTCGTGTCTGTGGCTAAGTTCGTGTCAACGTCAACGTCAACGTCCGTGTTTGTGGCCATACCAGAAGAGATTGTTGAACATGATGGCGTGAAAGATTTCATCGATTGATGTTGTTGGGATCCTAGTGAAGGGCATGGCAATGTTTATATCAAAGTGGCGCAATGAAAGCTTGATGATGGTTTACTCATCCCAACTAAATCCAACTATGTGGATGTGGTCCAGAAGCAACACAAAGTTTTCAATGGATATTGCTAACAACGTCCGCACTTGGCTTGGGATCTGAGCATCGATGTGTTTGATGTTTTGTTTCATTGGGATCCTGGTGACTCTAGGCATGGCAACAATTATATTAGAGTGGAGCAGCGGAAGCTTGATGGAGAGTTACTTTTATTGCTTACTTCCAGGCGCATGTGCGTGGTCATGTTGTGGCTTGAAGGTTCCAATGGATACAGTTGTTGGTGTCTGTGCCTAGTTTGAAATCTTGGAGTCTTGATGATGGATTGCTTGAGGGCAAGATATCTTTGGGCAGCGAGGATTTATAATGGATATTGCTACCAACGTTCGCACTTGGCTTGGGATTTGAGCATCGATGTGTTTGATGTTTCAGTGGGATCCTGGTGACTCTAGGCATGGCAACGATTATATTAGAGTGGAGCAGCGGAAGCTTGATGGAGAGTTACTTTTATCGCTTACTTCCAGGCGCATGCGCGTGGTCATGTTGGGGCTTGAAGGTTCCAATGGATACAGTTATTGGTGTCCGCGCCTAGTTTGAAATCTTGGAGTCTTGATGATGGGTTGCTTGAGTGCAAGCAATCTTTGGGCGGCGAGGATTTGTAATGTCCTCAAATTGATAGAGAATAAATAAATTAATTAATTGGTCCTAATTTAAAAGATATTATTAAGGACCTTTAATTAACTAATAAAGGGGCCCATTTTTATTATTGTTGTCCATAGGTGTTTGCCATGTCGGCATTCTTTTGTAAACCCTCAGGAGTTTCTCCGAAGGGGTATTTATGACCGGCATGTAGGTAGTTGTTGATATGCAATTTGGAATATATTTATTTGTATTGTGAATTCCAGTTGGAGTTCTGTTGTCGACCATTTCAGAGGTGAAAGATCCTCCCTATTTGGTTTGTTGCAGTTTTATTAGTTCACAGCCACCCTAGTCTGCCGTTGGAAATATCATTCTAATATTTCACTGTGTGCTCCAAATTTGTGAAGTCTTCTGTTGAAGACAAATTTGTATTCGACAACGATATCTGTTTGTGTAATGTGAAGTGCTATCATTATCAATATAATTCCTTCTTGCATGTGCGAGTCCAAAATTGTGTTTTGGGTGCCTCAAATTGATAGTCTATGTTTAATCTTATACTTACATTCGAATCAAGGAAATTGTCATCTTACGCATCTCGGAAGGAAGGCGAATTGTTGTGGTACGACCCTTAGACCGTACGCTGGGCGGAGGAAAGTGACCGTACGGTCACCTACATCCCGAACACCCCGCACAGATCATATTTCCCCACCATATAGACTGGTCCATTCACTGTAGGAGCTGCATCTTTATTGTACGGATCCCACCCTCACTGTATGGACTCCCTTCAACATCTACAACCCCTCCAACACCGTACAGACTAGCCCATTACCATACAGGCTCTTCCATCCCATAGGAATTGTGGAGAAGTCTCCAGGCATCGCCGTACATCTTGCATAAGCTTGTGTGTAAGGTGATTTCTAACAAAGGAATATTTTTGTGAGTGTGGCAGCAGTTTGACGACGTACGAGCAGTCCATAAGGCCTTCGGTACATTACATCATGGCCTGATCTGCTAAAAATTGTCACCCATGTCTAGGCAAAAGTTGAAATGTAGGTCCTTGCAATGGTACCACTAGCCCCAATGCCCAAATTATGATGGAAATTGCACTTCAATGTTTTGATCTGCAAGTCTATGGTTTCTACTTATGATCCAATTCTGAAACCAGAAACCAAATTAAAACTCATACAAATTGGCGCCTTCCCAATGGAATTTTGTTTGATCCATCCAACTGGAAAACGCTTGGATGTTATTTCACACCTGTAGGTCTTCAAACTTCTGAGAGTTTACATTCTTAGAGGCTGGAGAATGGCTGAAAACTCTCCTCAAGCTCTTCTTCCAAACTGTATTTTCAAAAATGACTTGGAATGAATGAAATTTCCCCCCAATTGCATACTATTTCTTTTCCTTTCCCTCCAAGAGGGTTCAAACCACTTCTAGGGTTTTATTTTAATTTAATAAACATAAAATTATGTGTTATTGTATCAAATCTCCCCTCCTAGAATTCAAACTTCATGAGGGGTCATTTACCATGGCTCAAAGTTCCCCTTCTTAAGTTATAATATAAATCATATCCCTAGGGAATGGGAGAAGCCAACAACTTATTATAATTTATTGGTATATAATAAAGTGATTTTAATATCACTTTTTATTAATTATTTTATTAACAACTAACTTTAGAAATAATTAATTTATTTCCAAATTATTCATTGCTCACACATTTGGACTCCAATCCGAGTTTCATTTGATGCCCCCTGTCCATTAATGTTGTTTGACCACTGCGAGCTAACTGACAGTCCCTTCCTAAAATTTAGGAACTCTCCTAAAAAATAGGAACTGTGCTGGAAGTCTCCAGGATGGTCCTGGAGGTCTCCTGGTGTCCCTGCCAACTCCCAGTCCATCCCTAAAAAATAGGGGTTCCTCCTAAAATCTAGAAGTCTACCAAACTTGGTCAAACTGGCTGACAAAGTCCAGATATGCCTCCATAAGCTCTTGAATGGGTCCCCTACACAATTTGTTGGCCTACGGGAACTGAATAAGAGACCAACCTTGCTAGGAACACTGACACTAAGGAAGACACAAAATTGGGGACATTACAATCCACCCTCCCCAAAGATTGCTTGTCCTCAAGCAATGCTAATAAAATCTCCAATTAACCAACTAATCCAAACTGAAATCAAGAATGATCCCAGGGTCCCACAACAATCTTAGAAGAAATCCGCTGTGTTGATGCTGCGCTACTCTGATCATAACTAAAAAATCATTGTGCCAAAACTACACTCTCCCTTCCTGGAATTCCCCAAAGTGATCATCATCAAATCCCAAACTGAGATACCTGAAAGGACGGAAATCAATGTCATGGAATGTCTCTTGCCAAAGCATCCCATAAGAGATCACTCCAACCTCACTTCTTACCACGATCCTGGGCACCTAGAAAAATACTCTGCCCAGCCATAAAGCACAATCCCACTCATCTCTCGACATAATATCCTCAAAGTGAAGATCAATCACTAGCATGGCTTTGTAACCAACCAAGGGATGTCACTATCACTATCTGGTATGATGATACCTATCCTTAATTTGCATGTGTCAAGGGCAACTCCTGGAGAACAATGATCAACCCCACTCACTACGCTCAACCAAACGTCATCTAGGAGTGTGCCAACACCGGATGTCGGCCTAAATGGGCATAAGCTCTCATGGATGTGACGAAAGCTCATCATGGGTAGAATATAGTTTTCTACTTATGAATGTTTCATTTTCATCTTTTGTAGATTATAGTTTTCGTCTTGTATGGATTTTGTCTCTTGCAGAATGACACCTGGCATATCCTCCATGTGCGAAGCTTCTCTTCATATTGTCGGGTCCGCACAGCTTATAGCTTCTGTTTCTCTCTTGATGACTCATATCAATCACCTTGCCTTTAATTGGCCCAACCGTCGTCAGCTCATCGCATGTCTTCTTCACCCGCGCGGTTTCATTCCCGTAAGAAAGATGATGCTCTTTCGGTTACACAATAACATTCAGGAGTTATGCTTTCACCTGGACCGTTTAAGCGCAATTTGGAGTTACTCATGGGCGCGGTTCTCATCACGCGTTTTCCTCTCTCTTCCTTTCTCGGGCTGTTGTTATCATCACTCGACGACTTTGAAGGAGAATGGCATGATTTGGTTTCACTGTGTTATTCTATCTTCTGGTGATTATTCTGTTAGCGTGGAGAGTTCTATTGAGACTCAACTGTTAGACATCTGTAGTGAGCTTCTCTCAGCTGAGCTCGAATTAATATTAATCTTGTATTTCCTCTTATAATAAAAGGTCTTCATTTTGCTGGGTTGTTTCCCTCTGTATTAAGAGGGGTTTTCCTAGGGTAGCTGGTGTCCTGTGTTGTAAGTTTGTCTTGTGCATTTTAACATGGTATCAGAGCTAGGTGTGTGAATATTATCATTTTTCTAGAACCGCATCTTTTCCTTCATTTTTCTCCTCTATTCATCATGGTCCTCGGGTTGAAGGTTGAAGATCGTCTTGAAGGAGCTTCAAATTTCATTTCTTGGAAGTCTAGAATCTTACTGATTCTTGAAGAAAACGATCTCCTTAATTGTGTGGATCCTGATAACAAAGCTCCAGAGGATGAAACATAATTATCTTTATGGAAGAAGAAAAATGTTTTGGCTAAAAGGATCATTGTTGATTCTATGAAAGATCATCTTGTCCCTACCATCTCTAAACTGCAGTCGGCCAATGAGATGTTTAAATCTCTTCATAGCATGTTTGAGATAAATAATACTAGCAAAGCCTTGGCTCTTCACATGCAACTCATTCACATCAAAATGAGTAAAGGTGAATCTATCGTTTCTTTCTTCTTGAGGATTACTGATTTAATGAATCAGCTAAATGCTATTGGGGAATCAATGAATGAAAAGGAGCTTGTAATGCTTGCCATGAATGGTCTCCCACATTCTTGGGAATCATTCATTCAAGGTATCAGTGGTAGGAGCAAGGTTCCTAGCCTTGACAGATTAAGGTTAGATTGCATTCAAGAAGAATGTAGGCTGGAAGCTAGAGGAAACTCTTGTAAATCTCTTTTGTCTGAAGATGAAGTCCTAACAGCTCATACTCTTAACAAGAGGGGAAGGAAAAGAAATGTTTCTAATGATAAGAAATTTTCCCCCTCTTCTTCAGATTTTAAAAGGAAAAGAGATATCTCCAAAATCCAATGCTTTAGATGTCAGAAATTTGGTCACTTTGCCAGAAATTGCTCTGTGAAACTAAATCATCAAGTTACTGTGTCAGACATTAAAGAATCATCTCCTTCCAAGATCTCTTACGATCAGTTTGAAGGTCTTCTCTTAATTTCAGCGCTTTCAAGTTGTGTTCCTGTTGATTGCAATACCTGGTTGATAGATAGTGGCGCTTCTCGTCACATCTCGGGATATAAGCAGCACATTGCAAATTTAACAGAAAAGCATTCTCATCTGAAAGTTGTGATTGGTGATGATGCTTCATATTCTGTAAAAGGAGCAGGTAATACTTCTTTCAAATTAAACTCGGGAGTCTCTCTTCACCTCAGCAATGTGTTATTTGTCCCAAGGATCAAGAGGAATCTCATCTCTATTTCAGCTCTAGAGGATAAAGGCTTCAATGTAGCTTTCTCAAATGGCAACGTTGTTACTTGGAGGAAAGATTCAGATTTTAGTTCTGCCCAAGTGATTGGAGTGAGGCACGAAAGTCTTTATAAGCTCTCTGCAAATCTAGTTCAAGCATTAAATCATGACACTTCTGATCTCAACTTGCTATGGCACAAAAGGTTTGGTCATCTCAACTTCAAATCCTCGTCTTCTATGGAAAAGCTGGTTGTAGGGTTTCCCAAATTAAGTGTTACTCATGACGGCATTTGCACAGGATGTGCTTTGGGTAAATTTTCTAAAGGTTCATTTCATTCCAGCAAGAGTAAATCAAATCAGATTTTAGAACTTATTCATTCCGACTTGTGTGGACCCATGTCCTCTGCTTCTTTGAGTGGTTTTTGGTATTATGTAACTTTTATTGATGACTTCTCTCGTAAGACATGGATTTACTTTCTCAAATCAAAAGATTTAGATGAAGTTCTTTCAAAATTTAAAGTATTTAAAGCATTGGCTGAAAATCTCTCTGAAAAGAAGATTAAGACTCTCAGGTCTGACAATGGAGGACAATTTACTTTTGGACAATTCCAATCTTTTTGTACAGAAGTTGGCATTAAGAGGGAGTTCTTTGTTCCCTACAACCCTCAACAAAACGGGGTTGCTGAACGGAAAAACAGAGCTATTGTTGAGGTTGCTAAAGCCATGCTTCATGATCAAGGATTGCAGATTTTCCAATGGGCAGAGGCTTGTCAGACTGCTGTTTATATTCAGAATAGGAGCCCTCACTCAGCTTTAAGTAATTCTACTCCTGAAGAAGTTTTCTTTGGCTCCAAACCTGATGCAAGTCATTTTAAAATTTTTGGTTCTTCAGTTTATATTCATGTGCCCAAAGAGAAAAGATCTAAGTTAGAACCCTCTAGCAAGAAGGGTATTTTTGTTGGTTACAGTGAATCCTCAAAGGCATATAGGATCTACATTCCAGGTCAAAAATCAATCGAACTTAGTAGAGATATTTCTTTTGATGAAAGTATTGCCAGTAAAAGTTAAGCTAATTCTTCTTTTGGTTCTGATTTGGATATGCCTTCTAGTCCTCTTGATCCTTCTCCCACTGTTCGCTCTTCTCCTTGCCTCTCTGAGAGGGAGGATTCTCCTTCTGCTTGCCCTCCTCCTGTAAATCAGATTGTTTCAGAAGCTGGCCCTAGTTCTCTTTCAGTTTCAAAGGAAAGACCTTTATGGGCAAGGAACACTGTTCAAGACGCTGAAAGCTTTTCTGCTCCTAAAGGAACCTTTCGTGAAAGCAAAAGACCTCAGAAATTTGATAATTATGTTGCTCTTATGTGTAATATTATTGATTCTGAACCTCCTTGTTTTGAGGCAGCTTCAAATCAGCAAGTTTGGAAAGATGCCATGTTGGAAGAATATGAATCTATTTTGAAAAATGATGTTTGGGAAATCATTCCTCGCCCTCAAGATACATCTGTAATCTCTTCCAAATGGTTATACAAGATTAAACATGCTGCTGATGGAAGTATTGACAAATTCAAAGCTAGATTTGTAGCTAGAGGATTTAGTCAAAAGGAAGGGATAGATTATGATGAGATCTTCGCTCTGGTTGCAAGGTATACTTCTATCAGATCTATCATTGCTATTGTTGCTTCTAAAAGATGGAAATTACATCAAATGGATGTTAAGACAGCCTTTCTAAATGGTGTGATTGAAGAAGTCTATGTTGAACAGCCAGATGGTTTCATTATTGATAGCAAGGATTCTCATGTTTGCAATCTTAAAAGGGCTTTGTATGGTCTTAAACAAGCTCCTCGAGCCTGGTATGATTGCATTGATGGATATCTAGTAAGTTTGGGGTTTGAGAAAAATGAAGCTAATCCTAATATCTATATGAAAAAGTATAATGATCTGATTTTGATTCTTGTTTTATATGTGGATGATCTATTTCTCATTGGTGATGATGAGTTGATTATCAAATGTAAACAAGAATTAACTTCTGAATTCGAGATGAAAGATCTTGGATTAATGCATTACTTCCTTGGGTTGGAAATTTGGCAAAGGCCAAATGAAATCATTATAAGTCAAGGTAAGTATGCTCTGGCTATTCTTAAGAGATTTGGAATGGTTGATTGCAAACCCAATGTAACACCTATGGAGGCCAATCTAAAGAAATTTCAAGAAGTTGCAGCCGAATCAGAACTTATTGATTGCACTCCTTATAGTCAGTTAATTGGGTCCCTTATGTTCCTTGTGAGCACAAGGCCTGAAATCTGCTTTGCTGTAAATCACTTGAGTCAGTTCATGAGCAACCCAAGGAAGTACCATCACATTCCAGCCATGCATATTTTGAGATATGTGAAAGGGTCTCTTATGTATGGTTTAAAGTTCTCATGTTCTAATGATCTTCTCCTCCATGGTTTTTCTGACTTTGATTCGGTAGGATGTATTGTAGATAGAAAAAGCACTTCAGGTTTTTGTTTCAGCATCGGGTTAGCTATGATATCCTGGTGTAGCAGAAAGCAAAAATGTGTTGCTCGAAGTACTGTTGAAGCTGAATATGTGGCAGCTTGTTCCACAGCTCGAGAGGCTATATGGCTTTGCAAACTCCTCAGTGGATTGTTTGGAGAAGTTGCAAATCCTACTATCATTTTCTGTGACAATCAGAGCTGCATAAAGATTTCTATAAATTCTGTCTTTCATGACAAGTCCAAACATATAGAAATCAAATTTCATTATCTAAGGGATATGGTACTTCGAAAGGCTGTGGAGTTGAAGTACATCAACACTGATGATCAGACTGCTGACATACTTACCAAGCCTTTAGCAAAGGTAAAATTCTCTTACTTTAGGGAGAAGTTAGGAATGGTAAATCTTGAGGCTTAAATGGAACTAAGACTCATTTTTGTTGTGTTGCTTTGATAATGTTGTGTGCTAATAAGATTGTAAGAATCAGCTATGATAACTCTTTCACTCTGGGAGTGAGCATCATGTTGAGAGATTCCATGACTGTATCATGTTGAGAGATTCCGTGATTAAAGGCTTAGTAGAGATTCTTGAAATTCTCATCATGTTGAGTGATTCCATGATTTTGGTTGATAAATCTATTTTTCTGTGTGATTCTAGAATTGTCTGCTCTTTGCTGCGATTTTAAAATGCTAAAATGATTACATGTATTTTTGATTCATAACAGCTTAGAGGGAGTGTTAAATTTATAAGCTTTATATGAATGGAATATATAATTAGTATTTTCTACTTATGAGATGTTTCATTTTCATCTGTAGTAGAATATAGTTTTCGTCTTGTATGGATTTTGTCTCTTGCAGAATGACACCTGGCATATCCTCCACGTGCGAAGCTTCTCTTCATATTGTCGGGTCCACACAGCTTATAGCTTCTGTTTCTCTCTCGATGACTCATATCAATCACCTTGCCTTTAATCGGCCCAGTTGTCGTCAGCTCATCGCATGTCTTCTTCACCCGCGCGGTTTCATTCCCGTAAGAAAGATGATGCTCTTTCGGTTACACAATAACATTCGGGAGTTATGCTTTCAACTGGACCGTTTAAGCGCAATTTGGAGTTACTCATGGGCGCGGTTCTCATCACACGTTTTCCTCTCTCTTCCTTTCTCGGGCTGTTGTTATCATCACTCAACGGCTTTGAAGGAGAATGGCATGATTTGGTTTCACTGTGTGTTATTCTATCTTCTGGTGATTATTCTGTTAGCGTGGAGAGTTCTATCGAGACTCAGCTGTTAGACATTTGTAGTGAGCTTCTCTTAGCTGAGCTCGAATTAATATTAATCTTGTATTTCCTCTTATAATAAAAGGTCTTCATTTTGCTGGGTTGTTTCCCTCTGTATTAAGAGGGTTTTTCCCACGGTAGCTGGTGTCCTGTGTTGTAAGTTTGTCTTGTGCATTTTAACAACATGGCTTTGTAACCAACCAAGGGATGTCACTATCACTATTTGGTATGATGATACCTATCCTTAATTTGCATGTGTCAAGGGCAACTCCTAGAGAACAATGATCAACCCCACTCACTACGCTCAACCAAACGTCATCTAGGAGTGTGCCAACGCCGGATGTCGGCCTAAATGGGCATAAGCTCTCATGGATGTGACGAAAGCTCATCATGGGTGCATAATCAATCATACTCATCCACCACATAGTGCTGGTACAATTTAGAACAACATCCATCTAATTGCAACTCTCACTCGAAAAATGCAACTAGTACCCCCACTGTCAGAAGAAGTAGGAATCTCAGCACTGTACCAACCTCCAACAAAAAGTGGGTAATCCCAAACTTCTCAAATCCTCCAACTAGCTGCTGTCCTAAAGGACCAAACTGAAACCTCTGTAATGAGTAGTAGAAAACAACCATCAACCACCAATGTGAGAGCTCCAACCCAATCATACAAACATGAAGTACTGCTGTCTTCTACATGTGCCAGGATGTTTTCTTCATCTATCGTATATCCCCTCCAAGTGCAGTCGAGGACTGTCACACTCCCTTTCTCAAGGCTGCCAGCTGTACCAATTAGTGAATTGTTGCCAACATCATTCCTTGCTGCCCCATGGTATATATCTGCCATTCTTCCTCTCCTAAATCCAAATTGGGCCTTCAATTTGTTCACCAACCGTGGCATCTCATTAATGGTGACAACAAAATAGTAGTACAGCAAAATTTTTCTGGTTCATTCCTTATTAGATGTCCATAAAATTCCAATTCCTCTATATACTTGGCTGCAAGAAAAGGATTATTCACCAACTGTACAATCCCCTTATTGGATAATGGTAGCTATATCATCTTGTTATTATATCTTGACATGCTTGTTGCCAACTCTAGTATGCAACATAGAAATGAGCTTGAGCAAAAATTAGCAAAGGCAATTTGCTATGAAGGATTTGGGTGCAACAAAACAAATCCTTGGTATGAAAATAACTAGAGACAGGAAAAATCACATGTTAACATTATCTCAATCTGATTACATAGAAAAAGGTGTTGAAGAGATTTCAGATGCAGGATGCAAAACTAGTTAGTACACCTTTGTCCAGTCATTTTAAATTGACTATGGAGATGTGTATCAAGACACAAGAAGATATGGACTATATGTCCAAGGTTCCATACTCTTCAGTATTTGGCAGTTTGATGTATGACATGGTGTGTACAAGGCTAGATATTGCACATGCAGCGGGAGTTGTGAATAGGTATATAAACAATCTTGGCAGAGAGCATTGTAATGTAGTAAAGTGGATTATTTGGTATTGAGAGGTACGGTTCTAATTCTACTCTCTAGGGATATGTTGATTCAGATCTAGCAAGAGGAGCAAAACAGGGTATGTATTTACTATAGGTGGAACAAAAGTTAGTTGGATTTCACAGCTGCAAAAGGTTGTTGCATTCTCCACCACAGAAGCAAAGTATGTTGTTGCTACTGAGGCTAGTAAGGAGATGATTTTGTTACAAATGATTATGGAGGAATTGGGCAAGCACTAGGAGAATAACAGGTTGTATAGTGATAGTGAAAGTGTTGTTCATCTTGCGAAGAACTCAACCGTTCACTCTAAGATGAAACATATACAACTTCGGTACCATTTTATATGCTCAGTTTTAGAGGATGGATAGTTGAAGTTGGAGAAGATACACACTAGCAAGAATCTTATAGATATGCTGACCAAGGCAGTAACTTGAGAGAAACTGACTTCTTGTTTAGTTTCTGTTGACCTTCGAGCGTGATACTAGTGGAAATGAGAAATAGGCCAAGTCCAGTTGTGTCAATCTAGTGGGAGGTACAGGTGCAGCGGTGTTTGTCGAAGATCAGTCTCCAAATGGGAGATTGTTTGGTGTGGAGCTTGATCGGTTTCCATGTGGGAGATTGTTGGTATGTGGCAACTGATCATGATGGGTTTAAATTTTGGTGACTTTGTTAGTCGTGTTTTCCCTTCAAATCAATTAATGGGGTAGTGTAGGGGGTGTAGAGCCCCTCCTATGAGGCTTAGGGGGATGACCTCCCTAGTCGGGGGCCGGGAGTGGAGCCCATGGTAGGGGTCTTGGGGCAGCGCCCCCAAAGCAAAAATCGACTATTATTTGATAAAGGAGTCAGCTATTGTTTTGGCATGTAAACTGCCCTTTGTAAACTGCCTTATAGGCCTATAAATAAGTGGCTGTGTAATATGAAAGATATCATATTGTAATTTGCTCCTAGTTGGATGATAGAAAGTAGCGGATAGCTATTTCTCTGGTGGATGTAGCCCACATTGGGTGAACCACATTAATCTCTATATTATTGTGTTTTGTTATTTTTTGCCTCTCTTATTCTGCATTTTATTCAATATTGTTTATTGCTTTGGTCTGCTTAAAGCCCTGACATTGCTGAAATTTCTAATGAATCTTTTATTAAAGTTTACTAAATCTTGAAATCCCCTGATTTATGTAATGCTTTGAGGGATAGGCCTTTTGAGTATAGCCTTAATCTTTTTGGGATCTTTGCTTGCTCCTTCCATTGAAATCTCATTTCCAAGGAAAAGCAACTTGTCTCTACAAACTCACTTTTCTCGAGATTTACAAACAAACTTTCCCTTATAAGTGTGTCAAAAAACACTTGCTGATGCTTCAAATCTTTTTCCACGTTTTTGCTGGATTTTAATTTTTGAAGTGTCATCAAAATAGATTATGATTTTTTTTCCAATATAGGCAATACCTGGTTCATGATGCATTTAAAAGTGGTAGGAGCTTTAGAAATTCTGAATAGCATCATCAACCATTCATTAAAATCATCCTTGGTCATGAATGCCATATTCTATTCATCCCTTTCTCTCATCTTGATTTGATGGTACCCAGTTTTCCAGTCAATCCAGGAGAAATTGTTTCATTTAAACCATCCTTGGTCATGAATGCCATATTCTATTCATCCCTTTCTCTCATCTTGATTTGATGGTACCCAGTTTTCCAGTCAATCCAGGAGAAATTGTTTCATTTAAACCATCCTTGGTCATGAATGCCATATTCTATTCATCCCTTTCTCTCATCTTGATTTGATGGTACCCAGTTTTCTAGTCAATCTTGCAAAAATTGTGATCTTGTTGATGTCTGGAGTCCACACAAATTCTCCATTTACCTACTTTTTCAGGTGAAAGTAGAGCTGGTTTGGCATAGGGGTTCATGCTTTTCCTTATGAACCTTTTTTGAATAACTCGCTGTTCTGTCTTCTCATTTCCTTGTTTTCTTTTGGAGATAACTTATATGAACCTTGGCTAGGAAATTTTAACCTTGACACCAAATCAAGATGGTGTGTAATACATTGTGAGGGAGATAAACAGGTTGGTAATTCAGCTCAAGTTATATCAGCTTATTCCACCAACAATTTTTCAACTCTGGCATGTTTTTCTTGGTGGTCTTGGTCATAGCAAATAGCTAGTTGTTTCCTTGGTTTCTTTGTAAATCATTTTATGGCTCATCAATACAAGTGACAAGGTTGACATTTCAGATGTCTCTGTTGTTTTTTGTGGTTTTAAGAGATGTTTCCTTTCTTCATGTTGTATCTCATAAGTGTTCTGTCTAACATGATGGATTACATGCTAGTCAGTATTGCTAAGGTCTACCTAATGGCAAATGAAATGCGTCCTTTAACACCAAGTCACATTGCTTTTTGTCGACAATGAGCCAATTTTGAAAGAAACAGGACAAAATTTATCTACAAGTACACTTTGATTCTTCTTCAACCAAGAGATCTTACAAGGTTTAGATTTTGGAATGCAAGTAAGCTGCAATTTGCTCACCATTCCCCACTCACTAAAATGTTGATAGATACTCCATGAATATCACATTGCACACTTTATCCCTACACTTGCTTCTCATTTAGAAGACAATCTTCCTCTTCCTTTTATCTTTTGGATTTTTTTTTTCCCTATATATCAAGGTTCTTCTCAACATTAGGTTGTTTGCCATCTTTGCTTCAACAACTTCTATCAAGGGTTCTTGTTCTTGGGCTATCATAACCTTTTTTAAGTTTTGAGGGCAGTCAATAGGCTTATAGGCTTCAATACATATAAAACATCACAAAAGCGTCCAATCTCTAGGGGATTGTCATCCTTGCCCCCTAACTTTGACATCTTTCCTTCTAGTGATAACTTTAAAGAAACTTGCAATGTCTCCATTTTTAGTAAAGTGATTTGTGCAAAATTAGCTTAGTTTGCAAGCTTTTTTGGTGTGCTATGGGAACTCCAAAGTTCTTGGAGGACACATGTTTGTTATTTCATGGTTTCTATATATAGCAATGAGCTTAGTTGTCAATATTGATCACAATGCCGCTTCCAAAAGTATTTTCGGACATTTGGTGTGCTTTCCATCTTGGAGGAGCCATCTATTTTTTGTAAGTCACTTGCTTGGCTCGCTCCATTTGGGCTCATATGGTAACATTTTGAGTGCCTTGTTATGTAAGTTTATGATATTTCTTGTACTTTACAGTGGTATGATCAGATTGATCTTGTTCTCTATATTAATTGTGCTTTTGGACTGCATCAAAGGGTAAAATGGCAGCAAAACCTGCCAATATATCAGATTGCCACTTTACTTAAGCTCATGGCCTACTATGTACTTTTATTCATCCATGACCTATAGCCGAACTGAATTGTGACGTGTCATTTTCATTGCAACTTCTCTTTCACATCAGATTATTGGAAAAGGCGATGACATTCCCTAAATGAATTTCGAGCCCTAAGGTCAATGTTGTGACTATGTGAAAATGATTAAAACCACCTTGAATTGACTCCTTTAAAATATCACAACTTCATTTATTTCTCTTTGGTGATGTTGTGGCTCTGTTGGATGTTGCCTGGTAAGTTTTTATAGATGTGTTAATGTGTCCTGCAACTTTTGTACCTTTTACCGCTGCTCATTAACTCTTGACCTGATATTTTTGGTCAAAATAAGATGCAACAATTATTTTGATGGGAACTTTTGGGTGATTATTTGTCCATTGTTTTGCAGTCACATAACCTTGACTAAAAGGATTTCGTCATGCTTTGATTTTGCACTCTAATCTCCATATAATATGAAGGATGGGTAATAAGATATGCAAAAACTCCAACAATCTTTTATTTGAAATAAATAAGAAATAAATTGGTGAATACTTCTCTTGGCTATGACTTGAACCTTTAGAAGATGGCAGCAGATGTATGACAATGCATGTACCATGCCTTGGTTACCCAAAAAAACTGAAATCTTTATTTACCCTTTAAATTCTTGATTGATTCCATCCGCTTGTGAACTTTGAGTCAATTCACTCACAATCAAATGAGGTTTTGTGTCCTCATTTTGTAATCCTTGCAGTGCATTAACGATCCTTGGATGAGATTGTTCCGTTGGATAGGAGAGTTGATGGAGGCTAGATCTATGAAGGTTTGAAGGTGGGAGGTGGTTGCTAGATCAGAACATATTTGCTATTTTGAGCATTTTGAGCATTTTGGGTCAAAACAGACCCTACCATTGCACTCAAAATGCCCAAATTAGCTTAAGATCGACTGTCAATTCGTTGAAATTGGATAAGTCACCTGGAGCTTGGAGCAACTTTTCCCCCATTAGCTATCTCTACACAGTAATATCATCAGGAAAAAGGGCGGTATGGTAGCTGAATATTATTTTAGAAAAATCTGTTTTTTATTTATATTTTCAGATTTAAAATTAAAAAAAGATTTGAAAATTTTTGGAATTAAAAAATAATTTTAAAATTTTTTTTTATTAAAAGGTACTTGGAGGGGTTGCTGCACAAGTCCCATGTGAGAAATACCCTTTTCTGCAGAGCTGCAGGTTTTTACAGCCTCCTATACCTACATACCCACTTGTGTGGGGTGTGGGGTGTGGGGTTAGGCTATGTGGCCCCCCCACAAGTTTTGTTAAAAGGATATATTTTTTTAAAATAAAAAGTTCTTGCAAGTGGGCACCTAGAGAGTATTCCAGCAAATATTCTTCAGATGTAATATTTCTTGCTGATATCATGCTGACATTACCAATTGCTTAAATATTTTCCCTTGCTTTCGATTGAGCTTTTCAGTCGGATAGGCAATTCTCAAATGGCTATACCTCAGGCTTAGGGCCTCATTTTTCAGTGCAATTTTTCTAAATTTGGGGTAGAATTTTGTGCTCTTTGCAGTGGTGCAATCAGATTTTTGTTTTGGTGCTTGGTTTTTCTAGAAATTACAGATTCTCCCGGTGTTTCTGAGCAGTCCTCATTTTTGGACCTTTCTGGGCTCCATTTGGGCTCATACAGTAACATTTTTGAGTGCCTTTTTTTTTTTGAAAGTATGATTTTAAGTGCAGCGGTTGCTGCTTCTCTTTGTAATAGCAAGATCTTGTGTTCGATTCCCTAAATGGGAGTTTAAATAAACTTAATATAAAAAAGTGTGATTTTTCTTGATCTTTACAGTGGTATGATCAGATTGATCTAATTCTCTATAAAAATTGTGCTTTTGGACTGTGTCAAAGGGTAAAATAGCAGCAGAACCTGCCAATATATCAGAACGCTAGTTTCCTTAAGCTCATGGTCTACTATGACTCTGTATTAACCAGTCGCCTGCAAACTACAACATTGGGATGAGAACTACATCCTCATCCTTTTAACCAAATCTTTTAGTGACTACATTTTAATGTAATATAGCCATACTCTTATACATTTACTCATGTACCCTAATTTGAATGATCTTAATCACTGTCAACCTACATCCGCATGCATGTCTAAATTTGTTTGTAAGTGCATTCCTATATATCTTCATCCTAACAGAATAGTGCGCTGGCATTTGTAACACATAATGCAGCAATTGTTGGAGGAGCGCCTGAGGTTGAACATGCTACAAACATGGCTGCAAAAGTAAAAGGATCTGATCTTATATTTATGGGAACTGGCACCAGTGAAGGCATTCCTCGAGTGAGCTGCCTCACAAGCCCTGTAAAAAAATGCCAGGTGTGAAGTTGCCTCTAGTGAATTGCTGTCTTGTATCAATTTTATAGTAATGTAGTTATATATAGATCTCTTATCTTGGTGATTTGTATTATATGTTATTGAGAATCAGAAGAAGAAAACCATTGCAGAAAGCACTCCCAAAAGTAAAAACACATGTTGTATAGTAATCCTCCAAAATTTCTCATTTCAGAATTATTCTAAGGAAAATATTTTAGCAATAGTTATCTGAATAGCGGCAAAGGTCGTAATGGGTTTATAAGTACTGGTTAAAGTATTCTGAAAATTTAGGGATTGTCTTTCTTTTGGGTCTTAAACTAGTTTATGGCATTAAATCTTAGATTAATTATGTATTGGGTGAATTTTAAGAAATTCCATTCTAGGTAAAATTTTTAAACTATTTTTATAGTAACTAGATGCTTATCATGAAGTGATGACAGGTTTGTCAAGAAGCAGCACAACCTGGGAACAAAAATAGAAGATTGAATACAAGTATTCTGATCCGTTATGCTGCTCCTGCAGGCAGAATTAATATTCTTATAGATGCGGGCAAGTATGGGCTTTGTTTTCTTCCTCTTATTTATATCATAGAGAGCACAAACTTTGATGTATTTATAGACAAGCAAGATTTATTATAAACAACTATCAGAGAGAGACAGAGGGAAGGAGGGAGAGAGATTTTGTCTTCCTAGCAATCATTTCTATATATTCTCTTCCATTGTGTCCTTTTGTGCTGTAGCTTTAGCTTGCATTACTTTTAGTTTTCTGTCATCTTTTCAAACTGTTTTTTAACGGTTCTTGTTTGGTTGTTTCTCTTTCATAGGTGTTACCATTTGCATCACTTTCATGACATGAGTTGCTGTGGTCACCTTATAGTTTGTTCTGAGGCATCTTCTTTGTTTTCTCAGAAAAAAGTAAGAAATATTATGAACTTAGAAAGTGCAATACACAGATTAAAATGTCTGCTGAACCCTGCAAAATGCAGATAAGTGATGCAAAATCTATTAAGAGAAATTAGATATAGTAGCTTTCAATCGCTAAGTAATATAGGACCTTACATTTTGCCATAATAATAACAGGTTTAATCTGACTTGCGATGAGCAAGATGACAACATAACATAGACTGCTGTTTTTCTATTAATTGAAGGGAAAATAATGTTTCTATGCCTTACAGAGAGTGGCTTGAGTCACAAGGTCAACATTGTCTGGTATATAATTCTAATTGTTAAAATATCGAGTCACAAGGTCAACTTATACTCTTGAAAGTGAGGTCATGAGATCCATCCTGCAGGTGGTAGGGTATATAGTAATCTACACTTCGTATATGAAGCACAGTTAGGTGCCTCCTGCATACTGGGAGTATGGGGAGTCCCATATGCTGCAAGCCATCTGTAGACCCAAAAACAGATTGCCTGGTATCGTGGACTATAAAACAGAATTAACTAATAAAAATCCTTAACAAATAGATCCATCATGGCCAAAGACAGAAAAAACTACCCTTAGTGTTTCCAAAATGAACACTAGGAGTGAAAATATGCTTCCTGGGGCACCATGGGAAATACTAGTAGCCGGGACAGCTATGCAGAATTGTCCTCAAGATGCAACTTTGTATGCACCAAGTTGAGTTTGGTTCTAAAATATGTTCAGGTTGATATGCACTTGTTTGCCTTTCAAACAAATACAGTAGTGCTAGAAAAGAATTTTCAGCTAGGGAGAATGGTGCTGCTGAAGCTAGGTGTCAGAATAGTGGTGAAATCTGTACAGTAGTAGGAAAATGACCATAACTCTGCATCAAGGAATAGCTGGCAATTTTAAGCTCCACATCTGACATGCCCACCTGTGAATCTTTCTACAGAAGTTGAAATCTCTTAAAAAGGAGACTCCATGAGGAGATAGGGGTCACTGGTAGGAAGGGTGTCGAAACACCTTGATGAAGAAAGACATTGGAAGGCTTGCCAATAAGATTATAAGGAGCAAACTTAAACTCAAACTTTGTATCCACATGTCCAGTGGGAGTATTTGGGTGCTCTAGGTACTTCTCATCACTCATGATGCTGCCTGTGCATGCAATAAAGTGGAAAAAATGACTACCTTGTGCCATCTAGCCTTAGGAAGGCAAGGGAAAGCATGCCATGAGTTTGTAAGAAATAAACTTAATCTAAAACTTGCATCTACATGTCTATAGTCTAATAGCACCTATGTGTAGGTGTAGGAGCTATGGAAAGTATAATTATATTTCTGAATATAGAAATATTGAAAACCCACTTGATAGTGGTTTGTATTGTCCCTTTCTTAGGCAGTTCATACTACAACAAAGGTTCTCGTAGGTTAGCAAAGTAGTTAGAGGACCCAAGTAGGGGTTGTAGAGCTTAGCAAGGAGCTTTATAAGTCGTTTTGGACAATTTGAGATAGTTTCTTATTTTTTAGGAGGGGTTCCTATTTTAGGGATTGACTAGGAGTTGATCGGAATGCATCAGGAGACCTTAGGGATCATTCTAGAGGCTTTGGTTGCATTTCCTATTTTTCAGGGAGGATCCCTAATTTTGAGGGGATTGTCAGTTCGCCTGCCATATTTAGACATCACCGGGATGACACGTGTATCATCAGTTTTTAGTTTAGGATGGCAAGGTGATGGGGTTTGGAAAAAAATTAAGTATTAAAGTATTGACTTTAATATTTAATTAAAAAAAAATGATTAATAATGTCACTTTTATGATAAATTATTAAAGTAATAAAAGGACCCCATGTTCTAGGGAGATTATGTTGTTTTAAAAAGGGGGCCATTGAGGGGTATTAACACATGAATAAAAAATAAACTTAATTAAATAAAATGGAAACCTTAAAAGGTCCAATTAGGGTTTGAAGTCAATAATTGAATAAAGTATCACGAGGAGGCATCATTTCATTATTATGAGATCAATTTTTAGATTTCTTTCACCAAGCAACTCTTGCTAGGCATCTACCAAGGACAAAAACCCTTGGAGAATTGTGAATTGGACGAAAACCCAATTCACCATTGATGGAAATCCATATAGGGTTTTCGTATGTGCTACAATGGATGATTTACAAGCAAATTTCACATGTTTTCTTACATCAATAAGGTTTCTAGGGTTTGGTGAATTCAGATACGAATTATTTAATAAGGATGTCACTTGGAGATCGATTAGGCATTGTTTTGATAATATTTTGTCATCATTTTGGTATGGTTTTGATGAGGGTTTTCTGAGCAGATTATAAAGTCATATTGCAGGCTCAAAAATCAGAATTTTGCATTGTGGGTTTCTCTTTATTTCCACTTTGGAAGGTACAGCCAACTTGAAGGTCAAATCATGCCACTTTAGAAGGGGGTTTCATTCAATATTGAGGTTGTTTTGATATCATTTGTATAATCAGACTTTGTATCTAACTTCAAAGGATTCAATCCATCAAGTGGTTCATCATTTATAATCTCTATATGTAGCGCTGATCATAAGGAGTTTGTGGCAAGATTTGAAGGTTTGGCACCTCAAATCAGCATTTACCAGCCATCACATCAGTCAGATAACAGACCTGTCTACGTCAGTTGGAAGCTCATATCATTTCCAATTAAGGCTCAACATCATCTACAACAAAGGGAAATCATTCCGGGTATGTTGTGCATGTTTAATCAATCCAAATCTTTAATTTGGATTAAGTTTGGAACTGCTGTCACAGTCTGAAACTTTCATATCAGACCTGTTATAAGTTGTAATCAGACTTGGTCTCTATCAATAAAGGCATAATTGGATGTGGTATACTTGATATGTGTTTATGCAGTCATTTGGTTTTTCATTTCTATGCACTTGTTAATGTATTGGCATTGAGAAACTTCCTATCAAACATCAAAAAATGTTCTCACTCAGAAATCAGAACTGAAACACTTTTCATGCCAAGTGTTTAAGAAAATGTCAAACAATCAAAAGAGAAAATTATAGGTTAGATTTGAGTGGGGATATTTTAGTGGTATCGGAGCCATGATCTTGCTAGCCTGGAGAGTAAAGATCGTTGTTTCTATTTCAATTTGGTTTGAATTTTGGTTGTGGACAATAAAACTGGTCATCTCAGAATGGTTTTCTAGCAATAAACAGGGATGGAAAGAAGTTTTACAAACATAATATATGATCAACCGTCAATTGCAGCAATTTAATAACACAATGTCAAGGAAATTTGTGCATGCTAATGGTTCATCTCTATCTACTAGAACAACTAATAGTCCTTGTATTTCACCAACAAATAAAGCAATTATGGCCAGCTATGACAAGTATCTCTCTCTTCCTCAAAAGATACAAGGCACACTTTCTTTCACACAATTCTTGCATATACCAGATGAGGATGAAGATGACTTGATGTTTCCAAGTCCATATCAGCAATGGAAAAGGAAATAAATTTCAAAAGATAGTAAAGAAGCCATTGGGAAAAGTGAAGAATTTAATGTGCAAGAACAAAGAAAGGAAGAAGAATCACTTGTTTGTAGTTTATAGCCTACAAGTGATCACAATGAATGCGAAAGTCAGTCTTCATGTGGGAGTCATAAAGAAGAAATAACTTTGGATCGAGTGGAGGTTCATAGCACACCATTGAGTCATCACATTGATCACAAAGTGGAAGAGATTACAATCATGGAACAACCCATTAGAGATTTTGAAAACATGACACCAAGGTATGACGCCTATTCTGATTTTTGCGATAGTAGTTCTAATCACGAGGTAGCATCCATTTCACATGAAGGTATTGATATTGTTGAGTCTTCCTATGATGGTACTCAAGTTGGGAGTGCTACACATGAAATATATATTGTGGATTTAAACAAAAAAGTGCCTCATTATGGTGAATGTTAAAAGGACACAAGGGTTGTGTGATGGGTGGTCACTGAGATAAGAAGTCCAAATTGCTTTCTGGCCAAGCAAGAAAACACCTGCAAGAGGTCAAGAAATGATACAACCAGCTAGACAATGCAAGGAAACTAAGAGAATCATACATTAGATCATTATTTCTTCCAAGAGAAGAATGTATACAAGCTGAGTGTGCAAACGAAGATCTTTTTGAGGTAAGCAAACAAGAAGAACATGTTGATGTGTGTGAACAAGAGAAGTATGATTCTGAAAATTCAGCTTGGGCATTAAGTTTGCATCATGAGGTTCACGGGTTTCCTCTTTTAGAGAGTCCTTTGAAGGCTCAAACTATGATGATAATAGACACACACTTGGTGGACCAGCCATTAGTGTTATACCTATTTGTGTAGAAGGAAACACTATTGATTCTGTTTTGGCTGAACATGCTTTATACATAATGGAAGAACATTTGCTAAGATCATATGAGGTATTTTGCCTTAGAGAGTTGATTATAGAGACTAAGAGTTTGCCTAATAGGGAGAAGATCTTTTAATTTGGTAATGTTTGGTTTGTTTTGCATACTGCACCATGGAGTTGGTTAGTTATGAAAAATAGATCAGCTTTAGCAGCTAGGAATTTATGTTGCAGCACGACACACCTCATAGGCCAACACTCATGGGGGAACAATCTTTTCTCAAAAAGGCACAATAAAGAGCAATGAAGACAACAATTTTTTGACATCACTTGAGTATGAATTTAAGCTAGGTGGCTGTGACAAGAAATGTAGCATGGTAGACATTCATGAAAGAATAAATGAGCATGAGGTAATGGTGAGAACTTCTAGTTGCCAACAACTTGATGTTATAACAGCAGTTAGCGAAGAACATGAATCAATTTGTATGTTGATGCCTCACCTTTATGATGTTGACTCTTTGATTGAGTATAAGGAAGTCATAGTTTCTAGATTTGACATGCTACAAGATTGGGTTGCCAAGACTATGCACGTGTGTTCTTGCATTGAAGTTTTCCAAGGTAATGAAAAAAAGGGTACAATCATTTCTAAATCTCTGATTAAGGGCTGCAGTGTAATAGTGTTTCAGTTACATGAATTTGCAGCTCCTATTCATGGAGTAATTAGTGAAATTGAGTTTTCAAATGTTGGCATACATGATGCATTGGCTAAGCGATGGTTATTTTGATGATGCTTCTTCCAAGAGGACTGAATTTGTTTATTTTTAGAAAAATAGTAATAAAATTCATGACATACACCATTGCATACAAAATAAGAAGCAAGACTTCTGTAAGAGCCCTTGCTAGACTCTAGCTTCACTGATTACTAATCTCTGTATTTTTTGAAGATTTTGGTGTTTTACAATTTTTTTGTATTTTTTGGTATATATGCTTTTTTGGGTTTTTGAAAAATATATGAAATCAGAAGACAATGCTTGGAAATAAACTATTTACAATGCAACACAACACTTTCAACTTTATGCTTGAAGTATTTACAATGCCAACAATGCAACATCAATTATTATTTTAATCAAACTACGAACCTAGTGTTATATCTGCATCCAACATTGATCTTCCATAATGTATATTTATTGCAGCTATATGGAATGCAGACACCCTTGGCATCAAGGCTTTGAAACATCAATGCTGGCACCCGAAGTGACAAAATTGTGCCTTGTCCTTCCAAACCTAGACCCTGAAATGTCTAACACTACCTTAGTATGCTGGATGATATCTCTCTATCAACCGCAGCTATCTATAATTTGTAGACACAGCTTGCTAAGGAAAATCGCTGCACTATATAGGTTGCTTGATAATATTAATAGCTCCTCTTCAAACATTGATTTCAAATGCAATACTTGATCATCATTCATTGCAAGCTCGGTTATTGATTATAGCCACTGATAAAGGCACAATTCACCAGCCTGATGCTGATTCAAAGTGCATATAAGTCATGCAAGAATTTACAATTCCTACAGATTGATACCTCTTCAAACCCTTGCCACGTCTCAATACCAACAACAAGAAAATTCACAAGTGTGAGGAATGATGATTTCCTCCAAAAAAACAATATATATTTCCCTCAAACACATCGAGCCAGAGGCTTTAGCAAGACTCTTCACATAACTTGAATTAGCTTGACGTTGCAAAAACATAGGCTTTTCAAACATTTGAGATAATATAAAATATTATGTCCTCTCTCCTAAAGTTGGTGCCATATAATAAGCTCTTTAATGAGCAATTAGTGACTTGGCTATAATATAAAGTTTCAACTTTATAATTAATTGAGACTTAATTAATTATCATCAATACATTAAACATTTCAACTATTAAGTAACCAAGCCAACACCAAGTGTCCTGACATGCCCATCACCAAACCACCCTGCTGCAACTAACATCTCACCAAGAATGGACTTACTATGAATAGTAAGTACTCCAATTTTAAATCAATGATGAAGACAAAATCATGACCCCGAAGGAAGATAACACTGTGAAAGCGACATGCCACCAACATTGAGATCAATTGACCTAACGACTTACTATAAATAGTAAGTCCTAAACTAGAAGCTCTGTCGATGACCCCCGCTAGACTGAAAATATATTCTCTGGCTCGACCACTAAGACCTTCTAACCCTCTGATTAGCCTACGAAGGTCATTGATAGGCTAATCTAGACTGCAACCCAAGGTGATCTAAAATGGGGACATTACAACTTCCCTAATTCCGAGTTTATAGTTGATATTGACAACATTATGAATGAGCATAGTGATTTTATGGGTGTTACTCTTAGTGGTTCAACCACTTGTGAATTACTTTTGGGTGTTAAGGAAGACATCTACATTGCAAATTTAATGTTGGCACCTAATTCTTATGACTGTACAACTTCTTATTGGTTGGCATTAGAGCCAAATGACATGGGTTATTTAGTGACAGGTGGCTGTCCTACATGGCTGTTCACTACATTTTCAGAGTTGTGTGGATCTACATCGACCTTTGGTATGCATTGGAGTGTGGGAACATGATTACTTGAAGGGTAGTCCTTATGAGATGGTTCTTCTACATTTGTTTTAGTTAGATGACATCATGTATGTTGTTGGTCCGAGTTATGACAATAGGGTTTGGTGGCCATTTGTGTTGGTTTCTTGGCATGTGGGGATTCATTTTCACATTGCCTTGATGTTTTATATACATGGATGGTTACTTTATGGTGATTGGTTGAGGTACTTCTACATCTCATACAACTGGTTCTATATTTTGATTTGTGATCTGCATATTGTCATAGATGATGCATTGTTTATTATGGGTCTTGATGAGTTACTTCATAACTTTTGGCATAATGTTATTATTATTAGAGTAGCGCAACGGATCGGTGGAACAACAGTCCTGAGGTTGATATGGGATCCAGGCATTTGGTTTCAGCAAGCAAGTGCAGATTGCTTGAGGGCAAGCAATCCTAGGAAGGGAGGACTGTAATGTCCCTTCCTTAAGTAGTTCAGACTATAGTAGAGGTTGGCCTATAATCAGTGGTTCTCGTAGGTCAATATAGTGGTTAAAGGACCCAACTAGGAGTTGTGGAGATTAGTAGCGAGCTTTATAAGACGTTTTGGACAATCTGAGATAGTTTCCTATTTTTCAGGAGGGGTTCCTATTTTTAGGGATTGACTAGGAGTTGATCGGAATGCATCAGGAGACCTCAGGGATCATTTTGGAGGCTTTGGTTGTAGTTCCTATCTTTTAGGGATGATCTCTAATTTTTAGGAGGGGACTGTCAGTTTGCCTTCTATATTTAGACATCATTGAGATGGTAAGTGTATCATTAGTTTTAAGTTTGGGATGGCCGGGTGATGGAGTTTGAATAAAAATTAAGTATTAAAGTATTGGCTTTAATATTTAATAAAATAAAATAAAGTGATTAATAATGTCAATTTATAATAAATTATTAAAGTAATAAAAGGATCCCATGTCCTAGGGGGATAATGTTTTTTTAAAAAGGGGGGCATTAAGGGGTATTAACACATGAATAAAAAATAAACTTAATTAAATAAAGTGGAAACCCTAAAAGAGAAAATTAGGGTTTGAAGTCAATAAGATAGCATGAGGAGGCATCATTCCATTATTATGAGATCAATTTTTAGGATTCTTTCATAGAGCAGCTCTTGCTAGGTATTTTCTGAAGACAAAAACCTTTGGAGATGTGAATTGGATGAAAACCTAGTTCACCATTGAGGGGAATCTATACAAGGTTTCCATATGTGCTAGAGTGGATGATTTACAAGCAGATTTCATAGGTTTTCTTACAGCAATAAGGTTTCTAGGGTTTTGTGAATTCAGATAAGAATTATTTAATAAATAAGGATGCAACTTGGAGATCGATTAGGCACTGTTTGATAATATTTTGGCATGGTTTTGATGAGGGTTTTGGGAGCAGATCATAAGTACGTATTGCAGGCTAAAAAATCAGAATTTTGCATTGTGGGTTTCTCTTTATTTCCACTTTGGAAGGTGTTGGTTCCCAAAACCGCAAATTGAAAATCCAAGAGCCTGTCAATTCTCCAATAGGATTCCAAATCAGTTTTGACCAACGAATGAGAATAATCCAAATTCTCCTGTACTTTAGGCTTCGCTACACCTAGGCGGGTAGACCTTCACCTCTAACCTGATCACCTTATTCAAGGCTTTTCTATAGCGAATTTAAGCTTGTGAGTTCTTTGGTTGGAAAAATCCTCGAACTCGATCAATATCAAGTATTGTGAATGCTTGAAATGATTGTATGTTTATGTAAGGTTTTTTAATAATGGATTTGATGCTTGCAAGAAGGAAGTATATAGATTTATGACTTCAATTAATAACTCCAATAATTATATTCCAATGATTTTAAATGACTAGTGCCTTTATTTATTTGGGCGATAGAGTCAACTATAACAAGGATTATTACATACAACTTTATGAGACAATATTTATCAAAAATATCATCAATTACTCCTCAGCTCTGCAAAAGGCAAATCTTATATGCAATTCTCTGTTAGTCCAAAAGGAATTTAACTTCTCTAGTTGGAAGTTCGATTAGACAGAGATAAGGAAACACATATATACTTCACACTATCTTGATTGTCGAACAAAGAATGCAGGAAAATATCCAATGCAAAAATAAAGCACGTCAGAATAATCCAATAATCTCTTTATTGATTATAAAGGACAAATCCACATGCCAGTTGTAATCTCTTTGCCTTGAAAATAAACAAAAGGGGCTTTTTATTTATTATTACTCAGTTACTGGTGCGTCCACCTAGCCCTGGGATGCGGGAGCGGATGTTGGAGTGGTGCGCACAGGATGTGTAGTTTGCTGTAGAAAAACCAAGAAAGAATAGAACATAACTGGTTTGCTCTTGCCAGTCACGTCAGTAGCCACCATGCCACCTCGTCCAGCACTTCACACTGCTCCGTTTCACCCAGCGTGACACTGTTCGGTCTAACATTTCATTGACTTATAATGACATACGATAATATTCGATTCACATTATAATAGACATTAATATTAATAATGATATTAATATAACAATATTAATATTATTATTTATTATTATTTTATCTCTATAATATTATATCTGATATAATCAATATTATATATTATATTAATATTAACAATAATTATGTCAAATATTATTATATTGATATATTTATTATTATTATTAATATAATTATATATTATATTAATTTTATCCCCTATCTGATCGAAGCTACTATAATTAACAACTCTTGAGAAGAGAGTAGAGTTGAATGATCGATATTGTTATTGCATGGTCACGGAGATAACTAATATATTATGTCTAATTGATATATTAATAATTAAAACATTACAAACATTATGTCTAAATGATATATTAATAATTAAAACAGTACAAACATAATATATTAATATTTATTAACATATATTAAAACATTACAAACATCAAATATTATTTTAATCAAATATATTATGTCTAACACAAAGATATATATATATATATATATCTAAGAAATGCACCCAAACGCATCTGCATCCCCTAAAAAAAAAATTTTGTGCATCCTGCATCCGCATCCGAATCCGCACCCGAATCGGTAACTTAGTATTATTAAAATATAATATTGGAATTTATATTACAAAGTCGTGCTTTAAGCTCCTTATTCCTCCTTACAAATATTCTTCTTCTAATTGCTTCTTCCGAATGTCTCTCTACATTTTACATTATGTATATATATGTGTTTGAGTGGCTTTCACACCTCTTTAGGGTGAAAAGACACAAACCTTATTACAAATTATTTTGAAAAACAATAAACTAACTAAAAAATAACTATCGAACTTTCGGATTTGGGTCTGGTCGAAATACCAAAACACCTCGTAGAAAGCTAAGATTTTTACTGGAGATAGGAAATTTGATTTCCTGAACTAGGTCGTTTTTATATTTTTAAAATGCAACCATCTTCAAGCTTTGTCGGCATCATCTTTGCAGCAGGTCGAAATTCCAGCATTTTCTGAAGGCTTCGATTAGTTAGTTCTATTTATTTGTCATAAAGCTTCCTTCCTTTGATTTTTTTAGTATGGAGAAACTTTCTTATTGATAATGGATTTGGACTCTCAAAATTTAGGGTGCCACCGGAAGGTACGGCCAGCTTGAAGGTCAAATCGTGCCACTTTAGAAGAGGGTTTCATTCAATATTGAGGTCGATTTGGTATCATTTGCATAATCAGACTTTGTATCAGATTTCAAAGGATTCAATCCATCAAGGGTTTCATCATTTATCATCTCTATACATAGTGCTGATCATAAGGATGAGTTGGTGGCAAGCTTTGAAGGTTTGGCATCTCAAATCAGCTTTTACCAGCCATCACATTAGTCGGATAACAGACCTGCTTACCTCAGTTGGAAGCTCATATCATCTCCAATTAAGTTTCAACATCATCTACAATGAAGGGCGATCATTCCGGGTATGCTGTGCATGTTTTGTGAATGCAAATCTTTAATTTGGATTAAGTTTGTAACTGCTGTCACAGTCTGAAACTTTCATATCAGACCTGTTATGAGTTGCAATCAGACCTGGTTTCTATTAATAAAGGCATAATTGGATATGTGTTTATGCAGTCATTTGTTTATCATTTTTCTACGTTTGTTAGTGTATTGGCATTAAGAAACTTTCAATAAACATCAGAAAATATTCATACACTCAGAAATCAGAACTGTAACACTTTTCATGCCAAGTGTTTGACAAAATGTTAAGCAATCAAAAGTGTAAATTTTAAGTCAGATTTGAGTAATGATATTTCATGGTTGCACCATGAATAAGGGTGCTACTAGTGCTTTGTATAAATTCATAGAAACTCTGATTGATTCCAAAGATGCAACCTTCATCCAAAACATTCACAATGAAGAGATAACTGAACCGCCAATCAATACTAAGTCTTCAGTAGTGGGAAAATCAAGATATTTCATAAGGAAACTACCCTAAAGATAATGGTACAACTCACTGAATTTGGGATTCCTATGAAACCCATCTAAGCAATGATGCAAACGGTGAATGAAATTCAGAAACTACATATATTCCAATAATCCTAAATGTGTAGATAGCCCTCCTCAAACTAGAGTACCATACAGTCTCATATAGCATTGGATGATACACAGTAAAAGAGGATACAAAATAGCATTTCATGTTTGTGAGTCTTGCTCCTCTCATTTATTTACATCAATCACGAAACTTGTAATCTCTAACTTTGCATTTGTCTTAGAAACCTGGTAAGGAGAGGTTTCTTTGTTTTCTTCTTGTAGTGTGCAGCAAATGCACTCTCATATTGTCCAGAATTGGACTCTACCAACTGTGGTTATCTCTATTTTTTTAAACAAATATGAACATACTTTTTAAATGTGAATGTTTGATTCTCTGCCAAGAAATCCAAGGACTGTATAAGATTTCAAATGAAGGTGGCAAACTTATAATGATTAGAACCCTACCATCTTCATTGACCTTTTTATTGAGAGCTGATATCTTATATGTTTCATTCAAAGAAGATCCTCAGACAAAGACCCACCTGCACTCAACTGCGTAGAAATGAACAAATTTCTCAAATACAGAACATGACCTTTTTCTGAAGTCTGACATTTGTTTTTGAGAATTTCCCATAAATTAACAGCAAAAAATGTATTCTGGACTTCAGGGATCATGTCATAAGTGACAGAGTTTCAACAGTACGGCTTCTTTATGATGGCTGTCAAAATCAGCAATATTTGAATCTGTTTTGGTTTCTTTTTGGAGGAATATTTTATCTCAGTTTCTTTACTTAGCTATGGTAAACATTTGTGACTCCATACATTAAAATTTTGGCTGCTTAACTTTAAAACTTTGAGGCAAAACTGTATTTTGTATGTTGGCCATTGCTAGGGTTTCAACTAGGATTTACAGTAAAAATTCCAGATCTGGAATAATTTTAACACAGCAAACAATGCAATGCAGGGGTTGTAACTTTTCACATAATTTTGCTTAATTAACCAGAATATTGAATTGGTTTTTCAGATTCAAACACAGAGAGTGCAAAAAATTGTACTTGTATCTTCTAAGTCCTACTGTTATGTACTGTTTCCATGTAGCCAATGTGTTTGACGAATTTCTGCCTGCAGATATTTGCCTTGTTTTGACTGATTGCTACTGCCTATCTGTAATTTGCAGCCCTGAATTTATTTTGAAATTGTTTGCAAGTTTTGTAAACCAATGTAAACTATTGCTGATTGTTTTATTTTTCAGATTTCATTCATAATCTCATTGCAGCAACATTTAAGAAAGAACATTTAGCGCATAGCATAATTAAAGTGCAGGTGCTTGGAATCATCAAGATATGTGTTATCTCATATTATGTTACATAACACCCAAAAGTAGGTTTATTAGAGAAGTTACAGAGCTGTAAAAAGGCAGATTTTGACTTGATATTAACAACTAGCAACACTCCGAAACATGTGGATCTGGTTTTTGCTCCAAGCCAAGGGTAAAAGGAAAATCTGAGCCAACTCCAGCAAACACCAGCTCTTCCATTTCTCAAACTCGAAGAGCAGATTGCATTGACTTCTAATACCTTAAGTCACAAGGTTCAATTTCGAATTCGAGTTCGGCAACAATAACATTTGGAAAAAAATTCGACTAGGTAAAAAATTCAGAAAAAAATTCGAAATTAAATTTGCCTTATCTATATTTAATTTTTTTAAATATAATTAATATTTTCACAAAATAATTAAATAAAATAAAATTTAGCATTTGTAAACAACAATTTATAAACAAATATTAATTAAAAATTAAAAACAATTTAAACAGTTTATATATATATATATATATTTTGGTGTTTATATTTATATTATTAAACATATTAATTCATAATAGCATAATTTTACATATAATATGAGATAATATAATAAAATTCTATTTTCTTTAATTTAATATAGTAGTTTTAAAAATGAAATTTACTAAGTAGAGAATTAAATATAACATTTTTAACCTTATAAAAAATAAATATATATTTTAATAAATAAAACATTTTTTAATATAATTAATTTATAATTTGTAACATATATTAATAAATATAGTTATAAACTATATTGAAATTTTATAGATAAAAAGACCTTATAAAAAACAAATAAAAACAAATAGATAAGGAAAAAATTCGATCGACTCCTCTGCTGGTCTGTTCACCCGTTCGTCGCGGAAATTATCAGGTAACCAAAAATTGTGTCGGAAATGATCAGCGGAAATTGTGTCAGGAAGTGAGCAGGGAAGATTGACATGCGTTTTTAGAGCCGCAAGCAGCGTAATTAAAAAACGGGTTGAACATTGTAGAAAATATTTTTGAAAACCCTTAAACATCAGTTTAAAAAAATATATTTCAATGGAAAAAGCTGATGCATTTTTCCAGATGAATAAAGCCCGAATTTTCACGAATTTTATAGAAATTTTTGAACTTTGCTAAAATTCGAATTTCAACCATGAAATTCGACGAATTTTACTGAGTAATACCTTCTAATTTTCCGAAAACTCTTTCAAAAACTCTGCTACAGAAGTCCAAATGCCCATAAGCATCAAGAGCGATTGACCAAATTAAACCAGTAACCACTAACACCTTAAAATTTGAACCAGACCTGATTAGAACCCCTGGACGCCCTCAAAGGAATATTTCTTGTTGTCACAATGGCAGAAATATCCCTGTAGACTCCCCACGTGCCAAATAAGGGCTAGGTGTTACCTTCTGAGAGAGGGCAATTTCAGTTTAAAATTAAATGAGCACCAAACAATGCAAACAACAAATGGAAATGCATCGTCAAACAGCTAGGAATCCACTGAACCAGTACCCAGAATGAGATAAAACTTATTTCGAAGATATGAGCAAAATGATACTTCTCTTTGTGGTTGGAATGGTATGGCCAGCACTGGAAAATATCACCAAAACAGCTCTTATAATTAGCATAAATCACATCAAAGCATGAAACTCAAATCAAAACACTACATGAATATCCATTTACATCAAACCCTTATCACCAGACTTCAAGCAAATCACTGAAAACTCAAACTGAAAGCAACAATCAACTAGGGTGGGTTTTGCACCACCAAAACCAGACTACCTGAAGAGGGTTTTCATCCTCAGCAATCCAAAAAAGAACTCTCCAAATTCATTTCAACAACATCTTGTTGTGTGCACAAGCAAAATGCACGAATGAGATTAAATCTCCAATTTATAGAGCTGGAGGGAAATTAGGGAGCTCAACTTAAAAATATTATATTTCCCTCAGAAGACCCTCAATATATCTTTTAAAACCACTTAATGTCTCCCCCTCTTGCCTAGGTACCCACCTTTTTGGAGACATACAATATAAATATTTATCACTTAGGTTATAAAGTTACTTTTTCAATGGCTTAAGTGAGAAATATAAAACATTATTTTATCACCTTAGAAACTTCACCAAGGCACTGAAATTGAGAACACTTAACACACATTCAAAGAGCAAATTGAAACTGAGACCAAGTGCCCAAAATAGCTCTTACTAAAAATACTAAATAGCATATGCCAAAATAGAAATGCGGTCAAAACACACTGAAACTGTAATCTCAGGCTCTCCATAGAACTCTGAGTCCTCTAACCAACTCCAAATAGCCTATGGAACCTGGGAATAGGCTAATAGAAAGCACGACTGACTAGGAGCAAAAAGGGGATGTTACACTATTTGCCCTTGAACACCTTGAATAGGATCGGCCCTTCAAGACAGTTTTCCCTTTAGTTGGCCTATATACTCAGCAATTAGCTAATTTACTGGTTTGGATGCAGGGACGGATGCCATTATGAGAACCCAGTACGTGGATGTGTGAAATTTTTTTTTGGGGTTAGGATGCGTTTGGGTGTGTGTGTATGCACAAAAAAATTAAAGAAATATACAGAATTGTAAAACTAAATCATTTGATAGGATGATACATCATCATTGATCAATGTCAAATGCCCAAGATAAATATTAAATGCCAATTGATAGTTCGAAAATATGCAAATAAGCCATATCCACAGACGCATCCGCATCCAGACACATCCGCAGACACTTCCGCATTTAGACGCATCTGCATCAGCATCCAGACTGCAAGAGGCGTATTCTGCAACGTAGGCAATTAGTGTCAAATTTATGAGTCGGCATGCACAGCATGTGCTATGTCAGTTGTCAGCCCTGTACACAATTGTTAGTGTACAACAATTACTATGATGGTCCCTCACACAATGTTCACTGCTCAAGGCGACAACACAGCTTTTAGCTTTACACACCAATTTTAGGTGCCGTTCAACAACATTTTTGATAGGACAGTTAGGTCTAGGTTTGGTCATTCAACAACCAGTACTTTCTTCCCTAAATGAATTGGTTTAGCATACTCTTTCGTAGGGCATCTTGGTGTTGATTCCAAACTTTAAGATTGAATGCATAGAGTTTGAGACAATTGTATGGTATGCACTTTAATGTGTGTATGTCTTTATTTATTATAGGACAAGGAAGTCACACTAGTGGTTTTGACACTTGTATTAAATATTGGATGAGGAAGTTACACTGGTTATTATAACTTTAATGTGTAAGCTACCTTTTAAAGACAACTACTGTTGGTGTTGTTACATCAGTAACATAAGTAATCAATGCCTCTGCATACAAGTATAGTCTAACTTTATATTATATCAAATGATGATTGGATTCTCTGTTTTGAAGGTTAATTGGGCTACTTAGTGGTACACATGGTATTTCTTTTTGGGAATGTTTAAGGTGCTCTTGTAAGAATCTCTGAATCACCAAATATCAATCATCTTAATGTACCTAAGTACACATTGTTCTTTGTATTTGTGATATTGTTGCCAAAGCAATTTGGCAATGTTTAACAGTTTGAAAACATAAAATAACTTAAATTAGCATTAAACATGCAAAACAAACAAAAGACTGTTTAGTATAGTCAAGGATGGCTATGAAATATTCAAGTTAGAGATCTTTATCATCATTGAGCTTTGTAAAGAGTAGATGTTAAACTAATTAGATTTGATTGATAGGGTTACTAGACTATAATCTATTCATAGACCTATTAGAACTATATATTCTTGATCATTGACATGGCAAAACATTGTTATCTTCTCTTAAGATTTTGTGTCTCTGTACCATGTCATTATATATATGCCACAAACGTATACATTATGTTACAATTTAGGCATTTCTTTTCTTTATTGTGGTGGAATTTCTTGTTATTCTGTATTTCATATTAGCAGTTCTCTGTAGCTTTTTTTAAATAGTCAGTATCTCTTTGTATTTACAGCATTTTTGGTATTTCTCATATATTTAGGAAATGGGTCTCTTTATGTGATAATTATGGTTATGATATAGAACATTAAACTATTTTTATTGGGACAATTCTTTTATATTGATTTCTAGCATCTAGGACTTCGAAGAACTAAAAGGTGAACATGAAATGATCACGGATGGGAGTGGTTACATGCTTTCCATTTTTTTCTATATTTCATTCTGCTTTTTTCTTACACTGTTCACCTAATATGAGTTTTCTCTTCATTCAATTGCTCTGTTTTTTTTCCCAGAAGTCCAAAAGTAGATGTTTTGGTAATGTTCTAAACAAATGTTAGATGATTTATAATTCTGAAGAATCAGTTGATGGATATAAATATATGGAATTTTAATATGGTCAATGCAGATTCTATTATCACAGTGCCCTTCGGTGGTTTCCCCATTTTGGGTAAGGGTTCAATTTATCTGTTTTATTATTATGGTCTGTTTGATTCAGTATTTGGATTTCATTGTTATCCTTATTGGAGATGATAAATTGATATTATCTTTCTCAGGCTTTTGCAGAATACTTCTACCATAAGTTGAATCATTTTGGTTTATATTTCCTAATTTAATAGGTGCTCTTGCCTCTATTTTGATTTGTGTAGTTTATTCGTACTAAGGTTAGCTGTTACAATCATTTTGTGTGATCCATCAATTCTAAATATTAGGAATTACAACTTGTTATTAAAAGATGCAAGGAGGCTTAGCTAAATTCTTGGTATTCTATTTCTCAGCTTTTGTATCAAAGTATTTTTTTGGTTATTAATTCTGTCCAAGCTTTGTTAAAGAAAAGATATTGTATATGGTTGTCAATACTTTTGGGATCATAGGAAATATATCATTTCACTAAGAATGTTTGGCCGACATAGAAATGGAATTATAATAAAAATTAACTTGTTACTTGCGACTTAACAATAAACAATCATTAAGGCATGGCACTAATGTAACACGTAATTATAAGAATGTTACTGTTATGGTCCTTAACAGATCATGCAGTACATGACTCGACAACTAGTTCAATAGTTGATTATAACTAATCTTTTAATTGCAACACAGCGCAACCAAGAGTATCTATCAAGTTCGTGATAGATCCCGCATATCCAAACAATGTAAGGGTCATGGATTATAGCGATAATGCAGTACCGTGATACCATCTATAGCTTTAGAAATACTCATGTTTCAAGTAACCATAAAGATTTTACCATAGAATGTTCGTATCAAATGTATCTTAATTCCATTGTTAAATAAACTAGTCAAGTCAGATTTATATTCAGGTCATCCAAATAAAATGGAACATCCCAATCTATGATATTTCTCTTCAAGCTAAACCTATGGCACCCAAGGTCCGAAAGAAATATTTCTCTTAAAGTCATGCCCTACGATACTAGATGTTAAGGACTAGCTTTGCAGTCCTGAAACAAAGAAAACTAAGACAGAATATTGTAGAGTTAGTATGAATGCAACCTGTTCAAACAGTGTAGAGACAAGTTTGATATAAGTGTTATCGTTCTACATACTAGTAAGAAAAGTACATTAGTAAATGCATAGTTGCAGACTTGGACTTGGAGAGTACTTGGCAAGCCCAAAATCTTCAACTTAGCAAATACTCAACAAAAACTCGGCAAAAACTCGGCAATCTAGAAAGTACTAAAAACTAAAATCTCCTAAATAGACATTTTTTTGTAAAGTTCAATTACAAAATGTATTTCAAATTGAAAATTGACATCTTGAAAGAGAAAAAACATGGTTTTATAACAAAAGCAACACGTGAAAAATGCACTTTAACTAGTGTTATACCTGCATCGACACTTTTACCCACATTTTTTTGTGCCTATAAAAACGCGGGAGTTAAACTTGTGAAGACTCGCCCAGCACAAAAAATAGAGAGTACTCAGAGAGTTTGCAATCCATGAGTAAATGAATGATTACCTTTATATAGTATGATGAACTTTCATAACCTACACAAGTTGAGTTACCATCTAGGACTTAAACTAACACTTCCCATAGGCTGCTGGGCTTCTCTGCCACTGAGCAATTGATTCTTTATGTGTTGTAAAATGTAGACTATTTCCAAAATCCCCCTTCAATTCATGTTTCTATTCTTGGAGTTCATATTTTGGTTGAAATATCATGACAAAATTTCTATGAATCAGCTATAACTCAATCCTAGAGCCTCCCTTAGGCTGCTGGGCTGCCATACCACTGAGCTATTGGCTCTCTGTGTGGTTTAAAATGTGAATTGTTTTCAACAATGGCCAACAACTCTGCTACCCCTATCATTTCTTATGTTTATGAATTGTATTGACTTGTTTTAATTTCTCCATTGTAGATGCTATTGTTATATCTGATAAGACTCAGATTTGCATGCCAGAGGCCATATGCATCATTGACTTTGATAATTAATGAAGACACCGCATGCATTGATTTTGTTGTGTTCCTATGATGTGATGATGACATTGTTTGAATTCATATAGAGTAGGTTCTTGTTTGTATAACTGTTCTCTTCTATTCATGCCCACAAATAATACATGTATTAAAAATTATTAGATTCAACATTGGAAACACAAGGAGACAAATTTTGAGGGCATGCTATATGACATCCATTGAAACCATCCCATAGTTCATATTTCCAGACCATAATCTACAATAGAAAATTGGGCTCTTATTAAGAAAGAAAAAATTATAATCTATGTGTATGAAAATTAATTACATTCATCAAGAATGCAGCATCATATGACTAGCATTTCTAGAATTTCATCATGGTCCCTCAGAGATGTTAGGGAGATGTTGAGAATCATCTTTTGTTGAAAAATCTCATAATCATCTCCAATGAATTTTGTGAACAGGTAAGACAATGACAAATGCACATGTCAGCTCATACATAAGATGTTAAGAAAACTAAAAGAAATGGGAAAGGAGGGTGATCAAGCCAACCTGAAATTGTTATAACTATGTATTATTTTGTATGGGAAAATGAAAAGAAAAAAAGCCAAACAACCTTTTAGTAGAATGTAATGGGCTGCCTTTTTCGGTTATTTTTAATGTCTATTTCTTCTCAGGAATTTTGTCAAACAGTTGGCTTGCAACTAATTTCTTTAAAGTTACCAGTCTGTTGCTGTTTAGTGGCTCCTTAAGTTTGTTTGTGCTTTTTAAGAAATGCAAAATAGGATGCAACATAGAAATGATATACTAGCAAGAACCAATAGAGCATAACACTAGAAGTGATTACTTCAATCATATTTTATTCAATAGATAGCTAATGTCAATGAACATTTTTTCAGCTAATCAGAGATTGCAAATACAACAACTACCATTCCCTTCTCATTTAAGCTCAGCACATTATGACAGCTATATATTCAATAACAATCCATACCCATTACTCGGAAGAGTAAGTTGTAGCTACAGCTGTGTTAATAATTCTGGAAATGCTACAGTAACCTGCTGCTACAATAACTTGCACTGCTACAGTAATTCGCTGCTACAGTAACCCACTGCTAGAGCAACTCGTTGCTACAGTAACCCGTTGCTATAGTCAAACGGGCAGCAATAATAATGTCTCACAGCTGGGCTACGCAACTCCAACGATTCTTCTAGGCAACTGGATAATGGCGACTCAACCACAACTTCTGATTTAACTTGAAGCTCAAGAAACAAATCTCAAGACCATATCTTTCAATGGCGTCAAGATTGATAGCATAAAGGGTTGACATCCTCCAAGCCCTGTGAATAATCTCCGCAAATTCTCCAATTTCATATGATATCCAAGCATACCAAAATGAGAGCCTTCACCTCCTTTAAACACTTTTCTCAGCCCCTTTTCATTTCATCTTCTCAATGTGGGATAAATAACTTCTTATAAAATAACATTTCCCACTTAAAGAATAAAAAGTACTTTTAAATAATAAAGTGACTTTAATAAAATGTACTTTAATATATTTGTCACTTTATTAAATAAACTACTTAAATCTTCATGCATTAAAATAAAATAGCAATTGAGCTCAAAATCCTTTGTGTGATAGCTTGTTGGAAAGAGCTTGACGAAATCTACCATGCCTCCATATTAAAAAAATGAAAGCTTCGAGTCCTTGTTGACTTACTAAAAATAGTAAGGTCTTTCACAACCCTTTTAAATAATAAAGTGACTTTAATAAAATGGACTTTTATATATTCGTCACTTTATTAAATAAACTATTTAAATCTTCAGGCATTAAAATAAAATAGCAATCGAGCTCAGAATCCTTTGTGTGATAGCTCATTGGAAAGAGGTTGAGGAAATCTACCATGCCCCCATATTAAAAAAATGAAAGCTCCGAGTCCTTGTTGACTTACTAAAAATAGCAAGGTCTTTCATAACTCCATCAAATGAACTCCATTTGGTCCGAAACTGAATTTGACTAGGCCAAATAATCTCAGGATCCCTCTAAAGTCCTAGTTAGCCCTTGGGTTCATGATGGAATGGGCTAACAACAAGTCATGTCATGATTGGCTAGAAAGGGGACATTATAGTCTGGCCCCTTGAAATTGCTTTTTCTCAAACAATCTTATCTTTGGATGTTGCGAGATGTCCTCACTCTCCCATGTAGCATCCTCAATCGGTAGATTCCTCCACCGCACCAAGTACTCTCTGATTGTCCTCCTTCGAAGCATACGCTCTCTGGTATCCAAGATAGCCTCGGGAACCAAAACTAACTTCCCCTCATCATCGAGAGGAGGTAACTTTGCTGAAGGCACCACATTGTGTCCCAATGCCTTTTTGAGGTGTGAAATTTGGAATACATTATGTATTTTATTGTCCGTTGGCAACTCCAACTCATAGGCCACTTCCCCTACTCTCCTGATCACTTTGAAAGGCCCATAGTATCGTGACTTCAACTTTTCTGCACCACTCTTAAGAGAGGATTGGCGATATGGATGCAACATTAGATAAACCATATCACCCACCTCAAATGATCATTCTACTCTATGCTGATCTGCATACTATTTCTGTTGGTTCTGAGCCTTCTACATATTTTCTTTCAAAGACCTCATGATATCCTGATTCTCCTACAAAAGATCCCTTGCCCTAGGCACCCTACTATTGCTAAACAATATGTCCAAAAAACTGGGAGCATCATACCCTAGAGGGCCACAAATGGTGTCATCTGAATAGACATGTGATACGTAGTGTTGTAGCACTATTCACCAAGGTGCAACCATTTCACCCATGCCTTCTGTTGCCTTGCTATATAATTATGGAGATATCCATCAACCCATTTATTAACTATTTTAGCCTAACCATCGGTTTGAGGGTGGTAGCTAGTGCTTGGGGTAAGCTTTGTCTCACACAACTTGAAGAGCTCCTACCAGAAAAGACTCATAAACTTGCTATCCTGATCACTGACTATGGTCAGTGGCAATCCATGTAACCTGAATATCTCCCTGAAAAATAACTCTACTACCTGTACTGCAGTATATTTGGATGCAACGACAAAGAAGTGTGCAAACTTAGTTAATCGGTCTACCACCACATAAATGCAATCCTTGCCTTGGACCTTAGGTAGGCCTATGATAAAGTCCATCGACACACTTTTCCCACTTCTTCTTCGGAATGGGTAGGGGCTGCAACAAACCACCTAGGAATGAGTGCTTGTGTTTATTTTGCTGGCACACTGGGAACTCTCTCGCATATTGTAACACATCTGCTTTGAGCCCCTTCCACGTGAAGCGCTCTCTCACCCGTCTGTAAGTTTTGAAGTACCCCTGATGTCCTGCCATAGGTGAGTCATGAAAAGCTCTCAAAATCTTCTGCTTAATAGTAGATCTTGGCACCAATAAAATCCTAACCTTGTAGATGATCAAGTCATTTACCACTGGATACCTCTCATCTTGCATAGTGCCATCAATAATACTCGTAGCCCACTTGTCCTTTGCATACTCCGTAGAGGTCAACTCTCTCCAATCATCTTATATCACTCCTAAAGCACATAAGTGAGGCCTCTGAGATAAGGCGTCAACAACAATGTTTTTCTTCCCTTTGACGAAGACTATGTCAAAGTCATAAGCCTGCAATTTGCTAACCCATTTCTGCTGCCTGTCATTTAAATCTTTTTGCCTAAGGAAATGTTTTAGATTGTTGTGATCAGTTTTAACTGTGAATTTGCTTCCCACCAAATATTGTCTGAATTCAGCCAAGGCATGCATAATGGCTAACATTTTCTTGTCGTATATGCTGTAACTCCTCTTGGAACCTCTCAACTTATTTCTCTCAAATGTGATAGGGTGCTTATCCTGCATTAAGACTGCCCCAACACCTTCTCCTGAGGCATCACAGTGTAGCTCGAATGGTCTCTTGAAATCTAGAATGGCTAAAACTGGGCAAGTGCTCATCAATTCCTTAAACTTGTCAAAACACTACTGAGCTCTGTCTGTCCACTCAAAAGCATCCTTCCGAGTCAAATGTGTGAGAGGAGCTGTCGACTGTGAATACCCTGTCATGAAATGGCGGTAGAACCCACAAAGACCCATAAAACCCTTGAGATATGAAAAACTCCTGGGTGACGACCAATCCATGATTGCTCGAATTTTATCTGAATCCACACGAACACCCTCAACACTGATAATGTGTCCCAAGTATAACAGCTCAGTCATCCCAAATTCACATTTTGGCATCTTAGCATATAGGGACTCCTGCTCTAGGGTGCTCAACACAATATCAATATGTTTCAGATGCTCCTCCCAAGTCCCGCTGTAAATAAGTATATCATCAAAGAATATCATTCTCTACATCATCTTTTCGGACTCGAATCTAATGATGACTGGATCTCAAGTCTATCTTAGAGAAATAACAAGCTCCATGTAGTTCATCTATGCAGGGACTCAGGAATCGGTTCTTGATGGCCTTCTTATTCAATTCCCTGTTATCTATGCACATCCGAAAGGTCCTATCCTTCTTCTTGACCAAAACCACTGCTGAAGCGAATGGACTCATATTGGGTCTAACGTGTCCCATCTTGAGGAGCTCCTTGATAGCCTTTTTGATCCCATCTTTATACCTCTTCGGATGCCTGTAGGGAGTAATGATCATTGGTTTAGATCCCTCCGCGAGCTCTATCACATGTTCAATTCCTCTATCCAGTGGTTTGTTTGGTGGTATATCTCCAAACACTTTGGTGTGTTTGGTCAACAATTCCTAAATTTGCGGAGGGTACTCATGCTTCTGCTATTCTGTGACATTTGGTATTGCCAAGATCTCTACTGCCCATTGCACCTAATCATGTTGTACTAACCTCTCCATCCACTTGAGTGATACCACTTTAAGTCCACCATCTGATAAAGTTCTAAGTACCACTTTCTTGCCCTTGTGCTCAAAATGTAACTCCATTTTATCTAAGTTAAAAGTGAATTCATGGAGAGACTTCATCCAGGTCATGCCAAGAATGATATCATAATCTTCCATGTTGACTACATAAAACTTTCCCACCATGTCATAGTCTCCCATCCGCATATGTAGATCCGTAATCATACGAGTGCTTTGTAACTTATGTCCGCTAGCCACTATAACTCTGAAGCCCCCATGCCCCTTAGTCTAAAGTCTTGTCCTCTTGACTAGTCTCTATGAAATAAAATTGTGGGTAGCACCTGTATCCACCAACGTAATAACTCACTGCCCCTATATTACACTTCTCACCCTAAAGGTTATTTCTTGCCCATCACCTGAGAGACGTGCAATAGTTTTCCCATCACCTGATTCTTCTCTTGCGGTATTTTCCTCATCGCTAACCTCAGAATCAGATTGCTGTTCTGCATCTTCAGATGCTGACTCTTCAGCTGAAGAATACTCAATATGTGCTGCCTTTGATTTTACTGGACATTTGTGTGAAAGATCCCAAGGCTCCCTACAATGAAAACATAGTTTCCTTTTCAATTCATTTGGCTGATCATTGTCCAATCTTTTCGTTTCAATTTTAGGTTGAGAGTCCTTTTGAAAATTTTTCTTATCCTTGGCCTTTTTAGATGAGAATCCCTTTGAATGAAACTTGTCTTTTGATGATAACAGTTCCATGTCTCTAGCCTTCTTGTAGGATTCCTGTAGTGTGGCAGTATTGAGGCCCTTAATCCTTCCCTTCAGAGGTTGTGCAAGCCCATCCATGAACAACACTAACAACCTCCTCTGTGAAATATTTGTAACCAACACTAATAATCTCTGAAAATTTGACATATAAGTATCGACTGGGCCCCACTGTTTAAGCTGTGCTAACTTTTTAAAGTGCAATTCCGGATCCTTCTTGTCAAAATGCTCAATCAAACTCTCTGTGAACTCAACATAGGAAGTAATTTGGTCATGGCCCATAGTGACCATGCCGTGATGCCACCACTCATGTACTAAGCCATCCAAATGTAGCACAACAAATTTAATGGCTTCCTTCTTCGGCATTGGGTTCAACTAGAAATACATATCAACCTTCTGCACCCAAGCTCTAGCAGTGGTCTTCCCTAAACCATCAAAGTAGGGTAATGTGAGCTTACTCACTTTCTTCTCTAGATCACCATGCTGCCCTCTATCACTTGTGCGAGGAAGATGCTTCAACCTAACATTCATATATTCTTTGAATGAGATAGTTGCTTGAAATTCCTCTCCTCCATCTTCCCAATCTCTCCTAAATTGTTCCTGGCATCCTGCAACTCAGTAATTTGTGGCTTATTTCCTTGTTGAACTGGAACTCTAGGTGGAAAGGTAGGTATGAGTGGTCTCAAACACACTGTTCTCGCTGGTCTAGGTCCTTGGCCAAAATTATCATCCACCTGTCCTCCATCACCACCGTTTTGTCCATTGTGCCCATTATTGTTTCCTCTGTTATTTTCTCCATTGTTTCCTCCATTATTACCTCCATTATCACCTCCAATATTTAAATTCATTCCCATCTGCCTTGCCATCATCTGCATCATAAGCTCCATCTGATACCTCTTCTTCTGAGCCCTCTATTCGGCCAAACGTTGTCCTTGGGCCAAAGTATCTAATAATTGTAAAAGTCTCTCCACACTAGTGTCCCTAGCATTCCTCTCTCCCATGTTGCCAGTGACCTGTTCACCTGTATCTATATGAACTTTTGGATTTCTTTGTGCTTCCTGTCCTGTATTCAATAAGGCCCTGTTTCTTTATGTATTATAATGATGAGTTAATGTATGCACATTCCAATCAGTCATGTCACTGCCTGTTCATTCTTTATTGTACCCACTAGGATGACAGGAAGTTTAGCTCTGATACCACTGTAATGGACTGCCTTGTTCAGTTATTTTTTAATGTCTATTTCTTCTCAAGAATTTTGTCAAACAGTTGGCTTGCAACTAATTTTTTTAAAGTTATTAGCCTGTTGCTGTTTTGTGGCTCCTAAAGTTTATTTATGCTTCTTATGAAATATAAAATAGGATGCAACATAGAAACGATATACTAACAAAAACCAATAGAGCATAACACTAGAAGTGATTACTTCAATCAGATTTCATTCAATAGATAGTTAATATCAATGAACATTTTTTTCAGATAATCAGAGATTGCAAATACACCAGCTACAATTCCCTTCTCATTTAAACTCAACACATTATGACAGCTATATATTCAATAACAATTTATACCCTTTTCTCGGAAGAGTAAGTTGCAGCTACAACAATGTTAATAATTCTAGAAATGCTACAATAACTTGCTGCTACAGTAACATGAACTGCTACGCTAATCCGCACTGCTACAGTAACCCACACTGCTAGAGTAACCCGCTGCTACAATAACTCACTGCTACTGTGAAATGGGCAGCAATAATAATGTCTCACAGCTGGGCTACGTAACTCCAACGATTATTCTAGGCAATTGGATAATGGGGACTCAACCACAACTTTTGATTTAACTTGAAGCTCAAGAAACAAATCTCAAGACCATATCTTTCAATGGCGTCAAGATTGATACCATAGAGGGTTGACGTCCTCCAAGCCCTATGAATAATCTCCGCAAATTCTCCTATTTCATATGATATCCAAGCATACCAAAATGAGAGGCTTCACCTCCTTTTAAACACTTTTCTCAATCCGTTTTCATTTCATCTTCTCAATGTGGGATAAATAACTTCTTTTAAAATAACATTTCCCACTTAAAGAATAAAAAGTACTTTTAAATAATAAAGTGACTTTAATAAAATGTACTTTAATATATTTGTCACTTTATTAAATAAACTATTTAAGTCTTCAGGCATTAAAATAAAATAGCAATCGAGCTCAAAATCCCATGTGTGATAGCTCGCTGGAAAGAGCTGGAGCAAACCTACCATGTCCCCATACTGAAAAAATGAAACCTCTAAGCCCCCGTTGACTTACTAAAAATAGTAAGGTCTTTCATAACTCCATCAAATGAACTCCATTTGGCTGAAACTGAATTTGACTGGGCCAAGTAATCTCAGGATCCCTCTAAATTCCTAGTTAGCCCTCGGGACCTTGATTGGCTAACGACAAGTCATGTCATGACTGGCAAGAAAGGGGACATTACACAGTAAGTATACAGTGAGCCGTTTTAAGCATTGTGTAACATCACTACATTATCCACAAATGAAGCTTTCTAGGTTCTTATTATCTGTGTGATTTAGTGTATAGTATATTTTTTCTTAAATATTATGATTTCCGTTTAAATTCTATTTGCAGACATCAAAGATTAGTTTTGCCACCCATATTAATCCTCCACGATGCCCATGGAACAATAAATGCCAACAATAAATTCTTTCTTGATTATATCGCGACACCCTCAAATACTCATGGCAACAGCCCAATGGAATATTAATCTTTGATTTCTGATATTTAGTAGCAGTGCCACAAATGATGACAGGGATCCACCAGTAATATATTGCTCTCTATAAAAGAATTATATCAGATATAATCTTGGTTGGTGCTGAAGATATCGATGACGGCAGATAGATGACTCCTTACTCTCGCTATTGAGATCTGCAGATAAATACTTCCTTAATCATATATGGTTGATCTACTCCATTCTTGTTGTTTGGTCGATGTTTATTATCCTTTTACTAATCAACATATTGTAACTTATGACAGTGATGAATAAGAATGGATGTTATAGTGGTGACATTGATAAGAAGTTGTCTCCATGTATGATCGATGTTGCACTGATATTTGAGTGTTGATATATCCATGCAATCAGTCAGGGTTTGAGATAATACTTGTAATAGTTGTGTTATTAGGGAAAAGATGGGGGACATCACAGAATGCCATATATTGATATTATGAATAATATGAATTGAGTATTGAATAACTACATAAATTCTGAGTTTATGATTGCTGGAAATTGCCTTTGATATAGCTAATAATCAGCATGCAAGATCTAAATCAAATCTAATGATCAAGGCTGGAACAGGCAAATAGTAGAAAAATACTGCTATATCAGAATCATTAAATGGTTGATGTAGAAAAATCTTGAACAGACAATATTACATCAAAATATCCCATTTACGTAATGTATGGCAGCCAATTTGAGTTTGGCCTTTAGCCACACACAAAAGTAGAAATTAACAATGTGTTATGAACCTTTTAATAAGTACAATGACACACATTCATCCCCTTCTAATCCTTGGCAATGAATATGCGACAATTTCTTTGTGATACGGAGTGGCAACTTAAACACTTACATAGCATTCAATAATGCATGTTTTACCTTCTCAAAGGCTGGGATAAGCATTTCCCAGCAATGTTATATGAAAACAAATTGTACAGATAGAAAGATATAATAAATATAGAGAGATACAACTCGTTGCAAAATACTTGTCTTCAAATAATTGAAATCTGTACACCACACAACAAACAAATAGAAATTAGAAATATTTTGCAGTTGTTCAACATTCTTGGGAATTTCTGAGTGGAACTGCTCATGTTGAATAGGTGGGTTTTGGTCCTTGAATTCATTTTACCAAAAGACTTTTTATCCTTGTGTAGAAAAATGAATGTGTTTAATCTGAAGAAAAGGAGGTTTGATTTTATAAATTTGTTACCTCCTCTTGTGCTCAATCTTCCTTAAATAGGTACTTGAGAGATTTATCACGAATTATTATATTCTTTTTCCCTTTTCCCTCCAAAACTTAATTTAGAAAAGTTTCTAGAACTAGAAAGTCCCTTTAATTAACCAATACTTATGGACCCTGGTTCTAGTGACACTTTAATAACCCTCTTATAAAAACAACATTTTGATAATAAAACATAAGTCGCCTTCCTCAGTGTCAATTGTTGTAGCAACCATTGTCTCCTGTCTCCAACTCTCTCCGAGAGTAATCGAAGGGACTCTATTGGAGGGGCATCCAGTGGTACACCTAACATGTCCTGCCACTTGTTGATGTGGGTGGCTTCCTCAACCACTAGAGTGCCTTCCACCAAAGGTGGATATGTGACTAGAGGTGGTAGCATGATAGGCATTGGTTGTTCCATAGTTGGTGGTGGAACTACTGTTGGCAGTGGTATGATTGCTACTGCCGACAATGCTACTAGTGATATGTTGTTGTTAGTAATGGGACTACTAGAAGAGTGCTACTGCCAGTGCCAACTTCAACTCCTAAACAAGTAAGGCTTCTTCCACATCCTTGTGAGAACATGCATTTGATGCGAGTGACACTTCTTCTATACTCGTCTTGTTCGAAGAAGAGAGTTCGATTGCCCACCCTCAGTCCTCTCACTGCTTCTTGGTAGGCTGTATTGTCTCCTTGTCAACCGATTTCACTCCCAAGTTGGCCAAATGGAATGTACTTGGCCAGGTTGCACTAAGTTGGTCGATTGGCTGAAATCAACCCCACTTGTTTGGTGACACTTGAGTGTGAATGAATCAAGAAAAAGACCAACAGTGCGTTGGGCCATATAAAAAAGAACTCCCTAATCTTTTCCGACAATACTCTTTACTAGTTGTATAATTTCCCAATGCTCATTCCCACCATTAAGTTTATCATCCAAATGGTTATGTCAGATGCCCTGCTAGCTTCAATGAGCCTGCACTTAATGTATACGCCTCCATTCAGTATTGGCGATAATTCTTCAACCCTCTATTAGCTACACTTCAGATACTGTCCTTTTCCTCCTTAGTGAGGTCTGGGCAGCACAGTTCCTGCAAGAGAGCATCCTTATGTTGCTATATCATCTTCTTAGCGGGTTTCGTGGCTGAAGCTCCCTTCGAGGGTATCCCAAATACCTCGCGAACATTACAGGCCTGAATGATATGATCACCTCACCCCTTGTATTGAATGACTGACTTGTGAGAATGCCGGTTGTATTGGACTATCATAGCTCTAAGATACGACTCAAAATATTTGGTATATTGGAGATGTTCAATAAGTGTATAGGCCTCCAATTATTCATCTAAAAGAGGCCACCAACTTTAGGTATAAGCTTAATAATACCCTTACTTATATCCTTACCAAAAGAACCAATTACAGTGACTTAATTATACACTTTTGAGTCATATTTTTGTCTATGCAGTCACTACTATCTTCCTAAAATTCCACAAGAAGTCATTACACCTGGGAGCTTTCCCTTTTTTCATGTGGCAAATAGCATTAGAAACCTCATCAAGTGAAAGATGTTGATCCAATGCAATAGAATTACTATGGCTGAATTTGCAAGGAACAACTTTAGCCATAGTAGTTCTTGCATGAAGAAAAGTATCATTAGTATCTTTCAAAGCAATGAAGTTACCATAAAAATTAGAGAAGGCACATCTAATATCAGAATCCTGCTTTCAACAAAATGCTATTCATACTAACAATAGAAATATTTTCCCTTGCATGCCTAAGTTTCAGACAATTAAAGAGAAACTTAGACCCTCTCTCAAATGAAGCCATATAAGTCTATATCAAGTCTATATCTATGTCTGGCACATGTGGCTTTATAAAATTGGTTACATCTCAAAATATGTTTAATTTCGATAGCCTCATTTTGCAAAGTGACATCAAAATAACCACATTGAAGCTGAAGCTGTTTTTTCACAGAAATCAATTTCTCCTGCAATCTTCAACCTTTTTCTTCTCTACATTTGGTCTTATGTCTACCAAAAATTCTCATGAAGAAAATAGTATAGTAACTAGTAAATAGCTTTATCCGACTTGCTTCATGTCCCCATTTTGGCTGACATCGTTTGGCATGACGAATTTGCCTATCATCGACTCTTGTAGGAAAATGGTTTGGAGAGAGGGTCATTATGTTGATCATTTGATTGCATATTGCTGATAGAGCCTACATTCGGTAGAGCCTACATCCAGTTTGGGCCTACATGCAGTTGTAGTGGAGCCTACATCCAGAGTGAGCCTACATCCAGTTTGGGCCTACATGCAGTTGTAGTGGAGCCTACATCCAGAGTGAGCCTACATCCAGTTTGAGCCTACATCCAGTTGTAGTAGACCCTACGTTCAGTCTTGAGCCTACGTTCAGTTGTAGTTGGGCCTACATTCAGTTATGAGACATTTGGGCCTACATTGTTATAATTTTGAGTTGAGAAATGTACTTTATTATTATAATGTTATTTTATTATAAAGTACATTATAATTGGATGTTTCTAGAAGTTCTAGCAACTTCTCAAGGAAAAGAATAAATAGAGGGCTTGGGCTTTCATTTGGAAATGCTTGGATTTGGATTTTCTTCTACTTCTTCATTGTGAAACAATTTGTAGTCTTTGGTCTGCAAATTCTATTCGATCTTTGGGAACGAATCACTCCCTTGGATTGGCATAACTGAGGTAGTGAAATATCTACTGAAGGGTTGCAAATTTGGAGTTGGTACTCAGCCATCTCATTGGTACTTCATTGAGAATTTGATGTAAGGGTTTGTTTGTGATTGAAACAGCATTTCAGGAGGCATTTTTAGTAGGGCCAAAATTATAGGAGGCAATTTTTAGCAGGTCTGAAATTATAGGCGGCCGTTTTTAGCAGGTCCGAAATTATAGGAGGCCGTTTTTAGCAGATCCAAAATTATAGGAGGATGGCCAATTTTTGAAGTATTGAATTTGAGGGTTTGTATTTGTGGTTGGAATAAGGGTTTGAATTCACCTCTTGCATTGGTGAATTAATTTGGCAAAGGATTGAAGACAAATTGGCACATTTTCAGACTTTCAATATCAGGGTGTGGAACCAGAAATTTGCTCATATCTCCTAATCCTCTTGGAGAATATTTTTATGCTTTTGGGAGGATCTTAGTACATCCCTGGCGGTCCATTTCATAGCAAATTTGGGTGTTGAAACCCCAGCAATTATTTTTGGTAGGAGCCGTACAATACGGCCTGGTACGGCTCAGGACTGTGCAAGCACATAACAGAGATCAAGGACAGTTTGGAATCGGTCTGGGACTGATTGGTAATTGTCTTCTTCAGCGTTGCATATCAGAGCTTTAGGAGCGGTTTCTAGGTGCATGTGTGACATTGTTAGATACCAAATACATTGCATTTCAATTGTATGTAACAGTCATTAACTACCAGTCTGAAGATGTACTGTTCTTGCATCATTTTGTTGTTGTAATCAGTCATAGGTAAATGCAGAGATTAGGCTCATATAACATTGTTCTTGTGATCTGGTATTGCCATATTAGTGTGCCTTGTAAGTCACTGTTATGTGTGACTGTTCATACAATTGTTGCCATATCTCAGTAGTTGCAACAGTCATATAATCAGTCCATTATTTTCAGTCATTACCATAAATCATTGTATTGGATTGGTATGCATAGCAAGGGCACTGTTTACACTGTGATAGCATGGTAAAAGGTCATTGCATGGTAATCTGATTATTACATGTCACAGTCATATATTCTGAGAATTGTAATCAGAATTAGAAGGTTTCTTGATCTTTGCATTGTTGTTTAATTGTATTACATTCCTATATTGGTATTGTTATCTCAATTGCAAATTGGATGCCCGAACAATAAACACATTGAAACTCATCATTGCAAGGAAAACCATTCAGTGCATACCAAGTGTTTGACGAATTGCCACAGTTCAGATTTGGGATGTTTTAGTGATCCTATTAGTAAGGGTCATTACACTTGCTAACAAAGCATCCCTCTGAAAGTTCACCAAAATTCAATACCTAAATTTTAAAGTGAGAAATATTCTACTTATAAAGGTCTTTAAAGATATTGGGAGATTTAGAAGGATAAGTAGGAAACAACTCAATCTCCACATACTAGCCTATTGGAAATTAGACCAGGTAAATGAAACCCCTTTGGTATCTTCCTTACAGCCAAACAAAAGGTCAACAAAATTCTTTTTCCTCGTAAACTTATGCCCAAAAAATAGGTAATGCGAGCTTGGTCCTAAAGTGTGTGCCATGGAAGAGAGGGACGAGAAGGTCCCCAACATGATGAAGAGATAGAGCCACAACTGTTGGAGTGAGAGATTGGGTGCCGAGGAGCATTGGCCATAGTAGATCTCAAGATGAGCAATGCCTCATAAATCTATCCCATATGTACATGAATCAATTGTTATCATAAGGGCATTTTAAAGTCTTCAATATCTATAATGGGTTAAAAGATGGAAGTAATCAACTTGGTACATTTGAAACCCCCATAGAGAGGTGGAGATCTATGCTTGAACTTGGTGACCTCACAAAAAATTATTATTATTTTTATTGGATTGCATCTTCAAATTATTTGACCTTTATATTTAATCACATTGGAATGAGAATTTCAAGGTCGTAGCTAAGATAAAAGTCTTTGTTAATATAACTTGATACAACTGGTTTTATGTAAAATAAATCTTCTTCTTGTAGGACATGGTTGGTACAAGTAATGATCTCTACAAGGAAATAGATATCCATGATAATCCTAGATGTAGAGTGGCATGGATAACCATTGGTATCAATATTAGAGCAATGGATAAACTCTTAAGTAGCTAATTTATGTTGTCCGTTTCGTGAAATAAATTCAAATTTCTAATCCTTTTACAATTGTGGGTTTTGTGAGGGTAATCTGAATTATTCATTTTCTTGAATTCATTGAATTATTTATCATGTTTCCTCTTTATACATTAAATTGGACACTCTCTAGAATTACTGTGTATTTAGATCTTATCAGTAATTATAAAAATAAGAATACAGCTAAACCAGGAGCAGTCCCAAGAAACAAGAATTTATGATGCTTTATACTATTTATTTTCTATCACTCATGCAGTAGAACAAAGCATTGATTTCAATGAAGAAAGCGAAACATTACTCCTTTGTGCTGCTTTAAGGTTGGTCTTATACAATGTTCCCTTGAAACAAATGTGCTAGGAACCTAGGAGTCGGACGATTGGTGAATTTGTTTTCCCGTAGCAATCAGTCACAGGTTTCCCTGTAAACCTTAAGAGGTATTTAAGGAATGATATATCAAGATGGAGAAAATTCAGATGTCTTTAAGCTGTAGTTTTTCCAAGTGAATGCACCTAGCCTTGTAAGGGTTCAGGATTTACTTGAATAAGGCACTAGAAATGAATTTTGTTGGCATAGAACTTCAACATGTATAGGGATCGACAATAATATATTTCATGCTTGTTGGTTCACAATATGAATCCATAATTGAGCTTGCGTTATCATTCGGGAAACTAATATATGCAGATTGATGTTTGATAGCATGCAGAGTATGAAAAACAATATAGAATGCTCACATTTTTCCATAATCCTTATAACTAAAAACATTGTAGAGTATGCTTTGAGGGGTGTTGCATGTTTTCCTTCTTTGCAAATAATTAGATTCTTTTCTGTGAGGGTGTTTAGAGGCAACCTAGCCCATGTAGATTCCAATTATTATGAGATGCAAACACTTCAGGTTTGAGCTTGAATGTATTGTGAAATTTCATCCGGCTTTTTATGATCTTTGTTGAGAACTTGAGTTGTTCTATTCTCTTTGGCAATTTCTAGTAGTTCGTGGTATTCTTTGTCGCTAATTAGTTTAATCTGTGCTAATTTGAAATTGTGTTTATATTTTCCTATATATATATATATTTGGAAGAATTTCCTAATAGGTTAAATTTCAACCAGGCTGAGATATTTGGATGCTTTGTTGATTACTCATTCACATGCAGATGCTATTGGAGGTACGTGTCTGAGGTTTCCAGAATAACTGTTCTTTGTACTGTTTTTATTACTTGATGATCTATTTTTCATAGATACATAAGTGACCTAAATTTCTCATGATGCATTTATGCCCCAGTACAAATATTTTTTTGGATTAGTGTATATATCATAGTTGAAAATCTTGGACTTAGCAATAACTCAGCTGGCCCAAATTTTTTAAAAACATGTGACTTGGCAATAACTTGGAAAATTTATCGAAACATTTGAAATACATAATTTCTTAAAATATTCTTCAAAACACATATATACACTGATTTGTAGAACATATTACTCATTTCCATTGTGTATAAATCAAAGTTTGAGTTTAATACATATCATAGACCAAAAAACAAGTGCAACCTCTGAATAAATTTGAGTTCTATACATATCATAACCACAAAACAAGTACAACCTTTGAATACATGTTAATTTCAAGTTTGGTATCAATGAAAAAATATATCATAAATTTCATCTACAACTAAAGCTCAAAAAAGTTTGTTGCTGCTGTGTGGGGGTTGCTGAAGTAGATGGTACAACTGCAATATCCTGAACAGGTGCCTCATCCACAGTGATAAGATGAGGATCAAACTGTGTATGTGAGGGAACTGTCTTTTTTTGGCTAACCAACCTTGCCTTCTGCCTCCTCATATGTCACCACTTCTGTCTCCCATTCAGCTATCTCCCTCTCCAAATCAACCAAATCATCATTCATTAGCAATGGATCCACATCAACTTCATCAGGGTCAACAACCCAATCTGAATATGGATCAATGTTATCAAGGTCAAGTGCTTCATGTGAACTATGCTCTTGTACCTTCTTTTCATGCAACTAGAGGTTGTACTGCACATAGATAGGGTCATTCAAATTGCACATAAACAAGGTCATTCAAGTGCTTTTGAGTCAATATATTGCACTTCTTTGTGTGAATGGCCTAAAAAACACTCAAGTTACGCTCACAACCGGAAGCACTACAAGGTTGAGATAAAATTCAGATGGCAAGGTTTTGAAATTTAGGTGCTGTGGCACCATAATCTTCTCTCCATAAATCTATAAGGATAAACATTTCCATTTATAACATGGTAAAGATTTTAATAAACTTAAAAGTGTAATAAATGGTAAAATAAAATTAAACACATGTTTCTTTCTACCTGGCAGCAGGGTGTCTCTCTTATGAGTGCAATCACATGAAGAAAACAATGGCCCTTTGACCTTCTTATAACTCTATAACTCATCAAGTATGAGGTCTTGAAGGTTCTCATTAGCAACCAATCTCCCAAAACATTTGTTGAGGCCTTTAAAAAATAGGTAGCAACATGAATATGTTGGTGCAGTTGTTGGTTCCATGTCTGGTCAAGTATGCACCATATGTGATGAACCCTGCTGGTTCAATCTCTATCCAACTTGTGACTATCTGTGTTTTTGGTTTGTTTTTGCAAAGTTTTTTGTATTTTCAGAATATATGCTTTTTTTAATTTGTTTTTGAAAGAATAATTGACAATAAAATACTATGCTTGCAAAAGGTAATCTGAAACTAATTTTCCAAAGCATTAACTGCAAATGCTTTTCTTATTAAATGAAATCATATACAATGCAAGAGGAAATTATTTATTAAATTCTAAAAAAATTGTGGCTGATAAGAACCTGACATCCAATTGCACTACTCTGATACTGACAGGAAACCCCCTCCAAACTATATGCAATGTTTAATTATAGCTGGACGTCCAATACTGGATAACAAGGAAGCACCAAATCTAGGTATTTTGCCAAAAAAACCAGACTCCATTGCTGAGGGACTCACGTGGGGCCTGGAAGGCTGTACGTCTGCCCTTGAAATTGTTATTTTTAGTCACAAAAATGCTGCAATTTGCTGCTACAGTTATGCCTTGACAAATCTCTGCAATCACACCTTTATTTAATCACCAAACTTTGTGAAACTTCACCAATTATGCACAACTGGACCTCTGTATGAAGCCCATAGTTAGGCTGTGATTCAGCTGGTCTTTCACAGCCTCAAGATTGTATAAACACTGAAGAGATTTCGTCCGCCAATGCTGAAATTAGCTGAAACCCTAGGTCTCATTGTAATGAACCTAATTTACGGAATTCCAATAATCGGGTTTAGCATTGGGTTTTTATAAGAAAGAGATTAATAAACTCCTCAACTACTGATTTACATTCTTAATTTAATTCTTAGTTTTGTTTGACGTCATGTGATTTTAGGGAACAGTATCCACATGCACATTTTGATTTAATACTAGTTACTATATTTGTTTAATGTAATTATGGATAGGACAATGTGTATACTAAACTCTTGGCAAGGTTACTCCCCTAACTCTTTTCCTACCCACAATGGACGGTTGAATTACTGCCCTTGGGATGGAAACAACCTACCATAGGCTCCTATTATGGCCTTGCCTTAGGGTGGTTGAATTACTGCCATCCACGACAAACTCTCAGTCTATTATGGATTAAAGGACAGATTAGAAAAATACAAACTTACAAACAATTAGCAAACATATTACCTGAATGAATGTTATTTAGATTTTTTGAGTTCTAAGAACAACTAACTACATGAATCAATGTAACTGTATTTCAAATATTTCTTGTATGATGTCTCTGGATATGATTAACATATTCAGAGACATTCCATCATGATTATACATATATATATATTACTGTAAGCAATTGCAAGGATACTGACAGACTACATACCTCCTTATTCTAACGGTGATTGCCGAAAATTATCTTTTTCTTCCATATATCAATGGAAATTCTGAAGGAATATCTCAGAGTATGTTATCTCATACTCTGATATATATATGCCAACCATTTATATATATTAAGTCTTCTATGGGGAGTCTACGTCACATACCTCTGCATCTTCCTTGACTGTTGTGATCGCAGACTTTTATTTCTTCCTTCTTTATATCAATCACTGTGAACATGTATCTGCCGCAGTCATAGTGTGAGCAGTTAGTGTATACTTATTTCTTCCTAACTTGATCACACCATTCTTAATCAACCATGGTTTCTATTTATTATCGCCTTAACCGATGGAGACAACGTATATTGTTGATGACTATTAGTAGCTATTAATTGCTGTGTTGTGAGGTTAATGTCCTCATTGTGTTGAGCTGACCTGTACTTGATCGTTGTGTATCAGTCTTATTTCCCGATGCCCTTCCTTTATTTCTAAGTTGTATTTATATATTATCTACGGGATGCGACTATACTCCCACATTGCTTCATGGTTGTTTGTGTCTTCATTAGTATGGGCGTCGGCTATCAATATTAATCGTCGGTTAATGATATTTATTTACCATCATTTGTTAGTATTGTCAACTTAGAACCATCGACTAATATTTAAAGTTAAGTAAACAAATATTAAATTGTTTAGTCATTGGTTGTATTGATTAATTAAATATTAATATTAATATGTATTAATATCTAATTATATATATTGATTAATAAATCATAATAATTGATTATTATTAATTAATTAATATTATCAATATTATATTATATTTTGACATAATATTTAATATTATTAATTAATGTTTCATGGATTAGTATTATTAATGTTTGATCAATGTTGAGCTTGAATAAGGAGCTTGAATATCTAACTGTTTTCTTTGCTCATTAAATAAGGAGCTTGAATACATAATTAATTATATATTTATATTTAAAACAATTATATATGCATTAAATAATTATATTGTTCATATGTGAATATTGGGTCATGACAGTCCGCCCTTCCAAAATTTGCTTGTCCTCAAGCAATAATATATTTTCTACTTATGATTTAATAGGAGAGATTGGTAATTGAACTTAAAACAATATTTCTAGATAAACCAAATAAAATATACAGTTGAAAACATATGCATGAATATGTGAAGATATAAAGTATACACGCAGCATACACACTAATGCATGAGGACACGAAGCATACACATTAATGCATGAAGACACAAAGCATACATATTGATGCATGAAGACACAAAGCATACACGAAGTATACACATAATACACACATTGTTAGGCTCATTCTTATTGATTAGAAAACAAAGAATGCTAGATGTGTCTTTCATAATCAATCATGATTTAGTTCGGTAGGAAAGCCTCGAGAGGGCGCCTGTACTACTCAACCCAACTGGCCCAAGAGTGCGCACCGTCCCACTATGACTACTCACCTCTTGGCCCTCAAGAGGCAGGAATGTCCCACTATGACAATTCCATCCCTTGGGGTGGCCTACTTAGCTTGGGGGAGCCAGTAAATTGCAATTCACTAATTTACTTCCTCCATTCACTCTAATTGATTACGAGGTAAGACACACATATGTAATTGCGATAATTTATTATAGTCTATGATATACATAATCTTATCGATATTATCTCAAGCATATACATATGTTTGAATTTTTTTTTAATTCACTAAAATGATTTCTTGTTTTTTCTTTTACCCTGCAAGATGGCAGGATCATGCTCTGATACCACTTGTAATGAACCTAAGTTACGGAATTCCAATAATCGGGTTTAGCATTGGGTTTTTATAAGAAAGAGATTAATAAACTCCTCAACTACTGATTTACATTCTTAATTTAACTCTTAGTTTTGTTTGACGTCATGTGATTTTAGGGAACAATATCCACATGCACATTTTGATTTAATACTGGTTAATATATTTGTTTAATGTAATTATGGATAGGACAATATGAATACTAAACTTTTGGCAAGGTTGCTCCCCTAACTCTTTTCCTACCCACAATGGACAGTAAAATTACCGCCCTTGGGATGGAAACAACCTACCATAGGATTCCATTATGGCCTTGCCCTAGGGTGGTTGAATTAGTCCTATCCACGACAAACTTCCAGTCCATTATGGATTTAAATGACAGATTAGAAAAAAACAAACTTACAAACAATTAGTAAACATATTACCTGAATGAATGTTATTTAGAATTTTCTGAGTTCTAAGAACAACTACCTACATGAATCAACGTAACTATATTTCAAATATTTCTTGTATGATGTCTCTGGATATGATTAACTTATTCAGAGACATTCCATCATGATTATACATATATATATTACTTTAAGCGATTGCGAGGATACTGACAGACTACATACCTCTTTATTCCAACGGTGATTGCCGAAAATTCTCTTTTTCTTCCATATATCAATGTAAATTCTGAAAGAATATCTCAGAGTATGGTATTCCATAGTCTGTGATATATATATGCCTACCATTTATAAATATTAAGTCTTCTATGGCGAGTCTACGTCGCATACCTTTGCATCTTTCTTAGACTTTGTGATCGTAGACTTATATTTCTTCCTTCTTTATATCAATCACTGTGAACATGTATCTGCCGCAGTCTTAGTGTTGAGTAGTTAGTATATACTTATTTCTTCCTAACTTGATCTCACCGTTCTTAATCAACCATGGTTTCTATTTATTATCGCCTTAACCGCTGGAGACAACGTATATTGTTGATGACTATTAGTAGTTATTAATTGCTGTGTGCTGTGAGGTTAATGTCCTCATTGTGCTGAGTTGACCTGTACTTGATCGTTGTGTATCAGTCTTATATCTTGATGCCCTTCCTTTATTTCTAAATTGTATTTATATATTATCGGTGGGATGCGACTATACTCCCACGTCGCTTCATGGTTGTTCGTTTCTTCATTAGTATGGGCATCGACTATCAATAAAAATCGTTAGTTAATGATATTTATTTACCATCGTTTATTAGTATTGTCGACTTAGAACCGTCGACTAATAATTAAAGTAAAGTAAACATATATTACATTGTTTAGTCATCGGTTGTATTGATTAATTAAATATGAATATTAATATGTATTAATATCTAATTATATATTGATTAATAAATCATAATGATTGATTATTATTAATTAATTAATATTATATTATAGTTCAACATAATATTTAATATTATTAATTAATGTTTTATGGCTTAGTATTATTAATGTTTGATCGATGTTGATTAATATTATATTAATAGTGATTATTAATATTAATATTGATTAATATTTTCTTTGCTCATTAAATAAGGAGCTTAAATACATAATTAAATATATATTATATTTAAAACAATTATATATGCATTAAATAATTATATTGTTCATATTTCAATATCGGGTCATGACACTGATATCATGATTCCCAAGAACATTCAATATCAAAGACAAATAATCATATGCATAATGAGATCGATTTCATTACTTGGGCTTTTATAATTCCTCAATAAAGTGCGATTCATGAGGCTTCACCAATAAGTTACTTTAATGGCATATATATTTTCTTTTGTTGCACAAGTTGACTTTATTAAAAAATTATAAACTCCTTGGGTTGGACGCCAACTTTAATAACTCATTTAATGCTCATTAATAATGTCTTTTGGCCCCATTGACTTTATTGACTTTATAATAAGCTTTTATAACGAATTATTAATAAAGTGCAACTTTATTAATAATTAAATAACAATAACTTATGCAATTAAACTCATGTCAATAAGTCAACTGGAAATCAAAAAGTCTACAACATATGCCATGTGCCTAGGTGCCCTGCCAAAAATAGCAACTTTGTGAATATGACTTACCATAAATAGTAAGTGCTTGAATATCTTCTCAAGCCAAAGGTGCTAGGGCTCAACATTGCAAACATAGCCCGTTCAGGTGCCTTGCTATAATTAGAAATCCCGACTTTTTTGAAATCGTTACTTACTATAAATAGTAAGTGTGCCAAACTGTACCAAACAAAGAGCAATCCTGAACATTCCTGACCTTTGGAATGGAAATAGGCCTCTTGCACTGCCAACTGGGACCCTCTAGCCATCAGACTTAGCCTATGAGGGCCAATGATAGGCTAAACCAAACATGAACTGGGGTGAGCTAAAATGGGGACGTTACAGTCCACCCTCCCTGAAATTGCTTGTTTGTAAGCAATCTCTCATCTGCAAGCTCATTGTACTCAACCTGAAAGAAATCACAACTCCACCAGGATCCTACACAAAAAATTGTGTAATGTCCCTATTGTCACTAACCAATTCCTACAACAATGTCATCAATACAACCAACATAGTCTGCCAAACTACAACAATCCCAACGACAAATGTCACAAGAACAAAAATCTCATGTGGGAGCAACTCTGTAGACTGGCAATACTTGCCCCCAAACACTGTTAGCAATTTAAGTTGTCATTAGTGCAAATTCACAAACACCATACATCGGTAAACACTCACCGGTCACTCACATTACTTAGGAGACACTGGTAGAGCAAAGACAGAGTGTATGCATTGGTAGTTGAAGCAAAGGAGATACACCGGTAGACCGATATAAGAACATCATACCGGTCTCTCAGTGTATAAAGGGATAAACCGAGTATAAGATATACCGGTCTAACTATCTAAAGATCCACACTAGATTTTGCGGTACAGTTTGAGTTAAAACTAGATAATACAGGACATCCACTGCTCTGAAGTGGAGTTAGCTTTATTTCTACGGATGTTTTGCAAGGTAAACTCCAGATCAGAACGCATAGCTCTTTGCTAAGTTGCATGATTTTTTGGTGAGTTTACACCTTGGCGGTTCTATGAGTTAAGGGTTTCATTACGGTGAACTCTTGTATAAATACAGGTCATAGGACGCAAGATAAAGTGTTGTTGATAATTGGTGAATGCACAGAGCAGAGGAGAGATACCTTCTGAGAGAAGTGCTACAGTCACAGAGGTGAAAGGCAATAGAGATCAACAGCCAGGCAAACCGGGAAAGATCAATAGGTATGATCTGATTAGACAATCAGTGTCATAGAAGATCATTGCTTTTGTAAAGTGTGAAAGCAAGTTAAAATCCCTATATCAGGGTGGACCTAATCGGTTCGTTGTAAAATCCCCTAACAGGGTAACATCTTTATTGGTTTTTAAAGACCTCTAACGAGGCGACTCTTAACAGGGTTAAGATCTTAACCGATCTTTTGTAAAATCCCTTAACCGGGTAGCATCTTAACTAGTGCTTTGTAAGCTCCTAATAGGGCACCTTCATTTTGCAGTAGTGAAGTTGTGAGCTCTGTCTCACCATGGTTTTTTCCTTCTAACCGAGGGTTTCCATGTATATATCTTGTGTTATTCTGTGTACTTTTACAGTTATGATTGTTTGATTCTCACTTTGCTTAGATTTCAAGAAGTATTAAACATGATAAAAAATAAGGGTAGAAAATAGTTCTTACTGATTCAGCCCCCCCCCTCTCAGTAAGTGGTTGGTATTAACAATTGGTATCAGAGCCTAGTTCTCTTATATAAAGCTTAACCGCTTGAGAAAAAAATCATGGAGGGTTACAGATATTAGAAGCAGCTAGAGGAAGCCAACGACATTATTGCCTCTCTGGAGAATAGACTGAGAAGATCACTTGCAAAGAGGAAGGAGCTGGCTCTGCAATTAAATGAGAGCAATGAGACCATTGATGAACTCTCCGGGCAGAGTGGATTTGATGAAGCTAAGGAGGCAGTATCTGAACTAATGGAAAAGAATCAAATCCTGACCAATCAGATCTCTAACCTCAAGAAGGAACAAGAGGATAATGCCCTGAGGCTGACTGAACTGATTGAGAAAAAGAGAAAAGCTGAAGATGAAAGGAACACTGCAGTCAAGTCTTTTACAACCTCTGAAAAGGCGAGAAACCAGGCAGAGGAAGCTGAAGGAGCAAATGAGCTTTATCATTCTGCAACTTCAAGAAGACATGTAGATTGTCACCCAAGAAAATTCCAGCATGCAAAAGGGCTAGTGTGACAGGGATGAAGCATGCAAAAGACTGGCACTAGAGTTGTATCAATTGAAGGAGCAAATGAAAGAACTCGAAGAAAGAATCGAAACCCTGAGAAGATACAATGAGAGCTCGGTCAAACTTGATGAGCAACTTAAAGCTCAAAGAAAGCATAAAGATCAAACCAGTCTTGGATTCACTGGTAAAGTTACTAAAGAAATTGGAGAATCTTCTGGAGCCAAGATAGGCAAGAAAGAAAAGAAGAGGCCGCTGGCGCAAAAAGGTAAGAAGACCTTTAACACTTCTTGCAATCATTGTGGGAAACCGGGTCACAGAATAAATAAATGGAGGAATGCATCGGTAAAGCCAAACAATAGCTATTGCAAGAACTGTTGCAAAAATGGTCACAAGACCAATGAATGTTGGTCTAGCCCCACTTCTGTGTCTAGTGGAAGTAGGGGAAGCTTCAAGGGCTACTGCTATGCCTACCATAAGTTTGGACACAAGGCTGAGGAATGCAGATCAAAGACTATGGCATTTAGATCACCAAGACCGGTATACACCAAGAGAAACAAGAACCAGTGTAATGTCCCCATTTTTAGACTTATGAGATTAGCTTGGTTTGGCAACCCTCACAGGCTAATCAAACAATCAGAGAGGGGTCAGATGGTGGAGCCAGTGCTGGGATTCCATTCTGGAGGTTCAGATTATCAGGTCTACTCTTCGTTTGGGTCATTTTGGTCAACTTACTATTTTTAGTAAGTGGTATTTGGGGTATGGCCAGGATTAGCAGGGTGTCTGCATGGAGTGTCAGATGTCTCAAGATCGAGTTTCAGAGAATCTCCAGTTTGAGAGACTTACTATTTATAGTAAGTCTATTTTTAGCAGTTGGCTATTTTTGGTAGTGGGTTATTTCTGACAGGGCAGTTGGCGTTTGAGGCTTTGGTGTCAGAAATGAGTTTGTATAGTCAGCGGGATTCAGAGGCTTTTGGTTTTTAAAGTTATCGTTATTAAATTAAATTATTTTAATTTAATAACTTTAATACTTTACAACTTTAATGTTATAAAGTGAAGAGGTCATTTAAAAAGCCTTTTTAATGAAAAAAGTGAAATTGTGTTTTTTTCGAAAAAGCTATATATTCTACTCAAAAAAGCACTTTCATTCATTCATTGTTGATTTGATAAATTTATGAAGCTTCTTGGCTGTGAGAAATGGCTAGGGTTTTGAGGACTGATTCCTCTTCTTGAAATTTGAATCATCACTGATTGATGATGAATTTTGCTTCTAGATTACTGATAATTGTATTTTGATTTTGAATCACAATTTAGTGCTGATGTATACTGGATTTGTGACTTATTCAATTTAATTGCTGAAGGGTTATAGGAGAGAAGTACGATTTTGAGAAGGAAGGGTGTGTGATGAAAGTTTTTAAGAAATTTTAAATTCTCAAAAACTTGCGTTTAGAATTGGTCTGTAAGCCGACCGATTTGTTGTGGTATTTAGGCAGAGGATGTTTTTGCAGATTGTGCTTTGAAGGGAGCTGTACAACATTCAGCCAGACTGTACGGTTCCAGTCTGGCCGTACAACAGCCAGGATGTTGCGTGAGTGTATGCCTAGGTCGGGTTTCAGCCTTGGATGCCAATTCACATTGGAGTGTTAAGCCAGCGTTATAGCTTCCTTCTTGGCGCTGTTAGAAGACTGCAGTCTTGCGTGAGGATTCAGGTTAGAGGAAGATAGATGCTATTCAGTTCCAGAATTTCATTATTCAGCGCATACTAGTTAAAGTGCTCAGATTTTTCATTAAAAGATTGTAATTTGAATTCAGTTTGTTAGTGGTTCAATTCAGAATTTCTTGTGAGTAATTCTATAGTGAATTAATGACTATTTATATGTTATCAAGAGGATAAGATAATCTGAAAAGTATCATTGAAAATTTACATCTAATGTTCTTAATTTCTAAATATTTCGGAAGAAATTCAGAAGTGTAATTTAATTGAGTTAAGAGCACAATTTGTATTGAGAGCCACTTGGGTTCTTCACAGTGGTATCAAAGCTATTTTCCTGCCATCCTGTGGGCTCTGGATTCATTTTTATTTAGAAGTTTTTAAAAGTGATCAGCACTTCTATTTTCTCTAGCTATGGATAAATACAAGAGGTCCAGTTCCGGAAGTCGTCGTAGCAGTAGGGGAAATAGAGAGGAATTAAATGCTTTAGTAGAAAGCATGGAGAGACTTAGACTGCATCAGCAGAGATTGACATAAAGTTTGTCGGATCTAGTTACTGTAGTCAAGGTAGCGAGATATATGGTCTCTGCCTTTAGAAGGTCGACATCGAGTTTGCAGGGGAGAAGGTTGGAGTTTTCTCCGACAGTAGTCCATGATGTTGATGTTCCTACATCTAGTTCAGCACCTGCTATTCCCATCCGCAGTGCTGGTGATGGATTTATTGCACAGGAGCCAGTGGATGTTTCAGTGCCTTTGGTTGACAGCAACGCTGAGCATCACCAGGTTGAGGCTCCCAGAGCAGTCACTACGGATTGTACAGAGGCAGCTGATGTTGCAGTTATCACTGAGTGTTCAGACTCTTTCATGGAGGGAGTGATTATTGGAGATGTTTATGTCAGCTGTAGTGGTGCTGCTCTAGTTTAGGAGGCAGTTGCTTCCTCAGCTGGGACCGAGGCATGTACAGAGTCTCCCAGTGGTGAGGTTGGTGATTTGGGCATTATAGCGGGGTCAGTTGATGATAGTTCGTGCTCTAGCATTATTGGTGCATAGCTTGACGTTGAGTTATGTGTGCAGAGTCATGTGTCAGTAGTTGAGATTTCAGTAGGAGATGTGGGAGCTGATAGTATAGACACATCTGATGACACTTTTGAGGATGCTGTGAGTTACATGGAAAATGACACCTCCTGTGAGTTGTTGGGTGATGACTGTGAGGAGCGTATGAGTTCTGACAACTCAGAGGTTTATGATAGCAGTCATAGTGTGGGATCAGTAAGGAGACAGTGGCTTTTTCCTGTGTTGAGGATGTGAACATGGAGCTTTCTAGTGATGACACTCAGGATGGGAGTGTTGCAGTTGATTTGGGCGACATAGTTTCATGCCACAGTTTAGTTGATTCACATGACGACATTGAGTCGTGTATGCAGCCAGAGTTAGTAGAGGAGATGCAGATAGATGATGTGTACACTAGCATTTCAGATATCTCCGATGCTGAGAGCGGGGATGATGAGTGCTGTAGTATTTCTGGCTTTCTATATCTGACTTTGGGTGTAGATTCAGCGTTGTCATATGGTGGTGGTGGGTTCTAGGATTCTATGTTATAGGGACTCACAGATAAGGACAAGGAAGCTTATGAGTGGTAGGAGTTTGTTACAGCCCGGGCTTCCACTTCTAGAGAGGGGGTTACTTCGTCAGTGACTCATGTGGATGTATCCTAGGATCTAGACTGTCAGATGGTTGTAGAGGACGAGGAAGCTGGAGATTGCGTTGAGTCGGATTCAGCAACAACTTTCCCAGGGTTAGATGAGGACATGTCCGATGCTTGTACTCAGTTTGTGGATGTGTACTCAGATGGAAGTACACAGAGAGACGGTGATCTTGAGGGGAGTTTGTTGGATACAACTTCCTCTCATTGTGTAGATAGTGCGTTTGAGGTCATTCATAGGAGGCCCATTGTGCAGAGTCATCATGTGACTAGCCAGTTGCAAGTTGAGGAGAGAGATATTACTTCTACTCTCGAGCATTTTGATGTCGCTCGTCAGTTGTTGGCTATTTATGGTTGGGGTGATCCTATGACAGATGAGCCCAGTGGTGGTTACCTTTCATTGACAGAGATTCATTCCTTGCGTGAGGCTATCAAGATTTTGAGATAGAATTACTTACAGATGGTAGCCAACTGAGATCTCCTAGTTGAGTGGAGGAGTACAGCTTATGAGGCGCTGATGGACAGAGAGGAGGAGGTGAGTGAGCTTACTCAGGAGCTCACAATGACTATTGAGGTTTTAGAGGACACTCAACGGGCTCTTCAAGATTCACAGATCTTGTTAGAGGAGGTGACCGTGGAGTTGGAGCATTTATGGTCCACACTAGCCCCAGATCCAATTCGATTACACATTGAGGTGGTTGGTGGTGAGTTTGCTCTTACAGTTGGTGATGAGGAACATGATGATGTGGCAGACACACATGTTCAGGATATGGGAGCACTTGGTACGGATGAGGTAGGAGTACCAGTGGAGTCAAGCTCTCAGGTTGATTTGCTTCCTTTAGCTGGGAGTGAATCTATTTCATCATCTCACATAGCTGATAGCACGGACAGTTGGTTATGCCACATTTTCAGACGGATCAGCTGTGGATTGCAGGGGAGCAAGTTGACGCTTCCACGTATAATTTCTACTGCACCGAGTCATTTATGGAGTATTTACATGAGAGTGCAGATGTGCGTCAAGATTCTTATAGAGTGTCTGAGGGTACTCTCATCTGAGGCTCTTGTGCTATTCGGAGGTTGGTAGGGAAGATTGTGGAGACTCTATCTACTATGCTTCCCCACAGGGATTTCAAGGTTGGGTTTGTTGAGAGGGTTGCTCAGGTTCCTACCTAGCCTACTGTTATGCAGAGTCAGAGGTTGGAGCCATCTCTTGATTCCCAGTTTGGTAATGATGAGCCATTGACAGAGATTGGGGCTTCTTGCCGGCATTATACGGTGGGGTATGCTCATCATTTTTCTTTTGACCCACAGGTGGAAGATTTGATCTCATGCAGGGGTAAACCGGCTCCAGTATCTTACCATCCATTATGGGATGGATTAGCACCATTGTTTGCAGATGGATTTGGTAGTTGCAAGTTAGATTACTTGCAGTATCCACACACTCAAGACTGTTTATCAGAGGACAGAGTTGATAATAGTGATTCAGGTACATTTGGTCACTGTCTTTTTCTCAGTGCAGTTGGGTGTGAGTGTTGGATAGACAGGGACTTAGGTTTTGACAGAGTTATTATTTCAGTTGGTTTGAGTTTTGTTGGGTTGTTTTCTCCAGCGGCATCTACAGTTGGTCTTCGGATGTTGTTTTCAGTGGTGTTTGTTTTGCTGATGTTGGTTTTTTCTTCACAGGAGTATGGTGAGGATAGGGACATTACTTATGACCATCCTTGGGATCCAGGTGGTTTATGATGTTGCTTGTTTTTCCTAATTGCATGAGGACAAGCAATCTTGGGAAGGGAGGACTATAATGTCCCCGTTTTTAGACTTATGGTATTAGCTTGGTTTTGCAACTCTCACAAGCTAATCGGGCGATCAGAGGGGGGTCAAATGGTGGAGCCAGTGTTGGGATTCCATTCTGGAGGTTCAGATTATCAGGTCTGCTCTTCGTTCGGGTCATTTTGGTCAACTTACTATTTTTAGTAAGTGGTATTTGGGGTATGGCCAGGATCAACAGGGTGTCTGCACGGAGTGTCAAATGTCTTAGGATTGAGTTTCAGAGAATCTCCAGTTTGAGAGACTTACTATTTATAGTAAGTCTATTTTTAGCAGTTGGCTATTTTTGGCAGTGGGTTATTTCTGGCAGGACATTTGGCATTTGAGGCTTTGGTGTCGGAAATGAGTTTGTACAGTCAGCGGGATTCAGAGGCTTTTGGTTTTTAAAGTTATCGTTATTAAATTATTTTAATTTAATAACTTTAATACTTTATAACTTTAATGTTATAAAGTGAAGAGGTCATTTAAAAGCCTTTTTAATGAAAAAAGTGAAATTGTGCTTTTTCTGAAAAAGCTACATATTCTACTTGAAAAAGCACTTTCATTCATTCATTGTTGATTTGATAAATTTATGAAGCTTCTTGGCTGTGAGAAATGGCTAGGGTTTTGAGGACTAATTCCTCTTCCTACAATTTGAATCATCACTGATTGATGATGAATTTTGCTTGTGGATTACTGATAATTGTATTCTGATTCTGAATCACAATTCAGTGCTGATGTATATTGGATTTGCGACTTATTCAATTTAATTGCTAAAGGGTTACAGGAGAGAAGTACGATTTTGAGAAGGAAGGGTTTGTGATGAAAGTTTTTAAGAAATGATAAATTCTCAAGGACTTGTGTTTAGAATTGGTCTGCAAGCCAACCGATTTGCTGTGGTATTCAAGTAGAGGACATTTTTGCAGATTGTGCTTTGAAGGGAGCCATACAGCATTCAGCCAAACTGTACAGTTCCAGTCTGGCCGTACAACAGCCAGCATGTTGCGTGAGTGTATGCCTAGGTCGGGTTTCAGCCTTGGATGCCAATTCACATTGGAGTGTTAAGCCAGCGTTATAGCTTCCTTCTTGGCGCTGTTAGAAGACTGCAGTCTTGCGTGAGGATTCAGGTTAGAGTAAGATATATGCTATTCAGTTCCAGAATTTCATTATTCAACGCATACTAGTTAAAGTGCTCAGATTTTTCATTAAAAGATTGTAATTTGAATTCAGTTTTTTAGTGGTTCAATTTAGAATTTCCTGTGAGTAATTCTATAGTGAATTAATGACTATTTATATGTTATCAAGAGGATAAGATAATCTGAAAAGTATCATTGAAAATTTACATCTGATGTTCTTAATTTCTAAATATTTCGGAAGAAATTCATAAGTGTAATTTAATTGAGTTAAGAGCACAGTTTGTAATTGAGAGCCACTTGGGTTCTTCACAACCGGAGCACGACCAACTGTGCAAATTGTGGAACATATAGCCGCATGCAAATCACCCAAGACAAGAAGGGTGAATCCATGGAAGGCAACCGGGATAGTTTGCTATCATTGCAACAAAGTTGGACACTTAGCCAAAAGCTGTAGGAACCGGTCATCCAACAAGAAGAAAGAACTGGTCAAACTGGTAGAGCAGATCAACAAGGAAGAGAAGACTGAGAAAACAATCAGACAGATTTTGTTCAAAAAGAAATGAAAGAGCTCCGCTGAGGAGAAGATAGAGAAAAGATCATCATCTGCAGATGGTGATATCTCTTCAGCAAATTGAGTCGTGAAGGTCTAGAGGGAACCGGTAGAGCATCTACCATTCCCGGTAGAACTGGTGAGAAGCGGACTCACTCAGTCTACAAGGATAGCCGGACAAGTAAGAAGTAATCAACCAAGGTTTGCCAAACCGAAAAAGCCGGATCACCAGTTGGCAAAAGTGGAAAGAAAAGTTAGGTAAGGCATTTATTACTGTAGCCGTGTAACAAATAGTTACCGTTTGGTAATTACCGTTATGACCTAACTCTATAAAAGAAAGAAGACTTACTCATAAGTTTTACTTTGCTTTCATTGTGATTAACGAATTTTTATGAGTAAATTTCTTGCGCTTTGATCATCGTGAGCAGTCATCTGTTAGACCGATCAAAGCTTCTTTTTATTAATCAACTGTTTGCGATGGCATCATCATCCTCTACCGTAAAGTTGATCAAAGGAGATTAGGCGAACATGCCAGCATACAACATTTTGCCGGTTCAGAACAGAGAGAACGACATGGCTGGTGCGCTCTCATCTGTACCAGGAGTGTTCTTAACCGAAGATGTCACGGCGTTTATTCACGCCAAATAGGAAGAATTGGGTGAACCATATATTCAAGGTGAGTACCTGTCACTGTGCGAAGAAGGGAAACTTCCTAACAAGTACGCCAAGCTCGTATCATCCGGATTGATAAATGGAGTATGCTACCCGACAATCTTTCGGGAAGACCAAATCAGACTGGTGCTGAGCTGTCTTCATGAACTAGGTTTTTGGCTCACCAGAGGTGCATGTAACGAGATTACCAAAGAAGATCTCCACAGAGTAACTGGATATAGTGACAAAGGGGAAACACTAACCCTGTGGACCATTGACAATGCCGTTATCAACAAACTGACTAAGTCAAGATCTGATGGTCAACTTATGACCGTGAATAACATTGAGAATGATGGAGTCCGTTTTGTGTTTTCTATTATTGGGTACAAGGTTTACCAGTCTAGCAATTTAAATAGCATACCGAGTGGAGCTATTCACGCCGCACACCGGATAATGCATGACAATGCCCAATATGACATCTGTGCAATGCTTCAAAGCCAAATATTTGAAAACATGAAGAAGCTTGGAGTTGTGAAAAAGAAATCCATGAAGTATGGAACCCTTCTGGTTTGCCTATACTTCTACTACTTAAATTTCTTCCTGGGTATTGGTAAAGTGACTTGGAGAACCGATAAACCGGTCATGCATCAAATCGCTGAAATGGCCAATCGACTGGGAGACCAGCTAAGTAATGCTTTGATTGAACATTTCGAGGCATTTCAACTTCGTATGCACGAAAGAGAGAGGGTGCCGTCAACTATTGTTGACCTGTACAAGGACGATGTATGCTTTCTAGTTACCACTGATAACTGCATCATTCAAGCAGTGGAACCGAGAGACGTATATGCTCAGGAGCTGGGATACGAGATCACTGCCAGAATTGCTAAGGCATATGTTGATGCCCTATATGATGCAAATCTGGATCTCGGTGCAAATCGGTTTGGCACATATGCTGAGATTCTACAAAATCTGTCAAAGAGGGCACCAATCAAGAATGTCTACAAGAGGACCCCCACACTGAAGAAGAAACCAGCCACCGAGCAACCCAAGGCTCGAAAGCACAAAGCATAACCGGTATCCAGTGCCCAGGCAATAGAACAAGAGGAGACAGATCTAGAAGATACAGTTCCTTTAATCAAAAGGAAGAGGGGATCAAGCAAACCGGTAAAGGAGGATCCACCGAGAAAGGTCAAGCTGAATATGTGGCTTTACTAAAAGAAACCAGGAGAATGAGTTCAGTAGTGTCAAAATACAAGTTTGCTAATGAAGAAGACAGGAGAAATATTGAAGAAGGGGTTGTACACTGCCTTCACAAATTTAATTTGCATCCTACCAAACTTACCAGAGTTGTACCGAAGGACCTCCTAGATATAATTGAAGCCAGATGGAAAGCTTCAATGGAAAGAGAGGAGCTGAGGATTCGAGCTCTTCTAGAGGTTCAGGACCATCTCACTCTAGAAGAAGCCATGGAACAGGTTGAACTGCATCAACAATCCTTCTTAACAAAAAGGAGGATCGGTCTCATGCTTGTTGGTCAAGCTGAGACAGTGTATAAAGGAGTTGAGATATGGACCAAACTTCTTCAAACCCAGCAGCAAGAGGAAGAAGCAGCTCAAAGAGCCATAGTTCAACCGGTTGCTGACACCGGTAAAGGCAAAGGAGTGCTTGGAGTGGAAGTACTGGTCATCGACATCATCGATGACAAGAGCAACGAGCTTGCACGACCAGCCATTCTCATCTCTCCGAGGAAAGGTAACACTAAACCTATGACAGTCAATGACATAGTTGATGAAGTAATGGACTTTGGCATAGTAGACAATGCTACCAAGCGGTATAGTGTGTTAGAAGAAGAGGATAAAGAGGCAGTCATTATAGCAATAGTGGAAACATTTCTAGACTATCATAGAACTCCAAGGGACTACAAGTCAAAGTTTCCACCGGAATTGAATTCTAGGCTTCAAGCCAAGTGGAGAACCGGTCTAGGAACTAATACAAGAATAAATAGAGAAACTTTGTCTCAAGTTAGACCTAGCCTAATTGAAGATAGGATCAAGCTTCTATTGGAAGAGGCATCAATGAATTTGCAACCCGGACTTAGAGTTGCCAAAATAATAAATGGAATTGAAAATGAGGTCTACAAGGAAACCCTTGATTTTTGGCAACAATATGACTTCAATACTCTGGACAATTTAGATCCTTAGGATCCAACTGAACAAATGCAAGCACCACCGGTCAGATTCACACATGGTGAAGAATCTGCCACCGGAAAAGAAAAAGTTCAAACAGAGGAGTTCATAACAAGTGAACAAATAAATGTTGAAGAAGAGGTAGAAATTGAAGTACCATTAGGTGAACTTCATACAGCTGCAGAGCAATCAGATGCACTACATCAACAAGAACAAAATATAGTGGGTGAAGAGCAACCGGAAGGTGATGCTCAGAACGTAGAAGAACCACTTGAAGAGGAAGAAGCACTTGCAAAAAAAGACCTATTGGAAGAAGAGGTTCAATAAGAAAATACAGCTCAACAAGGAGTTGAAGAGATTAAGGGACAAGAGGAAGAAATCCCAATCCACATTGAGAAAACTCAACTGGAGCAAGAGTAAAGGCAATAGGAACAAGCAGACATACCAAGCTCCTCATGTAAGAAGTTGTCATTTGCCGAGGAGAAGGAAGCTAAAAGGAGTAAAGTCACCGATACAGTGGTGGACATTAGCAAGATGTCAACACGATAGCTAAAAGAGCTGACCAAAAGGAAACAAGACATGGTCCTGACCACAGTAAAGAACATCCTGTGCAACTTTGTACCAGATGCGGACGTTGACAAAGATGAACTGGTCATCGACCAGCTTGAAGTTCTGGCACAAGCAATCAGTGAGGATCTAACTGATCCAGAAACAGTGGCAATCAACCACTATGAGAAGAAAAGATTGGATATTCTCCACAAACAGGTTGAAGAAATCAAGGTTAATTTGACAACCAACCTAAGAGTGTTGCAACAACAACTACAAGTGGCAAGTAGTCTGATGACAAGAACATCAAGTTTTGATACATTCTTGCAAGATCTGTCAGAAAAATCAACAAAGGCCTCAGAGGAGATTAGAGCCTTGTCCTCTTAGTTTGACATTAAGAACAAAACTACAACTTACAGCAGAGAACTGACAAGTTTGGCTCTTGTCAAAAGGAAGACTATAGAAGAGGAAAATAAAAGAATACAGGACATTGTTGGTTTTCAGATGTTTTTGGCACCAACACTTGACATCATGCACCAAACAACAACTTCTATAGAAGCTCTGATCAATGAACCAGCTTATAAAACTGTGGAAGATATGGAGAACATCATTGTTTCTTTGAAAGCAGCCCAAAAGAATGTTGAACATGTAACCAATCAGTGGGCACCTTTTCTTCACTCTGCCAAAACAATATATAAGGATATCTTCACAAAACTACAAATGTGAAGAGAAGCACAACCCTTTGTCCTATTGAGGCAAAAAGGGGAAGAAGTGCAGATAGAGGAAAGCAGAAGAAGAGTAGAACAGGGAAAGTAGGAGAGAAGAAGGGTTGATAGTGGAAAGAAGAAGAGTAGAATAGAAGACCAAAAGACTACACTGGACCACTCAGACAGGGGAAGTGTTCTACAGGAAAGAAAGTAAGTATGGTTTGTGTATGGTTTTGCCACCAATGACAAAGGGGAAGATTGTTAGCAATTTAAGTTGTCATTAGTGTAAATTCACAAACACCATACACCGGTAAACACTCACCGGTCACTCACATTACTTAGGAGACACAGGTAGAGCAAAGACAAAGTGTATGCACCGGTAGTTGAAGCAAAGGAGATACACCGGTAGACCGATCTAAGAACACCATACTGGTCTCTCAGTGTATAAAGGGATAAACTGAGTATAAGATATACCGGTCTAACTGTCTAAAGATCCGCACCAGATTTTGTAGTACAGTTTGAGTTAAAACCGGATAATACGGGACATCCACCGCTCTGAAGTGGAGTTAGTTTTTTAACAGGAGTTAGCTTTATTTCTATGGATGTTTTGCAAGGTAAACTCCAGATCAGAACGCATAGCTTTTTGCTAAGTTGTATGATTTTTTGGTGAGTTTACAACCTGGCGGTTCTATGAGTTAAGGCTTTCATTACGGTGAACTCTTGTATAAATACAGGTCATAGGACGCAAGATAAAGTGTTGTTGATAATTGGTGAATGCACAAAGCAGAGGAGAGATACCTTCTGAGAGAAGCGCTACAGTCACAGAGGTGAAAGGCAATAGAGATCAACAACCAGGCAAATCGGGAAAGATCAATAGGTATGATCTGATCAGACAATTAGTGTCATAGAAGATCATTGCTTTTGTAAAGTGTGAAAGCAAGTTAAAATCCCTATATCAGGGTGGACCTAATCGGTTCGTTGTAAAATTCCCTAACAGGGTAACATCTTTATTGGTGTTAAAAGACCTCTAACGAGGCAACTCTTAACAGGGTTAAGATCTTAACCGATCTTTTGTAAAATCCCTTAACCGGGTAGCACCTTAACCAGTGCTTTGTAAGCTCCTAACATGGTGCCTTCATTCTGCAGTAGTGAAGTTGTGAGCTCTGTCTCACCGTGGTTTTTTCCTTCTAACTAAGGGTTTCCACATATATATCTTGTGTTATCCTGTGTACTTTTAGAGTTATGATTGTTTGATTCTCACTTTGCTTAGATTTCAAGAAGTATTAAACAAGATAAAAAATAAGAGTAGAAAATAGTTCTTACTGATTCACCCCCCTCCTCTCAGTAACTGGTTGGTATTAACAAACACTGTGCAGGATAAATTGTCATTACAACAACCATCCTCTTGGTCAACATGGTACACAATCTGTCAATGGAAGGTCAAAATAAGGGACAAACTCCATTGTTGCCTTCATTGATGTCATCAATGGCATCAATTGTAACTTGTAATATCTACTCCTAACTCTTCTATTTCTGTCATCAAAGTCAGTGTAGGTTAAAGACAAAAATTAGGAGTAATGGAATAAGAGAAGTTCATTTGTTGGAACTTATATATATGATTTGCAAATTTATCTTGCACTTTTGCATCACTTGATGTAGTTCAAATTGCACCACATTTATCGATGGCATCAGATACAATGTACTCGTGAGTAGGGGTGATTAGGTAGATTTAAAGAAAATGCCACTTTGAGGTTTTTGATTAAATATATGCATGGTATATAACCTGTTCAACTGTGACATGATATTGACAATAATAAACAGAAGTACAACCACTGAGCAGAATTAACACCATAACAGTCAGCTCAATTCTTTCAGTATTCATAAAGTATTTGAAGGATTCTAATGAACACAGGCATGTTATATAACATGTTCACTAACAATAAATAGAAGTATGATCACTGAGCAGAAACAAGAATTCAGTATAACAGTTAACTCAATTTACTCATTTTTCAGAAATTATTTGAGAAATCCCAATTAATGTGTTTCTACAAGTTGATCAGTCTCTTAGAATAGGACCTATAAAATCTCATAGATGATATCATAATTTAAACTGAAGTGAATCTGTTGAACACAGCCCTGTCTTATAGCAATCACAATTGGCCCAAATGTTCCAGATGGACATTAAGTTTCATGTTGTCAATTATTGACAACTGCAAAAGCCAGAAAATACATAATAAATCGTAACATCAACCTGTGTTTCATTTGATCAAAGGAAAGGCATTGAATGAATATAAATTATTTACTTAGCAAGGCATTAATGGTCCTTTCCCTTTTGTCCTCTCCAAGGAATTCTATATTCCTTTATTTCTCATCCCCATATACAAGAAATACCTTTGTGGCAAATCTTCCTTACACTCCAAAGTTTTCCTTTTCCAACCACTTTGGTCTTCTCATCTCCTCCTAGGTTGCCACTTGTCAGCCTCTCATGAGAGGTGAAGACCAAATGCATCTCCACTCTTGATCTTATGCATTGCATCCTATCCTTCCATTCCATTCAACACAGCCAATTTTCACTTTTATCTCTCATGATGCAACTACAATCAAGTACATGCACTCTTGAGCATTTGGAGCACCCATGTTGCCGAAATCGTGAGCACACATCAAATTCATTTTCATTGGGCGAGTCATTCCGTCGAAGAGAGCATCATACCTGGTCTTTGATGGCTATTTCCTCTGTTTGAGCTCTTTTCTTGCCTTCTCTTGATTGTTGCTTTGAATTTGTGATTTTGAGTGATTTCCTTCTTGTTTTCATTCCTTTTTGAATCACATTATATTTTCACATAGTACTATACCAATTTCTAGCTAATGCAATTAATGCATATTGTGAAAGGTACATATGATTAATTCATGTCAGGAGCACCTACTAGTGTGTTGAGAATATTGTGGACATTGTTATTATTGGCTTCATGATTTTGCAGGACTTGATGATGTACGTGATTGGACAAATAATGTACAAGAGTTTGTTCCCATTTATGTTACAAAACGTGATCTTGAGGTATGTATTTTGTTCTGATCTTTCTTGACCTTTATGACATGAGCTGCTTAAGATTGATTGTAGTGATTGTTTCATTTACTATTTAATGTTAGTCTCAGACCATATGAAGACACGTTTAGGACGAATAAAATCGTATGTCATAATGTTTCTCGATTCATTTTCTATTCAAGCTTATACGTGCTATTATTAAAGTGAATTATAGTGTGTTGTATGCTATAGATTTCATCTATTTTATTGTATACAACTTAAGAATGAATCCAAACCTCCACTGTAAACTTCAAGCTTTCTGCTGCCACTTTGCAATAGAAAAAACTGCAAGTATTTAATTTTTATGTCATTGTACTCTTACAAAAAAATATTAAAAAAATTGAAAACTAGGTTCTGCTCATTTGATGAAACTGAAGTAGTTTTTTCATTCGAAAAGATTCTAGGCATTAAAAGGAAGCTAATTTTCAGAGAATTATCCATTAGTAGCTGGCCACATTTATCATATTATTCACTTCTAAGGATAATTAGCTAAGGTTAATCAATATATTTGCAACCTGTTAGAGTCACCAATGGACTCAATCCTTCAGGATCACTTGCAAATTCAAATGATACCTTTCAGAAGAGAGAAACAAGACCAAAACATTGCCTGATTATGGGCACAGTGGATTAGATTGAATGTTGAATTTTTACGTCACACTATTTACACATGATACCTTGCCTATATAGGCAAGGTTGAGAGATAGGACTAGCTAGGATTGTGACAAGTATCTTAATCCTATACAATAAGACACAAAAGGTAAATGTCAAGATAAGATCACATGACACCTAAGACCTTCTAGAAAGATTCTTAGTTCCTTAAGTAAACATGTGAACATGTGTGAAAAAGACCTAACTAGGAACAAGCTAGAGAATGTTCTTTTGCTCACACTACAAAGGGGTAATCTGGACAGGAAAGCCCTTGTTGGCACCTACCCACCCCCTCAAGTGCAACTTAGGGAGTTGGAAAATGCAAAGATGCATGGATGATGATTATGGGCTTTGATGCTAGGCAATGCTAGGTACCATTCCAGTGGGACAAAAATCCTCTTCAAAAGAGACAAAACTTACAAATAAACATGAACAAGTGATGGATGGAGAACTTATGACCTCCCAAGAATGAGATCCATCACAAATATACAAACAATTGTCCCTCCATAGGAAGGAATGAGAGAGACCATGTAGCCCCCCCAACAATATGTAATCTCTTGTAGAAATAGTATTCTTGCAAACAAAACATGATCCAATGCCTACAAGCGATATTTCTCCCTTTGGGAAGAGACAAGGCCAAGTACAAATACAAGAATGCTTCCCATTCTAGATAGGAATTAAGAGGAAGAAGAATTTGTATGTATGAAGATTGTGTCTCTGAAATTTGCTCGTTTGTTATCATGTTCATGGTAGATGATTCTACCACAATCAAATCAGGGACATGCCCAATCAAAATTGAAGGTGACAAACCAAGCTCAAGTGCTAATTGATGTTGAACTAGATCAAAAGACAAATATGATGAGACAATAGTTTTGCTATGTCTATCATTAAAGAGGAGACATAACTCCCCAAATTAGTCCTCTAAATTTGATATGTGAGAATATAAAAATGTCTGAAATATCTTTCAAGTAATCATTCCACCAAGATAAATCTTAAAGACTATGATTTACTTGTTACAAAGAATCACTAGAAGCTCTGAAGAAGCATCTTTGAAATTTGATGAAGTAACGAAGATGAATTGTCTAGTTGAACATGAATGAAGAGAGCCTCAATCAATACCTTTGCACAAGGAATCACTAAAGGTGAAGGATTGACAATGGTCCATGCATGTGAAGGAGCAACTTGAGATTTGGATGTAGCATCACTTGAAGGCTGAGATGCACACTCGAGCATGAGGTGGATGACATTATGTGAGATATGGGGAAGTAATTCATTCCCATGTTGATTGCTCCCTCAATATATCCATTGACAACGTTTATACATGATTCTCTCCTTGAATGATGTAATGTCTCCTACTGGGAGGGTATTTGTTTCCCAATAATTAACACACACCATTAAACATTATTATGCCTAAAATTAAATTATTGAGATTAGAAAACATCTAATTCTTCATAATGTAATAAATAACCAATTATATTTAGGGCTTGTCCTCACTAATTCCCTAACCCTAATGGAGGATGGTGGAATTACCGTGCTATGGTGCTTGGAAACCATCTACAAGAAGGCTCCCTCAGAGTTTCAAGAACACATGTTCATAAGAATCTCGAGATTTCTCCCTAAAGGCTTTAGAAATACATGTTCTTACCCTATCTTGGGACTTACCTTTCTTATGAGGACATGTCCCTACACGATCCCCCTATCTTTACAAAGGCATTAGTTGAAGACTAAGTACTAGGGCATTAATTGTATTGGTGTAATGAACCTCAAGAGTTAGTCTATGTAAAAATTGTGAATAAATCTGACAAGGTATAGAAGCAATATATTTTAACATATAAATTGTTGATATCAAATATATGTGACGAATAAGACATTAAATATAAAATATAAAATATTATTAAATATTAATATTAACATTGAATATTATTAAATATAAAATATTAACATTGAATATTATTAAATATAAAAAATTAAATATTAAATATTAACATTGAATATTATTAAATATAAAAATTTAAATATAAAATATTAACATTGAATATTATTAAATATAAAATATAAAATATAAACATTAAATATTTAACATTAACATTGAAAATTATTTTAAATATAATTAACTGTGAATGTAATAATGACTATTGTTAATATCATTAACAATATCATTAAATGGTCGACTAATATGGATTTGAATGATGATTTTTTCGTTTCAGCCCTAGTGTGCGTAAGACTCCTAGGTCTTCCGCTGGAATACTGGCATGAAGATGTTTTTGTTGGTCTGATGGGGGCCTTTAGGGATCTCCTGTCCATTGACCCCATGACAGTGGCGAGGTCAAGGCTGGTTTACGCCAGAATTTGTGTGAATGTTCATCAATCGGCAAATCTTCTGGAGGTAATAACCATCATGTCCAAGTTGGGAAAATGTATTCAGCCTGTGGAGTATGAATCTATTCCCTTTGCCTGTTTTGTCTGTAAAACACTTGGTCACTGGGTGAAGCAATGTCCTCAAAAACTTCAAAAAGACAAAAAGTTTAACCAAGAGAGGAAGAAAGGAACTAGGAAAGAATGGAGGGAAATAAATCGAGAAGATACTAATAAAGGGGACCCCAAGTCCTTGGAGACTCAAGAAGAGGAAGGAAGTGCTAAAGACGAAGGGGCTAACGTTCTAGAGGTGGATAATCCTGAGAAGGAAGATTGTGTCCATTTCAACTAAAAATGGGAATGAACACGAAGATAACAAATTACCAGAAGACAAGATCACTATAGAAAAGGAGGCCCAAGATGAAGAAAATGGGGGCAGCCTTTCTGTTTCCAAAAGGGAGGAATGTGTGGGATCCCAAGAAGTGGAAGCTAATCCTTCAACCCTTGTCTCAAGGGTGGAAGATTTTTTTAAGGATCTTTTTGAATCATGCTCACACTTGAATATCTTTGATGCTCAAGGGTGTAATATTTTGGATGGAGAAACACATAGTGAGAATCTTGAAGATAGTGGAAAAGATGAACCTTTGTCCCCATTAGAAGTTGGAAAATGGAAGGAAGAAATTCTGGAAAAACAAACTGTCCTTGAAGAACAACAAGAAGATACTTGGATAGTGGTAAGTGGAAGGAAAAATAACAGAAACTCTGGTACGAAAGGGAATGTTGTTAGTTAGGGAATCTCTGTGTCTAGTTCTTCCAAGAAAAATGAAAATCAAAACCAAGGAGGAGTGCAGACAATACGTCAACAGAAGGCTGATGTGGGCTCTCCAAAAGGGGACAGGTAGAAAATCAGCAAAGAATGTCAGAGAACAAGAAGCAAAACAAAATATAGTGGATGGTCGTCAATTGACTATCCCAGAGGTATGTTCTCCACTCCGTAAATGAAGATTATTTCTTGGAATATAAGACGACTGAATGGTCCTCATAAATAGGATGTGTTAAGAAATTTGGTTAGAGATTGTATACCGAACATTTTGCTGATTCAAGAAACTAAAATGCTCAAAGAGAAAGTTGAAAAGATCAAGCCTATTAATAAGGGGGTAGTATAGGTTGTGATTCTGAGGGGCTTTAGGTGGAGTTGTGATCTTTTGGAACCAAAGCTCTATCAACTGTTCTCTTATTCTTGTTGAGAATAATATGATTATGGTTAATGTTACTCATATCAGAGATAACTTTTCTTGGATTCTTGTCAATATCTATGCCCCTAATAATAGATTGCATAGACAGAAGTTTTGGTTTAGACTGCAGGACTTGAGGAAGATTTATCAAGATAAGAGCTGGATGGTAATGGGAGACTTCAACACCCTGCCGAAAGATCTTGAGAAATCAGGAGGTAACCCTTCTCAGTTGGAAAGCAGAATGGACCTCATGGATTATATTAATAATGAAGCTCTCCTTGATGTGGATCTTGAGGGTATTTCTTATACTTGGTCTAATAGAAGATCTGGAACTGAGCTTATTCAAGTGAAATTAGATAGGACCCTCATCTCCCTGGACTGGCTTACAAAATACCCCTGTTCCCTCTCTTCCGTGTTAAGAATTGGTTTTGATCACTTCCCTATTACTTTTTCAGCTAGTTCTTTTAATGGTAAAAGAAATTCCCCTTTCCGTTTTGAAAGAATGTGGATGACTCATCCTAGTTTATCGAAGAATATTGCTGGATGGTGGAAATTAAAAGTGGAAGGGGGAGCTATGTACAGAGTTGCCAAGAAATTGAGTTACATTAAAAGAAAAGTTTAAGTTTGGAATCAAGAGATCTTTGGTGACATTTTCTTATCAAAAAGTAGAGTTCAGATTGATATTAAGGATGTTCAAGACCAAATCCAAAGGGAGGGACTATCTGAGGAGCTCAAAGCTCTTGAAAATAATCTGTTGGCGGACTATCATAATATTATATCCAAGGAGGAAACTTTTTGGAGACAGAGGTCGAGAGCTCTTTGGCTTAAATCTGGAGATAAAAATACTAGGTTTTTCCATATGACTACAATGAAACATAAGGCTGCAAATAGAATCCCCTGTTTACACTTAAATGGTTGTAAGATTGTCAAGGAGGAAGATATTAGAAGGGAAATGCAGAATTACTTTGCTTTCCTCCTGTCTAAAGATCCTAACCTTAGTTCCATTGATCAGGATAAATTGTTGTCAGCTATTCCTTCCCCGATTGATTAAGAGACTAATAAGTGGTTAAAAGCTATCCCTTTAGACAAGGAAATTAAGTCTACTGTTTTTTCTTTTGAAGGAGAAAAATTTCTGGGTCTTGATGGGTTCCCCATGCTTTTCTTCCAGCATTACTGGGAAATTGTTGGTAAAGAGGTGGTTGCGGCTGTGAAGGAATTTTTTGGTACTCAAGCTCTCCTCAAAGAGCTAAATGCTACCTTCTTGGTTCTAATTCCTAAGAAACTTGGTGCAAATACTGTTGAGGTCTTAGACCTATCAGTCTTTGCAAATCTTTGTATAAAATTATTTCTAAAGTCCTTCGAGGATTCTTACTATTCTCCCTTCTATCATTTCCCCTGAGCAGAATGGATTTGTGCCTGGAAGGCAAATTCTAGACTCTATTATTGTTGTGCATAAAAACATTCACTCATTGGAAACGGCTAAAAAAACAGCGATTTCTTATGAAATTGGACCTATCTAAAGCTTATGACATAGTGGATTGGAATTTCTTGGGGGGGTTATCAAACTTGTGTTGCAATTGGTGTCTTCAGTCTCTTCTTCTATTATTGTCAATGGTGGATCCTCTAATTTCGTCACACCTTTTAAAGGCCTTAGATAGGGAGATCCGATTTCCCCTGTTCTCTTTGCCATTCTTACTGAATGCCTAGGGAGATACATCAATAAATTAGGGAGATCCGATTTCCCCTGTTTTCTTTGCCATTCTTCACCTAGAATCTTTTGTTCCCATGAACAATTTGTGGATGATACTATTGCTATGGGAGCAACTACGATAAAAGAAGCCCGAAATTTGAAAAACGTGTTATCCACTTATTCTAATGCGTTTGGCCAGCTCATAAACTGGGATAAGAGCTCCATTTTCTTCATCAATACCCTTGGGCAGAGACAAAGAAGGATTGCTAATATTCTGGGATGTGGTATAGGCACTCTGCCTTCTACTTACCTCGGTTTGTCGTTGAGTTCAAAACCTCCCGAAGCGTTTTGGACATCCATTGTTGAAAGATTCAACATGTTGGTTCCCAAAACCACAGATTGGAAATCCAAGAGCTTACCAATTCTCCAATAGGATTCCAAATCAGTTCTGGCCAACGAATGAGAATAATTCCCCTGCACTTTAGGCTTTGCTACACCTAGGCGGGTAAACCTTCACCTCAAACCTGATCACCTTATTCAAGGCTTTTCTATAGCGAATTTAAGCTTGTGAGTTATCCGGTTGGCAAAAATCCTCAAACTCAATCAGTATAAAGTTATGTGATTACTTGAAATGATTTGAATGTTTGTGTAAGGTTTATCAATAATTGATTAGATGCTTGCAAGAAGGAAGTATATAGATTTATGACTTCAATTAATAACTCCAATAATTATATTCCAATGATTTTAAATGACTAGTGCCTTTGTTTATCTAGGCGATAGAGTCAACTATAACAATGATTATTACGTACAACTTTATGAGAGAATATTTATAAAAATATCATCAATTACTCTTAAGCTCTGTAAAAGACAAATCTAATATGCAATTCTTCGTTAGTCCAAAAGGAATTTAACTTCTCCGACTGGAAGGCCGATTAGACAGAGATAAGGAAACATATATTTCACACTATCCTGATTGTCGAACAAAGAATGCAGGAAAATATCCAATGCAAGAATAGAACTCTGTCGGAATAATTCAATAATCTATTTATTGATCACAGAGGACGAATCCATATTTTAATTGTAATCTCTTTGCCTTGAAAAAAGGACCTTTTATTTATTATCAAAGTCATGCTTTAATATTTACATTTTCTCTTACAGATATTCTTCTTCTAATTGCTTATTTGAATGTGTCTCCTTTCTCTACATTTTACATTATGTATATATGTGTTTGAGTGGCTTTCACATCTCTTTAGGGTGAAAAGACACAACCCTTATTACAAATTATTTTGAAAATGAATAAACTAACTAAAAAATAACTAACTTTCGGATTTGGGTTTGGTCAAAAAACCAAAACATCTCGTGGAAAGCTAAGATTTTTACTGGAGATAAGAAATTTGATTTCCCGAACTGGGTTGTTTTTAGATTTTTAAAATGTGACCATCTTTAGGCTTTGTCGGCATAATCTTTGCAGCAGGTCGAAATTCCAACATTTGCTGAAGGCTTTGATTAGTTAGTTCTATTTATTTGTGTCATAAAGCTTCCTTCCTTTGATTTTTTTAGTATGTAGAAACTTGCTTATTGATAATGGATTTGGACTCTCAAAATTTAGGGTACCACCAGTGGCTCTTTCTGGGGACGTATGCTCTATATGAGAATAGCGAGATTCCAGCTATCTCTGGAGAAGCAGACCAAGTATCCATACTTAATCTGATGCAAAGTAAAATTGGGTGGCCCCAGGCCCCCCAAAAGTGAACATTGATCCTTTCCTCTATCGAACACTTGATTTTGATCATGTAACAACTCATTCCTTCTGATCATGGTATGCTTTCCCTTTATCACTTGCTTAGGATCAGATGCATCATCCCTATGGACAATATTTATTGCTTCATCACTATGGTCTTTGGTGAATGGAGAACCCCTATGTATTTGATCAGTTATGTATTCTTGCACATAATTTGCTCCATACTCAATATGTTTTTCCTCACAAGAATTTTTTGAAGATAGCTCATATTCAGGAAATATTACTTCACTTTTATCAAGAATCTGATTAGATAGAACACTTGAAAAATTTTCAGAACTATTCTTTAACACATTCTCCTCATTATGCCTGTTTGATTCCATCTCATCCTCACACGTTTGATACAACTTCTGCTCATATGATGAACTAATGCATGTTTCACCTTCTAAATACCCCTCTCCACACATATCTCAAGTTTCATCATCTTCGAAAGTATCATTAGGTTCTCTATCTTTATCATGATGTTGATGGACTTAATCGCATAGAAAATTCTCTTCAAATAATGGATTCAAGAACATAGAGAACTTAGACATATCTTCTTCGTCTTCCTCTTCAAACAATGGATTCAGGAACATCGAGAATTTAGACATGCTTTCTTGAGAGCTTTCATTTGGATCATCAAGTGTTTCATCAACAAGACTAATATCTTCATTGATATTATCTTCCGAAGCTTCCTCCTGTTCATACACCATATGCAATTCTATTTCATCTCCACAATTTGATTCCTGGAATTATCATTTCCTTCGTCTAGTACCTCTTGAATATGTGTTGATCTGTCAACCTCCTTGCCATGGTGGATTGAGAAAAAAAGTTGAACCATTCTTCTTAACGTATCTTCGGTATTCTATGTCTAATAAGGCTGAAATCTCTTCCATGCTGAGAAAATCCTCTTCCTCATTTTGACATTCACTGATATTTGATGTCATACAAGTATCATCATGGAAAGATCTTTCCTCAGACTGTCCAAAAGAGTTTCCTCCATTCACATCTGAAACCTCACTTGACTCATATGAAATTTCAGTTCTGCACTCATTCTCCTCTGCAACCAAATCATTATTCATAAGTTTGAGAAAAGTAAGAAACTGATGATCATATAAGAGACGTAGTTCTCGCATTCTGTTGAAAAGATCAGAGGATGGAGGTCTGTATTCTGAAGGTATTTCTTGACAGATATTAAACATCCTCATGAAGAATTGTACTGCAGATTCTTCTTCTTGTTTCTCTAAGTTAAAAAATGCATCCAAAGGGGATATGTAATTTGGATCTTCTTCATCATCACTGAGATTGCCATCAAACAAAAGGCCTTGTTCAATCTGATCATAAGCCTCCTCTTCTCTGTCTTCATCATCTTCTTCTAATATCTGAAAAAGAAGCTTCAAATCAGGGTCATCTAGTGAGATTTCCAAATTTTTGACCTTTCTCATTAATTCTTTTTATGAAGGCATAATTGTTATAGGTATCTTCTCATACATATTTACCATCCGCATGAATAAGTGTGCAGAAGACTCCCCTTCAAATCTCTCCAAACTGAAAAATGCATCAAGTAGAGACATACTATGATCCTCTTCCATGCTGCAGCTTTGGTCTTCATACTATTCATAATACAAGTCATTTTCCTCAATTAGATCATGAAATTCATACAAGAACCATCGTTCAAGTTCCTTCCAAGATGGGATACTTTGTGTAGGTAGTGATTCATAAGCTTGTCTTGCATTGTCTTTTAGTGTCCAGACAAATAGCTTCATTACTTGATCCTTTGCACAAATTTTATAATCTTCTAAAAATATGTAAAATGCATCCAAATGTTGAAGTGTTGATTCATCCCATTCTCCATAGAATTTTCGTACAAGTTTTGAAAGTTGTGGGGATAACATGCTAGGTTCATAATCAAAATTGCTGAAATCCAATGGCCTAATGCCATCTGGAATAAAAGACTTTCTTTGAAATGATTGATACATTTGAATTAAAACTATCAACCATCTCCTTATGAGTCTTCTCCCTGAAATGACCCTAACCGGTCATTTACCATTTTTCCCAATCAGATCACTGTAGATTTGAAAACCAATAAAACAGGCAAGTATCCGACAGATAAATTCGAATAACCAACAAATATACTATATTAACTTTCTCAGAAATACGGTTTGTATTATACATCAGCAATACATAAACCCAACATTACAATATTCAATCCAATCCGAAATACAACAAAGAACAGTAAGACTGGATAATGAAGAACCTAATATAACAATGGCGAACTCTGAATGAATCCGCACCAGGATGAATCGGGTTTCCGTCCAATCCACCAAGAAATGCTGAAGGTTTCCGTCCTCAGATTCCCGATTCGATATCTGAAGCTTCTCGAATTCTCAAGAGAAGTAATATTCATAAACTGAAGCATGCTGAATGAGTCTCCAAAACCTCCTCTTATGGCTGCAGCTGTGACTCTTCAGTTTCCCCACTGTGACTCTTCGTATGCCCATTTCGTCTCTTTGTAAACTCACCTTAAGTCACTTTAAATAATTGACCGTTGAGTTATAAAGTAAAATAATAAATAAGTGAGGAAATCATTCAGCATTAAAATGGGAGCCCAAACGAGCTCGGATGCTGTCGTGTGATAGCTTGTCGGAAAGCTCTCAACGAGACGCTCCAAGTCCATCACTGAAAAGCCGAGAATTCTGAACCCCTGCTGACTTACTATAAATAGTAAGTACTCTGGACACCTGCGGAAACCGCTCTGATTGGCCTGAGACTGAACCCACCTAGGCCAATAATCCCCTGGTGCACTGCCACGCCACGGTTAGCCCTCCGGATCAAGGTGAAAAGGCTAACAACCCGGCACAATATAATGTACCCCAAAAAAGGGACATTACACTCCCTCAGCAAAGTTACGAACTGAAATCTTATTGAATAGAGTCGCCACCTCTTTCGAGGAATGTATTGATTTTTCGATCTTCTAGGCTCTTTCTTCCAACAAAGTACGCTTCCAACCAAATGGATTCAATTGCTTTCTGAATCTGATCTGTGAAATTTGAAATTTTGGGTAACTTCACAATATATATTGTGAGCAACTCTCCCCAGTAGAGTCACCAATCTGTTGGTTCTCAAAACCACAGATTGGAAATCCAAGAGCTTACCAATTCTCTAATAGGATTCCAAATCAGTTCTAGCCAACGAATGAGAATAATTCCCCTGCACTTTAGGCTTTGCTACACCTAAGTGGGTAAACCTTCACCTCAAACCTGATCACCTTATTCAAGGCTTTTCTATAGTGAATTTAAGCTTGTGAGTTCTCCAATTGGCAAAAATCCTCAAACTCGATCAGTATAAAGTTATGTGATTACTTGAAATGATTTGAATGTTTGTGTAAGGTTTATCAATAATTGATTAGATGCTTGCAAGAAGGAAGTATATAGATTTATCACTTCAATTAATAACTCCAATAATTATATTCCAATGATTTTAAATGACTAGTGCCTTTGTTTATCTAGGTGATAGAGTCAACTATAACAAGAATTATTATGTACAACTTTATGAGACAATATTTATAAAAATATCATCAATTACTCCTAAGCTCTGCAAAAGACAAATCTTATATGCAATTCTTCGTTAGTCCAAAAGGAATTTAACTTCTCCGGCTAGAAGTCCGATTAGACAGAGATAAGGAAACACATATATATTTCACACTATCCTGATTGTCGAACAAAGAATGCAGGAAAATATCCAATGCAACAATAGAACTCTGTCGGAATAATTCAATAATCTATTTATTGATCACAAAGGACGAATCTATATTTTAATTGTAATCTCTTTGCCTTGAAAAAATGACCTTTTATTTATTATTAAAATATAATATTGAAATTTATATTAAAATCATGCTTTAATATTTTCATCTTCCCTTACAAATATTCTTCTTCTAATTGCTTATTTAAATGTGTCTCCTTTCTCTACATTTTACAATATGTATATATATGTGTTTGAGTGGCTTTCACACCTCTTTAGGGTGAAAAAACACAACCCTTATTACAAATTATTTTGAAAAACAATAAACTAACTAAAACATAACTACCTAACTTTTCGTATTTGGGTTTGGTTGAAAAACCAAGACACCTCGTGGAAAGCTAAGATTTTTACTGGAGATACGAAATTTGATTTCCTGAACTGGGTTGTTTTTAGATTTTTAAAATGCGACCATCTTCAGGCTCTGTCGGCATCATCTTTGCAGCAGGTCGAAATTCTAGCATTTTTTGAAGGCTTTGATTAGTTAGTTCTATTTATTTGTTTCATAAAGCTTCCTTCCTTTGATTTTTTTAGTATGGAGAAACTTGCTTATTGATAATGGATTTGGACTCTCAAAATTTAGGGTACCACCACAACAGAAAGCTCGTTGGCGGGAAGGGTGTTCTCTTAAGTCAAGCGGGGAAAATTCAACTTTTGAAGTAAACTTTGCAGAATCTTCTTGTTTTTGCCCTGAGTCTGTTTAAGATCCCTCACAAATATGCAAAGATGATTGAAAGGATTCAAAAAAGGTTTATGTGGTCGGGTGTGGAAGAGAAGAAAAGAATGAGTTTAGTGGCTTGGGAGAAGGTGTGTAAGCCTAAAAGATGTGGAGGGCTAAGATTGAGAAGTATTGAACACTTCAATAAAGCTCTGCCGACCAAACAAATTTGGAAAGTTTTTGGGGAAAGAAAAGAATGGAATTCCATCTTGACTAATAAATATTTATTTAATAATCCTACCTTGGAAGAATTTCTTTGGACCAGAGAGAACATTCAAGGATCCTTTATTTGGAATAGTATTTGTTATGCTAAGGATCTGGTGACCAAAGGTGTTAGATGGAGATTGGGAAATGGGAGGAGAATCAATTTCTGGGGGGACTGCTGCTTGCAAGAAGTGCCTCTTTCCAATCAAGATTGGAGTCAGGCTATTGATAGATGTAAAGCAATTAAAGGTGAGAATGTCTTAGATTATTGGAGAGGGGGTAATTGGATCAACTTGGGGGAGATTGATAGAATTCTTCAACCTATTAACAATTTACTGCAAACTTGATTTGTAAAAGAAGGAAATCATGATCATCTTATTTGAGCTTCTAAACCGGATGGTTTATTTTTTGTTGCCTCTGCTTGTGATCTTTTGCATTTTGGAGATGACAGACCTCTCTGCTCGAAGGTGTGGTATAAATTCCTTATTCTTAAGATTAATATCTTCATTTGGTTGTTGTCTCAGAATAAACCCTTGACTATTGATAATCTTTGTAAAAGAGGCTTCTACTTCCCTAACTGATGTTTTCTTTGTATTGAAGAGGTTGAATCTCGTCATCATATTATGTTGCATTGTTCCTATTCCTGTAAGGTTTGGGAAATTATTTTTAGAAAATGGAATTTGTGCTGATTTTTTCCTCTTTTATGACAGGATTTTATAATCCAATGGAGATGTCCTTTTCTGAAGATATTGGCTAAAGAATTCTGGAATTTGCTCCTCCCTCACTTCAGCTGGCGGATATGGAAGGAGAGGAACAACAAATTATTTCGGGAGAAGTATGCCAAGCTTGAGGTGGTTGCTAATCACATATGCAGGGGCCTGGAGGAGAACTTTAATTCTATCATCCATAATAATCCCTCTTTTATCTCTCAGGAGGATCCTGTGAAGGTAAGAAATTGGCATCTTGGAATCATATCTGATAAAGTTCATAATCCCAAAGAAGGGGCCTAGTGGTCTTCCCCTCCTCAAGGTTGGTACAAAGCTAATTTTGATGGGGCTCCCAAAGGCAACCTGGGTATGGCTTGGGTGGTGGTAGTATAATCAGAGATTGGGCTGGTAACAATATTGTGGCGGTGGCTGGGCTTGGAGGAGAACTTTAATTCTATCAATCATAATAATCCCTCTTTTATCTCTCAGGAGGATCCTGTGAAGGTAAGAAATTGGCAGCTTAGAATCATATCTAATAAAGTTCATAATCCCAGAGAAGGGGCCTAGTGGTCTTCCCCTCCTCAAGGTTGGTACAAAGCTAATTTCGATGGGGCTGCCAAAGGCAACTTGGGTATGGCTTGGGTGGTGGTAGTATAATCAGAGATTGGGCTGGTAACAGTATTGTGGCGGTGGCTTCTTCTTATGGGTCACAATCCAACCACAGGGCTGAAGCTATTGCTGCTCTTAACACCGTTATGCTAGCATAAGAGTTGGGATGTAAGAAAATTTGGCTGGAAGGAGATTCCTTGAATATTATCAATTGCATAAAGGGTCTTAATAAATCCTCATGGATTATAGAGAAAATTATTGATAAAATCAAACTTATTTTTCAAAAGTTTGAAGAGTTTTATGTAACCCATGATTATTGTGAAACCAATATAGTTGCGGATGGGTTAGCTAATGTTGGGGTTAAGAGTGATGTCAGTCGCAAGTGGTTTGGGGTGACGAACCTTAATGATGACATTAAAAGGCTCATTGATTATGATAAGATCAATAAAAAAGGAGTCATTCAAAATAATAATAGCTTTAATTGATATGAGATGGATTAAAAGTACAAGAGGCGTGAAGTGGCAGTCGGAGTGTGTTCTCATTATTACCTGTCTTATCACGCACGCTTTGTGGGTGCCTAAAACAGATTGGGTTTCGAACTTGAGCTACATTGTGTTCTGGGTGTTGAGTTTAAACTGTTTTGTGCTTCTTTTGTTATTGCCTAAGCTTAATCATTGTAACTTGCAGAATAATTGTGAGATGGAAGAGATGGGAGGGGAGCTAAAAAGGCAAGAGAATAATTGTGAGATAGAAGAGATGGGAGGGGAGCTAAAAAGGGAAGAGCCCTCTGAATGCAAATGGCGATAGGAGAATAAAGTTTGGAAAAAGCTTAAGAAGGGGGGGGGTTGTGGATTATCTTTAGAGACTGCATGGCTATAACAAGGACATTACCAAGGAGTTTGTAGCGGGTTGGGATAATGGGGTCATTAACCTCGCTGGAAGTCCTTTACTCTCACCCTGGACTTGATCGGTGAGATCACGGGACTCCCTCTGGATGGAATGAACTATTTTTAGGATAGGAGAGTAGGTAATAAAGCTTTTAGGGATTTCCCTAGGACTAATAAAGAGAGAGCTATGTTGATTAAGGAGAAAAAAGATTTTGTAAAAATTGAAAATATCAAGCTTCTCTGGGCTAAGGGTCTTAGGGTTATCATGGAGTATTTTACTCTTGATGGTAGATTTACGAGGGTTTACAATTACCACTTTGTCCTTGTCAATCATTTCTGTCATAATACTAGGGTTTCGTTCCCGTTCTTGTTACTGAGCTCTCTGAATCAGAGCATTATGGATAACAGGAAAAAGCCCAAATCCCCTGTTATCCATAAAGGCCTGATTATGCTTATTTTTGAATATGCAAGAGATTTACTCCTGGATACAGTGCCCAAACAAATTGATAATAGCATACAGAAGAGAAAGATGGCTGGGACTGATGCGGGGCTGTCTATCAAGAAGAAAAATAAAAAGGATAAACCGGGCCAGAAAGAGGTTCCTTTGTCTATTTTTGATGAGGTTAAGGGTATGCAATCTGAGGATGATAAGGATGATGCTCCCACAGAGGACGACACTTCTGAGAAAGCTGAGCATAATAGTAAGGACGTTCTAGATGAGAATGTTGTTCCTGTTGAAGGTCATGAAGAACAACTAGATTCAACTGTCCAGGATAACAGTGTGCCTTCTCCGAATGGAAGAGGTAAGGATTATTCTGCGACAGATAAAGAGTCTCAGAGATGAGATCATCGAAGAAAAAATGGAGTCCCCAGGGGAGGAGGATAAGATAGCCCAGTAGGAGGCCTCTGATGAGGTTGACAATATGTAGGATATTTTGAACTTATCCCTGGAGAGTGTCCAGCAAGAGCTCTATGATGATCATGTCTGGAGTCCTTCAGATAACGAGAACATGGAAAGAGAGAATGATGATAGGGATGACGATGAGAATGAAGATGATGTTAAGAGTGATGGGGAAAGAGAAGACTTGGAAAAGGAAGACTTCATTGAGAATGTTGAGGAGGGAGTTGCTGATTCGGATCCTTCACTCATGGAGAATTCAACTAGGGTGGTGATGTCTACTGTTCGATCTGTGGCTGATGATCATACTAACAGTACACCTGTTTTTCAAAAAGAAGATTTGAATGCTAAGAAGGAGAAGAAGAATAATACCCAAAATAAAGGGGAAGCCACTTCGCTGGAAGATGAAGATTTCAACAATAAAAAAGTGCCTAACAGGGGTGTTCTCAATGCGGCTAGGAGCAGAGCGGTCTTGGCCTTTAATTTAGATAAATGGGCTTTCCACGAAATTAACGAGTTGAGCATCAAGCATAGAGCTTTGGATACAAAATATGATATCTAGAGGAGATTGTTGATAAATTGAGGAATGACATGGTCATGGGTAATAGTAAAGGTAAAAGTGTTTTGATTGAGGAGAAAAATAATTTTAGGATGCAGGAAGAGAAAATATTGAGTATCATTGATGAGAAGCTTTCGCCCATTTACATCAAAGTTAAAAACAATGAAAATATGCTTAGAAAGCTTCTTTCCCATAGTAATGAAGGCATGAAAACAATTGTTATTAATCTTAATGCACTTTACTCTTTGCTAGAGGGAAACTACATGGAAAAAAATGCTATTCTGGTGGATGATGACCTAGTCAAGCTGGAAGGTCAGGTTTCTAGTGCTGGTACTAGAACCAGAGCGAGCATTAAGAAGAGGAAGGTGACTTTGCGTAAGGAGTTGGTGAGCCTTAAAGAGTCAATTCAAAAGATCCAGGCTTTGCAGGAGGCTTCCTAGGAGTTCCTAAATATGCTAGATTGACTCTTGCTGCTAGTTGCTTTTTTTGTTCTGTTTTCTAGTTTTCATGCTAGAAGGTGTTCTTTTTTGATGGATGGAGCCTTTTAATTGTCATATCTTAGTTAAGGCCTATCTTTGGTTTTGCCTGTTTCTTGTGGCAGTTGTTGTTTCTATGCTTTTGCGGTATGCTCTTTTATTATCCTAGCATGTAAAGGGTTTCGGGTCCCCTTCAAAACCTATATTTACCTTAATCAAAAACAATATCATTTTATTTTTATTTTAATATTACCCATATAAAAACAAGTATTAATTTTACAAGACTCACGATGAAATTGTAATAAAACAAACATCATTAAAATAAACGATATATCAAAATACAATAAATAAATCTATTAACCAATACTACCATCGCGTATAGGGACGTGACTTTCAGAAATCTCTGATACTTAATAAGTGGAAACGTCTGACATGAGAACACAGAGAGGAGCGGTCAAGGCAGAAGAAATAAGGGATATCTTAGCGACCAAGGGAAGATAAACATCACCAGCCACAAGCTTCAGTACTGTGGGCATAGATGACTTATACACAGGGAATGCGTATTGGTATACGTCCCAGGGAAGAACAAAAGTTATTCGAATCCAAGGGATATATTATAAAACAGAAGGAGCCATTTACAAGAGAAGCATTTATCATAGCAAAGACTTCAAATTCTACATTGGTATTCAGAGGTAACTACTGACTCGAATTGACTTGTGTATCAAAGCATAACTATTTAAGAATTTGTATTCATTCTAGAGAAATTACTAATTAGAGATGGATTGGTTGTTATCAGTGAAACTTTAAAATTATACAGATAAGGACCAAGCAAAGCTTGGTAGAGGGCATTCATAGGGAATGCTGAGTTCCTCCAATAGGAGACCCAGAGGTCCAAGATTATCTTGGCAAAGAACATTCTTAAGGAATATTGTGATTCCAATGGGAAACTAGAGAGAGATTATAGAGAATATCTTAGAGATAATATATATATTATAGTGGTTAGTCATATGCATATGTAAGAGGCTTGGATAGAGGTGGGATCTCTGTTGAGTATTAATGGTTAATGAGTTCACTCATTAATAGAGGTCCCAGAGGCCTTAGGAAGACGCTCTCAATGAGATGGTTGCCTAATTATGACTTCTTCTTATCAGAGAGTTAGGCAATTTGAGTAGAGCTTCCTCTTAAGGATTAGGTGGGTTTAGCATGGGATTAGCAAAAAGATTATTTAATGTTTATATATATTTTATCATCTACTAATAAGTGTTATAGGTTCAATAGTCAATGCTCGATCTGGAAGCGGGAACATTACAGTGGTATCAGAGCATAATCCCGCCATCGTGTGAGTTGGGGCTTATGCAAACTTACGAAAGAAGAACAAAGAAAAATATAATGAATGACTTAGTCAATGAGATGAGATCTTATATGGAACAAACAAAGCAAACATTAATAAGTCAAATGGAGAAATCAAATCAAGCCCTCCTCCAAGCCCTACAAAACATGGGAAATTCAATCAATAATTTAAAAAGCCATTCCCACCAAGGGAGAGATACTAGTTCAAATCACTCAGAGAACAACAATATAACCTCTAACACTGGGGTACCCCAACCCCCATTGCTGCCTAGAGAAGGGTCCCCAAGAGAAGAGGAAGGAATAGAACAACCCATGACCCGAACTGAAGACATAGCAAGGGCTTATGCGGAGTTAGATCCTCATATTAGAGAAGTGGTATCCTTTAGAGAATTTTGTGAAGTTAAGCGAAGAGAGACATCCAAGAGGCATGCAAATAAATAACTCAAACACAAATTGAAGAAGGTAACACTTCCAAACATTGATGGATCGGGAAAGATTACAGCCCATGCGTGGTTACAAAAATAGAACACATTTTTTACCCTAAGTCCCATGATGGAAGAGGACGCTGTCCAACTCACAATACTATGCTTGGAAGGAGCAACACATGAATGGTGGCACCACAGACTTACCTCCCTAGGACATCAAAATGTAAACTCCTATGGGGAACTCTCCCAAAAACTTATTAATAGATTTGATGAAAAATATTCGGAGTGGTACTTTCAAGAATTAACACATCTTACACAAAGTGGAACAATGGATGACTTTGTACGTCAATTCCAAGGGTTATCAATAATGATTCCTGATCTTTCCCAAAAGAGACTCACCCATATGTTCATAGAAGGTCTCAAAGAAACCACAAAAGATGTGGTGAAACCCTTTGAACCACAAATTCCAGAGGAAGCCATCAGGAAAGAAAGAAAAGTTGAATCTAATTCACTTTTAGAACATTTCGTCGAGGCGAAGGAACAAGGATAACCAAGACAAACCATGTTATTTGTGTAAAAAACCATGGAGCACAGGACATAGATGCCAAGAAAGGGAAGAATAAATCCAAAGAAATTTATACTTCAAATGTAAGGAACCTTGGGAAAGTGGTCATCGATGTAAAAGAGGGAAAGTAAACGAAATAGAAGAGACAAGTAAAAAGGCAAAAAATGGTGAATTAGAGCAAGTGACCTTAGCAGTTATCTCTCAAAATGAAAATAGGCCTTTACGGATTAAAGGCACACTCAAGGGACAAAAGGTGATTGCTTTAGTAAATACATGAGCTTCCCATGATTTCATTAGCAAGCACTTGGTAGAAAAGAGGAGGCTAAAAACTCAGGATTTTGAAGGCTTCAGAGTAGCATTAGCCAACGGGTCCATAGATTGTTGTACAAAAATTATTACTCAAGCAAAAATTACCACGGGCGGGCATGTAATTAAAAGAGATCTTTATGTAGCAAACATACAAAATGACATCATCCTGGGAATGCTATAAATAAATTCTCTAGGACGTTTTATCATGGATGGCCCTAATCTTGAAATATGCTTTAAACACGAGGGAAAAGAAATAACATTAAGAGGAATGCCAGATGGAACCCCAAAGATAGTATCATGTAATAAAATGGAGAGGATTTTGAGACATGACCAAGGAGAGTGGGTAGCTTAGTGTATGGTCTTAGATAAAACCCCCACTCACGAACAAACATTCCATGGAGATATCCGTCCTATCCTTGAGAAATACAAGAGAGTATTTGAAGATATTCCACTAGGTCTTCCCCCAAAAAGAGGTTTTGAACATGCCATAGAGCTAGAAGAAGGTGCAAAACTGGTAATTATAGCACCTTATAGACACCCCAATAAATATAAGGAAGAAATTGAAAAAACTATCAAAGAACTCTTAGAGATGGAACATATCCAACCTAGTAGTAGTCCGTTTGCCTCGTCAATGGTACTTGTCAAGAAAAAAGATGGAACCATGAGAGTGTGCACCGATTATAGGGCATTAAATAAAAGAACTATAAAAAATAGATACCCTATTCCTAGAATTGATGAATTAATGGATGAATTACATGGGGCATGCTATTTTTTAAAAAATGATCGAAGGTCAGGACATCATCAAATTAGAATGAGGGAAGAAAATGTGCCGAAGACAGCATTCAAATGCCATTACAAACACTTTGAATTCTTAGTGCTCCCTTTTGGACTCACATATGCACTAGCAACTTTCCAATTTTGCATGAATCATACTTTTAGACAACAATTGCGAAGGTTTCTTCTCATATTCTTTGATTACATCCTCATTTATAGCAGAACATGGGAGCAGCATCTAAAACATATTGAAGAGGTTTTGAGTATTCTAGAAAGAGAATCGCTATATGCTAAAATTTCAAAGTGTGAATTTGGACTACAAGAGATACTATAGCTCGGGCATAAAATAAAAAAAGAAGCGTGGATGAAGAAAAGATCAAAGCTATCAAAGAATGGCCAAAGCCAAGAACCCTTACCGAACTCTGGGGTTTTGTCGGACTATGCAATTACTATCGTCGATTTGTTAAAGGATTCTCAAAGATTGCAGCCCCCCTTACGAACCTAACAAAGGAAGTAGCATTCACTTGGAATGATAAAACACAACAAACTTTCGAGCAACTGAAAGAAGTCATGAGTTCATGCCCGGTATTAGCTATACTAGAGTTCTCTATGCCTTTCGAATTACAATGTGATGCATGAGAAGGTATAGGAGCCGTACTAATGCAAAGGAAACACCCTATAGCTTTCGAAAGTCGTAAACTCACGGGAGCAGAGAAACATTATTCTATATATGACAAAGAGATGTTGGCAATAATGCATGCCTTGGAAAAATTTCGTCAATACCTAGTCTGCAGAAGGTTCATAGTCAAAACAAATCATAATAGCCTACGTTTTTTCTTAAACCAAAAGGATCTAAACGACAAACAACAAAAATGGGTGAGCAAAGTTCAAGCTTATGATTTTGATATAGAATATGTAAAGGGAGTAAATAATGGAGCAGAGGATGCATTGTCAAGGTGTCCCCACATCAATAATATTTCTAGTGTCTCAAGTGATTGGAAAAAGGATATAATAGCAGAATATGCCAACGATCCTTTTGCAACCACAATTTTAGAAGGGAAGACACCTAATGAAGACTTTCGAGTTCTAGATGACATTATCTTCTACAAAGGAAGGATATACGTAACTCCACAATCCAAAATGAAGGGAATCATTATGAGGGAATACCATAATAACCCACTAGTAGGTCACCCAGGATATTATAAGACATAAACATATAAGGGAAAGATACTCATGGAAAAAATTGAAAAAGGACAGACAAAAATATGTGCAAGAATGCATGACCTGTCAATAGAATAAAACCGAACAATAACATCCGGCAGGACCATTACAACCAGTGCCTATCCCAAAACAAAAATGGGAAAGCATATCCATGGACTTTATAACAGGATTGGCCAAAGTTCGGGGAAAAGATAGTATCTATGTAGTAGTGGATAGACTTGCGAAATTTGCTCATTTCTTCCCAGTCTCTACAGAATACAAAGCACCCCATATAGCAGAGATATTCTTCAGAGAAGTCTTCCGTTTCCATGGTTTACCCCAAAATATTGTAAGTGACAGACAATAAATTCCTCAACAAATTTTGGAAAAGAATCAAAACCCTAAGGACAGATAATGGGGGGGAATATATTTAAGAAAACTTAAAATTTTTTTGTATTAATGCTGGGATTAAGAGGGAGTTTACAATTCCTTATCACCCTCAACAAAATGGGGGTGTTGAAAGGAGGAATAGGACTATTGTTGAAGCTGCTAAAGCTATGATGTATGATCAAAACCTAGAAACTTCTTTTTGGGTCGAAGCCTCTAGGACTGTTGTCTACATCCAGAATAGATGTCCCCACTCCCTTCTAGATAACAAAACCCTTGAAGAAGTATTCATTGGGATTAAACCTGACATAAGTCACTTAAGAATCTTTGGCTGTCTAGTTTACATTTATGTACCTAAAGAAAAGAGATCTAAGTTAGAACCCTCAGGTAGGAAGGGAACTTTTGTAGGCTATAGTGAAACGTGTAAAGCCTATAGGATCTACATACCTGGATAGAGATTAATTGAACTTAGCAAAGATGTTATCTTTGAGGAAGATGTAGCTTTCAGAAGATCCAAAAGCATTCATGAGACGGAAGATCAAGAGCCTCCTCAAAATATGGAAGAGGATCACGCTCTTGAGATTTAGAGGGAGACTCATGAAATAATGAAAAATGAAGATCAAAGTGAATCCATGGATCCTACTAATGAACCTAGAAACACTAATGTGAATCTGAAGAGACCACTTTGAGCAAGGAAAATGATTCAAGAAGCTGAAAAGTTTGCAGCTCCAAAAGGAACCTTCAGGGAAAGCAAAAGACCTCACAGATACTCCAATTATGCTGCCTTGATGAGTGAGATCATCAAATCAGAACCTTCCAGTGTTGAGGAAGCCATCAAACTTCAAGTTTGGAAAGATGCTATGACAAAAGAGTACCAATCTATTGTTAAGAATGATGTTTGGGACATTGTGCCCAGGCCAAAGGGGAAATCAGCAGTTTCATCAAAATGGCTCTTTAAAATCAAGCATGCTGCAGATGGCAATATTGAAAAATGAAGGGATTGATTATGAAGAAACATTTTCTCCAATTGCTAGATATACTTCTGTCAGGGTTGTAATTGCCATTGCTGCATCTAAAGGATGAAAGATTCACTAGATGGATGTAAAGACTGTCTTCCTGAATGGAATAATAGAAGTATACCGGGAGCAACCTGAAGGATTTGTCACAGATGGAAACGAATCACATGTTTGCAGATTAAAGAAAGCACTATATGGGCTTAAACAGGGTCCTCGAGCTTGGTATGAAAGGATAGATCAATATCTTTTGGGCTTGAACTTCTCCAAGAATGATGCAGATACAAATTTATACTTCAAGGTATTTAATGGTGAAATGTTGATTCTTATTCTATATGTTATTGATTACAGGAGAAGATCACATGATTACCAAATGTAAGGAAGATCTAGCATCAAAGTGTGACATGAAAGATTTGGGTCCCTTACATTATTTCTTTGGTTTAGAAGTATGGCAGCGAGTTGATGGTATCACTCTAAATCAAGGAAAGTACACTATTGACATTCTAAAAAGGTTTGGAGTGTAAACCCATGGCTACACCCATGGAAACAAACTTGCACAAGTTAAAGGAAGTAGCAACAGACTCAGAATTTGCAGATCCCACTCTATACAGACAAATAATTGGGTCCTTGATGTATTTGGTCAACATTAGACCAGTCATTTGTTATGCAGTAAATGCACTTAGTCAATTTATGTGTGAACCAAAGCAGATACATTTGGTTGCAGCAAAGCACATTTTGAGATACCTGCGTGGCACTATTGGTTCTGGTCTTAAATACAATAATGTAGGCCTAGATCTACATGGATACATTGATTTAGATTGGGCCGGAAGTGTGGTCAATAGGAAGAGCACATTAGGGTGTTGCTTCAGTTTAGGATCAGCTATGATCTCCTAGATTAGTAGGAAACAATCCTTAGTTGCACAGAGCTCCACAAAAGCTGAGTAGATTGCAGCCTCCATGGGAGCTAGAGAAGCAGTATGGATTAAAAAACTTCTTCTAGGATTGTTTGGTCAACCCTTGGATCCTACTATCATCCATTGTGATAACCAGAGTTGTATAAAGCTTTTAGTGAATCCAGTGTTTCATGACAGATCAAAGCATATAGAGATTCTTTATCACCATGTTAGAGACATGGTAGAAAGGAATGTGATTAAGTTGAAATATGTGAGTACAAGTGAACAAGCAACAAACATTCTCACCAAGCCTCTCTCCAAGACAAAGGTTGAACACTTTTGGGCTAAACTTGTTATGGTTGAAAATGTAACTTAATTTCAGATTGAGTCTCAATTATTTAATTCATTGTACTAATATTTCTAAAGATGTTTAATGTGTAAACTCTTTTATTGTCATGTGTGTGACTCCATGACTGCATGGCCCCCTATGACCATCTTTGAAAGGTGACAAATTTTCAATGATGAACACTTGCATTAGGTTGATATTGTAAGGTGACGACTTTACAATAATTGACTCCATTATCATGATGGATATCATGAGACTTGATATGTGTGGACATGTCATGATAGTTAATATCCCTTAAGACATTATGGTGGATATCATGAGACTTGGTATAAATGGATAAACGATAATGATGCTACTGAGATATTCATGGTGGATATTATGTAACTTAATATTCGTGGCAATGCCATGATCTGATATTCTTATGGTAGGTATCATATGACGTGATGTCAGTGCACATACCATAGGATGAATATAATTTTGGGAGTCATGGTGAATATCATGTGACTTGATATTCATGAACATGCCATCACTCCAGATATCATGATGAGGTGATATCTTTCTTCTACACAATAAATAGATCTATTGTGTTTCTAGGGTAGAATTAATCCTCCCTAGCTAAGAGGGAGTGTTAATGATATGTAGCTTCGGCTAGATTATTCTAATCGATGAAATCAAATGCATAAGTGGCCTATCGGCCTTGAGCATTTGATATCTATCCTTTACAAGTAGATTGATCTGGTTATTTGCTTTGATTATAATAATGATAATTAATTCAGCATGATTATTGTTGTCCTGCATTTTGTCACCACAAAATGTAGGTGACAGTACGAAACTTTTGAACTCAGTTTCATGTTTCTCTATGTTTGTTTCACTATTCGATTAGCCAATAATGATCGATCAGTTGATCTCAATTTGATTAGTTAATCTTTATGCTGAAGGTTTTCGTCAAGTCTTTTTCGTTTTTTTCAGTTTGTCTTCCTATACTTGATTTTTGAATCCTTCGGCGTCCTTTGATGTGTTTTCGAGTGTGTTTTTGTTTGCTTTTGGTCTTTTTGTTTCGTCCAATCTCTTGCTTTCGATTTTCCCTTCGATTCGATCTATTGTAGGGGTTAATTGGACCTTTCAGTCAAAAGATATGATCATTTAAGTGCCCAAAAAGTGGACTCTCTGAGCTCAACTGCATATTTAAAAAATAGATGTTATTTTCTATAGTTGAGTTGCACTTTTTGAAAAATATAACATTTAATCACTTTATGTTATGTTTTTAAGTTACTTTATCACTTAAATTTTTAACTTAAGTGATTAAAGTGCACTTTATAATATATTTTTAAGTTGAGTTGCTTTTTAATTTTTCACTTAAGTGACTATATTACTTTATTGTTTTATTTAAATGTTGAGTTTTACTTTATGTTTTAAATAACATATAAGTTAATATTACCTTTTAAGTGATATTATTCTCAACATTTTAAATAAACATGTGCTTAATTAAATCACTTAAGTTGTGTAAAACAACTACATGTTAACAATCTCCTACTTTACATGTAAATGCATCTAGAGGGTCCACTTTACATGTAAAGTCAAAAACATAAAACATGCATTTACATCTAGAGACTCCACTTTACTTGTAAATGGCTTTAACATGTTTTTACTTTACATGCAAATGCCTCTAGAGAGTGCGTTTTATGCTTGAGATGCTTTTAAGTGTTTTAAAAGTCAAAGATAAAACATGCATATGCATCTCTAGAGTGAGCTTTGTTCTAATTCATGTAAATGCAAGTTTTGAATACATGTAATGGTCTCCCAAGAGTGCATTTTGCATGTAAAAGACTCATTCTTACAAATGCATTGAAAAATAAAACATGTCTTTGCATGTAGAGAACCTGTTTTTGCTTGGAAGGTGAGTTTAAGACCAAAAACATGACATGCGTATGCATGTAGACAACTCGTTTTGGCTGGAAATGCATTGACTAAGTCAAAAACATGAAAAACAAGACATGCACATGCACTCTAAGAGTGCGTTTTGGCTGGGAATGATCTTCCAAGGTCAAAACAACTAAAAACTTGACATAGGCATGCATGTTGAGAGTCCGTTTTTCATATCCAAGACAAACGCTTTTACAACCTTCACATGTTATTGCATGTAGAGAGTCCGTTTTGGACTTAGGGCATCATTACAACCAAAAACGTGGCATGCATTGGCATGTTTTAAACCCGCTTTTGCTTGCTGGGCTTATTTAAGTCAAATGCATTAAAAAATAACACATGTTATTACATCTAAAGAGTGTGTTTTTGCTGGAGATCTCCATTCATGTTCAAAATACTCACAAACTTTGCATGTAAATGCATCTAGAGGCTGTGTTTTTACTCAAGGAAGCATTTCTATGCAAAAGATTCATGTATTGGCATCTCAAGAACCTGTTTTGCTTCCAAATGCATGTATTCTTCATCCAAGTACAAATTTCTTGCATTCTCAGCCCAAAATGATTAATGCAAAGGCATCATTTGTATGCATTTTCACTAAAAACGCCCAACAAGTTTGAATCTTGGAAATTGTCAAAGATCTTTGAGTTGTTGGATGCAAATACATCTCTAGAATCCGTTTTTGGAGAAGACAAAGACTTTTCAACTTCTCTTTCTGCCATTTTTGTCTCATTGAGCTCCAAGTAAGTATATGTATTTGATTTTGTTTAGGTTTTTCTCTTATTTTTCCTACAATGTTGCATTTTATAGCTCATTTGTTTCCATTTGTTCAAATGTAGCCCATGTATTATGCATTTTTGTGTATAAATAAGTTAAAATCCTTCATTTTTCAATGCATAAAATCATCTTACACTCAAAAACGAAATTGCATGTGGAGATTGGTTTCAAGTTTTTAACATGTTTGGGTCAATAGCAAGAGGTATGTTTCATGTTTTACTTTCTTGTTTGCATGCTTGTTTGTTGTTTGTTTTTGAAGACAGATGAAGTCATTTCCCCAAGAATGCAAGTACATCCATCCATGCTAATTCATTTTTCATTCACCAATACATGTAATTGCATTTCCTAAGTCCATTACATGTAAAAACATGTCATTTTCCATTATATGTAATCATCCTTCAAGAGTCCGTTTTTGGTAAAAAGGTCACTCTTTTATACCAAAATTACCATTTACATATTCTCATGTCTTTCCAACTTGCATTCTTGGCCACACAAATAAAGCCCCACATGCAATACATCTTCACAAGTCCGTCTCCTCTCCTATTTGTCCATATACATGTGCCTTTCTTTTCACTTCCAGCTAACACGTGTGTTCTATGAGTATCTAATCAATACTCCAAATACCTTGTTCTTCATAGATTCATCATTGCAAGCCAAAATCCTCTCATGGGTTCAATCTCTTCAGATGATTTATTTACCCTTTGGAACTTCCATGTTGTAGCAAAGGATATGTCAACACCGACCAAAGCTAAAGGAAAAATGAAATATCAATATGATAAAGAGCTGGCTCATTCTACACCCTCACTCGTTTCATCATCCTTGGATCAAGTTACAGATACAAGAATTGGGAATATTGATATGACCAATTTCTTGCAAAGGCTCGAAGATCCTGCCAACAGGGAACTATGTTGCATCAAGAGGAGTAACATTCACTTGATTTCTACTTTCCCTATGGCTTCCTTGGAACCCGAATTTGTCTTTGAGTGTGCACGTCATTTCAATCCCAAGGGCAAAATAGTCAAAGATGCAAATGGAAAGGTGATTTTCAGCTTGGATCCTGATGTTTTTGAACAAATTTTCAGAATTCCTCCAAGCCTTGAATGTGCAGACTTGTCCGAGGACATATCCATACAGCTGTGGAATCAGCATAAGTCGGATTATCAAACATACATGAATGATCAATGGCTGGTTAATAAGAAGTCAAATTTCTCCAGATGGCCCAAAACAATACACAGATCGGATTTCTCTCTAGAAGTCAATGATCTAATAACACTCCTCAGTAGAATCTGTGGCCTTAAGGATTCATGTAATTTTGAGCCATGGATGTATAAGTTTATTTTCCAGATTCTTGAAAATAAGAAACCAATCTATTGGGGAGAACTTGTAAGCACAACTTTGTGCGAACAGTTGAGCCATGTGGGTACATCAGTACCTTTCTATATGAATTCTTATTTGGTCTACATTGTTGCAGCCATGGGAACCTTTTCTGGACTCTCCATCAAAGGTGACTGATCATTGGTACCCATTTGGGAGTATCATGACCAAATCACGCTTACACAGAGCAAGTACCATTATCGGAGGGTGCAAGATGCTTTCTTTGGACATTTTAGATGCTTGTTTGATAAAGAGTTGGCAATCAAGAGACTGTCAGATGAAGCTTGGGAAAAGGTAAATCAGTTTGGTTGTATCTTCTTGCAATTTCCAACTTTTACCTACTTAAGAGGGGTATTTCCAAGGAGAACCCTATACTTTGCCAAGGTATCCCAGTGATAGGATCATCCTCATGGAGATGGCAAGACAGCTCATGGAGGTGCAATCATATCAACACAATTTGCATAGGCCAGGTTTTGGTATCACCACTGCCAAACCTCTTCAAATTGGTCCTTATACACTCAACTCAGTGTATAAGGCAAAAGCAATGGAAGCAGAACTTCAGCTTATCACATTGAAGAAATTCAAAGCTAGGTCTGACTTTGATTACAAAGGGATGGATTCAAAAATCAAAAGAGCCTTCACCCATGTTCATCGTATGGAAGATGTGTGGATTGATTTACGCACCAAAGTGGATATCATGAAAATGGATTACTGCAGGCTCACCTTGAAGCAAATCATTGATCTTAACATGATTGAAATTCCAGAAGGGATTGTGATTGAAGATGATGGCCTAGTCCTGGATCCTAAGTATTACAATACTCAATTTATTACAATACTCAATTTGAGAAGCTTGTTCCTTTTCCCGTTCAGTGGCAACAGAAAGAAGGGAATTTTGTCTTTGATAGATTCCAATATATTTTGCTGAATACCAACAAGTGGCTGAAAAGCAAAGGCCTCAAGAGAGTACATCCAAAGGTTGGAGTAGATTGCAATCATTTTGGTCCTATTGGAAAGAAATCACAGGTGGAAATCAGAAGCAAGGATGAGTCTTCTTCTTCTCAATTAGTTAAAGCTATCAAGTTTACACTTAGAGGAGAAAAAGGGTCAAATCCACCCTTAGATCCTATTCAAACACCCTCGCAGGAAGAAGAATCAGATGAAAAGGAAGGCGAAATAATGATCCTATCTCCTCCTCAGTTGCCAAATAGCGAGGATCCATCTAATCAAGAGGAGTCATTTCTACATATGGTAGATAATGATGTGGATTCATTTTCCACTGTATTCACTCCTGCTATTGCTACTTCAGAGGTCAACATATCTGCATTCTCTTCTGCAGCTCCTATCCTTACAGTGGGACAGTGTGAGAATCTGGTTAATGTTTTTGGTAACTTCCCAGCTCTTATGGAAGGTTAAGTTTCCCAACTTGATACTTCAGTTGCAGGCTTTGAAGCATTCATGACAGAGTCTTCCCAAAGAACACTTATGGCTCCTGCTGTGCAAACGGAGGCATGCACTATGACAACAAAAATACAATTAGGATCAATGCCTACTGCGATCACTGTTTCAAGTCCGCAAAAGAGGGTTTTAGTTTGCCATCATGGTTGGGAAAAATCACCATGAAAAGAAAGAAAGTCACATTACCCTTGGAGGATTTCTCTGCTAGGAAAGGCAAATCTAAGACCTCAAAGGCTAAGGTTGTCTCAAGAATCATTGTTGATGATGAGAAAACCAAGTATGCTGAGATTGCAGAACCATTGGTAGACAAACCAGCTGAAGAACTTACTTGCTCTGATTATAAGTTCACCAAGGTAGAACTTGGTAAACAAACACGGCTGGGATATCTGCAAGATGCTCAAGATGCATTGTCAAATGTGTCTAAAAGAAATCATGAGTTCTAGGAGAAGAACTTTTTGAAGCAAGAAAATGCTCATCTTCATGAGATCATATGTCAACAAACATCTCAATCTGTCACCATTCCATCACCAACAGCTCAGGTAAACAGGAGAGTAGAAACAGTGAAGACTTGGTTTGAAGAAGTTGTCTTAGAAGGAGTTCAATCAATCAGAAATACGCACAAAGTCCTTGAGCGTATCAGAGAGGTTGAAGAAAGACTCCATGACATGATTTCTTCCTTCAACCAAGACATCAGTAACCTGAGGAAAGATCTAGGCACTTGGGATCAAATGGATGATAGTGAGTTAGATGTCCTCGTTTCGATGTCATTCCATCGGAGGATATGTTCTACCGGAGTAAGGGACTCATGAATCACAAAGTCCAAGGAATAGAAAAGCTTTTAACAAAGCTGCATGAGGAGCTAGAGAGTTGTCAGGCAGTTGAAGAGGATATCACCATTAATCTCAGGCAATTAGGATGCGAAGTCCTTACCCAAGATGATAACATCTTTACTGAAGAAGACATGACCACAGGATATATTGACAGGGTTAATGCTGATTTCGATTTTGAAGAATTTGGAGCCCAAACAATGAACAAATTTGCTGCATATAAATTTGTGGCAAAACACTTGAGGGATTCTCTTGATGATAATTGCAAGGTTGTGAAATCAGCTAGTACAGGTGCAATCAGGATTGAAGCCATTTTAGAGATCTTGAAAATTTCAGATCTTCCTCTTATTCATGATTGTATTGCCAAATTTAAAGCCTTCCTTGATAATTTCAAGGATTAATTCTCATTTCATCATCTTTCTGTTTTAGTTTTCATGCTTTGTAGATTGGAGAAGATGAATTGCATGCAATGCAATTACATGTAAATTTGATTGCATGTCCTTATGACATGTAATCCAATAATTCTTCTCACCTAGTTAGACTAGGTCAAAGTGGTTGAGTTGCTCCCACTTTTTCCTCCTTTTTCTCATTCCTTTTCCTATAAAAGGAATGCCCCTCTCGTTGTAAAAATCATCTTTATTTTTATGCAAGAGAGCTTTGCCAAACTTGTGCAAGCATAACTGTGATTGTGTAGTACTATTTTGGAGAAAAATAAATAGAAAGAAACAATTGGAGCTGAAGCTGTGACTGAGTGAAATTGTGGTGAATCAAATTGGAAGTTGTGACTACAATTTGGTTTTATTGTCTTTTTGTTTATGTGATTCTTGTGTTTTGTTAAGAGCAAATTGAATAATTAGAAAATCTCTACTTCTGGAAGTCTGTGTGCCTCAATGGTAGAGGTAATTTTTATAAAATAGATAAATAGGTCTTAAAGCCAAGCCGGTACGCTTTTCAATCAGCCTGTGAGTTGGTGTTGGTTTATCGGTATCACTGTTTTCAGCTTTTAGATAGAAGTGTAGTTTAGAGATTAAAGGTTTGCCCCTTACTCGTTCTTCGGGTAAGTGGATTCCTTCTTGAAAGATGAGAAGGAATATTTGTAACACCCTTTTTGATAATCTCTTAACTTCTTGCTTACTTTGAGTTGATCCAAGGAACGGTGAGAAGGGGGAGCCTTCCCTTTAAGGTAGGAGAAACATTGTCTCATACGTTGTGGCTGGTATCCCTATTTTGTAAATGAATTTTTCCCCAAAACTGTCAGTTGCAAAATATCCACCCAACAATTATAAATGATTATATTTAATTTATATTATATATACTATTAAATATATATACATGATCATGTATATATATTTAATAATATGTATTTATATATACTATTAATATATTCATGATAATGTTTAAATAATATAAATCATGCTAATATCAATAATGATTATCGATGTTGATTATATATAGACCACAACAAACTACCGATCGCAATTACATCGATGAGTATTATCAATGTAAAACGACATTATTAAGAGGTCGAACTCATGCGATATGAGAACATGTCTCACATAGAGACATGTCTCTACATAGAACATGTTCCACGTAGAGGCATGCCATGTCTCCCGTATATTTATACATATGAAGTGAACAGGGATGCTTGTAAAGTACTGAAAACATATTAAGTGCAGAGCAAGTATCATCGACGACATAGAGATCGATATTAATATTAGATCAATAATATACAATTCGATATTAATATCAGAATATCAATACAAGAAGATTGATATTAATATAGAGATTATTTCAATATCAGACTTTGAGATTAGAAGATATCGATATTAAATATATATTGATATATATATATCTCATCAACAATATTATCATAGATTAAATTGATTGAAGAACTATATCATTGTTAAAATTAAAAAATACCTATTACTTGAATCTGATCAAAACTTTAACAGTGCTGACCATTTTGCTGACAGGAGGTGATAATGTATACTTATCAAACCTGATAAATAGGAGTGATTAGAACATTACAATCCATGAACTAGTGAGGGTTGAGTAGTGAGGATGTGCAATAATACAACAATGAAATAAACTAGATCTCCCAGTTCTAAAAAAGTGGATCTTGCACAATGACTTGGGGCATAGGACAATACTCAAGCGACGGTGAGAAAGAGATTGAACCAACAGTAAAAAGAAATAGAGGCTACCAATCGCAAAATTCACCAATTTTCCAAACAACAAGGAACCTTCCCCACAATATCGAGAAGTGCTGGCCTTTAACCACAGAACCCATACTACAAAAAGTATTGGGCCAATGTGAATGCACAGAGACCACCTCCAATGTGAAGCTGCAAGAAACTGATTAATGAAAAGTATTTGCCTCTAACATATCACTCTAAAAATGGAGTAATGATGTTGCCAAGCTAAGCCACAAATGAAGATTTGCCAGTATAAAAACTGAGTAGTAAAACAAGAAGGCAATTGTGATTTGTGTCAAAAGATAATGGCACAACAAATTGCCAAACCAAAAAACTTGAGACCTCAAAGTCTGATGAAAACTCTCAGATGTGGAAGGAGGTGCAAATAGTCAGCTCTGATACCATGTTGGAGAAATCAATCTCCCAGAATCTACAATCTGCTAAAATAACCTTCACAAAGAGAAGACAATATTTCACCAGAAGATGAAAAATGTATTGAGATACCAAATAATGTACACTAGCCTTGCTTATAAAGACAAGAGCAAAGCCAAGTAGATGCAACTACCCAAACATAAACTAAAAATTACCTAGATAATTATATATTAATTAGCCTAAGTAAGCTTAAGCTAGGAGTAAATATTAATTTACTGCAAGAACGACTTTTTTGAGATTATAATTATAGAAATGATTGAAATAAGGAGTGCAACAATCTTCATATGGTTGATTTCATATGCCTTGGCGACTTCCTTTATGACAGTGATTTTGCATGTAGCCAATTCATATGCCCAAGGTGATTTCTGACTTATAGTGGCTCTCCAAGAATCTTGGAGAGGCTGTCTATTTATAGTAAGTTGCCTTGTTGGCTTTACTTATTATCATTCATCATAGAAATCACTCCAGTGCGATCAGTTTTGATTTTGATGCATTCTAGTACTTTCCACAAAATGTGTGCATTAAGGGCTTATTTTAATTTTTTTTTACTAAGGATGCTTAAATTATATTAAAATATTTTACATGCACCTTAGCATTACAGCTTGTCGTAACCTAGGCAAAAAGTTTTAAATTTTGGAGGATGGAAACCCTTTTTGAAGAAGATTGGCTATCATGGTGAGGGATCCACTCTTGTTAATGTTGTGAGATTCAAATAGAGTCTCAGCTTGTGCAGATAGGTACTTTGCATGTATGATCATCGTCCAATTTTGAAAGTACTTAAGATTCACATTATTTTGATGGGTCAATAGAGTTCTACGTTTAATTAAGAAGTTTTACTAATTCAAATGATTGTGATACTCAAAAGAGAACCATTTTCCTATGAGCTGAGTGTATATGTTTTATAATCCTATGGTAGTAAATGATGATCTGATCTCTGGTCAATAAGAAAGAAGTTGTGGGAATAAGACAATATAAGATTTGTCTTGTAGAGAAAGCATGAAGAGGAATTAGGGAACAAAAACAAAAAAGTTTATTTTGTGTATGATTTGTCTAGGCGTTGAATCTTCTCAATTGAGTGCTAGCAAACAGGAATATAGGTGATGTGAAGCTGATTATTCATTCTAGTTGATGAGTCATATGGCCATGGGATTTTGAAGTCTTAACTGGGCAATTATCACCAATAACCATTTTTGTTTTGGACCCCAGATTTCAATGACATGGGTGTAGTGTGTAAAGACAAGGGAAATTTATTTAGAATTCTCTGATTATTTTGTGTTGGAGGAAGTCTTGGTACCCAAAGCGATTTGGAATGTTTTTGGCTGTTTGTGAGCTTCACGTGGCACAAAGAATTTTATATTTGTTCCTCCTTCCACAAGGCATAATACTTAGGAATCGGGATGAAGTTGAACTTTGGATTTAAAAGGAAACCCAATTATTCAATTTTGTTAACCACCAAGTCAGCTAAAAGGGGTTGAAAGTAATAGAAAAACAGAAAAATTGGAGACGTGGGATTAATTACTCTAGCTAAAGTTTTTTGGGTATGACATTCTTAAATTTGGGATCATAGATATTCATTTGGCTGTAACGTCCCCGTTTTTCAGACCTTTGGGATTAGCTTAGTTTGGTGACCCTTGTAAGCTAATCAGGTGATCAGAGGGGGTCAGTTGGCAGAGCCAGTGGTTGGATTCCATTCTGGAGGTTCTAGTTGCCAGGTCTGCTCTTCGTTTGGGTCAGATCGGATGACTTACTATTTATAGTAAGTGGTATTTTGGGTATGGCTTTGTTTAGCAGGGTGCTTGTGCAGTGTTATTAGATGTTTCTGGATTGATAATGAGGAATCTCCAGTTTGTGAGACTTACTATTTATAGTAAGTCTATTTTGGTCAGTTAGTTATTTCTGGCAGGGCAGTATGCACTTGAGGCTCTGTTGTCAGAAGTTAGAATAGTTATTTTAATTTAATAGCTTTATAACTTTATAACTTTAATGTTATAAAATGTTGTGTTGAAGAAGCTACTTAAGTGAAAAATGTAAAGTTGAAGCTTTTTCAAAAATCTTATATATTCAACTCGAAAAAGCATTTTACTCGTCCATTTTGATCATTTGATAAATTGTTGAAAAGTGTGTTTGAGGAAGAGTTCGAAATTTGCAAGGGGAGCTAGGGTTTGGTCTTCTTTTCAAGAGAAAACGTTCAGCTTCAGATTCACTGTTACTTGTTGGTGTTTGGTCTTCAAAGCTTGGAGAGAACATCATATTTCATTGCTGGATTTAAAGAGTTGCAGATTTGTGAGTTTTTATGTGGTGCTATGAATTGTATGAAAATAAAGTGAGCAGAAAATTGTGTTTGTGAGACTTTATTGGCCGCTGTATAGTTTCTGCAAGTGCCGTACAGGATTATTGGCTGCCGTACAGTCTCTGCAAGTGCCGTACAGAATTAATGGCTGCCGTATGGAACCTGGTACAACTGAGGTAGTAAAGTGGTGAGCTGTTGCAAGGTTTAAATTCATTGTTTTCTGAGTTACGAGGGGTGGCTCTCTGGTTGCAAGGAGATTAAGCCGCCCATTTGCAAAGAGGAATCAATTTCAATTTGGCATCATCTACATACAGGCTGCGTTTCATCAACTGGCAGCCATATTAATCATTAAGGTGCTCAAATTCATAGTATTCTTCGTGTATTGTTTGATGTTAATTGATACCAAACATGTTGGATGACTGTAGCAAGAAAGTGAAGGTATTAATCATTAATGTCAAATTGCTGTTGGTTCAATTTCATTAATCCGGAAAATTTGTCAAAAAACATATATGCTTTAAAATTCAATGAAAATTGGAAATAAATTAGAGGTAATTGCTAAATTGCTATTGAGAGCCAGTTGGGCTCATCACATTGGCACTTAATGGCTGGATGCTAAGAAGACAAGGAACAGGGATGCTAAGTTATTCAGCCTGTATGGGAAGTAGAGAGCAAGTCACAGAATTTGGGGTGGTGTGTGTGGCGTTCTTTCAATCCATAATCTCATATGCTGAATTATTTATCAAAAAGCAAGTGGACGTGGGTTAAGAAAGAGTTGTCTATCATTTCCATGCAAAAACACTTAACTGTTGTCATAAAAGTTATGCATTCTGCTTGTATAGAAGCTTCAATAAATGAAAGCATGTTTTCAGAATTGCCATATCTTTCCTGAATTTTGCTAGTGTAGTTTTCAATGCATTCTGTTATGCAAAGTTGCAAACATCTCATATTAATCCAATCCTTCAGTGAACATTGTCAAACCTGAATCTGAAAACATTATATGATAAAATCAATGAACATTGGAAAGGCATAAACTTGCAATGAAAAATCTCCCCCAAACTCAGAAGCTTGCAATCTGTTTGTCCAAATGTCTGTGTACTGAATTAAGGAAAAAGGTGCAAAACAATTCATGGCAAACAGGGGTAGCATCTTACAGTTGTCTACAAATATGGCGGATTGGAGATAATAGCAAATAGACTATGTGTAACCAAGAATGGAAAAATATGCTAATCAGAGTCAATCTCAACAAAGAGTGGAGCATCTAAGAGCAACAATGGAGGATGACTTTTGTGTCTTCCTAACTAGAAAAGGATTATTTTGTTTGTGGTGCTGGTAAAGAACAAAGAATGAAATTGAGATTAAAGAGCATGATTTCTCAAGTTGAGAGGATTGCATTATTTTATTGATCATATGTTAAAAATGGAAAGTAGTTACTAAAATAGATGGTAGTCTAAAATAAATAGAAGTTACAAAAAACATTCTACAACTACTTAAAATTAAATAGAAGTACACATACACTTTTTATAATAGTGAACTAATATTCCAATACCCCTTTAATGACTAACCAGGAGGATTTGGGGGCTTAATCAATACATTACAATATGGCCCTTGAGATGGAAGAAATATTTGCACAAGCAAGCTTCATGATAGCAAACAAATAAGAAAAATATGCATATATAACATAATGAACTTGATCTGATGTGATGTCAATTGGTTTACTTTTCTTTTGAGGTGACGCATTTGATTTTTGTGAAATTGTTATAGGGCTCAGTTTTATAGTACCATTGGTGCCTTTGAGGCGTAATAGGCAAACATTGGGGAGATAAATTCTATATGAATTAAGTCTCAACTAGAATGTGCAACCTTTAGTTGTGTGTTGTTGAGAAATAGGTGGAGAAAAACCACTCAAAGAGTTTGTATTGATCTCCTTGGATTTATGGCTGGACCATGATATTTTTGGTGAGGCATGTAAAACAGGATCAACAAATTTATCCGAGCCTTTGTACACATCGCCTAGCTTAATGCCTCAAGCAATCGTGTTATCCTGGTTTGTATTACAAGCAAGACACTTGTTCGCATGAAATTGAATTCAAATGTTAGGATCATAGTTGAAACTCTCAGACTCGGCAATGGCTTGACTGGCCCAAATTTTGTAAAAGCTCGGGAAAATATCTTCAATAACTCAGCAAATTTATTGAATATTTTAAGATACATAAATTTTAAAATTTAATTTATCAAAAACACACATATTACTAAATTTTATGAGCATATCACTGATTTCCATAATATATAAATAAAAAATAGAGTTTATATGACAAGAGATCCCAATAACTAGGGCGGTTTGGGAGTGGAGATCCTAATGGGTTTGAGGGGCGACAATGATAAGCTGCACAAGGTGTTACATGTACTTGAATACTAGAGAGGAAACTTCTGATTTTTTTTTTGATGCTCGCCCGGTAAGAGTTTTTGTGTTGGTTTCAAGAGGAATATATACTTTTTTAATACCACTCTTAACCTGGAAAGGGTCTATCCTTGGAGACGTGGATTTGTTGAAAGCTGAAAATTTTATACAACACAGTTCATCTGGCAGCTATTCAATTCTTGTTGAAGGTGCAAGGTCAAATTTCATGAAGTTCCTCACCTCCCAGCTGAGGGGAACTAGGATATTTAAGCAAAAGATGTGTTTGCTAGTTAAATTCATTCTTTTAAAAAGAACTGTCTCCAGGTCCAGGCTTAGATGTTCATATTTTGGGATTACTTGAGATATTTTACTTGTAATCGTGTCATTAGATTGACTTTACTTTTCTATTCTATGTGGTAATATAAGTTACATTTCTTCAATAAGAAAAAATGAATTCACAACTTTTTTGAAATTCACAGTGAAACAAGAAACCGTGTTTGACACAATCATTTGAGAAGCTCTCGATTTTGTTTTTTAATCCAGGTTTCACTCCTTTAACACAGAATATGTGCACCATCAAGAAATGTATATTTATCAAATTATCTGCCATGCCTTCAAGTTGGCAATTAAATCATTTATGCTTCTACATCTCTTTTTTAAATACAAAATCAATTTCATTTTGTCAGTTCTGAAACATAAGGGTTACTTGACATAACAGCAATGACAAGTTTCTAAAATTACAAACACTTCTGTGTGAAAATTAGTTCGATGGTTTATGACAGGTTATGGAGAAGACTCATTACTATTTGGTAGATACAAGTGTTACGATGCCTGGAACTGCTGTTTCAAAGCTACAATTTAATGTTATAACTGAAGAACCTTTCCATGTTCATGGCCTGAAGGTTAGAAATCACCATTTGTATTAGATGATGCTGCTTTGACAATTTGTGGTTAAGCTAAAATATCTCATTCTAACTTTATAATTTGGCCGCTTTAAGATAAATGAATTTAAGATTGGATAGTAAAAATGTTTGTCACAAATTGTTCTTTATCCATGTGTTTAGAATATAATGTCAATCTCTGTGTACATTCTAATTCTTTGGGTGAACTAATCTTTCAACACCTTTGGGAGTGTTTGTTATTCAGTCATTTTGGTAAACGTTTCGCAGCACATGTTTCTTTCTTAAATTCACTCCATACGTAAAAGCAATTAGTCCTGTGTATAAAAATGAGCAATTTTTATGGATTTGTTGTTAAATTATTTCTTTTAATTTGATTGTTTTCAACCATTGATAGAATTGTCTACCCTAATTTTACAAGACATATTGCCAATAGTATCTATATGTTTATTGATTGCATGGTTCTAGTCTTTAAGACATTTCATTGTGTTTAATGGGTTTAAAAGTGGGTGTACAAACATTACTGAGATCTTACAATACTTTTCTTGGCATTAATTATATTCTCAAGGATACTCAGTAGGAGATTCCTCTATAATAGATTATGATCTAAATCAATGTCACCAGTCACATTATAAATGACATGATACCTATTTAAATAGTCCAAAATAATAATAACTGGTATGAGTCAACCCAAATATTGGTTTATAATATTATATACCCTCAACCTAATATACATCATGATATCATACGCATATGCAAATAACATGCATATCCACTTTGCATGCAACGAAACCAACTGGCATAGTTTTATTAGATTTGCATACAATTGGTGCCATGTCAGATTGTTTCTCATGCATATTTGATCTTGGCAGTTGACCGTCTTTAATGGGTCCATCTCCCCATGTACTTTGCTCCTTCAATTCAATGTATATCTATAGTTGTTCTTTCTATGGTTTAATCCATATAAAAATTGTTGCTCCTTTAAATTCACAAATATCCATAACTTTGTTGTTCCTCCGTACAATGGTTCAATAATCATTTCCTTTCATAATGGTGTAGATGTTGATATGTATACGTTACCTAAGTAGAAATAACAATAATAGCCAGCAATAGTTTTGGTATAAATAAACAATGCAAAACAACACTAGATATCTTAGAACAATGAGTATATAATTTAAAAATTGATAAAGTACAACAATGGCAGTCAGCTGTGGTGGTTATGTCAACCTACTAACACTCCTAATGGTTAGATACTAACAAAAAGCCAATAGAGATCGTACACAAGAAAAACCATGGGGATAATCTTTTCCAAACAAAGCCTGACTCTTCCTTATTCGATATAAATTTATCTATCCTGCATGGTGGACTTGTTGCAAAATTTCAGGCCACATATTGCCAACATTAATGTCCAAAAACAATTCAAATGTTATAATAATGAATTCATGAAGATTGACAGAATTGAGTGGCACATACATTTTGTTAGTCACTTTTAGACACAACCTTCCATAGAAGGTCCCAGGTTTCCTTGGGCTGCTCCATCAGAGTTTATTGTGACCTAACCTTCCTCTAGTGGGGACTAGTCCACCTCCACCTGGGATTGGGCATCAAATTAACCCGATAAACCCCACTAACAGGCGGAATATGAAATATTAATCTTATTAAATTTAAATAATATACAAATAAAATTAATGTTAATAATAAATGATAATATACAAATACCTATGGGAGGTATTTGTCAACTCGTACATTTGAAGGGAAGCCTTCCACTAAGGCATCCTTGAGAGTGACATTCGAGAAGGGTTAAGAATGCAAAATGAAGTTGAGTGTCTCTTGCTAAGGTTGCTAGGATTACTTGCACATAATTCAATAACCCCTTGAGATCTTTAGGAAGACACAAACCGAGAACAATATCAGCAACAAATATTACAACGGTACAAGGAATGAACCCAGAGGGAGGAGGAAGAGCGTGACACAAGAAGAGGTTGTACCTCCAACAATTAATACCCCTTATACCAAACAAAGACAGAAGAAGCATATTGTTTATTCTCAGGAAGAGGGAGAGGTATCGGCGAGAAGATTTGGAAGAATCTCAATGTCTACCACAAAGATAAAGCCAAAGTGTTAGCTGAAGCTAGATTCGAGAGAGGCGGAAGCCATTTGGTGAGGAAGGCACAACACGATGAACATGGTGTGAGTGGATGGATATTTCCAAAAACCTAAGTTACCGGTTTGGATGCGAGGATAGATGCAGGCACTTGAAGCCGATACATGGATGTGTGAAAATTTTTTTAGGGGTTTGGATGCGTTTGGGTACGTGTGTATATATATATATATATATACACAAAAAAAATAATAATACAAGAGAAATATACAGAATTGCAAAACCAAATCATTTCATAGTAGGATACTTCATCATTGATTAATGGCCAATGCAAAATATAAATAGTAAATGCCAATTGATAATTTTAAAATATTCAAATAAGCCATATCAATGATATCATATATGTCTATGTTCACAATTCCAATGCAAATCATTACGATTACTGAATTACAAAATGTAGTTCATGAATCATGATTCAATGTGTGAAGAACCTGCCTGGCTCTTTGCTAAAGGTAATATTTATTTCTGAATTTGCTTGCAATGTTTTGTTTTTGATATGATAATATTTGACTTCAAAAATATTTCCAAAATTGAATAATGTCTAATATCAATTAATTCTAAACTTCCAAGCTCACTAGAATGGATTAAATTTACAAATTTGCCAATTACAAAACCTCATATCAAATTATAAATTCAAATTGGCACCTTAATTGCAAAACGTGGCCAACTGGAGATGTAACTCAACCACTGAGAAATGTAACATGAACCTCCAGGAATGAAACGCAGGCTGCCAAGGAGTAAACACAGCCTTCCAAGAATGTGACGTGTGCTGCCAAGAAGGGAACGCAGCCTTCTAGGAATGATGCGCAGGCTGCTAGGAAGAAAACGCAGCCTCCTTAAAGCAATTCACAGCCACCAGATAAATATTGTGGCTTCCTAATTGTTGATTGCACTCACAAGAAATTACAACAGCCTTCCAAAGAGCAGGTAGCCTCAGGAATTAAATCGAACCAGTAGATGAATATCTCAATTTCAGAAGCAATCAAACAATTCTCCTCAAATTTGGTATACAACAGCACCAAATAATCATCCACAGAATCAGAAATGAATTTCTAGTATCTAGTAGCAAAATTTACCACCAACAAATGATGATTCAAATTGCAGCAGAGAGGAATCGGTCCTCGAACTCTTACAAACTTCTCCATATCAAAAATTTCATAAAAATGCACAAGTCAAGAATGAATTGCTTTTGCCCAAAGCATTTCTTTTATAATAAAATATATCTTCTCTCACACACTTTTCACTTAAAAAAAGAGTTTGCTTTATGTGCACATTTGAAATATAATAAAGTACTATATTTCTTTCCACTTTAATGAAGAAAAAAGACCCTTTCATTAAAATAACCATATTCTGACACATAGGGTCCCTGTTTTATGAGCTCAGGATTTAAAACTTTTCAACCCAGTTCCAACGAGCTATAATACAAAGATGCCCAGAATACATTCCTAATAAAAATGGCAACCTTAGCCGATTCAATTAAATAATAATCATAATTCACCCATCTTGCGAAAACGACTGAAAAAGCATCAGAATCAAAATATGATAGCACAAGAGTGACCCTGATGATGAATGAACCTGACGGGGGTGACTTACTAAAAATAGACGCTCCCTCCAAGAATTTTGGAGTCCAAACCAAACGCCGAAAATAAAATCTGAGAGCATCATATAACTCCTCTAAATCATCTGAGCTCAGTAGAACCATATGATGACTTACTATAAATAGTAAGTCCCTCAAAACGGGGCCAAAACCCACAACGGGGTCCTCTAATCACCAGAATTAGCCATTTGCCAAAGTTAGACTTACTATAAATAGTAAATCTCTCAAACTGGAGATCCCTGATACTCAATCCTGAAACATCTGACACCCTATGCAGACCCCTGCTAAACCTGGCCAAACCCAAAAATACCATTTACTAAAAATAGTAAGTTGACCAATTTGACCCAGACAAACAGCAGACCTGGTAACCAGAACCTCCAGAATGGAATCCAAGCATTGGCTCTGCCAACTGACCCCCTCTGATCACTTGATTAGCTTGCGAGGGTCGCCAAACTAAGCTAATCTCAAGAGAAAAACGGGGACATTACAGTCCTCCCTTCCCAACATTGCTTGTCAAGAAATCATGAAAAATAAGCAACATCACAGTCCACCTGGATCCCAAGGATGGTCATGAGTAATGTCCTGATCAACCTCATGCTCCCGTGAAGAAATCAAAAACATCAACAGTACCAACATCAGCAACTGGAAAACTGCACTCAACACCCAAATTGAAGATGCTGCAACAGGATCGCCACGTGGGAGAAACTCAACCGAGAGTAACTCACACGGGAGTAACTCAACCAACAGACTAGACTTGCTCCCAGTCTTCGAGCTAACCAAATCATCATACCAGTCATCAAAAGGATGCCCTGAAGAACTTTGTGACTAATAGATGTCCTGAATGTGAGGGTCAAATGAAAAGCTATAAGCACTCCTCACTGTGTACACCCCTGTAAACTGCTCAGCTAGGCTTGACTGACCTCCTGTGTAATATGCTTGATGATCAGGTGTACAAGTCAAATCCCAAACGTCATCAACATCATGATCGTACAACACCTGTAAGGGATCATCACTAAGCTCAAACAACGGATTGTTATAAGTCATAACGACATCCACATCAAATAAGGGGTTGTTCACAAAGTGAACAACACCCATCTGCTGATGTGAGCCATAAAACGGTGAACTCTGAGAGACATGATGTGTAATCTGCTCTACTTGTATGGATTCATGTCTTCGTGAATCGACACTATCTACTGCACAAAAAGACAGTGCGTAGACTCCCCTCAGCAAGGCCCGACAACACACTCTCTGCCCTGGCACTCGAATATGATCTGCATCGGGCCCACTCTAAGGCAGAACTACTTAGTCTCCTGTATCCACTGCATCCCTAACACCACATCCATCTCCCCCAAATCAAACACATAGAAATTAGATATCAGCTCATAATCACCAAGAAACAAGGAGAGATCTCGGATATGCCCAGTACAGGTAAAATTGTAGCCATCAGCTACCCTGACTCTAAACCCTGCAAACTCCTCTACCTGAAGCCCACACTGACTAACAACTCGCTCATGAATAAAGTTGTGCGTGGTTCTAGTGTCCAACATAGCAACACAGGGTTGTCCTTCCACTAATCCCTTTAGTCTGAAAGCAGAGGGAAGTGGCACAGAGGTGGACAACACAATCGGAGATAGTTTGGCATCAGGACCAAACTCTAGAGTAACTCTCTGCTCCTCTATATCAAAACCAGCAGCCTGATGAGAAGTCTCAGCCTCACTCTCACGAGAATAAACCCACATAGAGCGATTTTCCCTGCCCTTAGGCCTCATAGTACTAGAATGCTCTTTGTCATAAGGTTCTTTGCACCAATAGTAAAGCTGCCTCCTCAAATCCTCTCGCGTGGCATACTTGCAGACTTCTTTCTGTCAACAACTGGTGGAGGTACCTCATTTGCAGGAGGAATAGTAGGACTAGGAGCAGACTTGCCCCGTGAAACAAAAGGCTCAAGATTCCTTGCCTTCTTCATAGCATCTTGCAAGGTAGGTGGTTCCAGGGACTTGATCCACCCTCTGTACGACTCTGACAAACCCTCTATGAAAAGCACGACTCTCCTCTCGGAGGTGTGATATACCATAACTGATAGGCACTGAAATTCACTGATGAAGGCCTCAAGGCCACCTGCCTGTCTCAGCTGAGCTAACTTTTTGAAGTAAGTCTTAGGATCCTTCTTGTCAAACCGCTCTATCAATCTATCTATGAACTCCTGGTAATCCACAATATGATCATGATGCAGAGACACTAACCCATGATACCACCAATCATGAGCTACCCCATCTAAATGAAGCACGACAAAATGAATAGCGTCCTCCTCTGACATAGGACAAAGTGAAAGGTACGTATCCAGCTTGTGGACCCATGCTCTAGTTGTAGTCTTCTCACTTCCATCGAAGTGGTCTAATGTCAACTTGTTGGTTGCCTGCTTGAGATCATTCTGCCTAGGTCTCTACCTCGTGTCAGGAGTTGGCCTGCCTTTGGAATGCTCACGCTTTTGTGTCAAATATCTGTCAAAATTTAAATTTCTCTTTAGTGCCTCAGGAAGAGCATCCCACTCTACAAAATGTGCCACCATGTCATCGACAAATGGTGTTGGCTCTAACTCTACACTAACTGCATGCAACTTTAGCCTCAAGAAAGTCGGCCGATGAGGCTTGTCATAAGTACAAGTATGGTTAGCTCTATAATCTCGTTTGTCATCAGCTCGTGACCTGTGTGAGGCGACTGAAACACTCCGCACACCTCTGTCTCTAGCACAATCACCTGGTAATGCAATGCGCTGGAGAGTCTGAAAGTTGTTGCAATATAGTTGCAACATGATGCTGACCATTTGCAATATTCTTGAAGGCATCTCTGGCCTCCCTGTCAATATCATTCCCGATATTATTTCTGTTCCTGTCTCCTGCTTGTTCATTCTATGGGCCCTGTTCATTACCTTTAGGAGGTGGTGAATTTCTACCCCTGCGGGTAAAGTGCACTCCTGGTATAAATCTTTCAGCCATAATTAATTCCTCATACCCTTCAGGATGGCAAGATCAGTGCTTTGATACCACTGTGATGAGCTTGACTGGCTCTCAATTGTACTTTAACTCCTTTCTCAATTTAAATTGCAATTTCTTAATTTTCAAACATTTAAGAAATTTTATATAATGTTTTCAACATTCAAATTAATACAACAGAAAATTATTTCTCTTAAATGTCTACCAAATATGTTATTCAAACCAATGTCTCATAAAAGATGATCATTACATTAATTAATAAATTTTGAAATTGCACCATAATTTGTCAAATGCCAACTGTAAATAAATAGCAGCCCCAAAGGTGACATAGCCTCCTTGATAAAATCACAACTCTAACACCCAAGGCGCAGCCAAGAGCCTCCAAGTCAAATGACGCAGCAGCCTGGTAGATTCACGCTAAAGCTTGGAAGAAGCCAGCCAAACCCCAATATGTAACGTGAGGTTGTGTAGGTGGCGCTAGCTTCCAATTTGTTCAAATGCAGCCTCCAATGACTGTTACGTGGCCTCCACACATGTAACACGGCATCCACACAATACATGCCTCTTCCTGGCAATTTCATAGGCCTTCTAAAATGTAAACAGCACCCAAGAATTTCCGTACGGCTGCTAGATAATTCCCTGTTTGGTAGCACAGCAAAGATTTATTGTTCACAATGCAATCACAATCAAACCCCAGCAAATTCCAAAGGATTCAGGTGTTTTCTCCAACTTCATGAAGACCAAACACTTGCAATTGATAAGAACTCTCTCCAAAATGAAGACCAAGTCTGAACCCTAGCTTCTCCAAGAAAAAACCAATTCTCTCTCAACACAAGTTTTTTATCAAATCATCAATGGTAATGTAAAGTGCTTTTTCGAGTTGAATATATAGCTTTTTGAAAAAGCTTCAACTTTACATTTTTCATTAAAGTAGCTTCTTCATCACAACATCACTTTATAACATTAAAGTTATAAAGTTGTTAAATTAAAATAACTTAATTTAATAACGATAATTAAAATATGAAGCCACTGAAACCAACTGATTGCAACAAACTAATTTCTGACAACAGAGCCTCGAACTCAAACTGCCCTGCCAGAAATAGCCATCTGCCAAAATTAGACTTACTATAAATAGTAAGTCTCTCAAACTGGAGATCCCCGATACTCGATCCTAAAACATCTGACACCCTGTGCAGACCCCTACTAAACCTAGCCAAACCCAAAAATACCACTTACTAAAAATAGTAAGTTGACCAATCTGACCCGAACGAAGAGCAGACTTGGTAATCAGAACCTCCAGAATGGAATCCAAACACTGGCTCTGCCAACTGACCCCCTCTGATCACCTGATTAGCTTGCAAGGGTCGCCAAACTAAGCTAATCTCAAGAGACTGAAAAACGGGGACATTACATTAGATCACCTTGGGTTGCAATCTAGATTAGCTTATTAGTGACCTTCATAGGCTAATCAAAGGGTTAAAATGTCTTAGTGGTCGAGCCAAAGAATATATTTTCACTCCAGTGGGGGTCATCGACAAAGCTTCCAAATTAGGATTTACTATTTATAGTAAGTCAATTGGTCAGCTCAGTGTTGGTGGCATGTCGATTTCACAGTGCTATCTTCCTTCGGGGTTCTATTTCTGTCTTCATCATTGATTTAAAATTGGAGTACTTACTATTTATAGTAAGTCCATTCTTGGTCAGATGTTATTTGTTGTAGGATGGTTTGGTGATGGGCCTGTTAGGACACTTGGTGTTGGCTTGGTTATTTAATAGTTGAAGTGTTTAATGGATTGATGATAATTAATTAAGTCTCAATTAATTATAAAGTTGAAACTTTATATTATAGCCAAGTCACTAATTGCTCATTAAAGAGCTTATTATATGGCGCCAACTTTAGGAGGGAGGACATAATTTTTTATATTATTTCAAATGTTTGAAAGCCTATGTTTTTGCAACATCAAGCTAATTCCAGTAATGTGAAGAGTCTTGTTGAAGCCATTGGCTCGATGGGTTTGAGGGAAATATATATCAATATTTTGGAGGAAATCATTATTCCCTAGACTTGTGAATTTTCTTGTTGTTGGTATTGAGACTTGGCAAGGGTTTGAAGAGGTATTGATCTACAAGAATTGTAAATTCTTGCATGACTTATATGCACTTTGAATCAATGTCTGGTTGGTGAATTGTGCCTTTATCAGCGGCTATAATCAATAGCCGAGTTTGCAGTGAATGATGATCGAGTATTGAATTTGTGTAATGAGTCCAGCTGGCTCTCTATTGCATCTAGCTTCCAACTCAATTTAATTTGCTAATTTATTGAATTTAAATTATTTATAACACTTGTGATTTCGACCGGGCAATATCTTAACATCTGACAGCATCTTAATATTATTCAATTACTCATCCCAATTATTCACATGCTTGAAATTATACCAAATTATTACATGTAATAATAAATATGCAGCACCTAAGAAAGAAGATGCATTTACCTCAAGGAATCACGCAACATCTATTACAAGTAACTCTAACCTCCAAGTCGCCTTGTGCTGTCTCCAACAATGTATCCAACCTCCAAGTCTATAGCACAGCCACGTAGCATGAAATGCAGCCCTGGTAGAAGGAATCATGTAATGGGCGCCCTTGAATGCCCAAAAACTAAACCAATGACTGATAGGAATTTTGTCAAACAGTTTGCATTCAACTCCTAATTCCTCCGTTTACTAATTTACACTTATGACTTCGGAAATGGGACATTTATATTGTTTGCTTGCATGGAATTGAAAAAACACTTAACATAAAACAAAGAAAGTCCAATGATATGCAGATTTGAAATTGTATTGCTGCTGATAAGATGTTATTTTCAGAATTTAATAAAATCAAATACATGGCAGAATTTCAACTCACTAATTGCTCTGGTATTATTGACATAATGCTCCAACAAATGTTATTTAAACCTGTTGCTATGGTGACATGAACAGTACCTGCATGAACAGTACCTGCGTGAACAGTACCCGCGTGAACAGTGCTGCTACAGTACTTTGTCTTTCAAACAGTCCAATACCTTCATAAAATCATTCCTTCAAAGTAGCATAAGTGTCGGATGTGTAATGAAGAAGATATGAGCAAAACATCAAATCTGCCTGTAGCTAGAAACACGCCCAATCTGCCTGATAATGAATCTGATAGCAATGGATTCCAAAGGCCAAACCCCAAAGGAATGACATCTAGAATGTCACAAGAGAGGATAGACGTCCTCTAATGCCAAGAACGGATCTGCAACTCACACATCAATTTCTTCTCATATTCAACATGCTAAACAAGGGTGACAAGCTCTCCTTTTATTTCCACTTCATAGGGCTGACCCACCTTTCACAAGCAATGTGGGATAAAGTGTTTTTAAAATAGAATAAAATAAAATAACACCTTATGTCTCCCTTGGGCTGCCCTTCTCAAACACACAACCCAACATGAATAATATTAAAGTAACACTATTATTTTAACATTTAATTTAAATGTTACTTTAATAAACTTCAGGCATTAAAATAAAATAGTAATTGGGCTGGGAATAATATGAGTGATAGCTCGTCGGAAAGCTCTCATCGAGGAGCATCAAATCCAATCACTAACTCTGACATCGCTCATGCCCTGGTGACTTACTAAAAATAGTAAGTTTGCCCGAAACCATGTAAATCAACTTTGTTCTGGCCCAAATTGGAAATGACTAGGCCAAAACATCTTCGGATCCCACTGACCTCTTCGTTAGCCTCCGGGACCACGTAGAAATAGGCTAACGGTCACACAGCTGGACAACTGCTAAAGTGGGGACATTACAGTCCGCCCCCCTTGAAATTGCTTGTCCTCAAGCAATCTCAGTCCTGTTTGCTGTAACACCTGCTCACTCTCCCAAGTAGCATCCTCCTCTGGTAGGTCTCTCCATCTGACTAAATATTCTTTAACCACCCTGTTCCTCAGAGTCCTCTCCTTGGTGTCCAGAATAGCCTCAGGAACCAATACGAGCTTCCCCTCATCCAATGGTGGCAAATCTGCAGAAGGCACAACTCTCTGACCAATGGCTTTCTTAAGCCTCGACACATGAAACACATTATGCACCCGACTGCCGTTTGGAAGCTCAATCTCGTAGGCAACCTCGCCCACTCTGTGAATCACTTTGTAGGGACCATAAAATCTAGGCTTCAACTTCTCTACTCCGCTCTTCTTGAGCGATGACTATTTTTATGGTTGTAGCCTCAAGTAAACCATATCCCCAACCTTAAAGCTGCGCTCTATCCGATGCTGATTAGCATTCAATTTTTGTTGATTCTGGGCCTGCTGTATATTCTCCCTGAGCACCCTCAAGATATCCTGACTATCTTGTAAGAAGTCTTTGGCTTTGGGAACTCTGCTGTCCCCCAAAACCAGATCCATGAAGTTAGGTGCTTCATAACCATAGAGTGGCATGAAAGGAGTCATCTTGATGGACATATGATAAGTGGTGTTATAACAGTACTCTCCCATATGTAGCCATTTGACCCAAGCTCTCTATTGTGCAGTCACATAGTTCCTCAGATATCCTTCCACCCATTTATTCACAATCTCTGTCTACCCATCTGTCTGCGGATGCTAACTAGTGCTAGGTGTAAGATCTGTGCCACACAACCCAAACAATTCCTGCCAAAAAGCACTCATAAATTTACTATCCCGGTCACTGACAATGAAACTAGGTAGCCCATGTAACCTGAATCTCTTTGAAGAAAAGATCGGCCACTTGTGTTGCTGTGTTGGTGGACGGAATAGCAAAGAAGTGAGCAAAAATTGTCAACCGGTCAACCACATAGATGCTCTGATACCACTGTAATGGGCACCCTTGAATGCCCAAAAACTAAACCAACGGCTGATAGGAATTTTGTCAAACAGTTTGCATCCAATTCCTAATTCCTCCGTTTACTACTTTAACCGTTATGACTTCGGAAATGGGACGTTTATATTGTTTGCTTGCATGGAATTGAAAAAACACTTAACATAAACCAAAGAAAGTCCAATGATATGCAGATTTGAAATTGTATTGTTGTTGATAAGATGTTATTTTCAGAATTTAATAAAATCAAATACATGGCAGAATTTCAACTCACTAATTGCTTTGGTATTATTGACATAATGCTCCAACAAATGTTATTTAAACCTGCTGCTATGGTGACATGAACAGTGCCGTATGAACAGTACTTGTGTGAACAGTGCCCGTGTGAACAGTGCTGCTACAGTACTTTGTCTTTCAAACAGTCCAATACCTTCATAAAATCATTCCTTCAAAGTAGCATAAGCGTCAGATGTGTAATGAAGAAAATATGAGCAAAACATCAAATATGCTTGTAGCTAGAAACACGCCCAATCTGCTTGATAATGAAGCTGATAGCAATGGATTCCAAAGGCCAAACCCCAAGGGAATGACGTCTAGAATGTCACAAGAGAGGATAGACGTCCTCTAATGCCAAGGACGGATTTGCAACTCACACATCAATTTCTTCTCATATTCAACATGTTGAACAAGGGTGACAAGCTCTCCTTTTATTTCCACTTTATAGGGTCGACCCACCTTTCACAATCAATGTGGGATAAAGTGTCTTTAAAATAAAATAAAATAAAATAACACCTTATGTCTCCCTTGGGCTTCCCTTCTCAAACACACAACCCAACATGAATAATATTAAAGTAACACTTCATTATTTTAACATAAATGTTACTTTAATAAACTTCAGGCATTAAAATAAAATAGTAATTGGGCTCGGAATAATATAAGTGATAGCTTGTCGGAAAGCTCTCATCGAGGAGCATCAAATCCAATCACTAACTCTGACATCGCCCATGCTCTGCTGACTTAATAAAAATAATAAGTTTGCCCGAAACCATGTAAATCAAATTTGTTCTGGCCTAAAATAGAAATGACTAGGCCAAAACATCTCAGGATCCCACTAACCTTTTCGTTAGCCTCCGGGACCATGCAGAAATAGGCTAACGATCACACAGATGGACAACTGCTAAAGTGGGGACATTTCAAATCGTGACCCTCAAATGAAGAATACAGTCACCCAAAAACTGTTACACATGCTCCTAAATTGTAGATGCAACAACAAGCATGCATAAGCATCACTCCAAAGCAGTTTGCAGCCCATCAAACAATGTACTGTCTGAATTAATTCCGTACAGCTACAGCCATGACCGTACGAATGAGAAAATGCTAATAAATCCATACGACAATCTTCACAACACAATTTGCAATGATAATTTCCAGATTACAATCCTTGTTGAAACCCCACCAATCTGAATAACATTAAAAAGAAAGAATTCTCTCCAATATGAAGACCGAATTCTTCAAACCCTAGCTCTCCTACAATAAATTTGACTTTCTCCTTCAAACCACAGGAAGAATTCTGAAATTGTTCACAACTCCACAAATTTGATATACTTCAGCATCAAATTTGAATTTACTCAACCAGCAATAGAATCTCCAACAAATCAAAAGCAAAATTCATCATCAATCAGTGATGTTTCAAATTGCAAAAAAATGAGGAATCAGTCCTCAAACCCTAGCCATTTCTCACCTCCAAGAAACTTCATAAAAATTTGATCAAATGAATAATGGATCCCTAAAGTGCTTTTTCGAGTTGAATAAATAGCTTTTTGAAAAAGCTTAAACTTTACACTTTTCATTAAAGTGGCTTCTTCATCACAGCATCACTTTATAACATTAAAGTTATAAAGTCGTAAAGTTATTAAATTAAAATAACTTAATTTAATAACGATAATTAAAACATGAAGCCACTGAATCCATCTGACTGCAACAAACTCATTTCTGACAACGGAGCCTCAAGCTCAAACTGCCCTGCTAGAAATAGCCATCTGCCAAACATAGACTTACTACTTACTATAAATAGTAAGTCTCTCAAACTGGAGATCCCTGACAAACGATCCTTCAACACCTGATAACACTGTGCAGGCGCCCTGCTAAACCAAGGTATGCCCAAAATACCACTTACTGTAAATAGTAAGTCATCCAATCTGTCCCAAACGAAGAGAAAACTTGACAACTAGAACCTCCAAAATGGAATCCAACTATGGCCTTTGCCGACTGACCCCCTCTAATCATCTGATTAGCTTGCGAAGGTCGCCAAACGAAGCTAATCTCAAGAGATTGAAAAATGGGGACATTACAGTCCTCCCTTCCCAAGATTGCTTGTCCTCAAGCAATCAGGAAAAACAAGCAACATCATAGACCACCTGGATCCCAAGGATGGTCATAAGAAATGTCCCGATCCTCACCATACTCCTGTGAAGAAAATATCAACATCAACAATACAGACACCAACATCAGAGTAACTTCCCTCAACACCCAAATAACTGACATCACTGAAAACAACATTTGAAGACCAACTGTAGATGCTGATGCAGAAAACAACCGACTCAACCCAACTGAAACATCAATTCTGTCAAAACTCGAGTTCCTGTCTAAATGACACTCACACCCAACTGCAATGTGGATATGACAACAACCATGGGTGCCTGAGTCACTGCCACCAAATCTAACCTCTGATAAATTGTCCTAGGTGTGTCGATACTGCAAGTGGTCTAACTTGCAACTGCCAATTCCATCTGCAGAAGATGGTGCTAATCCATCCCATAATGGATGTTAAGAAACTGGAGCCGTTCTACACCTACGTGAGATCAAATCTTCTACATGTGGGTCAAAAGAAAAATGATGAGCATACCCCACCGTATAACGCCGGTAGGAAGCCCCAATCTCCGTCAATGGCTCATCATTACCCAACTGGGAATCATGAGATGACTTCAATCTTTGACTCCACATAACTGCAGGCTGGTTAGGATCTTGAGTAACCCTCTCAGTAAACCCAACCTCGAAATCCCTGTGGAGAAGCATAGTAGATAGAGTCTCTACAATCTTTCCCACCAACCTTTGGATAGCACAAGAACCTCGGATAAGAGTACCCTCAGACACTCTGTATGAATCCTCTCTCACATCTGCACTCTCAAGTAAATACTCCATGAATGACTCGGTGCAGTAGAAATTATATGTGGAAGGGTCAACTTGCTCCCCCGCAACCCACAATTGATCCCTCTAAAAATGTGGCACTGCCAACTGTCCCATGCTATCAGCTATATGAGATGAATAAATAGATTCACTTCCAGCAAAAGGAAGCAAATCAACATGAGAGCTTGATTCCACTGATACTCTTACCTCATCTGTACCTACTGCATCCACATCCTGAACAGATGTGTCTGCCACATCATCATGTCGCTCATCCCCAACCGTAGAAGCAAACTCACCACCAACCACCTCAATGTGCAATCGAACTGGGTCTAGGGCTGGTGTGGACTGAAAATGCTCCAACTCCACGGTCACCTCCTTTAACTGAAACTGCGACTCTTGAAGAGCTCGCTGAGTGCCCTCTAAAGCCTCAAAAGTCGCTATGAGCTCCCGAGTAAGCTCACTCACCTCCTCTCTGTCCATTAGTGCCTCATATGATGTACTCCCCCACTCAACTAGGTGATTTCGGTCGGTTACCATCTGTAAATAATCTTGTCTCAAAATCCTGATAGCCTCACACAAAGAATGAATCTTTGTCAAGGAAAGGTAACCACCACTGTGCTCATCTGTCATAGGAGCACCCCAATCATAAACAACCAATAGCTGACGAGCGGCATCAAAATGCTCAAGAGTAGAAGTAATATCTCTCACCAACTCGCATCTGGCTAGTCACATGATGACTCTGCACAATGGGCCTCTTATGTACAATCTCAACTGCACTGTCCACACTATGGAAGGAAGCTGCATCCAACAAACTCCCCTCAAGATCACCAAAACTCTGTGTACTTTCATTCGAGTACACATCTACAAACTGAGTACAAACATCAGACTCGTCCTCATCTATCCCAGAGGAAGCTGCTGCTGAGTCCAAATCAACACAATCTCCAGCTACCTCATCTTCTGCAACCACCCAACAATCCAGATCTTGGGATCCATCCTCACTCACTAACAACTCAGAGTCCTCCCCCAGGGTCTGATAAATCAAACATGTCTCGCTGCAGGAAGGATCATACTCATGAGTCACCGAAGAAGTAACTCCCTCTCTAGAAGTGGAAGCCTTGGCTGTAACAAATTCCTTCCACTCATATGCTTCCCCATCCTCATCCGTGAGTCCCTGTAACAAAGAATCTTGGAACCCACCACTACCATATGGCAATGCTGAGCCCACACCCAAAGTCAGATATAAAAAGCCAGAAACACCTCAGCATCCATCATCCTCACTCTCAACATCAGAGATATCTGTGATGCTAGTGTCCACATTGTCTATCCGCGACTCCTCCACTAACTCTGGCTGCATACATGACTCAATGTCATCATGTGAATCATCTACACTATGGCATGAATCTATGTCACCCAACTCAACTGCAACACTCCCATCATGAGTGTCATCACTAGATAGCTCCATGCTCACATCCTCAAAATAGGAAAAGACCACCGTCTCCTGCACTGATTCCACACAGCGATTGCTATCATTAACCTTAGAGCTGTCAGAGCTCATACACTCCTCGCAGTCATCACCCAACATCTCACAAGGGGTGTCATCCCCAATGCAGCTCATAGCATCCTCACAAGTATCATCAGATGTGTCTATACTATCTGCATCCACATCTCCAGCTAAAATCTCAACTGCTGACACCTGACTCTGCACACATGACTCAACGTCAGGCTATGCACCAATAATGTTGGAGCATGAACCGACATCAACTGACTTGGCTATAATGCCCAGATCACCAACATCACAGCTAGGAAACTCCATGCATACATCGGTCCCATACGAGGAAGCAACTTCCTCTTGCACTGGAACAACACTACTATAGCTGACATAAAAATCTCGAATAACAACTCCCTCCACGGAAGAGTTTGAACACTCAGTGATAACTACAACATCAACTGCCTTTGTACAATCCATAGCGACTACTGTGGGAGCTTCAACTTGTTGATGCTCAGCGCTACTGTCAACCAATGGTACTGAAACATCCACATGTTTCTGTGAAATAAATCCATTATCAACACTGCACATAGGACTAGCATGTGCGGTACTAAATATAGGTACATCTGCATCAAGGGCACCTATCGGAAAAAATTCAAGCTTTCTTTCCTGCAATCTCGATGTCAGCCTCATAAAAGCAAAGACCATATCCGACAAACTCTCCGGATCCAACAAACTCTCTGCCAATCTCTGCTGATGCAACCTAAGTCTTTCCATACTTTCCACTAAGGCATTTATTTTTTTCTTTTTCCCATGCTGCTATGCCAACTTCCAGAACTAGGCCTCTTGTATTTGTCCATAGCTAGGAAAGAGAGAGTGCTGATCACTTTTAAAATATCATCAGAATATAAAAGAATTCATTCCCCACAGGTTGGCAGGAAACATGCTCCGGTACCACTGTAATGAGCCCAGCTGGCTCTCTATTGCATCTAGCTTCCAACTCAATTTAATTTGCTAATTAAATTGAATTTAAATTATTTATAACACTATTGCGATTTCAACTGGGCAATATCTTAACATCTGACAACATCTTAATATTATTCAATTACTCATCCCAATTATTCACATGCTTGAAATTATACCAAATTATTACATGTAATAATAAATATGCAGCACCTAAGAAAGAAGATGCAGCTACCTCAAGGAATCATGCAGCATCTATTACAAGTAACTCTAACCTCCAAGTCGCCTTGTGCTGTCTCCAACAATGTATCCAACCTCCAAGTCAATAGCACAGCCACGTAGCATGAAACGCAGCCCTGGTAGAAGGAATCGTGACCCTCAAATGAAGAATACAGTCACCCAAAGACTGTTACGCATGCTCCTAAATTGTAGATGCAGCAGCAAGCATGCATAAGCATCACTCCAAAACAGTTTGCACCCCTCAAACAATGTATTGTCTGAATTAATTCCGTACAACTACAGCCATGACCGTACGGCTCAGAAATTACAGCAAATGCTAATAATTCTGTACGGCAATCTTCAAAACACAATTTGCAATGATGATTTCCAGATTACAATCCTCGTTGAAACCCCGCCAATCTAAATTGCATTAAAAAGAAAGAATTCTCTCCAATATGAAGACCGAATTCTTCGAACCCTAGCTCTTCTGCAATAAATTCGACTTTCTCCTTCAAACCACAGGAAAAAATCTGAAATTGTTCACAACTCCACAAATTTGATATCCTTCAGCATCAAATTTGAATTTACTCAACCAGCAATAGAATCTCCAGCAAATCAGAAGCAAAATTCATCATCAATCAATGATGATTCAAATTGCAAAAAAATGAGGAATCTGTCCTCAAACCCTAGCCATTTTCTCACCTCCAAGAAACTTCATAAAAATTTGATCAAATGAATAATGGATCCCTAAAGTGCTTTTTCGAGTTGAATAAATAGCTTTTTGAAAAAGCTTAAACTTTACACTTTTCATTAAAGTGGCTTCTTCATCACAACATCACTTTATAACATTAAAGTTATAAAGTCGTATAGTTATTAAATTAAAATAACTTAATTTAATAACGATAATTAAAACATGAAGCCACTGAATCCATCTGACTGCAACAAACTCATTTTCTACAATAGAGCCTCGAGCTCAAATTGGCCTGCCAGAAATAGCCATCTGCCAAATATAGACTTACTATAAATAGTAAGTCTCTCAAACTGGAGATCCCTGACAAACGATCCTTCAACACCTGATGACACTGTGCAGGCACCCCGTTAAACCAAGCTATGCCCAAAATACTACTTACTATAAATAGTAAGTCATCCAATCTGTCCCAAACGAAGAGCAAACTTGACAACCAAAACCTCCAGAATGGAATCCAACTATGGCCTTTGCTGTCTGACCCCCTCTGATCACCTGATTAGCTTGCAAAGGTCGCCAAACTAAGCTAATCTCAAGAGACTGAAAAATGTGGACATTACAATTTGAAAGCAGCGTTTGAAGATGAGCTATTAATATTATCAAGCATCCTGTTAGTGCAGCGATTTTCTTAGCAAGCTGCATCTGTAAATTATAGATAGCTGTGGTTCATAGAGAGATATCTTCCAGCATACTAAGGCATTGTTAGACATTTTAGGGTCTGCGTTTGGAAGGGCAAGGCACGATTTTGTCACTTTGGGTGCCAGCATTGATGTTTCAATGCCTTGACGCCAAGGGTGTCTGCATTCCATATAGCTGCAATAAATATACATTATGGAAGATCAACATTGGATGCAGATATAATACCAGGGTCATAGTTTGATTAAAATAATAACTGATGTTTCATTGTTGGCATTGTAAATACTTCAAACATAAAGTTGAAAGTGTTGCATTGCATTGTAAATAGTTTATTTCCAATCAATGTCTTTTGATGTCATATATTTGTTCAGAAACCCAAAAGAGCATATATACCAGAAAACACAAAAAAATTGTAAAACACCAAAATCTTCAAAAAATACAGAGATCAGTCAGTGAAGCTAGAGTATAGCTGGGGCTCTTACAAATAAGGTTGAGAGAACTAAAATGGAAAAGGATGAAGTTGGGAAAAATATGGAGACATTTTTTTATGAGAATGAAAATTGGAAAAATATTACAAAGGAAATAAAAAATATGCATTGGAGAAAGAAAATAAAAGAAATGCGAAGTGCTCAATTGGAAAAAATTAAAAAGGGGTGTAATGTGAAGCGAAGGAAATTAGTTTTTCTTTGTAAAAGCAAGGTGTTTGATTAAAAGCCTAACCCTAAAGAAGCAAAAAGGCACTTATAAATTAATTGGAAGACAATTCTTTCTCTCAAAAGCATGCGAGGCTGGAGCAAAGGCAAAAAACAACAAAGTCAAGAGCAAGCTGGAGCACATATTGGAGGGTCTGTATGCGGGAGTTGCTTGCTCTCAATGGTACAAGGAAGCAAACAAAGTAGTATAGTATGGGCTTACAAAGATATACGGATGCTAATTACAGGAGAAGGTACCATACGGGGTCCATACGGTACACAAATAACAGATCACAAATGACCTGTACGAGGAGAAGATCATACAGAGGAAGGAGACAGTTTTGTACAGGATAGCCAGGGAAAAGCTGTCCTAGAGGAGGGAAGAACTGGACATAAGAAATTTTCCTTGCAGGATCTGGCATATTGAACAGTCCATTGCATCTCTTCCAAAATGGGGTGCCCAACAACACTTAGCAATGCATACCTCATTTCGGGTTTCAGGAAAATTATGAAGTTGCTATTACTTGACCAATTCGATTAGCTGAGCCGCTGAGGTGAGGTGGCCATTTGTAGTTCAAGTGGAGTAATTAATGATTTTTCTAATTTTAAGTACGGCCCAATAAGCTTAGGTGTGGTATATTGACGTGGTTTCCAACTTATGGCTTTGGGAAACAATAGTTGTTTTCCCTCCATTACTTTTCTATAAATTGGGAGTCAGATTTGGCAATCAGAGATCTTTGGAGGTGAAGATAGAAGAAGTGTTTTATAGAGCAGAAATCGGATTTGAAGGTTGTGTTTGTTGTGCTAGTACTCTCTTCCAGGTGTTGCTGATTTTTATATCAGATTGCTGGTTTATGTGTGAAGCCCATGTGGGTAAATTATTGTAATTTCAGAACAGTATTGTAATTTTCTTTTTAGGAAAACTTATAGAAAGAAATAATCCTATCTTACATATTTCTTGTTAAATTGTTTGTTTGTTTCTTTTTTAATTTGAATATGTATGGGGAGTACCCTTCACTGTGTTCCATAAGTCACGGCGAGTCATGTGAGTTCAGGCAGGTCGCGGGCCGTGCAGTCTTTGGCGGGTTTTCATGACCCATCGCCATGACTTGACGGGTCATGTCATGACTCTCCGAGTTTGACGGTCATGACCCGCGCATATTGATGCGAGTTTCCAATTTTCTAGTTTAGGGGCAGGAGAATTTATACAAATATAACATTAAGTATAAGTTCTTATACTTTAAGTTATATTTGTATAAATACTTTCAAGATGTTTGAGATGGGTTCCAACTTCATAGGAGTTAAGATGTAGATTCTAGATTTTGGGGGTTTTCGAAAAATTCTAGACTTAGCCAAATTTCAGGATTCAGCAAGCCTTCAACAGGGTTACCTCCCACAATCCATCATGGCTTTCGAAGGTCAAACTGAAGCTGGCAAAAGGATTCTCAAAGGGTTTTAAGTCGTTTTATCACAAATCACTTGGTTCCGACCCCATGTCTATGACAGACTTAGCTTAGCTCTCGCCCAAATCCTAGACAGACATGACTTCCCAACAGGCCAAAATCACTCAAACCTCATTTGCCGGACATTTGATCATTGATGTCATGGATTTCATAGATTTTATATACATTTGACAATATTTATATTTTACAATTCTGCATATCTATGTTTTCTATTTCCTTCAGCTACAATTTACGTTTGTACTTATGTGATGGATGTATGTTTATGTATGTGATCAAATTAGATTCTATTTGATGATGTTATAGCGTCTTTAAGCTTTATTCAATAATAGGTGCATGAAACATGTTTTAAATTGTAAAAAATCTCTGTTTTTTCATTTTGCCGAGTCGTTCCTGAGTCATTAGGTTGTCTTTGATAAGTTTTTGCATGTTCCTGATAACCTGTATTCTATGATTCTTTCTACTGTGGTATGATCTTGGTTGAAACTGTGAATGCTATGTACGCTTCTGGTTTAGGCTGTCTTTTTGTGCTAAAAAGAGGTTACAAGGTATCCTATTTGTTCATTTCCAGTTGTCTGTCTGTTTTATAATCATATGTGGTCTTTGTGATTCAGTTCTCGATCTGAGCTATATCTGTAAACTTCTTCGATATAAAAAACAAAATCTAACTTGCTTATCTAGAATCAGCTTTGACTTTCTGTACTAAAGAGTCGGCTGATGAATAATCTATTAGCTTGTAGTGAACATGATTGCATTGTAATTCCTACGTTCTATGTGCGTGGTCACAGAGAGTTCCCCCTAGCTTGATATTGTGAATGTATGTGTGCATCTTTGCTTATGCCCCCTAGACTGTATTGAATAATTTTGTGTGCATTTAGATGGCCACCGACCATAGATGTCAAGTAATTGCATCTGCATTCAAATAGATTCATGTAATCTAAGTTGAGGCAGCCCCACTACAAGCATATATTTGTTCATAGAGGACAGTTGTCCACTGCAAAGAGAGTTAACCCTTCGTCCCTCTTTGGTGCTGCTTTGCCTGCCCTTTTATTTAATTTCTCCGGTCCTATCTATTTTCTAAATCCTATCCTGATTCTATACCTTTACTTTTAATTAGTTGAAAAGTGGCCTAATCATTAAAGTTAGTTTCCTATTCTACATTATTCGTAGTAATAGCACGTGTTTAAAGATAGTTAGCTTTAGTTGTAGAGTAGAAGAGGAAGCCTGCCTTGCCTGGAGTTTCTTGTGCAGTTATCTATTAATGCGCTCTTATAAGGGTGGTTGTTGTCCACAATGTTTTAGTGGAAGATGGCCCAAGAGATAGGAAGGCTTTTCAGGACTACTACAGTAATTTGTTTTCCTCTGGTGGTGTTAAAACTTCTAGTTACAGTTAGTTTTCTACTGGAACTTGTCACCGAAGTTTTGTTTTTCTAGTTTTGTAATCCTCTACAAACTTTGGCCATATACATGATGTGAGCAAATCATATTATAAATGAGCTGCTAGTACACCGTGGTAATCCTTAAAAGTCATATCCACGTATTATTGATTGTTTAAACATCAAAATAAAGGGTTATTGTTAGAGAAGTTTCTAATATTATAGTTTTGGCAGACCAGTAATATTCATGCAATACCAAGGAATGAAAGAGTAAAGTAGCATTAGGGTCCATATCAAGTACATAATATATGTTCTTCTCTTACTTCAGGTTACTCCTTTGCCCGTTTGGCATGGACGGGGTTATCGCTCCCTTGGATTTCGAATTGGTAATGTCTGTTACATAAGGTAATTGTTTTTCTAGTGTTTACTTTTATGTTTAGATGAGACATTAAGCCATCCTATTCTCTCTCTTCGATAATAATTTGTCATATATAGTCCTTGAAAATAATGCTTGTGTGGCAGTGATGTAAGCGACATTCCAGAGGAGACATATGGTTTACTCGAAGATTGTGAACTTCTGATCCTGGTGAACTACTTTTTATGTTTACTAGTCTATGCGATACTCTTTTTTCTCTCTTGCTGAAGCATATGGTATTTGGCAGAATCAAAATTGAAATTCCAGTTACCCTTCCTAATATTGAAAATTTGAATCGCAGGATGCATTGAGGCCTGATCGGTCGAGCACAACACATTTTGGCCTGCCTAGGGTTAGCTATTATTATTTCTGTCTATAGATATATTCCTCAAAAAGACATTTGATAGTTCGATAATTTAGATATCATGCCAGCTTTTGTTCATGTTGCCATGATTTGTTTCATTGCAGGCTCTACAAGAAGTTCGCAAAATTTGTCCTCAACGGACTCTTTTTACCGGTAATGTCTCAAATTCGCTCATGCAAGATTCATGTCAATCATAGCTGGCTTATATAATAATCTCATTTCAGTTCAGATTTGACTCTAAAAAATGTGATATCCAATCTTCTGGGAAATGAACTCCAGAGTTGTGTCTCTTAACCTACACCAGCACACCATATCTCAACTCAAGCTTCAAGCTTCTGTCCATTAGGATTTTCTCAAAAAAGCAGCACCCACTCTCAAATGTGTTATAATAATCACACACACTTGACCTTCCAATAGTTAATTCTAAAGGAGTCCCAAAAATTATAACACATGCACCAATAGCTGATCATTTTTTAACTCTTTTGGTTGGTAATTGGCCCATTTGTGCACCACTATTGGGACATTTGTGCACAACTACTGGGACATTTGTTCGCAAGTATTGACAATTTTGAGAGAACAATTATTGGTGCATCTTTGAATGGGTATCGGGCGACACTTTGAATTGACCACTTTTTGACTCTTTGATGCTTGATGATCTCTACAAAGTGTTTCGTTAATACCTAGAAGCCAAAAAATATTTTTGTAGGTGTCAACTTGCATTGAAAGACAACAAATAAAAATCGTCAAAATCTAACATATAGTTTAGGCTATGTAAGTGCATGAATTTAGGGTGTGGGTACTGGTGCTCTTCCCCTAGTAGTTGAACATTTTTCAGAAGTTGTTATTGCATTTGTTGATTTAATGACCAATATTTTGAATAATTTTGTACTAGTAGTTGTGACTTCAAAGTTTTTAATGTTAATGAAGAGTACTCATAATTGAATATGTATTCTTATATGTAAAATAACAAACCATATCATGCCATATTAATATTTGAATAAAAGATGACTTAGTGCAACGATTATGTGTCTTAAATTTTTTGGGGCTGTTTATTGATACCTCAACAAAAAGCATGCTGATGTGGCATCATATTTGATGATATGGATTTGAAATCTTGATTCTAAGTAGGGGTTTTACCTAGTAAGATGCTGTAAAAAATTGGGAGTGATTTAAGATTTTCACATAATATTCCCATTACTTTCCTTTACATCTCCTTATATTTTGTTTCATGTTGGTCTCATTAGTTGTATGTGGTCATGAGGGTATATTTTCTTAATGTAATTACAATTAGCGTCAAAAAGTTTATCAAAGCTTTGTGTTTTTTAATATTTTAGTAGATAAAAAGTTCACTCTTATCTTTGGTGGTTTGAAAAGGAATGATGCATTTGATGGATCATGATCGAGTCAATGAGGACTTGGCAAAGTTGAAGGAGGAAGAGGGGCTCGACGTCCAACTTAGTTATGATGGGCTATGTGTTCCTATAAACATTTGAATGTAATTTTAATCGTCCAATTTGATTTGAGTTCAACATTCATTTGTTTACTTAAAAGGGTTTTAGGGTCCCTTCAAAACTTGCTTTACCTTTAATAAAAAACATTCATTTGTTTACTTTTATAATTATTAAAAATTATTTTAGCATTCTTCAATTTGTATTTGTTTGTAGGTGGGTTGTAGAATAGCTTTTTAGTTATTGTTGTATTGTCCATGGTTATGATTCTTGCCCTGTTAGCTTGTTTATTTTTGATCAATTGTCTTTGTGTAACATTGATCACTTGTCTTTGAGTTGATGTATTTGTTGTAAATGGGTTCCAAGAGCCCATTAAAATATGTTTATCCCTTAATTAAAAATACATTCATTTATTTACTTTTATAATTAATAAATAAATATTTTAAAAATGTATTTTTGTATTAGGTGTTACTTAAATCAATTAGTTCCTTTGGTAAGCATAATGTCACAATGTCTAGTCTCTCCCTGCACTACAATTTATAAGGGAGGCTACCCACTTCTTGTAGTTTAAAAAAAATTCAAGTAATTTTTTTGTTTTTATATTTTTAAATTAAAATTATTACTATTGTTTAAAGAATTTCAATTGAACAATTTAATTTAGATTTAGCATTTTTTTACTTTTATATTTATTAACAATTTATTTTAGATTATTTAAGCTTTAAGAAGTAATGTTATATGTTATTTATATCTATACACAAGTGTTGTTAAGGGAGCAACTCCAAATGCCCTTCAAGAAGGGTACTTGATTTGATCATATATGAGACTTCTAATGAATCTTATTTTCATTTCCTCCAATCAAACTGTTTGTTGCAAAGAAAGGAGGTCAAGTTGATTTGTGACAAGCTTCTTAAACCATAAAAATGCTTGTGGCCAAACTTAGAATAATTAAGTCCTAATATTTATTTAAAAATTTTTAAATTACATTTGTTAAAAAACTAGCACTTGCACCAGAAGGAGGTGTAATGGTCATGCTGATAGTAATTTATGTTAAGATTTCAATGAATTTTATAAGAGCTTTATAAGTGCTAAAATCTATACAATTAAGCATATATTGCAAGACTAATCAAATAAAAACATGTGGTTAAAAATAAAACATAAGGAAAGATAACAGTCTATAGATGCATTGATAATGACAAAATGTTTGCAACGCTTAACAAAAAATTATCTTGAACTAAGCTTTTATTGTTTCTTTTATTGTCGATCATTTCATTCCTCTAATGACATCCATATATGGGTTGAATTCAACTCATTCAAAGAACAAATTGAGACTCCTTACAAGATCTTAGATACAAATATGTCAATGTTTGTTCCTAGCAAAGTCTTCATGACAATTTGCAAATATGTATCTATTGATAGTGATTGTGGATACATTTACAACTATAAAAGAGGAATTATCACATCTATAAATGAGTAGAACTCAATAACGAGCATATCCAAGGAATGAGTAAAATAAAATCAATAGAGAACTTGAAATAATGATAGGAAAATGCACTATAAAAAAATGATTAAATTTTTTTTCCAATTGAAGATCATCATTGTAAAAAAGTGCTAAATTTGATTACATCACAAACCACATGTGAAAACTTCTTATAGCTGAATTTTAAACATAAATGTCTTAAAAGATTGATCTATTGGTCTCTAATTACTTTTCAAATCACACTGAGGCATTTGATTCGTTTGTTTCATGCAATTTTATTTTTAACTAATACTTAAATATCTTCCATTGTTCTCACTTTTAGACATTTTTAAAAAGTGCATTTTAAAGCTTTTTGAGAGGAGGAGAATTAAAAAGATTTATGATCTTATGTCTAATGTTAGTTTTTACATTGAAAAATGACGATGACAATAGAAACTTTAAAAATTAAAGATTACAATTCCATATCATACCAAATACAATAATATCAAAGAAATGAAAATAAATATCTACAAGATTTATGACCTTATGTGTAATGTTAGTTTTTACATTGAAAAATGACAATGACAATATAAACTTTAAAAATTAAAGATAACTACAATTCCATATCATACCAAATACAATAATCTCAAAGAAATAAAAATAAATATCTACAAGATAATAATTTCACATTTAATGATGAAAAATAGATGCTACTTTAGCATTGACATAAATATGGTTCAAAAGTTGGATACTTGGTGATCTCACTTCAAAGAATTGTTATCAAACTTTAGTGATCGAGTGCACCTTTGGGTTTCTCAAAGCATGGGTGGTAGACCCAAGTGTTTGAAGCTTTTGAAGTTGATTTTCCCTACTTCAATTCACCTCTATCAACTCAAGGTGGGCAATCTCCACTTCCCACACCATTGACTGCATCACAAAGCTATGGGTGCCTAAAGATAGAAAAAAATTGTGGTTCTCTAGATTGTTAATGTTGTCCATAGATAACCAATTTCTTCATGCCCATTTGAGGACCAAATTTTTGTCTATAATTTTCTATCAGCATTGGTGGATCTTGCATTTTGGTTCTGTTTTAGCAAGCTTGTATGTGGAAGCTTAATTATTATTATATACTTTTCCATATAGAAGCCATGAATTATTTATGTTAACCTTGTAACTATTAGAGTTTAGTTTTGCTCCAGCATAAGGGGCCCTTGACAAATTGTGCCATACTATCAGAAATGGTGATGAGGAAAAAGTTTTGAAGTCATACTGCAAAAAAGTTTTTTCCAAATAGATATCTTATTGAAACCAATCTTCTTACATTTGTTGCTTCAATTTATCAATACTAAACATTTTTGTTCCTCTAAATTTTAATCCACGCAACAATTTGAGGGAAGAGGGTGCACAATATATGCATGTTTGGAAGATGTCTATACAGGCAACAAAAAGTCTGTGACAAGATTTTTTTTTAAAATTTAATAATTAAATTAAATTTTAAAGTAAACTATAGTATCATTTTTATTGTATACATTAAATGTAAAAAAAATGTTTTGTCGTAAGCTTTTTGATGCCTATATAGATTATCCTTGACAATTTGTGGGTGTCTAGAGCATTGTGTGGGCATTCAAAAGCATGATATTCGTTGTCCAAAGGAAGGATTGTCGAGCTCAAGGCAAGACTTCACACAAAATGACTCCAATACAAGTGTGTTATTCTGCTCAACACTCAACACACAAAAGTAAAGATAAGGTTTAAATGTTTAGTTGTGCCATATTAAAAACTAAATGCAAAGTTTTCAGTATTGTTACACCTAATTTTTTCTTATTATTCATGGCTCTAATCTTCTCAAAAATCACTCCATAATCCTTTTCGAAATGCATTATTACCAAAGTTCATTTTTGACCTTTTTGCGTGCACCCGTTGTCGGTTGAACTTGAACCTTGAACTATCCATAGTTCAAGATTCAAGGTTCAATAACACCCTGCGGTATGTTTTATTTTCTTTTTGTTTTGTTACGAACTTGGTGACATATTTTTGCAAAATACATTCTTCCATTGAACTCTAAACCTTGAACTATCTTAGTTCAAAGATCAAGGTTCAACTGACTCTGTCAATTTGTGAAAATGTTTTAATGATCATTAATCTTTCTTTATTGCGCTAGTTTTACTTTCTTAAACATACCAAAGGGTAGTCGTGTCTTGTTCCGAATTGAACTCGAACTTTGAACTATCTTAGTTCGAAGTTCAATGAATGTTCTCAAGCCAAGAGGAAGAATAGGCGGTGGGGATGTGATGGAAGTGACAGTTGACAGAGAATATGGCATCCGCACGTGGCACAAATATAATCATTAAGAGAAGTGACATTTAAATGTCATTTCACTCATGGGAAAGTACAATAGTTAATGCAGCGATCAAGCAAACCTCCTATCATCATTAACTAAATCTTTGGGCCATCACTTCATCATTAATTGCAAATCTCCCGCAATCTTGTGACGAATTGGTCAATAAATGGGTGATACTTAGTTATTCTATCTATTGTGGTAGAAATTTTCTCACGGTGAAGGCAAATATAACAGAGAAGTTGAGGTGTCTTTTTCCTCTCAAAGCTTAATGTGCTACGTGAAATAATAGGTTAGTCATTTCTGCTTGGCGCTCTTGTTTCAAATTGAAGTTGTTTGTATTATGAAGTTTAAAATACCCTTTAGAGCTTCTGTGTTTCTCTGTTCCTCTTCATTTGTGTTGGGTCATCATGAAACCTCCACTTCCAAATTTTGGGGGTACTTCTCCTTTAATAAGTTCTCTGCCTGAGTGTGATGATACGTTAATACGATCGGGAGCACTGGAAGAAATTAGGAGCAAGGTTAAAAACCCTATTCTAGGTTCTATGAGAGAGAAGGTAATTCAGAGAGGACTGGCAGAAGCTGCTGCTTTTCCCACAGTGACTCTGTGCCTTGAGCTAGTGGTGGAATGCGCCAGAAGGTACAACATGGAAGAAAAATGCATAAAAAAGATAGATGGAAGCTCTTTAGTTTACATAAATAGAGATGTCATTTTAACTCCAATGGGTATTCTTGAGAAGGATCCATATGAGGGATGGAGCATTCCTTCTTCTTAGTCTATTTTTGCTACCAAAGGGCAAGTCTATAGAAATGAGATAGCTCAAAATTGGCTATTGAAGGCACAAAAGGGAGGGTCTAGGCTTCCTAAACCTCTCACCATTAACCATTTCAAACCTGAAGTTGCTGAGTTAGTCATATTACTCAATAGAATCAAAGGAAATCAACATGCATACTACTGGCATGATTGGATGTACTTTTACATACAAATTACTCTAGGAGGAGAGAAATTCATCGACTGGGTTGACATTATTGTAGACAAAATTCATCATCAATTGGCACATTTCCCAGGTGGGAGTAATTTCTATATGTCTTCCTACTTGTTCTATATTCTGGCGTGCACCAAAGGCTGGAAAGGTCTCTTACACGAATTAGCTTCCCCCAACATGAAAGTATATGACTATTACCCCCATCTACAGAAAGAATTTCACACGAGTAGCTTTGTGAAATTGAATGGGATCTTTTTTGGGAGGCTAACCTATGAGTTGCAAGGAAATTTTGAGCAAAGAATGTCTGAGGAGGCTAAAACTTTTATCAATGCCTATTGGAAGTTTCTTCATTCAGTTTAGGAGGTTCACTTATATTAGGGTTGAAGGTTTTGAGGGAGAACCATTTAAATTACCAAGATATGCCTTTGATAGCCTTGTCATAACAGAGGTCGCCTACCAGTTGGCTCATGTGCACAAAGGGGTTAAAGAAAGAAAAGGTAGAGCGAAGTCAAGCTTTCCCATTGAGCTAGGATTTTATACATGCAAAACGTCTTCAAACGCCCTCAACCTTGAGCTGGAACTGAGAAAGTTGAATTTGAAAACCTTTGAAGCCAGAAAGGACTTTGACAACAAAGACTATGCGGCTCAACATTTTAATCTACCTTGTGAATTTCAAAATCTTCTTTAGATGGAAGATTATTGGGATAAGTGTACTGATGATTTTGAGGTAAGAAGTGTAATACCCCAAAATTGGCACCTATTTAATTTCATCAATTTTGGTGCATTATCTCAATTTTACATCACCAAAGTCCTAGTTCCCTAGGGAATTTTCTCTCTCCTACCTGACTTTACTTGACTTGATGTCAGATGCAAAAAAAACCCTAATTTGCAATAATCAAACGCTAAATTAATTCCTAAGTCCTAGACTTTATTTGGCTAAATAATCTCTATGATAAGTTAATTTAATTATAAAGTCCTAAGTGCTTTTTAATTAAATTAAATCCACCCCATTAGGTAAATACCCTTAAAAAGGAATTAATAAATATTTAGTTAATTGAATGGACACCTCTATATTTGAATTTAATAATTCAAATTACTCGAAAAGTCACTCCCCACATGTGGCAAATTTCATTCTTTTAATTAAATAATTCATACCTTTTTGTCTCAAAGGGGAATGAAGAGTCAGGAGTTTCAAATCAAGAAACTCTTCATTCCTCTTCGGGCTTCTCTATTTAATGAACCTCTTTTTCTCATTCAAGAGAGCAATTTTTGAGAGCATCTACACTATAGGCATTTTTTAGTCTCATTTGATTCATTGTTTTCAAAGCTTTTTATTGCATTTATTAGATTAATATTTCATTATTAGTATAATCTTTGCATCACATTTTAGACTAAATTTGCTTATTTGTTCTTAGTTTAATATCATATTTGTTTTAAGTTCTTAGATTAAGTTGCATCTCATCTTTATTTTCAAGCTCTTAGATTAATTGCATCCTCATTCTTAGATTAAATTGCACTTCATCTTAGATTAATTTCATCTTGCTCATCTTTATTGCTTCTTGGAAATCCTCCATTGTTGAATTGGTCTCCCGGTTGTTGGCTCTCGTTCTGAGAGTATTCAAACACCCCATTCACATAGGAGGCAACAGGTCGCCTCACCATGGAATTTGGATTGAGTTCTTCATACTCCCTCCTGAATTCTATCAAGTGAATAATGACCATGTTGTGTTGTGCCTGATTTAGAGGTCACATTCAGTCACATACATTTTGGCGCCCACCGTGGGGCTGAAAATCTGATTTCTGGCCTCATTATCATTTTTTTCTGATAGGAATGTAAGCTCTGTCGTGCGTCCATACTGTTTGTGTACGGATTCTCACGTGAGAATCCAGAGTGTCCCGTGTGAGGTTTCGCTCTTTGTAGCACTCTCTCGCGTGAGCTTTTGCATCATTGCGCGACACCCTGCACTTTCTCGCATGAGCCGTTGTGCTTTCTCGTGCGAGCTATTGTACATTCTCACGCGGGCTTGTGCTTTTTCGCGTGAGGCTTGGCACCTTCTCGCGCGGCCCTCGTACTGACTCGCACAAAATTCTGTGACAGACAGAGACTAGAATTCCAGATTTGCTAGTTTTGTTTGCTGTTTTTAATTTTCTAAAATTTTTGAAAATTTCAGTGTTTTTCAAATCCGTGCCACTATGGAAAATAGGCACCCATTTTTTTTTGAAATTTTCACAAATGGTATCAAAAGTTTAAGTGTGATATATCGTTGGAAAGGTCTCTCTGAGCCTAATCCAACCATGCTGGTTTCATTCTCAAATTTTACCATTTGATGAGCTATTTTTCTTGTAGATTATTTAATTTTTGATTTTGCTAACCTTGTGAGTCTAACAAGTTGTTTTGAAGGTGCTCTTGCTTTCATGGAAAATGCTTAAAACAAAGTGTTGGACTCAAGGTACCATGTTCCATCTCTACAACATTTAGACTTTGGGATTAAAATTGAACCTCTCATGTGTTTGGCTTGAGTGTTTACATGCTTTCATAGAACACATTTTAATTGATGCTCTTAATGGGAAATGAATGAACATAGATTTTATTTCATACAAGTTTATGTAAGTGAATGCTTGTTTTTAAACCTTAAGTAATTCTTGGTTCCAATATCAAATATCTCATTGAGTGATTGAGGGCATGGATTCATTCCTTGTTTACATGAAGAGTTAAATGCACCACTTTGTGGACTCACTTCATGTTTACTTGGAAAGTTAAATATTTCATGGTTCAAACCCTTCTGCGCTTGTGAGTAGTATTGATAAGCAATCTTAGAGTACTTTTGATTGATCTTGTTAGCTAAATTGGGTTGTTGGACTCGCTTATTTCTAATTGCCCCTCATTACCGCCCTTTGGATGCAAGACCATCATTCATACATAGGGGAGGGGTCTACTTGAAAAGAGCGTTAAGTGTTCCACAAAGTTTCTCCCTTTTTAGGCTTTCTTGATCTCATTAGTTTTCTAAGGTGTGGACTCGCTTTGAGTTTGTGTGAGGAGTTAAATGTTCCACTTTTGGACTCACTTTGAGTTTGTGTGAGGAGTTAAATGTTCCACCTTGTGGACTCACTTCACATTCACTTGAAGAGTTAAATGTTCCACTTTTGGACTCACTTCACATTCACTTGAAGAGTTAAATGTTCCACTTTTGGACTCACTTCACATTCACTTGAAGAGTTAAGTGTTCCACCTTTAGTGCTTTAAATACTTTTGATAGAGAATTACTTACTTTTTCATTTCTAGAAGGCCTGCTTGGGGATTTCATCACCTCAAGGGACGACCTTAACTCCCGTGTTCCGGCGGAGTATAAATATCGGGAGGTGAATCCAAAGACACCTCTCTTGGGAATGAGTTAGATTTCACTCTTGGCTAAGCCTCAAAGAACTTTATACCTTTGAGAAGTGAAGGAGGAGATTTGGGTTACCGTCTCCTCCCGATAGTGTGATTTTAGATTCTTCTCATCTACGGATTTGTGCCTCACGTACCTTGCGTATATCAAGGACTCCCTTTAGAAGAGCTATGTATAGTCTTGTAGACAACTTGCTAGGATGTTGTTGTGTTTTAAGTGCCTGCTAAAACATTCTCAAGAACATACACAAGTAGAGTCCTTAGGGAGTAGAAATACTAAGTCACTATTCTTGTTTGTGTGCAAGGTTGCTTTGTCCCTTGCCCATTGCTTGAAGACTGTTTGCTTGAACTCCTTGATTGCTATCTTATGTGCTTGATCAATGACATAAATCTGATTTGCCTTTTGTCCGTGATTTGTTTTTCTATTTTCCTGTCGTTCACCATCATAAACTAGTTGTCTTGAGTTAGGAATCGATCAATCTTTGCTTTGACTCGTATTGTCTCTCATTAGTCTACCTTATCTCATTGTGCTCTTGTACCTTGCATTGCAATTGTCTTATCTTGGCTATTCTAGCCATCTCTTTTTGACAATTCGTACTAGGTTCATCTTGCATCTTGGCTGTTCTAGCCATTTATCTCCTTTTCATTATCTTAGAGACAGAGTCTAGCTTTATCCCGAATCTTTGCTCGTTACATCTTCGTCTATGACTGTCACGACTCGAAGTGGTAAGACTTATCCCATTCAGCATGCTGATCAAGATCAAAGTAAACCTTGTAATCGAGACATAGGTCATCCTGAATTTGTTATGAAATCTAAACTTTGTGAGAGATCCTCACATTCCTCCTCATTCCAAGAGTATTACAATCCATTGTTTCAGATACAGTCTGACTTATTATTTCAAGAATATTATAACCCGTTGTTTCAAGACCAGCAAGACTCTGAAGGGTCACTTTCTAAAATTGAACCTATTGATTCTTTTGAACCTATCAACTCTTTCAAGATCTCTCAGAATACTACCAACAATATGGGAGATCCATTCCACTTACCAAGGGGACGTAAATTCAGCGATAGTCATGAGCAATCTCCAAATGACCAAGGTCATGGTCAGTCTCAAAATGACAAGATTTATGATCAATCCCACAATATTCAATATTCGGTCAACATCCAGGACCTTTGCAATTTGAAACAACGATAAGGGGAGCCTCTCCTAACATTTCTCCAGAGATGGAGACAACTATGCATGAAGTATTCGCATGAATTACCCGAGTCTGAAAAGCTTGATATCTTCTTGGACAATCTTGTCCCAAATTTTGGATACCAAGTGCGATTACAAGGTCCCCTCACTTTTGACAATATGATTAGGTGGGATATGAGGATAGAAGCGTTTATGGTCAAGAAGGGAGAATTGACTTTGAACAAAGACAACAAGTGTGTGTGTGAAAATTGTACCTGATCTGTAGACACAACACTCAGTAAAATATTAGAGGTTAGCTATAATCAAAATCGTGCAAAATTGAAATCTAATTTAACCAAGCGATTTACTGCCTTCTAATAGGTGCGAGATTGATGTTCTCATATTGTAATCGAGATCAGTGACCTAGACGACACCTAAATGAAGGATTTGAATGCAATTGATCTAGATATGAGATTGAATGAAATTAAGCTATTTTTTTTTCTTGATTTTCTATGCAATAAGAATGAAAAATTGATATAAAACTAATCTATATGAAAAAAACTTGATATGAAACTATGCTAGATGAAATTGATATGCTATGAATGCTATTGAAAATTGATATGCAATGCTAATCTAACAATGATATGCAATATGAATGCTAAAATAAGATTGATCTCACAAAGATGTCGATTCACAAGAGTTTTGATTCTTCCAATTCCAATTCTCCAGCGTGATTGTGCAAAAATATGAGATTCTGTGGATGCAAATTTGAGAGATGATTGAGAGATGAATTATGAAGAGCTGAGCCTTGTTTTTATAGAAATCCAGGGCTTTGGAGGTGCATGAGAAAAAAACCATAAATCACTCAAATAACTCAGGTTGATTTTTGAGTTATTTTTATAATAAAGGATAATTAACTCACAAAAACATGCAAAAGCTAAGCTTTAACTCAAGATAGAGTTTAGCTTTAATTGATAATTGATAGTTGTTTGCTTTTATGATTGTGCATGTTTTATTTATGAATTAATTTAATAATAAAGTGATTTATGCTCAACTTAACTGATTTTTGAAATAAAAATAATTAATTTATGGGTTAATTAACTATTTTATCAAACTTTTATTAAAAATTATATTATTAAATAATGACAACATGCTTTAATTAATTAAATAAGAATTTAATCAATTAAAGATAGGAATTTTGATTTATTGTCAAAAATAAATAATACAATTAATAATAGATAGAATTAAATTTAATTAAACAATTAAGTGGCAAATATTAAATCTAATTAATTAAATATGCAAAATATTTAATTAATCAAATTTTAGGATAAATGTGATTTATTGCCAAATAATTATAAAATTAAAGATAATTATGATGATTAAGAATATTGCTAGGAATATTCCCTGATGCAGAATTTAAGATAATCAATTAGATTTGATGATGTTTAGATGTGTCTTAGATTAGGACTTTGATGTCGATTTCGTTTGAATTGAAGATGTAGGAGATTAATGAACTTATAGCCCATTTTTGGGGTATTACATTTTGCTCCTCTTTGAATTACTGTGCGAAGCGCAGTGGTTCAAAGATAGTCTATGTTTGATAAAGATATGAAACTAATTCAAAAGATAAACCGATCTCAAGATAGAAACCGATTGAAGGATATTGAGATAGGAGGTCCTGAATGACCAGAGATAATGTTTACTATAGCAGCAATGAACCAATGATTGTGAAAAAGTGTCAAAATGCCCGATTCTGAACCTTAGGATTGATAAGAAGTGAGTGACCTGTTCTAGACTCGATTGTCTTAGCAGAACTAGCAAGTATCACATCCAAACCCTTCAGTTGCCGAAAAACCAAGGAAAGAACACTATGATCTGATGGTTGCAAAAATTGATACAGTCTACAAGATTAGGAGAATACCAGATTGATATGGATCTTGATGAATCTGATATGCCCCAAGTGATGATAGATTTGCCCCGAGCGATGAGGACTTTTGATGAATCAGCGACTAGACGTGATTGTTGTCTTGATCACTGATGAAAGATATTGATAGATTTGATGATAGAATTTTGATTTATAGACTTTGAATGATGTGTAATACCATGCCCCCTTCGGGATTAAAATTGAAATCTGACAAGAAAAGTCAGCGTTGAGAGTTCAGAAGCATGTTAATTGATTTGAAAAGTGGTTATATACGTTCAAGAACACATTCTACATCATTTAGAGGTCCTGGAGACCATGTTTGCCTAGGTTAAACCATGAGTTGACCATGGTTGACCAAATTGAAATTTTGATAGTTTGATGTAAGATAATTAGTTAAGTTGAATACTGGATTTTTGTGATGATTGAAGGTCGAATATGCAAGTAGTTAATAATATGAATGATCTTAGATTTGAATTTTGATCCCGAAAAAAGATTCTACTTGCTGTTTCATTAGAGGAACCTTTGTGTGAGATTCAGCTCTTGTTAGACTTGAAGATGCAATTTGAAGAATCATTTAAGCATTGAAGTTCGTTTAATCATTGTGAGATCATGCAAACATGCAAAATGAAAAGAGACATGCAAAATGAAATGCAACCTAAGACCTAGGACCTAGTCACTGATCATGTGTCGATTTGTTATCATCATTGAACTTTTAGGTAACCGGATAAATCAATACAATGCCCACTAGCCATGAAACCATAGACATATGAATATCGATTTGTATGCGCAAGAATCAATACAACACCCACTGGTCAACAACCATGGATATATGAATATTGATTTTATTTTCAAAATGTCGGATTAGATATAAGCATCAAGGCACAAATGCCAGGATGACCTGAATATCATGTCCATTTTGATATAGCAATTTGTAGAAGCATCAAAACATGAATGTCCTGATGACCTGAATACACCTTGCATTGCAAACACATCAAAGAGTCAAGAGATCATTCTAAATCCAATGTGAATTACCCGTAGTGACCCTTTATCGTTCACATCCTTAGGCAAGATCGCGTTCCACAGTAGGAGAAAGAACTTACTCAAAAAGACAATAGTTAGATCAAACTTCCTTGAATTGTCTGGGTATCAATGGTCGAAGTACGCATGGCCATCCAATTCGAGATAGAGGCTCTTACAGTCAGACACCATTTCAATCCATAATTTCCAAAGTTGTTAGATTGTCACATACAAGCAGAAGACAAAGAAAAGGTTATGCCCCCAGTCATCACTCTCTAAATCCTATGAAGGACATCATTGAGGAGCTCGAAGGGACACAATATGCAAAAAAACTCAATGCGAATCAGCAAGCATACAAGGAGATAAAAGCATGAAAAGCACAAATTGTTTTTAGTTGAGTTTTGATGTTTGATTGTTGTAGATGCAAAATCTTTTCTGGAGACGAGACAGACTGATTGACTCAATTGGAAGCTTCAAAGGACTCTGACTGGATAGGAAATGTCTAAGATACATGGGAGACCATAGGATATGACATTGATTGCCCCCAAATTTGAACATTGATAGGATACATACGCTTGAGCTGATTGGTGTACAGACCGACTTATTGAAACCAGGATATGCAGAAACAAACCAGGAGATATGTACAAACTAAAGCAAGACTGAAAGCTGGGAAAGACCAAGATTGTGCTGATAGATGGAGCATTTTGGAACAAGTGGCACCCGTTTGCTAGGTTTTCACCATCTTGGCAGAGATTCTATTTTTGCTACCAAGGCGCCTGTTTCCAAGTTTTCACCAAGGCACTTTTTTTTTTTTTCAATTTTTTTTTGATTTTTTTGTAAATGATCAAGGCGCCTATTGCTAGGTTTTCACCAAGATGTTCATTTTTTCAGGACTTTTTCTGATTTTTAAGATTTTTTTAAGACATTTACCAAGCACTGAATGCCTTAGGCATAGAATTTCTTCAAATGGAGAACGTTGATTGGTTCTCGGAGCTGTTCTCCTTCAGTCATTGAGAGTTGATAGGCACCAGAGCCAAAAGTAGCAGTGATGACAAAGGGACCCAGCTAGTTGGGTTCGAACTTCCCCTTGCGTTCTCGATGGGATTAATTTTTAGGATTTTCTCTCAAGACTAGATCACCAATCTGGAATTCTCTGTGTCTGACTTTCTTGTTGTAGCCTCTAGACATTCTTTTCTGATACACTTTGAGATGATCATACGCTGCTTGCCTGCGCTCATCTAGTAATTCAAGTTCTTGTAACCTAGACACTCTGTAGTCTTCATCAGTGACAAGTCCATGCATTCTGATTCTGAGTGATGGGATTTCAACCTCAATAGGCAGTACCACTTCAGACCCATAAACTAAAGCGAAAGGTGTAGCCCCTGTAGGTGTTCTGATACTAGTTCTGTATGCCCAGAGAGTTGGATTGATCATGAGATGCCAGTCTCTTCCTGTTTTATTCACTGTTCTGTGCAAGATTTTCAAGAGATTTTTGTTTGAAGCTTCAGCTTGTCCATTCCCTTGAGGATAGTAGATAGAAGACCAATGTTGTGTAATCTTGAATTTAGCACATAAGTCATCTAGGTCCTTGTTTTTGAATTGTCCCCCGTTATCTGTGATTATAGAGTGAGGGATCCCATATCTGCAAATGATGTAGTTCAGGATGAACATAGAGATCTGTTTCCCCGTTGCTTGTGTTAGAGGAACTGCTTCTACCCATTTTGTAAAATAATCTATAGATGTGATTATATGGGTATGTCCATTGGAAGAGTGCGGATGGATAGCACCTATGAGATCAAATGCCCATTGTTGAAAAGGCCATTGTGTAGTAAAGGGAATCAGATCTCTCCCTAGAGCATGAATCAAGTTGCCATGTACTTGACACTGTTGACAGTTTTTAGCAAATTTAATAGCCTCTTTCTCCATTTCAGGCCAATAGTACCCAGCCCTAATAAGTTTTCAAGCTAATGTTAAACCGTTTGAGTGTGACCCACATATACCCTCGTGGACTTCCTCTAACACACGTTGAGACTCTTCCCGTTCTAAACATCTAAGCAGTGTACCATCTAGACCTCATTTGTACAGATCATTACCAATGATGACATATCGGGATGCAGATCGGATAAGGTTTCATTTCTCAAAATGGTTAAAGGACTCGGGGATGATTTGGTCGTGGAGATAGGAGAACAGATTTTTGTAGCGAGATGAGTCATAACCTACAATAGTGCAGATCATGCGGGTTTCAGGGGAGTCATATGCAGGATAGGATAGGGTTTCCACTGGGAACTCGTAGCGTAGTTCATGTTTGGGCTACTGTAAGAGAGTAGATAATGTCACCATTGCATCGGCAGCCTTATTCTCCGTTCTGGGTACTTGCTCAAATGTGATAGAGATGAAGTATTTCTTTAAATCATCTACCATTCTCTTGTAAGGAATGAGCTTTTCATCTTTGGTTTGGTACACATCATTGACTTGATGGATAGCCAATTGTGAGTCTCCATGGATGTGCATCTCTGTAACTCTCCACTGTATTGCCATTTTCATACCATTGAGAAGGGCTTCATATTCAACAATATTGTTTGTGCAAGGAAACTTTAGTCTAAATGCTTTGGGTATCGAGTATCCTTGAGGAGTGATGAACAATACGCTTGCTCCAGATCCATTCGGTGTGTAGGAGCCATCAAAGAATAACCGCCATGCTCTAGAAGAGAGGTGCATGATAGAAGAATCAGGAAATTCCATTTGCATGGGTATATCATCAAACAGTGGTGCTTCAGCTAATTGATCAGCAATGACCTGTCCTTTGATAGCTTTTCTTTCAATATATTCAATGTCAAATTCACTCAAGAGCATGACCCATTTAGCTAATCTACCTATGAGGGCAGCTTTGCTTAGTAGGTACTTCAGTGGATCAATTTTAGCTACCAAATGAGTAGTATGAGCTAACATGTAGTGTCTCAATTTCTGTGATGCAAAGATCACAGCTAGACATGCCTTCTCTATCATTGAGTAGTTCTTCTCATAGGCCACTAAGGTTCTACTGATATAGTAGATGACTCTTTCCTTCTTGTTCTCATCATGTTGTGCTAGTAATGCCCCTAGTGATGTATCTGTTGTGGAGACATAAAATATTAATGGCTTCCCATGAATAGGAGGCATTAAGATAGGAGGATTCGAGAGATAATTCTTGATATGATCAAAATTCTTTGCACAGTCTTCATTCCATGCAAAGGTCACACCTTTATGTAATGTCTTTGTGAAAGGTTGTGATATGTCAGCTAACTATGATATGAATCTTCTGATGGACTGTACTCTCCCTTGCAAAGTTCACATTTGACTGATATTCTTGGGAGGTTGCATCTCTATGATAGCTTTGACTTTAGCCGGATCAACTTCAATGCCTTTCTTTGAAACTATGTATCCTAAGAGCTTTCCAGAAGTGACACCAAAAGCACACTTCTTAGGATTTAGTCGGAGACTAAACTGTTCCATTCTGTCTAGGATCATGCTCAAGTCTGTTAGATGTTTAGTTCTAATCATGGATTTTGCCAAGGTATCATCCATGTAATCCTCCATTGTTTTATGCATCATATCATGAAAAATAGATGTCATTGCTCTTTGATATGTAGCTCCAACATTTTTGAGTCCGAATGGCATAACATTCCAACAGAAGGTTCCCCACGCACATGTGAATGCAGTTTTCTCTTGGTCTTCTGGAGCAATTTTGATTTGGTTGTACCCAAAAAAGCCATCCATTAAGGAATACATTTCATAGCCCGCAGTCATGTCCACTATCATATCAATGTTAGGCAGCGGAAAATCATCCTTAGGGCATGCTTTGTTCACATCTCTAAAGTCCGTGCACACTCTGATTGAACCATCTGGTTTTGAAACAGGTACAATGTTAGAGATCCACTCAACATAGTCTATGACATGGATGAATCCAACCTTTAGGAGTTTTTCTAGTTCTGCTTTGACTAAGAGTGCAACATGAGGATGCATCTTTCTCAATCTTTGTTTGATTGGTTTTACTCCAGGAGCAATGGATAGATGGTGCATAATGAGATTGGGATCCAATCCTGGCATATCTGAATATTTCCATGTAAAGTTGATCTTTTTGTCTAATAAGAATGTAGTGAATTTCTGTTTCTCTTCTTCTGATAAAGATTGTGCTACATGTACCAATTGTGGTTCCTCTGTTGTACCGAAATTGATGGATTGAGTTGGCTCAATCAGAACTAGAGATCTATCCTGTAAATGACTCGGAAGGACATCAAATATCTCATCCTTAGGCACCTCAAAGAGGTTTTCACCTTCAGATACATCTTTTCTTTTTACTTTTGTCGGTTCTGAGACTGCCACAAAGTGGTTTTCACCCTCAGAACTCTTTTTCTTTTTCTTTTTATTTTTTTGACTAAGATATTTGATGTCCAACTCGGTCATGCTGATGCTCGGTTCACTGATGGAAGTCCTCATAGGCTCGACTGCATTGAGGTAACAAGCAAGGGCATAGTCACTTGGAAAGGTGTAGATACCATGGCTCAGGTTCGTAGAAGTTCGGTCAATAAGATCAGGGCGTTGGATAGTTAAAGTAGGAAAGGCTTGGGATATGGTGTTCACAGATGTGGATATGTCATCATTGGTCATAACCCGACGCTCAAGTTCAAAGGTGATATTACAGCTCAAAATGTTCAATTCATGAATAGGCTCAACATCATCATGGGAGTCCTCTTCAGCCATAGGTGGATCAGAAATGTTAAGTTCATTGTTTCACTCTAGACCTACGTTGGGTTGAGATACATATTGGTGAATAACATCAATATATTTCTCTGTTATAAGCTCATCTTCTTCTGGAATGGCACCCCATTCATAGTCATTTGACTCAGCTTCTGATTCAGGATCTCTAGGAAATCTTAGAAAATATGTGAAATCAGGATGAATACCCCAAGAAGGATTACCCTCAGTCTCTGACTTGAATTCATATTCATGGGAATCAGTGTCAGAATAACTACTCTCTACTTCTAGATCAGTTTGATCGCCTTCGAGAATAACCATCTCTTGCGCTACAGTAGGTTTTTGTGTTTCTACTACATTAATTCTTCTAATAGGATCATCTTTATCATCAAGAAGATCTTTGATCTCTTTAGGCAATTTTTCATAGGGGATAAGCTCAGAGCTATCTGAATCATCATCAGAGGGTTCTATTTCTTCTTTCTTAAGAAGGGGTTCTCCTAGTGCAATTTGTTCTATGACATGAGAACAACCACCTTTGAGATGATAGGGTTTCTTCTTAAACCCTAAGCCACCAGTATCTTTGTTGGCTCTACCAATATGTGAAATGGGTGTCACAAGACCCTTTCCTCTGATTCCTAGAGGTCCTTGACCAGAATATCCCATCTTGGCTATCAATTTGTTCCCTGGACCATATGAATTAGAAGGGATTGTAGGTGCTATAGATTCGCTAGTTTGAACAATTTGGGATTCAGAATCATCTTTGTATAGCCATGCAAGCACAACTTCATCCTCTTCAAATTCTTGTTTGGATACTTGCTCCGCCACAAAATTTCTTTTGTATGCTTCCATAGGTTCCTTAGGTTTTGATTTAGATTGCTTCAAAGATTGTCCATATGACTTGGGCGAGATAGGGAGAGATGTCAGAGACAAGACTGGCTCTATAATGTATTCTCCCATCCCATTTTCTTTGATATTGATCTCTTTAGCAATGTCTTCCATCTTGGATGTGGAAGCCGCATTTTGTTGCTTGATGGAAGATTCTCTATTATTGGGAACAAGCTTATCGGCACTTTCCTTCAATGTATTGCAAGTTGTACTCAGATCTGCTGGTATAGTAACCTCCACTCCTTCATAGGGAAATTTCAAGCATTGATGGTATGTAGAAGGAATTGCTTGCATTTCATGGATCTAGGGTCTCCCTAGAAGGATATTGTAAGCCAATGGTAGATCAAGCACCTGACATGTGGTATCTTTGATGACCGAACCCACTTGGATGGGTAAGACAATGGTGCCTTTAGAAGATCTTTCCTATTCATCATAGGCCTTTATGGTGATCTTCTTTCGAGGATCAATAGCCATCTCTGAGAATCCCAACTGTGTGATTAAGTTGTAAGAACAAATGTTGAGGCCTGCGCCCCCATCTATCAACACACGTTTGACTCGACGATTCTGGATCAAGACTTCTATGTGTAAGGGCTGATTATGTGGGTGACTCAAAGAGTTGTCATCTTCCTCTGAAAAGGAGATATATTGTGGAGATGTTAGATGACCAACCATAGTCTGGAACCTGTCTAGATCTAGATCATCAGGAACATTAGAGCCGAGCAAAGCTTTGTCTAGGATATCTCTGTGAGCTGAAGATATTTGAAGTAACTCAAACATAGAGATTTTGGCATTGGTATGCTGGAGTTGTTGGACGATGCTGTAAGATGTAGGTCTTGTATCCTTTGGATTGGAAGATTTCGAGGCAGCCTTCTGTTTAGAAGCAGATGTGAGATTGAAAGGTATCTTAGGGACATTAGATGAACTTGGTGTTTGTCCTTTCAGATGAGCCTGAGCTTGTGATCTGGTAACCGCATTAGCTGAGGAATGATTTCTGTCTCTTCGTACAATCGTGATGACATTGCAGCTCTCAGAGAGACATGGTTCAACCATATTGATGACAACATTGTTTCTAGGGTAGGCATAGTTGAATTTTGCCCCCATGTTAGGCTAAGAAGTGGAAACTCCCTTGCCATGTTGTGGAAACGGTTCTGTAAATGCTATGTGATCATTATTGCTAGTAGGATTATCGATCATGATGTCCCCTTGATCTATCAAGTCTTGAATGGTATGCTTTAAGTGGAAGCATCCATTAGTTCTATGGCCTTTAGTCCGATGGAAAGCACATAATTCATTATCTTTCCACCAATATGGTTTTGGATCTGGATCAGGGTTTCGGATTGGTGGTAAAGAGATCATGTTATCAGCTATCAGGGTTCTCAGGGAAGATTCCAAAGATTCTCCCAGGGGAGTAAACTTTCATTTATTATCTCATCGTTTGAATGGCTTCTTTGGAGATGGTTCAGCAGATTTTTTCTCTGAAGCTTCAATGGCTTTGGTGGCAAGGGTGAGATTGTAGGCCAGTGCCTTTGATGGGGTGCGGATAGTGTCAACAACACCATCAGAGACGATACCTTTGTTTCTATTCCAGCTCTTGTTTTTATCTTTTGAGCTAGATCCAGATTCAGACTTGTCCTTTTGAAGTGTGATTTCTCCTTTCTTTACAAGTACTTTCTCAATCTTGATTGCATTATCCACCATTTTATCAAAAGATACATGATCTTGCATTTGTAATGGATAATTGAGCTTTGGAACAAGGTTATTGATAAAGATTTCAAGTTTCTCCATTTCGGGAATTTGTCTAGCATATAGAGAGAACTTCTTTCTCCACCTTTTGAGGAAATTTAGGAATGATTCCCCTGGATATTGCTTGAGGTTACAGATATCGATCATGGTGACCGGATGTTGAATATTGTAGGAATATTGTTGATAAAACAATTTAATCAATTCCTCAAAAGTTTTGATCGTAGAAGGTAATCTTGAAAACCACTGAATGGATGCTCCTCCCAAGGATCTAGGAAAAAGATGCATTAGATAAGTCAATTCATGCATGAATTCCATGGATTGCGTACAGAACTCTCTGACATGATCTTGAGGATCAGAGTGTCCGTCATATTTTTCATACTTTGGTATCTCCACTCTTTTTGGGAATGGTGGCATATACAAGTTTTTGTCGAACGGGAAAGGACATAGGGCCTCCATGGAGAACTCCTTGGGTTCCTTCTCCTTCTTAAGATTGTTAAATTTGACTTGTATAGCATGCATCTATTTTGTCATAGCTGTGAGTGGAGTTTCTTCCTCATGTGTGATTATATCATCAACGTTAAAGTTGGGAGGAAGCTTAGCCCCTTCCTGGGCTAATTGTAAAAAGTATGCCTCTCTATCCACTTTCAAGAAATGCCTCATCATTCTCTTGAATTCATCATCATTCTGACATCGATGGATTTCAGAGGGGGTAGGTTCTTGGTCGGCATTATGTTGAGAATGGTGTCCTTGGGACCCTCCTCCTAGAGAACCATGGTTTGTCCCTGCTTGAGAAATGGTATGAGCTTTTGGGCTCCTTGGAATAGATTGAGGAGGAGTTTGCTGATTACCTCTGTGAGTTGATAGAGGAGGTATGTAACCAGTTTTCAATCGAAAGTTACCGAGACCGTCATCTTCGTAGATACCTGACTTGATGAGTTGTTCAAGAGTTGGACCTGGGGTATTGGTCAAAAGTAAGTTCTGAGATGTTTCTTCTGATTTCTTGTGTGAAGAAGCTCTGGTCTCCACCATTAACTTTGAATGAAATAGAAGAAAAGGACGAAGACAACTGAAGAACAATTTGATTCGAGAAAATCAGATGACGCAACCTTGTCAAGATTATGATAGTTTTGAAGATCTGATGAGATGTGGGTGAAGGAAACTGTGCCCTGGATGTATGGGATAGATCGCCCAAAAGATAGCGGACACGAGTTCTCAACACTTAGTCTATTTTTGAAGATTGATTGATTGAAGATTGATAGTTATGACAAGGTTTTGACATGAGATAAAAAGGACTCAAATTGATTGAATAGAAGGCTAGATCAGATTCAAAAGATCACTCTTGAAAAATGGTAGGATGCTCAATAGCTACTGCTCTGTTCCTGACACAATGATATTTTTGACAGATCTTGGAACTAGGCTGGAAACATTGGATATCTTGCAATTTGACAATTTCTGACAACTCTCCCAAATTTTTCCAAATGACACTCTGCAGACTCGTACGACACTGGGTAGTCTATGAAACGACAATTGCTAAACTCGTACGACAGTTGGGTAGCAATGAAATGACAGTTGACAAAACTCATACGACAGTTGCTAACAGGGTTTTGACTTCCTTGGATTTGATGGCATGAAAACTCGTACGACACTGGGTTCTCAATCATACGACAGATGGGCAATACTAAAATGACATTTGACAAAAAGTCGTACGACTTTTGACTTCCTAAAATGACTCTTGACTCCAGAAAGAATTTTACGTTAATTTTTGCAAAATTTAAGGTTTTTAGTTCTGGATTGTTTGCAAATTGTACTATCCAAATTTTGAAGGTTATACCAGATTTGATCATTTTTAATAGCCAAGTAGATAAACAAGCACGCAGAACAGCAAGCAAGTGATTCCAAGCACGTCTGAAAATAATGAACAAGGGCAAAAGAAACCTTGCGCATGAACAATCAAGTGACCAAATTGTGCTAATCCCTGAGAGTACTAATTATGTTTGTTCTGAAAAGTTTTGCAATAACACACATATACCTAAAAGTGAAAAATTGGCCTCTCTAGGGTTTTTAGTAATGGTTTGACTCTGCAACTTTTATGATTCAAAGGGGTGAACTCCAATCCCGGCGCACCAGGGTTTTGACACAATCTGAGAACTTAATATTCAAGAGCTGCTAGGGAGATCTGACAACCCAACAATGAACCATACCTGTGGAGATTTCTTCCATAAGGACATTTATATAGCGGCTGTCACTACCATGGTGAAAATGGCTATTACCACTTGAGGTTCTGTCAATGCAATTTTCCCTGTGACGGGATTGTCTGCTACGGTTAACCCTCTCTGAAGGTGACTCACAGATTTATACCACAAGGGGACTTGGTGTAACACCCCATCTATATTAAAAGATAAAAGATGAAACTAAGGAAGAAAAACCCATAAATAAATCACATAAAACCACAACAATAATTTTTTTCTTAAAAGAACAATCTGATTACATATAATCATTACAACCGCTTCTAAGAGCTTTATAGTTTACAATCAATTTTCATCAGAGTAATAATAATACTCTTTATTCAAAGATAACGTCTCAAACAAAATTTTCTTTCTTTCCAGAAACCATTACATTCTACGAATAGATCTGATAACTAATAACCATGAAATCATCTGTTTCCCATAAAACTTAACAGCTGCTATCCACTGTCCCATATTCATTGATTTATCCATCTAAAACCTGAAAACCAAAATGAACACAAACACAAATAGCAAACAGGGCTCAGTCACAATGATAAAGAAAATGAATCATCTCCAAATATCTGCAATCATAACAGTCAGTACAAAATAACATTTATGCAGATTTAGATACAGATGTAATTGAAAACTAAATAACATAATTTCATTTTACACCAAAATCATCAAGTGCTGAATTTCTTTCTAACAGAAATAAACTCGCAAAGAAAATGACAAGCAATGATCCAATAGTTCATGGGTGTCCACATAAGGACCTATGCTATGTATCCGTAAGGAACCTCGTAGTAATCCATTATGTCTGATGAAACCATAATGTTTTATCTTTGTTAATTGAAAACCCATAACCCTTGAATTTATAATTATCACTTAATTAAACAACTGACATAAATTCTTTCCCATAAGGATATAGACTAGTGTCAGTCACAACTGACAGAAATTCTATCATCACCAGGTACTAGACTAGTGTCAGCCCCCAATCTACGGATCATTCTTGCATTATCTCAAAAACACTTGATCTAGCAATCAATGAAAGCAGTGAAATGAACTACATAACACAATTTCACTAACATTCTGTTTCTAATGCATCAATTTACAAAATTGAAACAGCAAACAGAAATCCATCATAAAACCATATTGCCATAATCCTTAACATAAATTCATAAACATGATGTTTCACATAAGATGAAAAGATCACAACTCTTTCTCCATCACAAATCTAATCAAAATAATCTCCATATTAACTTATCATTAAAACTGTAACTGTACAATAAAATATCCATATCAAATCCATATTTCCATTGAATAGAAAAGAACTAACATAATCACACAACAACTAAATCAACACAACACCCATCACTTTTAACAATCATAATAGTTTACCATAACTGAAATATTAAACTATATAGCCATACACCCTCCTCTATTAATTACAAGTTTATACCATTTATATACATGTTGGCGTATGTACATGTATACACCACGGCTTGTGTATACATATACATATCCCGGCAGGTATATGTATATATGAATACATAATTATATAAGCTTGTAATTAATAGTTTAGATTGACAGTCATAGCATCTATTATATACATGTTGGCATATGTACATGTATACACCACGGCTTGTGTATACTTATACATATCCCAGCAGGTATATATATATATGTTCGAGTAATCATATAAACTTGTAATTAATAGTTTAGAATGACACTTATACCATCTATTATATATCTAATTTGCATAAACTGTAATTAATAGTTTAAGTCCATGAATATGCAATAAAAAAAACACACTAATCTTCATAGTTCTGACACAGAAAACAACTACCTTATTATACTACTAATCTGCCGAATACATAAAATAATGATAGAAATATAACCGACTTCTATCTCTTAATCAAATTACCAAAGTGTTTCTTTCTTATTGTATGAACAAGATAGTAATTGATTTTCCCCATATATCCCTCACATTTCCTAATGTTGTATCAACTGTCATACACACTGGTGATAATACTGAAGTTTATAAAACTCGCAATCAAGTTTCACAAAACCAAGACATCCACATTCCTCTATTGACTGATATATATATACAGTGACAAACATCCTTTTTAACCAAACAACGACACCAGAAAACTTAAGGAGTTCGCCCAAAAGAAAAAAAAACCTTAATCCAAACTTAAGTTGCAAGTATTAACACAATATACGACAGGTATCTAAAACCCTAAGAAATACCACTAATTTTGTTTTCACAATTAAACTTAAAAGACAATATCGACATCAACTTCAGTTTATAACAATGACAGAGAAACCTGATATCATCTTAAATCCAAGTCTATACAAACTGTATTCATTATGATGCTACAGTATCCTAACAACAGGCACAGTGCATGAAGATCTAAAGGAGTTTTAACAAGAACACTCATGCTAGTTTCATTCTCCATTATTATGCCGATACCTAAACCCGACTAACTCCCTTAACACTTATCCAAAGAAAGAAGACATCGACACCAAACACACAAAGATAAATCCATACAACATCTACATAACTATATTCCAAAGATCAACATAGACTTAACTAAACATTACCAACTTCATACTCTGAACAGAGATATCCCTTATTACTTTATGCTCGAAACAGCATATCAAAAACAAGTGTTATATACCACCTTAAAACCAAACACTTACTAAACAGTCGCTTAGTTACCAAGCTTCTCCACTATTCACAACATATAAAACTAGATTTCTTTCTATTCTATCCAAGAAAGAAAAGATTGATTCATAAAACCGAACTCACAAAATAAACAAACACAAAGCCTCACAAACATCAACTAGAAAATAGTGTTAACCAACATTCCCTTAATTTTCATTTGTAGAACAATAAATGGAAACAGAGAATAAGGTAGGAAATGCCCCTGCTTGGTATTCGTATGAGGAAGATATCCAAAACCAAAATGCCGAAGATAACTCCTGCCAGGTGAGCTTCCCAGAATGCCAAAATATCGTGCAAGAGAGCCCAAAATGCAGAGATAACAGTAACAAACACCCAACTTCCTAAATGACCATGAACAGAAGGGTTTATCTTTGCCGTGAATACCCCTTTCAGTCCATGCCACTTATCATGAAGAATACAACAGTAACATGGGTCCATAACCAACAGTTCACCCAAAATGCCGCAGCTTAACATGGTAAAAGAATGGAGTCATAAACAACTGCAATTCCTTAACCAGAGCAAATGGCGGATTCCAAACTCAACAATGAATTACCATCGATAAGCTCATTAAATGCAAGCTTATCTCTTGTAGTGAACACAACTCAATACTTGCCAAATGTCCAACATAGTACCTTTCCACAACCCGAGAAACAGCTTAAACCCCACTAACATTTCAAAGCAATGCAAGTGCATTAAAACCCTGCCGTAAGTCATGTTTCGAGCCAGAATATAACAAAAGACGTAGGAATAGGTTAATTCATTTTTTTGTTAATAACATAAGTCAATTACTAACTTAAACATCTAGAATAACAGCGCATTCCAATGCCAATTGACTAACACTAAAACACACTAACCTCCTACTAACATACACCATAGGATATACTAACTTAGTTAATTCACATAGTTTTAGTAAATGAAATACCACATTATCACTAAAACATACACTCATAGTTATATGTATAAAAATACATATATTTCAAATTCATTAATTTTGAATTCAGAATTTGATTAACGTTAAATAACAATAGAACTCTAAATACTGTCTATACACATCAAGATACAGTTAACAATAATAATGTAACCATTTCTAATTACGTCTAACATATTACTAAGGATTCCAAAACACTGAATCAATAATCAGACAATTAACTAACCATATAGTTTGTCCTTATTACATAATCAAACCAATGTTCAAAATTCAGACTAAGCCAATTCTGTCATCAGAATAGGACCCATAAAGCGACAGAAGTAGACATAATTCCCTAAATGTCTAGCAGAATAACAGAGATAACATGTTTAATCTAATTAACAAAGTTCAAAAGAACGCAGTCAGAGTTCAAACTCAAAGGAATCTAACATAACATATCATAGAAAATAAAGTTCTAGAACAGTCAGGGGCATGACACCCTTCCCCACCAGTCTAGGCTTACTCCTGAAAGCCTGAAAACAAATGAGGATGTGCAGCCCTCATAGCTCCTGCATCTTCCCAAGTTGCAGAAGCTACATCGTCAAGATCCCATAACACCTTTACCTGCTCCACCTTGCATCCTCTGAGATTTAGCTCTCTTTGCTGGATGATCTACACTGGTTCCAGCATCAGTTGACCATCTACCACCTACAAATTTTTCCAATTCAGCACGTGTGCAATATCAGGTATATATTTCCTTAAGACAGAAATGTGAAATACATCATGAATTCATGAAAGACTGGGTGGCAAAGCAAGTCTGTAGGCAACTAGACCCACTCGTTCTAGGATCTCAAATGGTCCCACAAACCTTGGAGACAATTTTGACCATTTACCATACTTAATAGGACTTTTCTGGGGTCTAACCCAAAGAAATACCTTATTCCCAACTTCAAATTGACGTTCAATCCTATGCAGGTCTGCATACTTTTTATGCCTGTCCTGAGCTGTAGACAGGTGTTCTCTGATGCGCTTAACCTGCTATTCTAAATCCTGAAGCATCTCAGGACCCAAAAGAATTCTGTCTTCAAGATTGTCCCAGCTTAAAGGTGTTCTACAAGGTCTTCCATACAAAGCCTGGAAAGGAGCCATACCTATAGAACTATGGTAACCATTATTGTAAGAAAATTCAACCAAATGTAAGTACTCTTCCCATCTATTTTGCCTGTCCATCACGTACATCCTAAGCATGTCTTCCAAAATCTGATTGACACGCTCAGTTTGTCCGTCAGTTTCAGGATGATATGCTGAACTAAAGTTCAGCTGAGTACCTAATTCACGCTGCAAAGACCTCCACAGAGATGAAGTAAAAATTGAATCCCTATTAGATATGATCTTGTTAGGAATCCCATGCAGCTTAACAACCTGTTCCAGATAAATCTGTGCCATAGATGCAGCATTATAAGTGGATCTTATAGGAATAAAATGGGCAACTTTGGTTAACCGGTCAACAACAACCATAATGGAATCATGTCACCTAGCTGAAAATGGTAACCCCACTATGAAATCTATGGATATGGTATCCCATTTCCATTTAGGCACGCTGTGAGATTGAAGTAAACTAGCTGGATGTTGATGCTCAACTTTAACTCTCTGACACTCCAAGCATCTAGCCACAAAATCAGCAATATCCCTCTTCATACCTGACCAGTAGTGATGCTGCCTAAGATCAGCATGCATCTTCTTCACACTAGGATGTGCTGAATAAGGTGCCTTATGTGCTTCAGTCATAACTAGGTTTCGAAGATCCCCGACTTCTGGCACATATATGCTGCCTCGGTAAGTCATTAATCCTTCAGTGTTGATAGAGTAACCCTCAAATCTGCCTTCTAATACACTGCCACTATCAATCACTGCTTTGACATCTAAATACCAAGGATCAGTAGCCAAATTCAGAAGTATTCTCTCTTTCAAATCAATTGTGAGGGTCAAAGAAGAGAGTTCATGACGCCTTCTGCTAAGAGCATCCGCTACTTTGTTCTCTTTACCCTGAATATACTTCATTTCGAAGTCATACTCACACAAAAACTCCATCCATCTGCACTGACGTGCATTAAGATTGGGTTGCGTGAACAAATATTGTAGACTTCTATGATCGGTATGAAGCTCAAAATGTTGACCAAGAAGAAAATGCCGCCATTTGGTCAAAGCATGGATCACTACTGCGAGTTCCAAATCATGAGTAGGATAATTAATTTCATGATCCTTCAGTTTCTTGGATTCATAAGCAATGACCCTGCCGTCCTGCATCAAAACAACCCCTAAACCATCTAATGAGGCATCGGTGCACACAAAAAATTCCTTAGAAGGATCAGGTACTGCTAAAGTTGGTGCACTAGTCAAACGTTCCTTTAGATGTTGGAATGCTTCTTCACATTTATCTGACCAGATGAATTTCTTACCCTTTCTCTGGAGAGAAGTAATGGAATGGGCTATCTTGGAAAAATTAGCCACAAATCTTCTGTAGTAGCTAGCCAGACCCATAAAACTTTGTACTTCAGATACATTGGTTGGAGTTGGCCATTCTACAATTGCCCTGATCTTATCAGAATCAACAGCTATTCCATCTCCTGTAATAATGTGACCCAAATAACTTATTTCAGTTTTGAAAAATTCACATTTTTCAGGATTGGCATATAGCTTGTTCCTGCAGAGACATTCAAAGACTTGCCTCAAATGCTACTCATGCTCCTCTAAGGAGTTAGAATATACCAAAATGTCATCAAGGAACACTACCACAAACTTGTCTAAGAAAGTCCTGAATACTCCCTGCATCAAACTCATGAATACTGATGGTGCATTAGTCAACCCAAATGGCACTACCATGAATTCATAATGCCCATACCTTGTGCGAAAAGCTATTTTATGAATGTCAGCTTCTTGAATCCTTAACTGATGGTATCCAGATTTGAGATCAATCTTGGAAAACACCTTGGCACCCTTCACTTGATCAAACAAATCATCGATGCGAGGCAAAGGGTATCCATTTTTTATGGTAGCTTTGTTCAGTTGTCTATAGTTGATACAAAGCCTCAAAGATCCATCCTTCTTCTTGACGAAGATAACAGGTGCTCCCCAAGGTGAAACACTAGGTCTAATAAGTCCCTTCTCAAGGAGTTCTTCAAGTTGAACCTTGAGTTCCACTAATTCTTGAGTGGTCATACGGTAAGGAGTTTTGGAAATCAGTTCGGTTCCCGACAAGAGATCAATCCTAAAATCAATTTCTCTTTTAGGTGGGATTCCCGGACTCTCTGTAATAAATACATCTGAGAATTCCTTCAAAATTGGATGATCTAAACTGGTGTTCCAAGCAACTGGTTCATCAAAATCATTGATAGAAATAGCAAACAATTTGCATCCCTTTTGAAAACATCTCTGAAGTTGCTTAGCAGAAAAAGGTTCTGACTGACATAGGCCTCTTAACACCTATAATAAACTTGATAGTCCCAATATCATCGATACACCTAATAGTCTTCTCTCTACAATCGATGACAGCTTGATGTTTCTCTAACCAATCCATTCCCAGAATAATGTCATAAGAACCTAAAGGAATAACCCTAAGGTTAAATGTAGTAGTAAAAGCCTTAAATTGAACCTTACAATTTTTATCTATAAACCCCGATTCGACCTTTGTCCCTGATGCTAACTCAACTTGCCATGCCAATTCAGCTTTACTCATAGGAATTCCACATTGCTTAACCAAATTGGAAGAAATAAAAGAGCCAGTGGCACCAGAGTCAAATAAAATATAGATCTTCTTACCTTGGTAATTACCTCTAGCTTCAATCACAGTGTTCTGATGATTTGCTTGTTTCTGATCCACAGTAGCAAAGATGCGATGATTCCTTCTAGAATCACCAACAGTAGCCTCAGAACCTGTGGCTTTAGACCTGACCTGACTATTGCCTCGAAGGGGACAATTCCACTGCAAATGCCCCAATTGCCCACATTGCCAACACTCTGCTCCTCTCTTGGTACTTTTATCCTGTGATGAGTTCACTGAAGGTGATGCATAACTCTATTGTACACTCTGAGTTGGTTTAAAGGACTTAGGTTGCTCAGGAACCTTGAAACTCTTGTTTGATTTGGAAAATTTTTCAAACTTCCTCTTCTGAAATTTACCACTTGATCCATTGGAAAATGCCTTGATATTATCTTGATAAGGTTTCTGATTCTTCCCACTGCTTTGAGCTGGTGGATTCACAGATCCCTTGGCTGAAAATCCTGACTTCAATTCAGTGAGCTTGGCTTGATCAGCAGCTTCTTTCACTGTCTTAGGTTTGAAAGTTCTCACTTCCTCCCCAATTTTAGGGTTCAAACCCCTAATGAAGTGTTGTACCAAAGGCTTATCATTCTCTAACCAACCAGAATATTTCTTCAGTTGGAAAAACCTCCTCTCGTACATTTCCACTGTTGAATTGCCTTGAGAAATGCTGAAGAATTCTTTGGATCTAGTTTGTTGCCAATAATCTGACATGAATCTCTCACGGAATCTTTCTATGAAAAGCTCCCATGTAACCTGAGAGATGAGAATTCCAAGTTGTTCTAGTTCCATATTCCACCAAATGGAAGCAAAGGATCTCAGCTGCATTATGGTCCAACGAACTTTCACATTACCATGATAATCATAGAATAAAACACCTTTTGATGTTCAAGAGCCATGCTTCAGCTTCAGCACCACCCTCTGTTCCATTGAAATATGGTCCTTTGAGCTTTGAAAGGTCTTTTAACTGAGTCCTGATAGCAGGGTCTTCTGCTACTGGAACTCGTATAATATGAGCATTTTCTACACCATCTGGAACATTGTTCCTAGCTTCAATGTTATCCAACCTATGAAGAATCCGTTGGAGAACTTCAACCTGAGGTACCTCTCGATCTTCCTGATCCATTCCTATTAAAGGATCAACTTGCTCGTCACCGAGTATTGCTTGGTGACCTCATCCTCTACCTCGGCCATGACCACGACCACATCATCCACCCCTGCCTTTGCCTAAATCAGCATCAACTGGGTCACCACGCCTTTGTACTCCTCATGTGACAAGAGGCATGCTTGAAACCCTATAGAAAAGTTCAATTACATTACTAACGGAAGCATAAAGATAAAACCCTTTTAAAAACCCTCAAGTCCTGAGTGTTTAAACCGGGCTCTGATACCAACTGTAACACCCCATATATATTAAAAGATAAAAGATGAAACTAAGGAAGAAACAACCATAAATAAATCACATAAAACCACAACAATAATTTTTTTCTTAAAAGAACAACCTGATTACATATAATCATTACAACCGCTTCTAAGAGCTTTATAGTTTACAATCAATTTTCATCAAAGTAATAATAATACTCTTTATTCAAAGATTACGTCTCAAACAAAATTTTCTTTCTTTCTAGAAACCATTACATTCTACGAATAGATTTGATAACTAATAACCATGAAATGATCTGTTTCCCATAAAACTTAACAGCGTCTATCCACTATCCCATATTCATTGATTTATCCATCTAAAACTTGAAAACCAAAATGAACACAAATGCAAATAGCAAATAGGGCTCAGTCACAATGATAAAGAAAATGAATCATCTCCAAATATCTGCAATCATAAAAGTCAATACAAAATAACATTTATGCAGATTTAGATACAGATGTAATTGAAAACTAAATAACATAATTTCATTTTACACCAAAATCATCAAGTACTAAATTTCTTTCTAACAGAAATAAACTCGCAAAGAAAATGACAAGCAATGATCCAATAGTTCATGGGTGTCCACATAAGGACCTACGCTATGTATCCGTAAGGAACCTCGTAGTAATCCATTATGTCTAATGAAACCATAATGTTTTATCTTTGTTAATTGAAAACCCATAACCCTTGAATTTATAATTATCACTTAATTAAACAACTGACATAAATTCTTTCCCATAAGGATATAGACTAGTGTCAGTCACAACTGACAGAAATTCTATCATCACCAGGTACTAGACTAGTGTCAGCCCCCAATCTACGGATCATTCTTGCATTATCTCAAAAACACTTGATCTAGCAATCAATGAAAGCAGTGAAATGAACTACATAACACAATTTCACTAACATTCTGTTTCTAATGCATCAATTTACAAAATTGAAACAGCAAACAGAAATCCATCATAAAACCATATTTCCATAATCCTTAACATACATTCATAAACATGATGTTTCACGTAAGATGAAAAGATCACAACTCTTTCTCCATCACAAATCTAATCAAAATAATCTCCATATTAACTTATCATTAAAACTATAACTATACAATAAAATATCCATATCAAATCCATATTTCCATTGAATAGAAAAGAACTAACATAATCACACAACAACTGAATCAACACAACACCCATCACTTTTAACAATCATACTAGTTTACCATAACCGAAATATTAAACTATATAGCCATACACCCTCCTCTATTAATTACAAGTTTATACCATTTATATACATGTTGGCGTATGTACATGTATACACCACGGCTTGTGTATACATATACATATCCCAGCAGGTATATGTATATATGAATACATAATTATATAAGCTTGTAATTAATAGTTCAGATTGACAGTCATAGCATCTATTATATACATGTTGGCGTATGTACATGTATACACCACGGCTTGTGTATACTTATACATATCCCAGCAGGTATATATATATATGTTTGAGTAATCATATAAACTTGTAATTAATAGTTTAGAATGACACTTATACCATCTATTATATATCTAATTTGCATAAACTATAATTAATAGTTTAAGTCCATGAATATGCAATAAAAAAACACACTAATCTTCACAATTCTGACACAGAAAACAACTACCTTATTATACTACTAATCTGCTGAATACATAAAATAATGACAGAAATATAACCGACTTCTATCTATTAATCAAATTACCAAAGTGTTTCTTTCTTACTATCTAAACAAGATAGTAATTGATTTTCCCCATATATCCCTCACATTTCCTAATGTTGTATCAACTGTCATACACACTGGTGATAATACTGAAGTTTATAAAACTCGCAATCAAGTTTCACAAAACCAAGACATCCACATTCCTCTATTGACTGATATATATAACCAGTGACAAACTTCCTTTTTAACCAAACAACGACACCAGAAAACTTAAGGAGTTCGCCCAAAAGAAAAAAAAACCTTAATCCAAACTTAAGTTGCAAGTATTAACACAATATACGATAGGTATCTAAAACCCTAAGAAATACCACTAATTTTGTTTTCACAATTAAACTTAAAAGACAATATCGACATCAACTTTGGTTTATAACAATGACAGAGAAACCCGATATCATCTTAAATCTAAGTCTATACAAACTGTATTCATTATGATGCTACAGTACCCTAACAACAGGCACAGTGCGTGAAGATCTAAAGGAGTTTTAACAAGAACACTCATGCTGGTTTCATTCTCCATTATTATGCCGATACCTAAACCCGACTAACTCCCTTAACACTTATCCAAAGCAAGAAGACATCGACACCAAACACACAAAGATAAATCCATACAACATCTACATAACTATATTCCAAAGATCAACACAGACTTAACTAAACATTACCAACTTCATACTCTGAACAGAGATATCCCTTATTACTTTATGCTCGAAATAGCATATCAAAAACAAGTGTTATATACCACCTTAAAACCAAACACTTACTAAACAATCACTTAGTTACCAAGCTTCTCCACTATTCACAACATATAAAACTAGATTTCTTTCTATTCTATCCAAGAAAGAAAAGATTGATTCATAAAACCGAACTCACAAAATAAACAAACACAAAGCCTCACACACATCAACTAGAAAATAGTGTTAACCAACATTCCCTTAATTTTCATTTGCAGAACAATAAATGGAAACAGAGAATAAGGTAGGAAATGCCCCTGCCTGGTATTCGTATGAGGAAGATATCCAAAACCAAAATGCCGAAGATAACTCCTGCCAGGTGAGCTTCCTAGAATGCCAAAATACCGTGCAAGAGAGCCCAAAATGCAGAGATAACAGTAACAAACACCCAACTTCCTAAATGACCATGAATAGAAGGGTTTATCTTTTCCGTGAATACCCCTTTCATTCCATGCCACTTATCATGAAGAATACAACAGTAACACGGGTCCATAACCAACAGTTCACCCAAAATGCCGCAGCTTAACATGGTAAAAGAATGGAGTCATAAACAACTGCAATTCCTTAACCAGAGAAAATGGCGGATTCCAAACTCAACAATGAATTGCCATCGATAAGCTCATTAAATGCAAGCTTATCTCTTGTAGTGAACACAACTCAATACTTGCCAAATGTCCAACATAGTACCTTTCCACAACCCGAGAAATAGCTTAAACCCCACTAACATTTCAAAGCAATGCAAGTGCATTAAAACCCTGGCGTAAGTCATGTTTCGAGCCAGAATATAACAAAAGACTTAGGAATAGGTTAATTCATTTCTTTGTTAATAACATAAGTCAATTACTAACTTAAACATCTAGAATAATAGCGCATTCCAATGCCAATTGACTAACACTAAAACACACTAACCTCCTACTAACATACACCATAGGATATACTAACTTAGTTAATTCACATAGTTTTAGTAAATGAAATACCACATTATCACTAAAACATACACTCATAGTTATATGTATAAAAATACATATATTTCAAATTCATTAATTTTGAATTTAGAATTTGATTAATGTTAAATAACAATAGAACTCTAAATACTGTCTATACACATCAAGATACAGTTAACAATAATAATGTAACCATTTCTAATTATGTCTAACATATTACTAAGGATTCCAAAACACTGAATCAATAATTAGACAATTAACTAACCGTATAGTTTGTCCTTATTACATAATCAAACCAATGTTCAAAATTCAGACTAAGCCAATTCTGTCATCAGAATAGGACCCATAAAGCGACAGAAGTAGACATAATTCCCTAAATGTCTAGCAGAATAACAGAGATAACATGTTTAATCTAATTAACAAAGTTTAAAAGAACGCAGTCAGAGTTCGAACTCAAAGGAATCTAACATAACATATCATAGAAAATAAAGTTCTGGAACAGTCAGGGGCATGACACTTGGCTCCAGATCCAAGGTTTTTGACACCTTTTCACTTTTAACCCAAACAAAGCAAGCAGATTAATCCGACACGCTAAGACAAAGTTTTGTTCCACCAAGGTCTATGATATCAACTCCACGTGATCTATCAACCTCTCTGGGGAGAGAATGTATCAATCAATAAGAGAAGATGCACTAACCAATTTTGATTCACCAAAGCTCGTGATATCAACCCCACATGATGTATCAACCTCTCCGGAGAGAGAATGTGTCGATCAATAAGAGAAGACGCACTAACCAAGTTGAATGTGAAATGCACTAAGTATCCTCCCTACCTACAAGGATTCTATCGTCAAGAAAGATTTCACTAGGAATCCAATCTCTCAAGAATCACGAATAGTGTTCATAGGGCCTAATTACTATGTGAGCACAGATATATTCCCGAAAGCAAATCTACCAAAAGCATCCAAAAAGTAGAAAGAGGAACACTTAACGCTTAAAGAAAATATGAGATGAGTCCACAAGGTGGAACACTTAACACCTCACACAAGCTAAAAATGAGTCCACAACTTAGAAAACAAGTGAGTTCCTAAAAGCACAAAAGGGTTGCCAAGTGGAACACTTAATGCTTCTATCCTGTTGACCCCTCCCCTTTATGGCGCTGAGATTGCAACCACGGGGCGGAAATGAGGGGCCGGTGGATTAGTGAGTCCAATAACCCAAGATAGCAATCAAGATCAATCACAAGTATTCTAAGACTACTTAATGAATCCTTAAGGGATCACAACCTAGTATCAAATTATGCAAGTGTGTAGAAATAGATCAAAAGCATGAAAAGATGCACACAAGCTTGACACGTGAGAGATTTATTTTAAGTCCAAATAGAAATATTTTCAGAACAAGGAGAATACCTCATGATCCTCGCAACGTGCTTAGTAGATTTTACCTGATATTTAGCAATTTTTGTTGAGCTTTTCCATGCAAGCAAGTGACGAACTCTCCAACAAGCAAACAAGCAAACAAGATATGCAAAATATATTCAACTTATGAAAACCCTAGGGTTAGATCTAAAAATAAATTGTTAGGAGCAATAATAACCAGAAATTAATCCAAATGACAACTCATATCATGCATTGAATCATATGAAAAATAAGTGCATACCCATCACAAAATTTTAATTTTTTTGCACTGCATTTGACCTAGTCAACAAGATCTAATTTTTTTGATATGATTTTGGCCACAAAAATAGAAATTCAGAATAGAGACCCCTACTAAAAAATAGAGAGCTTTCCAAAAATGCAAAAATTTTAGAAAAATCTCTTCATTTGTGCCCTAGAGACCCATTTTATCAAAATAGACTAGTTTTTGTAAATTGACTATTTGAGCTACTAAATTGCATCCAAATTTAAAATACAAAGAATAGACCCCCTATATAATTTGAAGAGATTTCCAAAAATGTAAAAATTTCTAAAAATTATGCTGATTTGCGTCAGATATTAATTTTTTTATGAAAAATAAAAAAAAAATTATTAAAAATTCAAAATAATTCTGAAAATTGTGAATTTTTTTTTGAAGCTTTCCTGATATGTCTCCAACTTGAAAAAAAAATTTCAAACCAAAAATATAAGCCGTTTGGGAGATAAAATTAAATCTTTGAAACTTTAGGGTTTTAGCTCCAAGAATCAAAATCAGCATGCAAAGGTGGGTTGCCCCACAGTGGGCGCCAGAAATGTGTGTGTGAAAATTGTACCTGATCTGTATACACAACACTCAGTAAAATATTAGAGGTTAGTTATAATCAAAATCATGCAAAATTGAAATCTAATTTAACCAAGCGATTTACTGCCTTCTAATAGGTGCGAGATTGATGTTCTCAGATTGTAATCGAGATCAGTGACCTAGACGACACCTAAATGAAGGATTTGAATGCAATTGATCTAGATATGAGATTGAATGAAATTAAGCTATTTTTTTTCTTGATTTTCTATGCAATAAGAATGAAAAACTGATATGAAACTAATCTATATGAAAAAAACTTGATATGAAACTATGCTAGATGAAATTGATATGCTATGAATGCTATTGAAAATTGATATGCAATGCTAATCTAACAATGATATGCAATATGAATGCTAAAATAAGATTGATCTCACAAAGATGTCGATTCGCAAAAGTTTTGATTCTTCCAATTCCAATTCTCCAGCGTGATTGTGCAAAAATATGAGATTCTGTGGATGGAAATTTGAGAGATGATTGAGAGATGAATTATGAAGAGCTAAGCCTTGTTTTTATAGAAATCTAGGGCTTTGGAGGTGCATGAGAAAAAAACCATAAATCACTCAAATAACTCAGGTTGATTTTTGAGTTATTTTATAATAAAGGATAATTAACTCACAAAAACATGCAAAAGCTAAGCTTTAACTCAAAATAGAGTTTAGCTTTAATTGATAATTGATAGTTGTTTGCTTTTATGATTGTGCATGTTTTATTTATGAATTAATTTAATAATAAAGTGATTTATGCTCAACTTAACTGATTTTTGAAATAAAAATAATTAATTTATGGGTTAATTAACTATTTTATCAAATTTTTATTAAAAATTATATTATTAAATAATGACAACATGCTTTAATTAATTAAATAAGAATTTAATCAATTAAAGATAGGAATTTTGATTTATTGTCAAAATTAAATAATACAATTAATAATAGATAGAATTAAATTTAATTGAACAATTAAGTGGCAAATATTAAATCTAATTAATTAAATATGCAAAATATTTAATTAATCAAATTTTAGGATAAATGTGATTTATTGCCAAATAATTATAAAATTAAAGATAATTATGATGATTAGGAATATTGCTAGGAATATTCCCTGATGCAGAATTTAAGATAATCAATTAGATTTGATGATGTTTAGATGTGTCTTAGATTAGGACTTTGATGTCGATTTCGTTCGAATTGAAGATGTAGGAGATTAATGAACTTATAGCCCATTTTTGGGGTATTACAACAAGCAAGGACCTTCTCCCTCAAACAAGGATAAGAATAAGATTGTCAACAAAAACATAGATGTTATGAATGATAGGGTTGTTGACAATGTGATGCCAAAACCCTCAAAGTTTGTCTTTAATCTTAGCTCTAGCATGCAAATAGTCAATGCCACTGAGAAGGCTACAACAGAAGCTCAATTGCCTTCTAGATTTGCTAGAAACAAACCTTGGATCTCTCACGGTGACATGATCATTGCTCCAGGGAGTGAGGATACTCCTAAACCCAAAACTCCCTTTGTCTTGCGAGGCCCTGCGCCTCCCTCTTATAACTACACACAATCTCCAGCTTGTGCGAACACTATCCCTCGATCTCATGCAAAGATCATTCTCCAAGGTCCCGAGCCTTCGACTTTCAGACCAAAACTATCTATGGATAAAGCCCTCACCAAGGCAAACATCCCTAAAGATCTCAATCTTGACCAGTTTCAATCTATGGTGGGTCATTTGACCTCACCTCATTATTTATCATTCTCTGAGGAAGACGATCACTTGCTAAGCCACTTTCATAATGTTGTCCTACACACTGAAGTTATGATAGGCCCCAATAGTATCCCTCGCATCCTCATTGACAATAGTGCTAGCCAAAATACTTGCTCTGCTAAGATGCTTACCCAAACGACAGACAACTTTGTTCCCGCCAATAGAGAGTCCATTGAGTTCTATGATGCTAAGCTAAAAGAAATAGAAAAGACCTTGAAGATCAAAGATATTGGCATGGGGGAATATTAGTTTGAGTCCATGTTGACATTGACAACTCTCCCTCCATCTCCACATTCCTATGAGGAACCTTCTGAAGATGGATTTGGTATTAGCTATTAGAGCTATGAGCTTGACCAACCTAGCTGCAGCTTGCACTCACATGAAGAAACATAGATTCAGCCTATGACATATGAAAGACCTTTGAATGATCAAAATTATGATTTAGACTACCAAAAAGAGTCTTATCTACCTTCTCAAGTGCTTCAAGAACATGATTTTGGTCCTCACTAGGAGGATTTTATACACTCTACTGAATAGATTTCTACTACTACAGCTACTACTGAATATGTCACTGCCTCTAATGGCACACATACTGATTGGGAGCAACTATTGGATGCTTCCCTTATCTTGGGTATTCCTCAAGGTATGCCTATTCTAGATTGTTCCACCACTTCTGCTATTGAATAGACTCCTACTGCTGCCAACTCCAATGGCACACATACTGATTGGGAGAAACTGTTGGATGCTTCCCTTCTCTTGGGTATGCCTCAAGGTATGCCTATTCTAGATTACTCTACTACTTCTACTACTGAACAAGATCCTACTGTTAAAGAAACACTTCCTATGTTAGATGACAACAATGAAGAAAGTTTGCCTCCAACTATGTCTCTAGCTGAATGGGACTCTATATCAGATGCTACTACAAAAATACCAGTTGATGCTATGCACCTATATGCTAGTCTTAACAACCCAAAAAGAGGAGAAAGTTATGATCCTCCAGATCAAGCTATTGATGATGATCCTTTCCACCCTCTTGTGGAGATCATTCCTATGGCTCCTAGGCGATCTACTCCAAGCTATAATCCTATTGCTCCAGAAAATCATGGGTATGTAAGACCCCATTCTGTTACAACTTCATGGAATATTGGTAGATCCAGAATAGAATTGGTTCCTACTCATGCACTCTTACCACTTGAAAGGGGACCTAACTCTTGGAATAGACCATCTTGGTTAGGCTCACATAATATTCCCCCAAACTTGTCTGACTCTTCTAAAATGACTCACAATCGACAACGCTCTATGGAAGATTACTTTCTTGATCTATCTAATGCATTCATGAATGATGAGGATGATACTGATATATTTTCACTTGAGCCCATCACATCGACTTCTCTTCCCTCTTCATCTCCAAGAAAAGTGGTCCATCCACTTCCATTTCCACCTCTCCACCTGAACCAGTCATATAAGCCTCTTTCATCCACCATTCCGGAGTCTTTTGGAAGTAACTTGGATGTGCAACATAAAAATAAAAATAATGAGAATCAACTTATATCTCAAGGTCACCATGTCCCATCTAATCGACATGTGACTACGAGGAAAGGAAAGCAACAGAAGTGTTCAAAAGACCGCAAAGGTCCTCAAAAAGAAGAAGACAATCAAAAGATAGAAAATAAAATAAAAAATGGATCTCAAAATCCATTCTACAAGCATTTTCATCAAAAGCACCTCAAAGTAAAGAAGAAAAAATTCAAAAGCTATGTGGATTCCAAAGAAAGGAAAAATCAAAGTTGTCATTCGAGCTTCCAAAATTCTCATGCTTCCCTCCATTTCATCACCCTTGCCTCTCATACTTTACCCTATTCACTCCATCTTGCCTTTTCCCAAAGTGCATATCAGTATCTCCTTATTACTAATGACATGACTAAGAGAAATCTAGAACGTACTCTTTCTAAGCATTTAGAGCATGGGAAATCTCTAAAAGAGTTCAGATGTGTTCACAAGGATATTTGTGGGTCTCACGTAAGTGATCTTTCCTTGACTATGGATCTCTTGACAAGTTGGACACTACTGGTTGGATCTCCTATTACTGCTACAACATCTAGTTCTGATTCTGCAACTTTTCAGCTGGCTACTACTACTGAAGGAGAGAAACTCAAAGAGCCAATCAATGCTCTTCATCTGAAGAAATTCTATAGTTGACATTCTCTATGTGTTCATGTACATACTTATTGATCTTGAAAAAATCCTAAAAATTGATATATTGCAAAAAATCCTAAAAATTGCAAAATGTCCTAAAAAATGATCATCTTAGTGAAAACCTAGCAAACAGGCGCTTTGATGTATCTATTATCCTGGTGAAAACTTGGTAAACAGGCGCCTTGATAATACAAAAAAAAAAAAAAAATTTCAAAAATACAAAAAAAATAGAAAATGTGAAAAATACAAAAAAAAATCAAAAGATAAAAAATACAAAAAAATAGAAAATTCAAAAAAATACAAAAAAAAAAGAAAAAAAAAGAGAAAAGTACAAAAAAATTGAAAAAGAGAAAAATGTGTCATTGATGAAAACTTGGTAAACAGGCATCATGGTAGCAAAAATAGAATCTCTGCCAAGATGGTGAAAACCTGGTAAACAAGCACCTCTTGTTTCCTGAAGCTGCATCTCATCTCAGCATCGCTTGGCTCTTAGTTTCCTGCTTTAGTTTCCTTCCTTTCCTGCTTTAGTTTGTTTTCCCACTTTCCTGCTTTAGTTTGTTTCCTACTTTGGTTTGCTAGCTCATGCGCTTGTCTTTGAGTTTTCCTCAACTCTTCATGGATTGGAACTGGTCATACTTGGGGGCATCTCCCTAGTCTATGGGGCATTGTCCTATCACTTTCAGAAGATTCATTTGTGCATCAGTCACTAGCGTTTCGCGCTGTGTCTGCCTACTAATGCCTAGCTACTTTTGAGATCTCTCCTCAAGGATCTCTCGTGTATCGGTCACTAGTGGTTCTCACTGTGCCTGCCTACTGATACTTAGCTTTCGTTCAATCCCTCTCTTTTCAAGATCTCCTTACATCAGTCGCCAATGGTCCTCACTATGTCTGCCTACTGATGTTTTGTTCATGTTTCATTCTCTCTTTTGAGAATCTTCCTTGTATCGGTCACCAGTGGTTCTCACTGCGTTCACCTGCTGATACTTGGTTCGTGCTTGGATATCTTCTTGAGACTTTGTCTCTCGCGATGGTCACCAGTGGTTTTCCATTGTGTCTACCTGCTGTCGCTATCCTTTTGAGACTTCGAATGTTGTATGTTTTTGAATTGACTTCAATTTACTTGAACACGAACGTAAACTGAAACTAAAAATCTTTGTGTGTTCCTGTGCAGTGTACTGAGCTTTTCTCTTGCTTGTTTTTTTGCTTTATCATTTCCCCTCGAGTGAATCTAAGATGTCTTTCTTGACTGAGAAATGCAAAGACTGGGGGCATGATCTTTTCTTTGTTTTCTGCTTGCTGGTTTAGTTCCAATGATCCAAGAAATCTACATAAGAGGGGTGTCTATCTGTAAGAGCCTTCATCTCATATTGGATGGCCATGCGTACCTTGACTCCTTTTATATGGACACCTTGGTGAGGTTGGTTCTTCTCCTTGTTTGTTTTGAGTGACTTCTTTTGCTACATTTGGAATTGCTAACGCTCATCTTGCTAAGTGAACGTAGGGGTCACTACGAGCACTCTTTGGAAAAAGAAAGATCTCTCACGTGTTTGGTGTGTTTGTTCACAAGAGACATTCAGGTCACTCTAGCAAATATGCTTTGATGCTTATGTTAACTTGCTAAATTAAAAGGAATAGGTGTTCAGGTCATTCTGGCTTCTTGTGCCTTAATGCTTACACCTCATTTCGACAAATTTAAGACTTATGTCATATTCATATTCTCATGTTGGGGAGAATTGTATGGCATCTTGCGATTGTCTCATGCTTAAATGAACTCAATGATGGTAAATACGATGAGTCCAACAGCCGAGTCCAGAGGATTGCATTTGTTCATCCTAGGCCTGCATTTAGACTTGCATCTTTCATTCTAGGCTTGCATTTGGAGCGCTTTCTTGTTGTTCTCTTGATTTCTTTCTTCTGGATCTGCTCATCAAAGGTTCTCATCTTTTGTCCTAGTCTCATCTTGGCTGCATCCTTTTTCGGGATCGAAATCAAAATCTGACATCTCTAAGTGGCTCAAAATCGCGTTTTAAATATTGGACTCCTTCTGGATCGGATGCTTGTGCAGTCAGCCTTCTGGTGTCATCTTCCTGCCAAATCCTCATCTTTGCATCATGTTCTCAAATCTTTGCTTCTTTTCATCAAGTCAACCCTAGTCAAAATTTGGTCAACCATGGTCAACTATGGTCAAACTTGGTCAACAAGACCTTTGCTTTGCTTCAATTCGCTTCTGCAGCTTCATGAATCTAGTCTAATTGCTTTTGCTCTGCAATCTCTTGTTGTTTATCCTCCTTCTGACATGTCATCTTTTGATTTCACTCCCGAGGGGGCAGGATGATTACATCATTTGAATCTTGTTGAATCTATTCTTGAATCAGTCTGATTTGAATCATCAGTCCTCATTGCTAGGGGCATCTTCACGCCTCGCATCTTGTCATCTGGAAATCTATCTCTTAGGTATTTGAGCAATCTAACTCAGATCCTCGAGGATCACTCTTCATTTTGGAGATGGTTCTTGAAATCTTTTGGGTATTGGGGCAATCTAACCCTAATTCCTGGGAGTCAATCTTCATTTTAGAGATGACTCTCGAAATCTCTTTTAGACCGTTATCTGGGCAATCTAACCTGGGTCTCAGAGGGCTGAGCTTCATATTGGGGCAATCTAACCCTAATTTTGGAGACAGTCCTAATCTACATCTAAAGCTCACTCTGGGGCATTGGGGCAATCTAATCCCAATTCTCATCTCTCTCAAGAACCGTTGTCTTTACAATCTAACTTAGACTTTAGAAAATTCATGCTTTGATCTGCTTTCATCTGTCACTTCAGACTATTCTTTGAATCAATGTGTTGCTGGCACATCAATTCAAAGAGGGGCAAATGTAATACCCCAAAATTGGCACCTATTTAATTTCATCAATTTTGGTGCATTATCTCAATTTTACATCACCAAAGTCCTAGTTCCCTAGGGAATTTTTTCTCTCCTACCTGACTTTACTTGACTTGATGTCAGATGCAAAAAAACCCTAATTTGCAATAATCAAAGGCTAAATTAATTCCTAATTCCTAGACTTTATTTGGCTAAATAATCTCTATGATAAGTTAATTTAATTATAAAGTCCTAAGTGCTTTTTAATTAAATTAAATCCACCCCATTAGCTAAATACCCTTAAAAAGGAATTAATAAATATTTAGTTAATTGAATGGACACCTCTTTATTTGAATTTAATAATTCAAATTACTCAAAAGGTCACTCCCCACATGTGGCAAATTTCATTCTTTTAATTAAATAATTCATACCTTTTTGTCTCAAAGGGGAATGAAGAGTCAGGAGTTTCAAATCAAGAAACTCTTCATTCCTCTCTGCGCTTCTCTATTTAATGAGCCTCTTTTTCTCATTCAAGAGAGCAATTTTTGAGAGCATCTACACTATAGGCATTTTTAGTCTCATTTGATTCATTGTTTTCAAAGCTTTTTATTGCATTTATTAGATTAATATTTCATTATTCGTATAATCATTTGCATCAATTTCTATTACTTAATTAGTTCTTAGTTTCTATCATATGTTTTAAGTTCTTAGATTAAGTTGCATCTCATCTTTATTTTCAAGCTCTTAGATTAATTGCATCCTCATTCTTAGATTAAATTGCACTTCATCTTAGATTAATTTCATCTTGCTCATCTTTATTGCTTCTTGGAAATCCTCCATTGTTGAATGGGTCTCCCGGTTGTTGGCTCTCGTTCTGAGAGTATTCAAACACCCCATTCACATAGGAGGCAACAGGTCACCTCACCATGGAATTTGGATTGAGTTCTTCATACTCCCTCCTGAATTCTATCAAGTGAATAATGACCATGTTGTGTTGTGCCTGATTTAGAGGTCACATTCAGTCACATACAAGAAGGAGAGCTTGGTTGAGATTTACTCTCGACCAAGTCATCACTCTAAATATAGACATTGATATTACAGGGATAGAGGAAGATGAAGGTGAAGACATGATTGATGACCAATTTGAAACCAAAGTTAGAGGTCTACCCCTTCCTGAAATAGACTGGAGCATTAATGAAAGAGATAGTGTACCCATCAAGACTCTTAGTGTAATCAAGAGGACCAAGAGATGGATCAATAGAAAGAAACCTCATGTTCAAAAAAGACATAATATAAGGAGATCTAACACTTGCTACCTCTGTTGAAAATCCCACTTCTTCTTTTAACATCAATGTTTCTATTATAGGTGATTCAAAACTAAAAATAAGAAAGTCCTTAAGGATAACTCTGAAAAGGAGAGCATTCCCTATACCAGACCATCATTGCAAGTTACAAGGACCAGATCTAAGAAAGGAGATAGAAAGTGGCCAAAGAAAAACAAGTAATCAATTTGGATGAAATGGATAGCCCAATGTCGAAGAAAAATGATCAAGATGTGTTTCTGTGAAGATGCACAAGCCCTGAAGGTTGGTCAATCTGATGCTAGAAATTCTGTGATGGCTATAATGAATAATCCTCTATAAACACAGTTCCATACTCTCAAGTGGTTGGAGACATCCTTTAATAAGAAAATAAACATGCTTCCAATCACATTACCCATGGAGGACATGGTCAGCAAATGTTGGGAGCTACTGTGAAGCCAAAAAGGATCAGGATTGAATCCATGATCGATATGGATAAGAAAACAAGGTGCTGGGTAGCTGAGTGTGTGGTGCTTAAGGGTGATAAATATCTCTCAAAGGCTACCACTGATGATTTACAGTTGAGAAGATAGACCTCAGGGCTGCAACCAAGGCAGCGGGCACAAAGCATCTGGAGACTTCAACCAAGAAGATATTGCGTCGGACTTTCAAAGATGAGAGAGACAAAAAAGAAATGAAAGCCACTATCAGGAAACTGGCTAAATTTATTCAAGAGGTCCAAGATCCTAGTCCCCTTTCTTTAGCTCAAATTCCTCAATCATTCAATCCTTGCTCACCTGAAGTTAGGAAAACCCTGGATCAAATCCAGAGAAATAAGCTTATAGTTTATGTGTTTGACAAATGGATAGAAGGTATGATCTAGTGTGGAGGTGATTATATCACTCAACTGATCAAAACCCATAGGACTGTCATGACATTGATCTCAGAAATATTGGCAGAATTAGGAGAATGGGATAAAGAAAAGAAGAAGTGGACAAACATAATGAATCAAATGAGTGAAATTGAAAAGTATGGAGTAACCAAGCTCCTAGCTTATAAACCAATCCTTGGTCTAGATGAAGATGTCCTCTATGAGTCAATCAAAAGTATTGAATGGTGAAATTTTATTATCAGGGAAGGTTATGAAGGGGCACCCATTTGCTAAATGAATTGAAAGGATTAACAGACACAATGCAAAAAGATCTCAAATGTTTGAACATCACTTTAATGAATGAGGGAAACCAAAATATCAAGGATGCTAAAGAAATGACGCAGGAATTTGAGAAGGAGATAACAACAATCAGAGATAACAAAGACCTCACAACTGAGGATTTCACATCAATGGCCAATATTAAAGAAATGCTAGTGGTATGTATGGATCATCTAGAATCTCACAAATAGAAAGTTGTCCAGGTGTGCAAAGACAAGAAGGTTCTTAGGAAAAGGACAATTCACATTACCTTGCCACATCATGCCATGATTATCAGTGTCTCTCACGTGCACGAGGAATGGAAGAATGCCCATGTCACCAACTCCTCTCAAGACTAGTCAATGGTGTCCAACTCATCCGCCACTCAGTGATCGTGCCCCATCGATCTTAGGCTGCTTCCAATTTTTTTGCTTATGCTATCTTTAGTTATGTTTTTCAGTTGGTCTTAAAAACTATTTTTTTTGAAACTCTGGGAGTTTCCTGAACTTTAAGTTTTGTATGATGTAAACCGCTAGCTATATATAGCTAGGGAAGACTCTAAAATAGTCGATAACAGTTTATTTAGAAGTTAATTAGAATAGATTAGATTTTATCTTGTTTTGGTGTGGATTTTCTAGAAGATACTTTGGTTGGTATTCTGGAATTAATGTAAGAAAAATATTTTCTCCTATAAATCTGTTGGTTTATATTAGTGAATTTGTCTCTGTTGGGATATCTTTGGTTAAATAGAATTCTTTCTTGAAGAATTTCTTTTCTTTAGTCTTAGTCTTTAATTTTTCCAGCTTTTATTTGTGAATGCGTAATGAGTTGAAGTATGTGAGCTTCATTAAATTTGTGTATTTCTCAAGATACAGTGATTAGGACATCTTATGTGCAAATTACTATGATTGTCTCATTTACTTTCTGGTCAAAAGTATGATTCTTGCAAAATGCAACTTTGATTATTCAAAAATTCATTGAAAATCCTATCAGTAGTTGTACTATAATTTAGAGGATCAAAAATCATTTAGGTTTGATCCAACTATTAGTAAGAGATCAATGTTTCTTTAGAGGGATACAAAGTAAAGAATTAAAATAAAATAAAGAGACAAACTCATTTACTAACAAGTATTAAAAATTATCCACCGCAAAAAGATTATAGTGTGAGACTTGATTCCAATGGGGAGTTTTCCCACATGAATAACCTATCGGCTAATTTGTAACAATATTATTTATATCAGCATTTGCATTAAAAGGAGGTGCAATGGTTATGCCCCCTAAAAGATATATTTGTTAAATAATATGTTCGAGGGCATAAGTCAAATAAATAATGATTAAAATTTGACATCCTTCCTCAAAGCAACTAATAAAATAAGAAGGAAAATTTCTTGGCTGATTTATAATGATAGATTGTAGAATGTGGAATAAGCATTTAAAAATTAATCCAATATTATATATATTTTGACACAATATATAATAAGAATAAAATTGTGGGGGAAAACATATACCTTGATTTATTTCTTAAGTTTACCATTTTTTATATCCTCGAGAAATACATTTTTTTTCATAGAATGAAAGACAATCAATCAAACTAAAGATATGGTAAAAATTTAAAATAATATATAGCCTTAAGATATATATGCCTTTCATATCAGGGCATTAGAACTCTAGCGTTGGATTCATTGGCCTAGAAAGAAGTGGCTACTAAGGTGGAAGAAGGTTGGATTATTGTAAAAGGTAAAAAGTCTAAGACATCGATGACCTCTTTTGACCCGGCCCTTCGCTCCTACAAGGGTAGGGAAAAAGGTATTTCTTAATGGCTTTTGGTAATGGTGTTGAGGCTGGAGTTTTCTCTGGTCCTTCTTTTCTTTGTTTTTGGTTGCATGCTAGTTCTTTTCATGTAGTGTTTGTCTCAGGTTGTGGGAGCCTACTATTTAAAACCCTCATTTTGGTTTTGATCTATTCCTTGTTGAGGGATTTCATGCAATATCTTTTGTGACCTTATTGTAAAGGGTTTTGGGTCCCTTCAAAAATTATTTTTGTATTAATAAAAAATATTCATTTAGTGAATGTGAGGGAAACTATGTAACATGATTCTCCTGATGAAGACAAATGACTCTTCCCACTCTAGAAAAAATTCAAACTCTGCTCCCTCTGTGATGTTGGCTATGATTGTTTTCAATGGGGCATCTCTGGGTTCTCAAGCCTCTTTGGGCCTTGCTAGCACTGTGAAGTTGGTAACCTAGTGGATGGTCTTACTTGCACCCCCACTTGTTCTTCATCGGTGAAAACAATCTCTTATGTTTCCTTTCCTACAATCTCTTCTACTACCTTGCTTAGAACCTTTGTCAGGTCTATTAGGTTCAATGTGTCCTCTTCTTATGGTATCATGGTGAATTCTTTGGAACCCTCTCTACCTTTTCTAGCCGCAGATCTAAATGGTGGCTCCATCCTTTCCTTTTTGATTGATGTCGCATAGGGTTCTTTGTGCACTAAGGGGGTTTCTTCTTCATTGGCAACCCCTTTGTCAACTCCTATGTCAGAGAGCTATGCCGTTGTTCCTTCTGTGATTTCTTAGGGTACTTGCCTTGTTAGTGATTTCTCTCTCTTAGATGTTGTGTTTGGTGCCCCATCTGCTACTATTATTTTTGGAGTTGATAGAGGTGCCCCCCCCACAAAACTACTACTTCTGGTGAAATAAATTCCCTTGCTACTACCATTCCATCTAAGGAGAAAGTTTGTCCCATTTCTTGTTCCAAGACATCGCTTGTGGTTGTCTATATGTCCCTGAGAGGATGGAAAATGTGGACTTCTACCAGTGCCCTAGGCTGGTTGGTAGATTTGCAGGCCCGTGGCCCTCTCTCCCAGACCTGCATGGTTGGGTTACCAGCTCTTGGTGACCTCTTTTCTTAGGTGACATTGAGTTGTACCCTTGTGCCAAGGGTTTCTTCATTGCTTCTTTTTCTTCTTTTGAAGATCATGATTTGATTCTGAATAAGTTGTGGGTTTGAGGAGATAATTCCCTTTCTGCCAAACCCTGGACAGTCTTATTTAACCCTCTCACTAAACTTCTCAATGTGCATTCGATGTGGGCTCTTCTTCCAAATCTCCCACTCCATTTTTGGGAGAGGCCTTTCTTTGAGGCTATTGGGAACTCCCTTGGCCGTTTCCATATTAACTTTGGGCCATTCTACTTTTGCTTGTATTTGGTTGACTTGGATGTTTCTTTGTTTCTTTCTGGTGATGTGGTGCTCATGGTTTGGGATAGGCCAAGGACTCAAGCACTAGATTATGAGGGTCTTCCCTTCCGTTGTTGGCGTTATTTTTCAACTATCCAAATGACTACTAATTGGACTCTATTGCGCCACAAAAGTGTGACTACTTCGTGGAAGGCTACAAGTAATGCTCACTTGATAGTTTGTGTTGTTGACTCTCTTTTTGATTCATCCTCTGAGGATTCACATGCTACTAATGATGACGAAATCCTTGTGGAGAGTCTTTTTGAAGACTCAGCTATTGTTCATGGCTAGGTTTCCCTGGATGCTCCATGTTTGGATCATGACACAACTCTTGCTACTATCCCAAATCATGTTGCTACTTCGGGCTCTGGCCAGGAAGGCATTTTTGCTCCATCTTCTTCTTCCACTGATCTATGCCATGCTCATGATGTCAGTGCTCAACTTCTACAACACTCTAACCATTATGTTTTCAGCTGCCCTAGTCATGTCTCCTTCGTTGGAGAGCTTAAGGATAGTATTGCCTGGACAGTTGTCTAGCGACATATGAAGAACTCTCACCTTCTTCTCTTTAGGTGAGAGTTTGGGTCGATCTGTTTGGGCTTAAGCCTTTGTGCTTTCTTTTTATTTCTAGTCAAGACCTATTGTGTTGTCTATGTGTTGTTGATGGCTTGATAATTTGTTGTTTGGGCCTTTCTTTGTAATGGGTCATCCCCCTTATTTTTTGCTTCTTTTTTAATAAAAAATAGT